>JAJHZJ010000119.1:3237317-3837317 GCA_023548195.1 Bettongia penicillata ogilbyi
AAACACCAACCAATTATGTTTCCCCTTTGTTCAAAACCATGAGACTGGCAACAGAGTAACATCTACTCAACCATTATTTTGTTGACTTTAGGACTTGGGACTTTGACTTTAGGCAGGCAAGCTCTGCCCCTGTAAGAAACAGGAAGGGAGAGGGGGTGTTGTTTCTTTCTCTAACAGCCCCAGGACTGGGAAAGCCAAAGGCAGGATTATGTTCTTAGAGGAAGCCATGAAAGGAGAGTGCTATGTAAGCAAATAGATGCACTATAGTAGTATGAGTTATGACTATTGTTGTTACCAGAAGTTGAAGGGGTACATTGCTTATAAAGGATAAAGAAGATTTCCCAGAAATTGGAGTGAATCAAGTTTTTTCCATTTTAAAAAAGCAAGCCCAATATTTTAACTGAGAGGCAGCATGGTTTAATGCAGGGGTGAGGAACCTGTGATCTCGAGGCCACTGGTGACCATCTAGGTTCTCAAGTACAGCCCTTTGACAGAATCTTTAAGTTTGGATTCCATAAAAGGGCTGTACTTGAGGACCTAGACAGCCACAGGTGACCTCAAGGTCGTAGGTTCCCCATCCCTGGTTTAGTGGCTAGAGAGAGACAGCTTTGAGGGGAAGAAGACCTAGGTTCATGCCCTACCTCTCCTCATGCACTGACTGGGTGATCAAAGGCAAGTCTCTTGACTTTTCGGTGCCCTGGACAACTTTCTTAGATTGCAAGTTACAAAGAATGTGCCCATCTGTATTGGTGAAGGGAGATGCTTCAGGTGTTCCCCAAAGCAAAGAAATCACAGACACAATTCTATCCCCATCTGAATTATCTCATTAGCTGAGGGATGAGAGATGGCAATGCTGAACATGATCCTAAAAGAGAGGATCACAGAACTAGAGGTAGAAGGGACCTCAGAGGCCATCTAGTCCCTCATTTTATAGATGAGGAAACTGAGGCACAAAGGCTAAGTGATTCACCCAAAGGTAGTAAGTGGTATAGTTGGGCTGTCAATCTAGGACCTCAGATTCCAGATGCAGGATTCTTTCCGCTACCCCATGCTGTCTTAAATAATAATTATTCAAAATGATGATACTATTCAAAATAATTTTTAAAATGCTTGTAGTAGATTATTATCTTTAGAAGTGGAATTAGTTAAAGTAAGCCAAACAAGGAAAATAATATACACAATGACTGCAGTGATATAAATGGAAACAAGAAGAAGAACAAAACAATCCAAAATGAATGATATAAAATTATAAAGATGAAGGTCGGCTCCAAAGTGATAGGAGGAGATACTTCTACCCCCTTCCTCACAGAGGTGTCGCCTACAGGTAGACTACATACATTGTCAGATTTTTTTCAATATATTGGTTGGTTTTGCAGAGCTGTTTCATCCGTTTCTTTTTATTTTCATTCTTTATGTAACATACTTGGCCTTCTGATACCATCCCCTTCCCAATCTCTCTTAAAGGCACCAGAGAACACTGAGGATAAGTGTGAAACATAACACACTTGGCCATTAGGCAGTAAGCAGTAAAAAAGTGTTACATTTAACAAAAGGCAGCTAGATGGAAGCCCTAGGTTTGAATGTAGAGATACTCACTAGCTGTGTGAACCCTGGTCAAGTCACTCAACCTTTGTCTGACTCATTTTCCTTATCTGTAAAATGGGGATACTAATAGCACCTACCACCCAGGGTGGTTGAAAGGATAACGTGAGATATTGGTAAAGTGTTGTACAAGTCTTTAAACCTCTTTATATGGTTACTGTTGTTATATTCCTTTCTGGGAACTGTGGAAGTCAAGGATATATTGGGAAGTGTAGGAGCTATAAAAAAAATCAGTATAGATGTATTCTTAGGTGACATGTATAAGCCTCTGACATTCAAACATCTTCCCTTCTCTCCCCCACACAAGGAAATGTATTGAAACAGGCTTGCTCCAAATATTGAAACAGTTACTACTACTCATCCTTCTCTTCTCATCACCTAGGAGGAAAGAGAATTCTATCAGTAACCCTCTTATATTAGAATTCACTGGATTGCTAAAGAGAGAAAGTTTGGCAAGAGGGAGAGAACAACATGGGATGGGCCTCCAGGGGAAGAAACTGTACCAGGGCCCTCCTACATTTATGGCTACCCTGGGAAGCAAACAAGTTTATCCAGAAGTCATATTTCTGTCTCTAGAAGTTTCTTTATTTAGCAGAATTAAGAGATACTGGGAAACCCTGTAACATTCACTTCTCTTATTTTCAATGTCTGCAGAAAAGCTCTTGGTGGCATAGGCTGCGTTAGCATGCTGGTGCATATCACCAGCAATGACCACATGCCACCCTGATAGCTAGCTGTGTACTGGTTTACTCATTCATTAATACATCAATGGTGCTATTAATAATACCACTGATTATTACTAGTCAATATAAGATTTAGTGATACCATTAATAATTAATATATTATTAATAATTATATATATGACTATCAATCACATGCCAACCAATTATGGTTCCTCTTTGTTCCAAACCAGGAGAGCCCTGGAAATAGAACAACTTCTGCCCAGTCACCATTTTGCTGGAGGTTTCATCAGGGAGTTTTCAACTCTGACATTCCATGGAGTTTCAGTTTGATGAGGCTCTCTTCTTAGCTGTCACAGAGTTCCTCTATTCCTGTCCTGTAGCAGACCTAAGCTGGTTTTCTCTAGTCTTGTTCTCGGACTCGTGCTGAAGTCTTTGTTTGCTGCTGGGTTCAACTGTAATATGGATAGAGCCCAAGAGAAATAAACTGAATGTCCAAAAAAACGGAAATATATCCCTTTGGAAGAACAAATGTCTGAGTACAGACAGGCTACAGGATGAGAGAATGACATCTGTGCTCCACTTGCTTTTCTAAACAGTGAATAGAATAAGCTTCTGGCTAATGTCAGGAATGAGGAGTACCAATGCTCCCTGTACAGAGGATATATTTTCAAGTGGTACTGTTTGCTTTTTTGCCAATTTAGTTTCCATCTTTTTTTTCCCCCAACCTTGCTTTGGATTTCTGTCTATTCTGGAAGGTCTGGCTATGATGTCTGCTGCCCAGTCACCAGCAGCCAAGAACTTTGGCAGCAGATATCAGAATTTACTAAATATCCATAACTCTGGGGGAACCTGAGAGAGCAATCTAGGCTCGGCAGAGACACCCATGCAGCTGCAATTTGGAACAAGTCATATGACTGGTAGGTTCCTGGAGTTGCTTCTGTGGGAGCCCCACAAAATACAAGGAACTAATGGAGGAAGTGGAAACAGGAAGGGGCCTCCTACCAGAGACAAGGGAAGCATTTTAGTCCTTATCCCACCCCATTCCCCTCCATTCCACATGAGCTATAATCCCAGGAATAACCAGAAATCATAGAATGAGGGCTGTGGAAGATATCAGTTTCACATGTCAACCTTTAAAAGGTAAGAATAATTCACAACTGCTTGGTGTCAGAAATGGCTGACAGCCAATATTACCCAAAGGCCAATACCCTATAATAGATAGATAATTCCTTGCAGACTGGGTTATTTAGGATCCTAGGCTCTCCATGAAGAAAAAAAATAAAGTTTTCTTTCTGGTTTCATGGGTCAGGGAGGGGGAAGGGGGACCTACCCTCAAAGACCTTTAAACCCACTTGGTAGAACAGGTAGTAAGACAAATACTCCCCACTCTTGCTTTCCCTTTGGTGATCCATCTGTGTAGCTATGTAGTCAACACGCCACATTCTATTCTGTCCAGTTATTTGAAGGAAACAAAGTATGAACAGCACAGGTCTGTTAATAACAATAATGATAAGAATGCCAGTTCAATCTGAACCCCATTAAGAAGATGAGAACAAGGTAATAATATTAATAATAACACTATTGCAAATTATTTTCCTTAAGTAAAGATCTGATCACGTCACTCCCCTATTCAGTCAACTCCAGTGGCTCCCCATTGCCTCTAGGGTTAAGTATAAACCCCTCAGTTTAGCTTTTAGGCCCTTAGCAATCTGCACCCAAGTTATATTTCCAGCCTCACTGAGCATTATTTCCCCTCCCACACTCTCCAATTTAGCCAGTCTGGTCTCCTCTGTGTTCCTCACACAAGACACTCCATCTTCTATCTCCAAACCTTTGCTCTGGTCATCTCCCATGCCTAGAATACATTCAGCTCTCCTTCCTAGAATGCCTCTCTCCCATCAAGATTCAGCTCAAGCACCATCTTCTACAAGAAGCCTTTCCTGATTTCTCCAACTGCTAGTACATTCCATCTCAAAGTATCCTGCATTTATTCTATAGATACTTATATATGGATTGGTATCTTTCCCATTAGAGTGTAAGCTTCTCATGTGTAAGGTTTGTTTCATTTCATTCATTTTTGTTGTATTCCCTGTCCCACAGAGCTTGGCACATAAGAAACACAAGATAAGAAACATTAGAAGAGTCAAGCAAATTTTTGTGTTAATGAGCCTGGTCCTTCCAGTATTAATAAATTTGTGTTATGTGGAAGCAAAATGAGGTACATATCATCCCTATTGTCCTATCTGCTGCTAGAGTTGTACTGAAGATGCTTTCAGTGAACCTACAGAGGATAAGCTTAAATCTCATTATTTTTTTAGGGTAATTACTTTATGATCTTATTTTCTTAAACTTTTTTTTCAATTAAAAATCATTTATTTTTCTCCCTTCTACTTTCTTTCCCAGTTTAAAAAAAAAGCCAAAACTCTTCTAACAAATATGCATGTAGTCACACAAAATCAATTTCCACAATGGCCTTTGTTAAAAAATGTATTTGTCATTCTGCTTCTGAGGTCCATCACTTCTCCATCAGGAAGTCGGTAGCATTCTTCCTCATAGGTCTCTGGTCACACTGATCACAGCTAAGCCTTTTGACATTGTCTTTGTGACATTGTCATCATTGTGTAAATTGTTCTCCCAGTTCTGTTCTGCTCACTTCCTTTTACATCAGTTCATACAAGTCTTCCCTGTTTTCTCTGAAACTGTCTCTTTCGTTGTTTTTTATAGTATAACAGTATTTCCTCACATTCATGTCACCATAACTTGTTCAGTTAACTTACAGTCAGCCCTATCTTGGTACTTTTGTTCAACTACAAAAACACGAGTTCCTTTATTCCCCTGCGCAACAGGCTGGGGAACAGCAGGATAGTGACTTGTCCTAGGATGATTTTCTATCTGAATAATGAGAAAACAACAATAATAATGAAATGTTATGAGTGATGTAATGAAAAAATAATCATGGAAAGCAAGCAAAATTATGTGTGAATGAGATGAAATACACGTCATCTCCTTTTGCTATTTGCTGCTGCTCTTCCTGGAGGCTGCTTTCAGTGAATCTTCTGTAGGCAGTTCATATGATTCCACCTCCTCCAGCTGTTCTCATTCTGGACTTTTTTGCCTCCTCCACCAAGCCCCTCTGCCTCACCCTTTGACCCCCACTTTCTTTCCTATTTTGTTTTTCTCTATTAGAGTGTAAGCTCTTTTAGGGCAGGCGTTGCCTTTGTTTCTCATATTTGTATCCCTAGTCCTTAGCACTGAGCCTGGCACATAGCAGGCACTTAATGTTTATTGACTGACTGACTGACATCTCTTCAAGGCTCTTACTTACTCACAAAAAGAAATCATTTTACCTGCCTCTCCAGAGAGTTCAACCAACATCAAACATAAAGGAACAACTGTAGGATATCAGACTAATATTTCTAAATATTCTGTTGCATAGAAAATGAGAATGAGGAAAACAATGATAATCATGATTTCACAGTGGAAGGTTCAGTAGGTGGGGAACTCCTGGGAGGGAAACTCCTTCTACGGATAGCCCTGTAGAATTGTCTGAGTTATAAAAATGTTCTTATTCAGTCATTCACTCGTGTCTGATTCTTGGTGACCCTATTTGGGGTTTTCTAGACAAAGATACTGAAGAGGTTTGTCATTTCCTTCTTCAGCTCATTATACAAAAGAGGAAACTGAGGCCAACAGGGTTAAGTGACTTGCCCAAGGTCACGTAGCTAATAAGTGCTTGGCTAGACTTGAACTCTGGTCTTCCTGACTCTAGGCCCTGTGGTCTATCCACTACACCACCTGGTTGCCTTCAGGGTATAGTATAGAGGTGAAATGGTTTGCACATGATCACCCAGCCCCAGCCATAAAGTGCCTAAGGTGGGACTCTAACCCAAGTCTTTCTAATTCTAAGGCTGGCACTCTGTCCTTTCTACTACATTACTGCTCAAGAGTCATAATTCACCTTTACACAGTGCTTTCCTCACATCAGCTCTGTGAGGCAAAGGGAAAAAACAGTATCATCCCCATTTTATACATGTCTGAGGCTCACAGAAGTGAGGTGAATTACCCATAATCACACAACTGATAACTGCTGGGAACAAATCCGGGTCTCTTGACCCTAAACCCAATGCTCTTGCTCTGTGCCAGGCTGCTGTTACACCCGTAACTCTCCACCCACTTCAATGAATTATAGGAGGTTCAAAGCTGAAAGGTCTAGGACAGGGTGGGGAACCTGCGTGGCCTTCTGGTCCTCAGGTGTGGTCCGACTGAGTCTAAGTTTTACAGAACAAACACTTTTATTAAAGGGATTTGTTCTGTGAAGTTTGGATTCAGTCAATAAGGACCTAGAGGGTCGCATGTGGTCTTGATGCTGCAGATTCCCCCGCCCCTGCTCTAGGAAGGTGGAAAGAGCAACATCTACTAGTTTCAAGACCAAAGATCGACAATCTTGCTCCATCACAGGTTTGCTAAGTTGCCTGAATAAGTAATTTACACCCACTGTGACTCATTTTTTGCCCATCAGAAAATGGGAACAATAATGATAACAGTAGTAATAGTCAGCACTTTCTATAGCACTCTAAGACTTGTGAAGCATTTTACAAATAAATCTCCTTTGACCTTCACACCAGCCATGGGAGGTAGGTGCCACTATTATCCCCATTTTATAGATGAAGAAATTGGGGCACAAGGTAGTTAAGTAACTTGCCCAGGGTCTGAGGCCAAATTTGAACATGGGTCTTCCTGACTCCAAATTCCACACTATGTGCTCTGCCATTTAGCAGTGGATAATACCTGCCCTTGCATACAGCTCAGGATATGCATAAGGAACTCTTTAGAAAACATGGAACTACTAGCCATCTAAGGACTACTTTAGATTACCAGAATGTTCAATTTTTTTTTTTTTGGCCCAATCACACTTAGCTCCAGGGGACAAGACCAGCAGGGGCTGAACCCATGGCTTCCTCACTCTCAGGCCAACTCTCAATTAATTGTAACATGCTGCCTCTCAGGACAGTCATTACTATTTCTAAAGAGTAATTCCCTTCTATGCCTCCCCCCACCATTTTTTCCTGTCTTGTGGAAGGAAAATTGAATGACCAGTGGTCAGCCACATCAACTGTATCTGCATCCCACAGGAATCAAATGAGAGAACATCTACATAGTGCTCAGAGAAGCTTAAAGTGCTGTGTAAAGGTTGGCTGTTGTTTTTATCATTGAATGATAGATGGGCACATTTGACTTGCTGCCTTTAATAATACTGTCCATTGTTGAAGATCTCTTGGCTCACCAGAGGGAAAAGGGAACTGCCTACATTAGAAAAGCAACAAAACTGCCCACAGAAGAAGAAAGCCTTCAGGGCTTGGACCTAAAGAGATACCTTTGCCTTTAAAGCTCTGCTTTTTAGTGGTCCTTCTCGAGCAACCACCAAGCAAACAACTAGCAATTGCGTCTTAAGCCACCAACCGGGGATCGATACTGGACCCAGATAGGCAGGGAAAATCTCTGGCGATCTAATCCTGCAGACTCAAAACATATTCTGACTGGAGTCTTACTGCCATGGTGAATGGGTCCAGGAAGGAGGATTTTCTGGACAAACTCCAAAATGCATCCCATGCCTACAGACAGAAAGTGAACTGGAAAGAAAGTACGCACCGGCAGTTAGCCTGCACACCTTCCTTGGAGCCCTTCTGTCTCTTTTTTTCTTGTGGCTGCCCAGTCATGAAGAAGGTATTTCTGATAGTAGGGAAGTCTTCCAACAGGGCTTTCAGGCTGTGGCAGTAAGCAATGATCTGCCCCCGGAGAGAGTAATGGGACATGCGATGATTCAGCCTGAGGAGAAAGTTCAAAAGAAGAGAATCCGTCTGCTACGAGGGTCAGAGATGCAGAAGAGCCAGAAGGGACCTTAGGAATCAAGTTAAATGTAAATTCCTAAATTTTACGAGTACTCAAGAAGCGTGATGGAGTTCTAGAAAGGGTTAATTGTTAAATTTTCAGTGCGAACATTTATATCTCAGAAACCGGCAAATGCTACAAGTTAGGACTTGACTTACATGTTTTGTTTATTCTCTAGACTTAAGAAGTCATGGAGAAATTGCTAACAATATGGATTAAACTTCAAAGTATGCAAGTTGTACATTTTTTTTGAGAGCTGGTTGTTAAAACATTTATCAGAGTATTAATTCCTACTTGTATCTAAATGCTATCAGTTGCAAGTACAGCACAGGACTCACTGGGGTACTTTGTGCTGACTTCTTTCAAATTTCACATATGGCACTTACTTCTGACAGTATTCTATAATCACTTCTCGCTTGACTTTCCCAATTTCATCCTGTAATAAAAGAAAGTATTTCCTTTATTAGATAGTCAACCATACTTGTCACCAGAAACTGCCAGTATTCATACACAGACTTAAAAATCTGATAGGAATGCTGAACTCCTCTTTCCCAAGGCAATGACTGATGCTCCAGGCACTATGCAAAGCACGAGGATAGCAATATAAACAAGTGAGACAGCACCTGCCCTCAGAGAGGTTTCTTTCTAATGAAGGAACCCAACAAATGAAGACGAGTTAGAAGTGGGATTGAGGCGAGGCAGAATGTGTAAGACAATGTGGCTTGGAAATAGCCAGGAAGTGACATGGGAGCTTGGTAAAGGGCAGGAGAAGGTGGAGTAGAGTGGGTAGAGTCCAGGTAATTCCAGTGGGAGAGAGTTAGACATGGCTAGAAATACAGTTATACATGTAGATAGATATAGATCAGAGGTTCCCAAAATTATTTGGAGTAAAAATAAAATTACTCAGCACCTCCTCCCATCTTCTTTCTTTAACCCTTTAATGATTTTTTAAAAAAAATTGTGTCATTTCAAAAACATGTGAAATATATTTTTAAATGATGCATCTTGAAAGTAATGATTTATTGTAAATTTGTGTTTTTCCCTGCATTAAAATTTTGATCATGCCATATTGCATTATGTAACAGTATAGTATCATTGTAAACAAGTTATTACATGCACATATTGCTGTTGATGCATGCTGAACTTCCTGACAATGCACATCACACTAACCTGCCAACAATTGTTTATTAAGCTGACTTGACCACTGATAGGTTATAACTTGCATTTTGTGTGTTTTTTTGGAAAATAATGTAATCATTAGGACTTTAACTCCGTTGTTACACAACAGATGAAACATATATTACCGAAATTTTCTTTTCTTCTTTCCTTATGCTTCCACTGCCCCCTATTTTTATTCAACTCTCCCCCAGTTGCACCCAAGGCTAATACCACTCTTCTGCATCATCCCAACACCCTCCCAGGGGTGGTATCATCCACTTTAGGAATATAAAGACAGCACCTCCTAGTGACTAGATAGCTGACCCTGAAGCTGGAAGGCTTGGGTTCAAGGCTGATCTCTGACACATACACTTGACACTCACTAGCTGTGTGACCTTGGGCAAGTCACTTAACCCCAATTGCCTCATCTTGGGTCATCTCCAGTCAGCCTGATAAATATCTGGTCACTGGATTCAGATGGCTCTGGGGGAGAAGTGAGGCTGGTGACATGCACAGCCCTCCCTCACTCAAAACAAAGTCAAGTGCAAGTCATGTCATCATTTCTCTGATGGCATAGTCTTCTTCAGCAATGAAGGACGAACATACATACACACAGTTGTATGCTGGGTGGCCATAAGGTTTGCAGTAACAACACATACTCACTAAGTAATCCCAGGCAAGTCATTCAACCTTTCAGCGAAAGTCTCAGGCAGCTCTCTGAAGACTCTAAATAGCAAAGTAGGTCTCATCTACATTGGTAGGTGGAGCTTCCTCATTGGGAGCTCCTTAAACCAATGAAGATACAGGTTTTATACACACATATACACACACATGTATGTATAAGAACATATATGTAGTGCATATTCATATACACGCATGTATTATTGCATGTCTGTGTTTATGTATACATGTGCGCATATATGCATACATTCATATCATATATGTATGTGTGTCTGTGTGTATTCTTCTCCAAAACAAAATATTCGGTTATTTCTTGTTGGTAAATTAATGTAGATTTCAGTAATTTCCATGTTTTTGTTGCAGTGTTGGAGGGCTGGAAATGATTTCATCTGCCTGGGGGAGTCCCAGCTTGGAAATTCTCTCCAAGATTGTAGATCAAAAATCATTGGACACTTATGTTCCTAGAGAATTGTTTGAAGGACTGATAAAAATTAAAGTGACTTGTCCATAGTCATGCAGCTAGTATGTGTCAGAGGGAGGGTTTGAAATCAGTTCTTTCTTGTTTCAAGGCTGTTCTTCTATCTCCGAGGCCATCCTGGCTATTCCACAGTACAACATGAAAAATAAATAAAGCTAAGAACAAAGTAAGCATCTTTAATTATATGGATCATAGAATGTCAGTGCTGAAAAGACTCATGACATACACAAAAATGTAGCTCAGTGTCCTGTTACACTGCCAAAGAGGAAATTACGAAAAAGTATTAAATGCTCTAAATATTCCAGACCCCCTTCATTTTGCAGATGAAGAAACGGAAGCTCAGAGAGTATAAAGACTGCTTAATATAAACAGTTAATGGCAGATTCAGGATTAGAAGTCTGCTTTCCTGAATTCTAGTGAAATGATTATTTTATCATGGTATGCCATTTTCCTTTTCTTTGCAAACCCTAACATTTAATATTGTTGCTGTTCAGTTGTTTCAGTCATGTTCGACTCTCGGTGACCCCATTTGAGGGTTTTCCTGGCAAAGAGTCTGAAGCAGTTTGCCATTTCCTTTTCCAGGTCATTTTATTGATGAGAAACTGAGGCTAAAAGGGTTAAGTGACTTATCCAGGGTCATATAGCTAGGGAGTGTCTAGGGAGGCTGGATTTGAGCTCATGAAGATAAGTCTTCTTGATTCTAAGTCCAGTGCTCTATTCACTGTGCCACCTACCTGCCCCTATAACATTTATAGGAGTGATCAATATAAAGTCTCTTTAAGCATTTTGTAAAATAGTTTTCTGTAATTGTTGTTAATCAAATTAAAGAGGCTGTATATATTTCTTACAATATCCAATATCCTAGCTCCTGCTTTAACTTGAATTTATTAAGCATTGTTCAGATTAGATTATCAGATTCATTTCCATGAATATGGATTTTAAATAATTTTGAAATTAAAATTGATGTTTTCCATTTTACATCACAGTAACTTCCAGATATATTCCCTTCCCCCAGTAAGCCTTCCTTTGTAAATGTACCCAGTGAAAACAGGACCCACATTTGACAGTGCCTGCCAACATTCTGCATGTTTAATTTCCCGTCACTCCTAAGGGAGGCGAGAGGTGCCTGTCTTCATCTCTTTCCCAAGACTACCGTAATCAGAATTACACAGCATTCACTTCTGGTTTAGTTTAGTTTGCTTAATGTTCTTTTTATCAACATTATTTTAGCCATTTTGTATATTGCTTTCCTCATTCAGCTTACTTTACTCTGCATCAGTTCATGTTAAGTTTCTCTCTGGGCTTCAGACATCTTTTTTTAATGGTGTAACAATATTCTGCTTCAGTGAGATACGATTTGTTCATGCTCTCTACATGTTATTAATTTTTGAAGCTTAGTTCTTCCTGTTAAATAGATGGATTTGTAAGAAGCTATATTTCCAGTAATGAGTTCAATAAGTAAACTAACATCATCTGCAAATTGACTGATAATCTATGAAGCATCATAAATGTTAGGCATCGGCATCTTCAGGATGAAAGGTGGTAGTTCTGTGGAAACAGGGCTAGGTCTAGAGTGAGGAAGATCTGAGTTCAGTTCTAGCCTCAGATACTTGCTAGTTGTGTCACCCTGTGCAAGTCACATAACCTCTTTCAGCCTCAGTTTCCTCAATTGGAAAATGGGGATAACAATAGCACCTACCTCCCAGGGTTCTTATGAGGCTGAAGTGAGACAGTATTTGTAATTAAAACTTCTTAGTAGCCATAGTAGGCACTATATAAAGTTTATTTCCTTTCCTTCCCAAGAAACAAACCCTCTTTTTATTGTTAAAAGCCCCAAACAAATAAAAGTCCCCCTCCTTTCACTGTAAACTCACAGGCTTCTTCACGCTCTCGCCTAAGATCTCCTTCCTTTGGAGAAAGGTATTCAGCATCATGTCACGTAGTCCCAGCTTTTCCAGTTGAATAGACACAAAAGCCTCTGGAGTCCTATCAAATGAACAGAAACCTCTGAGCTCTGCGTAGAAAGTAACTGGATACCAGTCAAAAAGCAAATTAGAAACCACTCCAGGCACACGGTAACACCCAGAAACTGGTAATAGGCCAGTCCACAAACAGGTGCTTTTTTCTCCCTGGCTCTGTACCTGCTTCATGGGCGCTTTGCTTTTTTCAGCATTATCATTCTTTTTTTAAAAAAAAAACTCCAGAAAGTCCTTGGATCACATATTTAGCCCCAGAATGGACATTTGAGTCCACCTAGTTCGACCCCCCCGCATTTTACAGATGAAGGAGACACACAGGACCACAAGTTTGGAGCTGAAGGTCCCTTAGAATCCCTCTACTCCAACCCTTTCATATGTTTCTGAAGCTTAGGGGGTGCCCTAAACTGATTTGACTTCCCAGGATCAGACACATTGGGCCCAAAGCCCTAAACCCTGCTCAATTTGGGGTAGTAGGTGGAGAGATATGTGCAGATGTGTGCCAGGTCCCTAACCTCTTATGATAGGATCATAGGATCAGAGATCTAGAGCCACTTAGCCCAAACTCCTAATTTTACACATAAGAAAACTGAGGTGCAAGAGGGTTAAATGACTCACCCACAGTTACATAGGTAGTACGTAACCGAAGTGGGATTTGAGCAGAAGTCCTTTGACTCCTCCCCCTCATCACTTTTTTCTCCTCCTGTTCTTGCTCCTTCCTGAAGCTCACATACCCTGAACACCTTCCATCTCTCTGTCCCAGAGGGACTTCACTCCAGCCCTCAGGAAATAGGGCACAAGCTCATGGATTCTACCCTAGCACCCAAGGTGCCAGGGGAAGGTGGCTCTCATCCATGGGCATCCCCAGCCAGATAAGTCTTTTTTTCTTTTCTTTTTTCTCCCCCAGAACACTGGTCTTCCTACTCTATAATGCTGGCTTCCAGAGAAAATGTTTTTCATTTAATTAAAAGGACTGATAGGAACATTTTCCATAATTCTGATGTTAATACCTCTTAGGAAGCTGGGCTCCTGGAGAAGGATGGATGAATGAACCTGAACCTTTGAGGGCTGTGGCCAAGGATGTGCTTTCTCTGTCATTCCCAGGGCTGGCACTTCCATGGGTTGAATCTGCCCCATCATGGCTCCTCAAATAACTTCTTTCCTAGAATATTATAAGGACTAGATTTCATTAGATAGGCTTGTGGGGCTTGGGACCATTAGTGTGGAAAAAAAAATCCAGTTATATCTGCCCTCAAATACCTATTAACATAGCTTAGGCAGTGCTTGGTCATGCTACCAAAAATGAGATTCAGACACAAACACTACCCACCTAGCCCCTTAGCTACACAAAGAAGGGAATGGAGGAAATAAGGAAAGAAGTTTTTTCCCTGGTAAAGTATGACTGAACAAAGGTCTCTTTGAGAGACTCAAACATGGTGAATCACTCAGTAAATACTGTTAACTGACTTAGCCATTGTCCAAGAATTGGAAAATATCCTTTATGCATAAGGTGCAAGCCAATGAAAGCAGGCTACACCTGTCCACCATCATGTGCAAGGTAAAATAATAATGATGATGATAATAAGAAGAAGAAGGCGGAGGAGGAAGAGGAAAGCAAATAACTTTAAAAGTGCTTCATGATTTTTCAAAGCCCTTTACAAATGTTATCTTGATTGATCCTCACAATAACCCCCATTTTCCAGATGAGGAGACTGAGGCTAAGGGAGATGAAGTGATTTACCCACGGTCACACAAATCGTAAGTGTCTAAAGCTGAATATGAACTGGAGTGAAGTGCAATATAGAAAACAACATCTTCAAAGTGATGAACTGGATTGTGGGCTGAAAAGTGCTGAATACAGTCTTTACATTTTTCTAAACTATTGTCAAACAGAGAGGGAACATTGCAGAGTGAAGACAGAGCTGGACTTAGAGTCAGGAGGAGACGGGTTCAGATCCTTCCTCTGAAGCTTACCAATTGTATGACTATGGGCAAATCAGGTAACCTCTCTCTGTGCCTAAGATTGTAAATTGCAGATGACTTGCAATCCTTGATTATGGACATATTTTCTAAAAGGCAAAGTTATCATTTTGAAAGAAAGAAGTGAAATAAGGAATTTAATACTGGTTTAGCAAGTAGAAGGTCTGTGGTACTATTCCTGGATTGAACATTTATGAGACCACAGAATCAAATATTCAGAGCTGGAATGAGTAATTGAGGTAATTTGAGTGCAGTTCTCTCCTTTGGCAGCTAACAAAACTGGGGCCTAGAGAGATTAAATGACTTGTCTAGGATCCCAAGGTTAATAGGTGATTCTTTAAAACTACAAAACTGGGAAATTCTCTCTGTGTCTCTGTTTCTGTCTGTCCCTCTGTCTGTCCATCTCTTCCCTCCTCCCCAGGGTCTCATTCACCCAAATCATGGTACCATGCACTAAACTAAGTGAGGAAGGGTCACTTTCCCTTTCCCCTTAGGTCCTGTGATCCTGAGAAATGGCCGTGGCATTTTGGCTCATTCCATCTGTCCTTTTCCAGTTCTAAGTGCAGGAAATGGAGTCTTGGGCCCAGGAGCTCAAGCCATGGCAACCCTGGAGCCCAGGACTCCAGGCCAGATGTTGCAACCAGCCTATCAGGAAAGCTCAAAGAAAGCCACAAGCCTAGAAGGATTTTGGATTTGGGATTTGGTGGAATTAATGCTATATTATAACTAGACTCCTCTGTGAACCAAATCCCCTGCCACAGGGACCAGAGGGTAAAGAGAGGCTGTGCTTTTAAGGTGGTGCAGGGAATTTTTTTGGTTTGATCTTGCTATATCTTTGAGAAATATTCCTTTGTAAAAGGTTATCTGATTGGTAAGAGTTTACATGGAACCAGGGTGACTCCCTACAAATTAAGGGAACACAATTGGTAGGGTTTTGAACCAATGGCAGAGACTAGACTCTACCCTTTTTAACCCCTTAAAAGTATGGGAGAACTCTGGGAGAGGAATGAAATGTAACACACCTGGCCTTCAGGCAGTGGGGGTCAAGGGTAGTCACTACACTTGTACTACTCACTTTGGTGAGGAAGCCCCTTTCCAAATCTCAAAGATCTCTATGTAAAGGAAAGTGCTCCTTCTCATTCTTCACAAGAAGGAAAAAAAAATTAGTCTGATAGTAAAGGATTGAGTAGAACTCATGCCAAGATAACCCAGAGTGAAGGGAAGAAGGTAACCTAAGAGGGAAAATCCTGTTAGTGGTTCCCAAACTTATTTCTTCCAAAGACCCTTTGGGCATTTCAATATAATGAAACAAAAAATGCCCTGAATCGTAAGATTAGGTCCCTGAAGAAACTCATGCAGTAGGCCTTAAAAACAAATTTCCATGCCTAATTTCTTGTTTAGCATTCAAGGTCATCTGTGCTAAAAACAGTTCACGCCATCTGGCCTCGGGGTGAGGCTGGAGACTCTTACTATATAAACAAGGAGTCTATATCCTTTTATTCAAATGAGATGGAAAGAAGCCAAAGAGAAAGGGTGGGGCTGACCAAGGTAGGAGGGATGATTTCTTAGTTAATGAGCTGAACAGAATCCCTGACAGTCTGATGTGTTTCAGAATCTATTTGCAAGAATGATTTAAGGAAATCATTTTTATTTTTTTATACATAAGGTTTAATCTCTTGGCATAGGCTTCAGGCAAAGACCCCTTCTTCTTTATGTCCCTTCCAAACATGCTTATGTCCTTTCCTTTCTCTACAGCATTCCCTTCACCCCACCTTGCTACCAAGAACTCTTGTGTAAGCTATGGTAGGAAAGGTTGGCACTGACCAATCAGGTTACTATCCTGTGAGGTACCTGACTTCCTTAAGTGACCTTACCTTCCTTTGCTTACTAGATAATTCTTTTACAATTCATTCAAATCTGTCTATATTCTTCTTCAGTGAACTTGCATGAGTAAGAGGCAATAATAGCTTTTGCTTTTCAAGTTTTATGGGCCAGTAGGAAAATTCATCTCCTCAGGCCTAGGTTAATGCTCACATTTTCTTGTGCATTGCTCACATCTGACCAGTCTCCTAAACTGATCTATAGAAAATAAATCAATAACCAACCCATTAAAGGAGAGGCAGAGAAAAAAGAAAAGCAAGAGACATACTAATAATATAGTAAGGGATGTGGTCATAGATTCATGTTTTCTAAAAGAGAAAAATCCTGATCACAAATAGCCAAACTCCCCAGATGCAACTATTAGTGACAGCACAGCAGTTCTTTGGCTGACCTGTCTGTCCATGGGGCAGATTGACTGTGGGCTGTGGCAGAACGCGGCCTGCTGGACAGTGACCATCAGAGCATTTTTCTGAGCAGTCTGGCAAGCAAGAGTCACTTGCATGTTTTCCACTCCTGAATGGAGAAAGAGCTAAAGGAAGAAAGTATGAGAAACACTGGGAAGTTGTTCTCCAATCACAAAAGAAAAGGTAGGATGATGTGTGCCATCTGTTCACTGTGTGGGAAACATTCCCTGACCTTTAGAAATCGTGCTGACCCAGGCCTCTAACCCCAGGGCTGTATTTAGAGCAAATGGTCTCTCAGGCAGCCTTGAGCACTGATTTCAGTTCATGGCAGTAACCCAGGCCTAATTTTTCCCCAAAGCTGCAAATTTGACTCAGGTTCCTTTGAGGATACTGGACAAATTCTGAAAGATTTATATCCAGAAATAGACTGCCATGCAGAATAAAGCAACCCAGATCATGTTAATGTTTAATCCCTTCTTCCTCCTCCCACTGTCCCCAACCAAAAGCCAAGAAATCTCCTCTGAGGAGCCAGAGAGAAATGAAAACCAGTAAGTTTCTTGTATTCAATTCAATTTAACAAACACTTTTTAAGCACCTACTATATGTCAGGCTTTGTAGGAGGTGCTGGGGATTCAGAGAATGAAAATGAAAATCAGAACCTGCTGTCAAAGAGGTTCCATTCTACTGTATAATTTAATAAACTCTGTTAAAATTCTCCCAAAATAAGTGCATTTTTTAAAAGGCAGTTAAAAAAGAGGTATTTGGAAACATATGCCATATTTGTAATGCCCAACAGGAATTCTTGCCATCATTATTACAATATGTACGGGAAAAAATTATTCCAAACTACAACAAATATAAAAACAGTACATAATTACACTTATTGAACTTTTGGTAGCTGTGATTACAAGAGGAAATTAAAATTCTGAGGCTAAAATAGTATGATTCTGATCATGGGCAATATGCAAAAGGCTGCTTAGTTTACTCTGATTTCTTTTGGGTGAAAAAAAAAAAACCAACAGCTTACCTGAAAAATGCTTTCCTTTTTGTGAAAACTGAATTTTCCAACATGTTTATCATCCACCTCAGAGATGGCCAACTGAAGTGTAGAGGGAGCATATCTACAAGAAAAAATAATGTAAACCAGTCCCATTGATCTGACTTATGTCATTAATGGGAAATATATATACATAAGTCAGTCTAAAAGGCAGAATAAATGTCTTGACTCCTCTATCTGGAGAATAGTATCATTATCTTTATATATTTGTTAGATTTATTACTTATGCTTTTCCCAAAAGTCTTTAGAGAATTAAAATATACCATATTAGTCCAAATACATGTCATTCCCAAATGTACATTGGTGTGTTCAATCGTTCAGTCTTTTTTGTGACCCCGTGGACCGTAACATCCACTGAGTCATCTAGCTGCTTTCAATACATGCTGTTTTGTTTTGTTTAAAATAGAGGTGGGGGCTTTTGTTAGCCACTATTTCGTAATTCATATTTCCTGGCCTATCCACTGCAGCACTTGATGCTTCCACTCCACGGAAATCCTATCCAAATTAGTTGTAGAATTAACAATAATAATAATAGCTAATATTTATTTACTTATTTGGCTGAAGGTTAAAGAAAATTCCTACACATACACGATCTCATTTTATCCTCATGATAACCCTGTGATGTAGAAGCTTCATTTTATACCAAGAGCTGAGGGATATACTTTGAGAAAGTTTTATTTTCCTAAGGCTTCTCTCTATCTAATGCAGGGTTTTTTAACCTGGTGTCCATGAACCCATGGGATATGTGAACTTAGAAAGAAAAAAAAATCAGCTTAATTTTCATTAGCCTTTGTTTTCCTTTGTAATCCTATGGGTTTTAATTTTATGAATTAAAAACTTTACTTTGAGGAGGAGTCTGTAGGCTTCACCAGAATGCCAAAGGGAGTCATGATGCAAGAAAGGTTAAGAATCCCTGGTTCTGGGGGATGGAGCCAAGATGGTGGAGTAGAAAGATGCACCTACAGTAGCTCTTCCCCCACAGCCCATAAAATACCTGTAAAGAAAGACTCTCAACAAATTCTAGAGCAGCAGAACCCACAGAACAATGGAGTGGAGAAAATTTCCAGCCCAAGGTGACCCAAAAGGCCGACCAGAAAGGTCAGTCGCACCAGACGTGGAGCTGAGTCCAACCCAGACTTGGCTGAGGCCTGGCTCTGGGAGGAGGACCTGAGCAGGCCTTGGGGGTGGAATCCCCAGCCACAGAAGCAGCGGTTTGCAGAGCCCTCAATCCACAGGTGCCAAAGGTCAGTGAGAGGGTTTTTTTCAGCTGGCCAAGAAGGGAGGTCTTCCCATAGCTCCATGCTCAGGTGGTGGCAGAGGCCTAATTGGGCAGCAGCAACTCCCCCAGAAGCCACCACTCATTGTTGGATGGTAAAACCCTTGGGGCAACTGACCAGTTGATCCTTACCTCTACTCCTGGCAGAATTGAGCAACTGATCTTTATCTCACACTGAATGGTGGCCCTGCCCCCACTGAAAGCCCCTGGGGGAATTGAGCAGCTTATATGAATCTCATCTCCTCCCCGCCTCCAACCCTCCCTTGGTAGAACTGGAGGCCAGATGGTTGTGGAGAGGAAACTCTACTACTCACACATTCTGGACACAAGAGTTTCTTGTTGCTCCCAGACCAGTATACAAGCTTGATTGTGCCACCTTGGAGGAACTGAGATCTTACAGATCCCCAGAGTATACTCTACTTGTGACAAAGAACCCAAAAGTCAAGTAACTGGTTGGGAAAATGCCCCAAAAAGGGGAAAAATGGGACTATAGAAGGTTACTTTCTTGGTGAAAAGATATCTTCTCCCATACTTTATGATGAGGAAGAACAATGCTTACCATCAGGGGAAGATATAAAAGTCAAGGCTTCTGCATCCCAAACATCCAAAATAAACATTCAATGGTCTCAGGCCATGGAATTGCTCAAAAAGGATTTTGAAAATCAAGTAAGAGAGGTGAAGGAAAAATTGGGAAGAGAAATGAGAGAGATGCAAGGAGACAAAAAAATGCTGAAGAAAATAACACCTTTAAAAATAGGCTAACTCAATTGGCAAAAGAGGTTCAAAAAAACCAATGAGGAGAAGAATGTTTTAAAAAGCAGAATTAGTCAAATGGAAAAAGAGGTTCAAAAGCTCACTGAAGAAAACAGTTCTTTAAAAATTAGAATGGAACAGATGGAGGTTAATGACTTTATGAGAAACCAAGAAATCACAAAATAAAACCAAAAGAATGAAAAAATAGAAGACAGTGTGAAATATCTCACTGGAAAAACAACTGACCTGAAAAATAGACCCAGGAAAGACAATTTAAAAATTAGGAGACTACCTGAAAGCCATGACCAAAAAAAGAGCCTATACATCATCTTTCATGAAATTATCAAGGAAAAGTGCCCTGATATTCTAGAACCACAGGGCAAAATAAATATTGAAAGAATCTACTGATCACCGCCTGAAAGAGATCCAAAAAGAGAAACTCCTAGGAACATTGCAGCCAAATTCCAGAGTTACCAGGTCAAGGAGAAAATATTGCAAGCAGCTAGAAAGAAACAATTTGAGTATTGTGGAAGTACAATCAGGATAACACAAGATCTGGCAGCTTCTACATTAAGGGATCGAAGGGCATGGAATAGGATATTCCAGAAGTCAAAGGAACTAGGACTAAAACCAAGCATCACCTACCCAGCAAAACTGAGTATAATACTTCAGGGGGGAAAATGGTCTTTCAATGAAATAGAGGACTTTCAAGCATTCTTGATGAAAAGACCAAAGCTGAAAAGAAAATTTGACTTTCAAACATAAGAATCAAGAGAAGCATGAAAAGGTAAACAGTAAAGAGAAATCATAAGAGACTTACTAAAGTTGAACTGTTCACATTCCTACATGGAAAGACAATATTTGTAGCTCTTGAAACTTTTTTCAGTATCTGGGTAGTTGGTGGGATTATACACAAACATACACACAAACACACATGCACACACACACACACATATAAATAAATAAATAAATAAATATACATATATATATATATATATATATATATATATATATATATATAGAGAGAGAGAGAGAGAGAGAGAGAGAGAGAGAGAGAGAGAGAGAGAGACAGCACAAGGTGAGGTGAATAAGAAGGGATCATATCTAAAAAATGAAATTAAGGGGTGAGAGAGGAATATATTGAGAGGAGAAAGGGAGAAATGGAGTGGGGCAAATTCTCTCTCATAAGAGGCAAGAAAAAGACTTTTCAATGGAGGGAAAAAGGGGGGAGATGAAAGAGAACATTGGAAGCTTACTCTCATAACATTTGACTCAAGGAAGGAATAAAATGCACACTCATTTTGGTATGAAAACTATCTTACACTATAGGAAAGTAGGGGAGAAGGGGATAAGCAGGGTGAGGGGAATGATGGAAGGGAGAGCAATAGGAGGAAGGAGAAATTAGAAGTCAACCCTCTTGGGGAGGGACAAGATCAAAAGAGAAAATAGAAGAAATGGGGGCAGGATAGGATGGAGGGAAATATAGTTAGTTTTATACATGACTATTATGGAAGTCATTTGTAAAACTACACATATATAGCCTATATTGAATTGCTTGCCTTCCCAATGGAGATAGTTGGGAAGGGAGGAAGGAGAAGTTGGAACTCAAAGTTTCAGGAACAACTGTTGAATATTGTTCTTTCATACAACTGGGAAACAAGAAATACAGGTAATGAGGTATAGAAATTTATCTTGCCCTACAGGACAAAAGAGAAGAAAGGGATAAGGGAAAGGAAAGATGTTAGCAGGGAGGGGAGATTGGTGGTAGGGGTAATTAGAATGCTCTGCACTTTGGGATCAGGGGAGGGGAGAGATGGGGAGAAAATCTGGAAATAAAAATTTTGTGGAAATGAATGTTGAAAACTTAAAATAGATAAATTTAAAAAAAAATTAAAAAGGACAAAAAAAGAATTCCTGGCTCTATAAATCCCAGGTGTGATAGCTGTGAAATAGGCGACATGTACCCCTATCATATTCCTATAGTATCTTCCACTTTTTCTGTTCCCCTCATTCCACCATCTCCAGTATGTACTTAGTTGACCCTTCAGTGCTGAAAACAAATGAAATCTTATCCCTTCTCCCAGCCACAATCCTTCTCTGCCCGCTACCAGATTGGACTGGGATCCAAGTTCTCTGGGGACTCTAAGCAATGAGTACCAACTTTCTCCAGCATCCAGAAAAATTAAATACCCTCTACTACTATCCCATTTTGAAGAGAGAAAATATTTTGACCCCAAAACTTCAGCAAGCTTTTCAAAGATGAAGTAAAAATAAATCACCTTTACTTCTCTTATCCATTCTTTCCTTTCACTTTGTTTTTGCAAAAGTTTCATCCATTTGCAAAACTTAGGAACTTTACTTTTCCTTGTGAGAAGTGCAAACTTAGTAAGTAAGTTTTAGTCGACTTACTCACTCACTTATCTACTTTTCCATTCTATGACAGTAAGTTCTATGGAGACGTAGCAATTATCTATATGAAATGGAGATCTGGGATATACTTGGGGTGTCTCTGAAAGCATCTCTAAATGTGAAGAGGGGGAGAAACCTACTTCTGGGAGATTTGTGTTGACATGGAATGGAAGTGTTTTGAAGAGATTGTAGAACATGCACTGACATTCTATAATTGGTACCCATATGCTTACCAGGGGTTAAGAGAAGCTTCTTTCAATTGGCTAAGTAGCCAGAACTACAAGTATCTTCAAAATGACCTGAGTCAGCCTCATCTCATTGACTAAAATCTTTGGACTCAGGGAGTGCATCTCTTTTACTGACAGTGGCTGGTGAGAAAAAATGCCATCAGGGCCCTTCCGAATGAGGCCAGTGTGGGGCCCTGAGAAATGGGCCATAGTCACTGGCTTCTCAGTTCTATTCTTTTCTACTCTAGGTGAAAGCATTAGAGCCTCAAATTTTATGAGTCTAGAAATGTTAAGGGAGTGAGAATCTGGGCTTCCAGGTGGTCTGGGTTATGGATCAGTTCAACATCAGTGCCAAGAGGAGGAAGGAGTGATGTATGGGACCTAGGCAAAGGGGGGTTGAGATGAAGACTCATCTGGCACTCATGTTGCAGGTGGATGTAAACTTGGTGAGTACAAGGTAATGTAAGAACTGAGTCAAGGTAGAGACTCAGGTTCTCAAGAGACTGAGGTACTGGAATGGGTGTGTGTGACTTTTATAGATTATATATTGCTATAAATATCTCTTTCTAAAAACTGATTTTTCTTAAATAGTTAAATAAAATGCAGTGCTAGTCACTGGCACTTAGTAATGGTGGGAACACAGCTGGTAGCGTCTTCGGATGATGGCAGTAGAAAAAAACCAACCCTCAAATCCTCAGGATACTCCTGGCACCCTGAGAGCAGATGTAGCCTGTCTGTCTCTGAGACAGTGGCCCAGAACATACTTGCTACATATCTATAAGTAGGAAGTAGAGCATTAACCTTGGGGCAAAGTTCAAACTCTTGGGAAAGGGGAGCTCTTTATTGCTTGCTCCACTCAGATTTTATCAAAGTCATATTTTCAGGTAAAGTATGGTCCATGGCTTGCAGTTCAGGGCTTTAAAATAATATTGATTTCAATGTAATATAGCCAAATGACCAAGTGTCATTTAAATCTACAAATTCCCTTACTGTAATACAGGACTTTCCAACAAGACATCACAATCTACCAGGTGATCTCTACTGACTTGCTATATGGGACAGTGGACAGAAGATAGGATCTGTAGTCGAAGGATCTGGATTCAAATCCCCATTCTGACACTTGCTTACTCTCTGATGTCTTGGGCAAATCACCCATACACTGTGGACTTGGAAGTAGACGAATTCTGAGTTCTGTTATGATTCTAAATCTATGATCCTTTGATCATACCTTTGATTTATCCTGCAAGATCCTGTTTTCTTCTCTCTTCTTTCTTGCTGAGTCTCTCCCTACCCTGCCCATCCCTCATTCTCATGGCAGTAACAAAACTTCAGGGGAAGCAAATTGATAATTTACCAGAAAACCAATTCTAACACTTTACAAAGCCATTATTCCTAGGTTATTATTATTCCTAGGAAGAGTAAGACATATGTGGGTGAAATAATCTGGTCAAGGTAAATAGTGAATCCAGAACAGATTCAAGTAAAAGGCTCAGGTTTTCTTGTTGATGGGTTGAATGGTTTCCATTATATCATAATGATAAATCAGGTTTACTTTCATGTCCCCAAAATCTCTAGGCAAATTTCTAAGATTCTAAGTTGCAGAAAAAGTGCTAACTCGCATTGGTAGAGGGAGTTCTCTATATTAATGAGAGTTCCTAGAGCCCACCTCTCTTGGCATCTGGACGAAGTTGAATTTGGGAGAATCCTCAGAATAACTCAGTTCTATGGCTGGTATTCTGATCCATCCAGCTGAATTTGACTTGTTTCTAGCTCTCATCTAAGAGTATCTGAGTCAATTCATATGCAAGCAGCAAGGTCTTAATAAACATTTTTACACAAAGCACACTACCTCATTCTTTTTGTTGTTTTTTTTTTAAAGGTTTATTTTGCATTTTATACATAAAACTCTGAAATCTGCAGCAGGACTCTCAGCAGCTATTGAGAAGTTCATGGAAAGCATGTCCATCTTAACAACTAGGTCTTAGCTACAAGGGATCCACACAAGCATGGGCCAGAATGGAAGGAGAGGGTGATAGGGCACAATGGGAGGAACACAGTTCAGTCCTTTCTCTAAATAACAGAACATTCTAAGTCACTGAAAAATGTGCAAATGGGACTCTAAACAAATCCTGCTTCAAAGGTAGGACTTTTATAAATAAGTTAAGGTTTTGAGTTTTTTTTTCTTTTGGGTGGGGTTTGCCTGCAAGCCCCATTTAGCAGACAAAGGTAGGTAACACAGTATATAGAGTACAGGAACTAGGTCAGGAAGACTCATCTTCCTCAGTTTAAATCTGGCAGGTAACACAGTATATAGAGTACAGGAACTAGGTCAGGAAGACTCATCTTCCTCAGTTTAAATCTGGCTTCAGACATTTACTAACTGTGTGATCCAGGGAAAGTCACTTAACCCTTTTTGCTTCAATTTCCTCATCTCTAAAATGAACTGGAGAAGGAAATGGCAAACCACTCCAGCATCTTTGCCAAGAGAACCCCAAATGGGGTCAAAAAGAGTTGGATACGACTGAAACAACTGAACAGCAACAACCCATTTAGTAAGGAAATGGCTATCTTTTCTTCATCCCCAAAGTATCAGTCCCCAGTCTCACATATACAAACTCACAACACATCAATGGTGGGGGGGAAGGTGGAGGGGGGGTTTCAGTGGCATGGGTAGTTAGAAATTTGTGAAGACAATATATGCATCTTGATCCCTTTCTCTCTTGCTCTGCTTTTTCCCACAGTCTGGGTCTTCTTAGGTCTGGTCCTGACTACCTCTGCTGTGGCCACTTCCGCTTGCTACCATAACCTCAGATGAGTTCTCATCCCAGTGTATCTCCTCCTTCTGGTTCCCAGCACTTTTCCTCTCCTCCAACCAGTATGTGAGCCCACAGCATCTGTGGAAAGCAAGGCCTTACCCTCTTCCAATCAATGCCTGCTCTCATGTGATCCCAAACTGGATTAAAATGTATTTGAGAAATATTTAACAAAATAAGTAAAAATACAACAAAATACAGATCATGCTAGTATGTTGTTTTCCAAGTCAGTATGAGTCCACAGGGATCCCTATCCACAGGAATTTAATGGCCCCATTTCTATTTGAGTTAGACACAACTGATGAGGTCACATAGGCAGTTGCTCAAATGCCCAGTGATTGTTCACTGGCTAACCCAATGGGTTAGCACCTGGGGCATTACAAATAAAAGAATAATATTTGGTGGGTTCAAGTAGGGGTTAAAATCCTGGACAAGCATTTATTCAATATAGTTCCACTGTCTGGGTTCAGACTGTGGTCACTAAACTGAAAATGATTGAGAGAGACAGAGAGACATTCTCTGTTCAACCTATATTTCTATATAAATTCTTGTATAAAAATCTACTACAGAAGCCAGTTTCTCCCTGATACAAATGCCCCTCTTTTCAATAATAGCACTATTCTAGTTTTGTGATTACCATAGTCTCTGAAGAATTAAAATTGAGGGTCCACCAAAGGGCAATGAAGAAGTGCATTAGTAGGTGTGAGTAAGCCTTGACATAGAATTACACAAGAAAAAGGGCACAAAGTATTTCATCAGAGAGATTTATGACTGGAAAAGAACGTGGACCAGTCATGTAGCAAGAACCAGGGATAAACAATGAATAGCCCGTGTGCTCCCCTGGGATCCACAAAATGTTAAGGGAGCTAAAAGTAGGTCCCTAGCATGTGGGGTGGACCCCTTGCAGTGTGTGATTCATGGGAAGATATGGACAACAGTTGCATAGGATGGAAGGATGCAGACACAGTGAGATCTGCATTATTGAAGGGAATACCCACATCAGTGAGATCATAGGTCCCTCAATGTCTCAAAGCAAAAGACAGAGGCTATCAGTTTATAGATATTTATAGATATAGATATTTACAGATTATTGCTAGGCATGTGTACTGTTTTTTTACCAAAAATCCAATAGATAAAAGATCCAAACATAAAACAGCTCACTTAGAGGTCATTTCTATCATAAAGTATTTCTTATTTTGCAAAAAAGATGAAATATGGAGTTCCTTTAATATCCAGTACCTCTGTGACATTTCAAATGACATTTGAAAATTCAGGGCACCCACCTTCAAGAAAGCATCTATTGCATAAAGTATAAAAAATCTAAATTGCTTCCTCTTCAAATTCTTACCCTTTCTAGAGGACGAGTTTCTAAGGAAGACTCAGATTTGCTTCGAGATAGCTGCCAACAGGTAAACGACCCTATTTTGTTGGGGGAGGGGAAGGACCAACAAATGAGATGTACTCATTGCCCTGCTTCTGCATCCTACACTGTGAAAACTTGGAGATTTCCTTGCAGGCTGGTCTTCGCTCTTGTTCTGTTTTATGCTTTCTTCTTGGGCAGCACTGACAGCTCTCTTCTTGTTCGCCTCCTTTTAAAAGTCAAAATCAGCCGTGCTTCCTGTACTTGACACTTGCTTCTATGCATTGCTCATTTGTTCCTTGATCATTAATAACTTTTAATTAGAAAGTCTGAGCCCTACCCCAAAAATTTCTGAGTCTGCCCCTTCAATTCCCACTGTATCTCTTCCATCTTTGCCTTCTTTCTGGGTCAGCTCCTTCTTGGAAACTCTGTTTTGTTGTTTTTATTTTTCCGTTGGCCAACCCCATCACTTGGCTGGCCTTTACAATTCTGACCATACCTACTTTCTTTTGAACTATGACTGCCAAGACCAAGCTTAACGAGCTTTGGGTAGAATTTTATGTATTGAAGAGTACAGAACAAGACCCTTGAGAGCATTGTCTTACTGACTTCGTTCAGTGCTCCGTCCAATTTAAGCCTTTCAGTTCATTACCCTGGAAGTCACCTCAAGGCTCCCTACCACTTATCCTTAGCTCACCCCAAACCTTTTGCCACTTCTTCCTCAACATTTTGTTAACTACTTTGGTTGCCACAGTTATTTCTTCATCCTATCCTACCTCTTTACCTTAGCTCTTTTATTTCATAGTTACTATGATGGTAATTAATGGAGGACAAGACAGCTGTCAGATTTTTAAAGGGTAGTCATGTGGAAGAGGAATTGCTTTTGTTCTGTAGGAGCCCAAGACAAATGTTTAGACTATCAGGAAAAACTTCCTCCCAATTAGTGCTTTCCAAAAGTGGATTGGGCAGCCTCAGAAAGTAGCAAGCTCCCACTCCTTCATTGACTGAATGACTGCTTGTGAAGTGTGTTATAGTGAACATTTCTCTCACATATGGCTCAGAGTTGATGGTCAATGAAGTCCATTCCAACTCTCAAATTCTGTAAGTCAGTGTGTTTTATTTTGATTTAAAATTTATAATGATGTATTTCTTATCAGCTATCCCTCACTCATTCATTTCTTTTCTCCTAAACTTCAAAATATCAAAGTCTAGATAGGTAATAATAAAAATAATAGCTAATATTTCTATAATGCCTGCTACATGTCAGGCACTGTGATAAATGATTTACAAATATCATCTCATATGATCCTCACAACAACCCTGGGAAATAAATGCTATCATTCATCCAGTTTTAGAGTTGAGGAAATGTAGGCAGAGATTAAGTTACTTGTGTCAGGCATTTTATCTGAATCCAGGTTTTCCTGACTGCAGACGTAGCACTCGAAAGATTGTTTAGCAACATGATTCAATTTGGTTATAAATGATTTTAGAATTTTTTTTTCTGCTCATGAGATTATTTAGTAGGGGAGCAGAATATGAGTTATGGTCACATTTCCTCTGCTTTGGTTCCACCCCAAGTAACACAAATAATACATGCTTACTTACCTGTCTACTCGACTATTATCTTCCAGCAGAGCTGTAATGAACATTGGAGGTGGCTGGTCTGCCTTCTCCTTAAGTGATGCAAATTCAAAGTAGACTGGCCTCAAGTACAAATGGAACTCATCAAAACCCATCTCTTGAGTAAATATCTTATAAAGCCTAAAATTAAAAAAAAAATACCCATTTCTGAATGTCTATTTGTTCTAGACCTGAGACATAAAACCAAAAGAAGTCAATAAAAATTTGTTTCTTTTCAAGGGAAAAAAAAAAGGAGGTGCTGAAAAAAAATCCCAAGGGCTGAATATGCATGTCAGTAAAAATCAAAGGCAGGAATAAAGCACTAAAGGACTGTGAAATGAATGAGATGCAAAGACCTCAGCTCCCCTACATGACTGTGGGATGGGGATTTCAGTGGTACAGAGAATTTCTTCCTCTCTCTACCAACGTACATTGGTATATTCTTGGCCAGTTAGAGCCTTAGACAGTTGCTTGGGGCCCTGAGAGGACACATGACTCTCCCAGGTTCACATGCCAATATATATGTCAAAGGCAGGTCTTAGACAAATGTCCTCCTGACCAGAGTCACCTCTCTATCCACTAGGTCATGCTGCCTCTCCCCATATCACTTAACCATTGTGATAAGAGGCATTGGTATTTTGAAATGTTTGTGTTAGGGAACTATAAGACAAGTTTTCTATCATTTGTTACTATTTAAATCACATATATTAGGCTGTGCCCAACAATGAGAATGGAAATTATATATTTCAGGAACCTGGACCATTCCTGTATTAATAAACCACTTACGTAGTACCAGAGATGGGAAAAACCTGAAATTATTATCAGGTGTTCCCTTTATCACAATTTTCTTCTGCTTTTGGTTTTAGCCACAACTCTTCCTTCCTAGCTGTAGCCAGGAGGAGAATCAGAAGGGAGCCAAAGGGAGAAACACATATCAAGAAGGAAGGGGTGACCAAGAATGTCAAGTGCTGCAGAGAAGGCAAAGGGACTAAAAACTAAGTAAAGTTCCCTGAACATTACTAAGAAGTTGCTGGTGACTTTGGGGAGAGAGTAGCTTCAGTTGGAAATCAGATTACAAGGGACTGAAGAATAAGTGGGTTGTCAGGTTGACCTCAATAATAGTACTCAATAAATTTATTGATTAATCCTCCCAGATGGAAACCATCTTTCCTTGCTCTGATCTGAGATGGCACTCTGTATTTGTCTTAATGCATTTAGTGTATTCTGTTTTTCATTATAGTAATTATGCAATTTTGCACAGTTGTAGATAAGTTACATGTATCTGCTAGGTTGTAAGGATCATTAGTGCAGACACAGCGTCTTGATTATTTTTATATCATCCCCAGGGCCTATCATGGTGCTTTGAGCATAATGGCTGATTATTAAAGGGTTGACGGATGAGTGAATAAAACGCACAAAATCTACTTACTGAACAAGGATATCTAATCTCCCTAATTTTTTAAAAAAGATCTTTTTCAATGCTAAGTTGCTAATAAAAAAGAAAATTAAAACAAATCTGAGGTTTCACTTTATGGCCATCAAACTGGCAAAAGGTACTAAAAAGATGGGAAATAGTTAATTTTAGAGATCTATGGGAAAACAAAAATGCTAACATGTTATTGGTGTACTTGATAACTGGCCCAACTATTCTAGAAAATTTTTTGATAAATTTGTGAGAATGATAGCCTCTGACCCAGCAATCCCCTTAGAAAACATACACCCCACTTCTTCCTGTACCCCATTCCTCCCAAAATTCTTTCTTGTTCCTACCGCCAGTCCTTCTATCCCCTCAGTACTCTCCCAGAACCCCACTCCTGCTTTGGCTTTACTTTTCTCCCTTCCCCAGTCTTGACCGTATAATTCATAGGATCATAGATCTAAAGCTGAAAGGGAACTCAGAGGTCATCTAGTTCAAATCTTCTACTTTACAGATGAAAAAATTGAGGCCCAGTCAATGTCAGAGGCAAGATTCAAACCACCCTGATTCCACAATTGGTGATCTTTTTACTCTGAATAATTCAATTACATACTATTTTTTATATTTGACATCTTTTGCCCTCTTGTCCTAATATCCACCTCTCATTACTTGCTAAGCTCAATTCTGGTTTGCCCCTATCATCTGCCTCCATTCCTACTTGTGGAATACCCAAAGATGCTGGAGGAAGTCTCTGTGCTAAGTGGGTTCATTACAAATTTATGTTCTCTAATCTTAACTGGGCCCTCCATGCAGCAAAGGAATTTTTTTACTTTCCCCTGACTTTCTACTGTTCCTTTCACAGAATGTTCCAAGTCTTTTTTCATCACCTTCCATACTACCATTTTCCCTCCTCTTTTTTCAACAGAGAACTTCTCCTCATGCTGTCCTAGAAATAGAGTATCTTCTCCTCTATTTTACATTGCAAAGTCCCTTGCCATAATCCTCCATCCTCTTTTTATTTGCTTCAGTCTCTAACGAAGAGGTGGCCTTTTCTCACTGTCAAGGTACTTTTGCCCTCGATTCCTCTCCTCCCCTCCCCTCCCCTCCTCTCCCCTCCCCTCCTCTTCCCTCTCCCCTCCCCTTCCCTCCCCTTTCCCCTCCCCTCTCCTCCCCTCCCCTCCCCCCTCCCCTCCCCTCTCCTCCCCTCCCCCCTCCCCTCCCCTCTCCCCTCCCCTCCCCTCCCTTTTCCCCTCCCTTTCCCTCCCCTCTCTTTCTCTCCTCTGGGCTCTTGTTCCCCACCATAAACCAGAAAGAATGTCTCCAACACACAAAATATCCATAGCTGAATTCTTTGTAGCAAAAAAATTTGGGAGCATCTATCATCCCCACTGTCTTACTAATTTTCAATCTCTCCCTATCTACTGATTGCTTCCCTATTACCTACAAACATGTCTTTTCTATCATCAGAAACCCTTCACCCGATCCATTCATCACCACCACCCACTGTTCCATATCTCTCTTCCATCTCATAGCTCAATTCCCTAAAAAGGCCTTCTACATTTGGCGCTTCCATTTCCTTTCTTTTCATTCTCTTCTCAGTTCTCTGCGGTCTGGCTTCTGACCTCTTCATTAAACCAAAGCAGCTCTCTCCAAAGTGACCTCTTTGCTGTTCTTGTCACAACACATTCCATCTCCCAACTCTGTCTAGAACTCTGTCCCTCCTCATTTCAGATTCTTGGCCTTTGTGATTTTTTTCAAGTCTCAGCTCAAATTCTACTGTCTCTAAGAATCTTTTCTCAGCTTCCCCTTAATGTTTGTATCTTCTTTCTGTGATTATCTCCAATGTATCATATAAATGAATAAAGATACATGTAGATACCTACATTTACATATATGGTCTGATACATATATACATATATATTTATATGTATGTATAAATTTATTATTTGCATATTGTAGATATATAAATACTAGGTAAAACTATAGATATATGTATATGTTTGTACATATATATATGCATAAACAAGATATACCTATCTTGTTGGTATACAGTATAATATATATATATACAAACTATTATACATACATGTACAAGATATATATATAATATGGTTATATATGTGTGTGTTTTGTATGCACATATATAATATATCTTGTTTGTACATATGCATAATGTTTGTACATTATATATATAAAATACACATATAACTAATACATATGTATGTATACACACATACACATGTATTTCTACATTGTTCGTACATCGTTGTTTACATGTTGCCTCCCCCATTAAACTGTGAAATCCTTGAGAGCAGGGACAGGTTTTTGTTTTGTTTTGTTCTTTTCTTTATATCCTTGGAACTTGGCACAGTGCCTGGTACATAAAAGATTCTTAGTAAAATTCTTTCTGACTTGAACAGAACAGGTGCCTATTGATTGAGGAACGGCTGAATGTAATGGGTCTCTCTAAGAAATGATGAATATGAAAAATTTGAAAAAAACATGGTACGATGCAAACAGATGCAAAGTGAAGAAAGACCAGCCAAGAAAATAACATGCATATTAACAACACTAAAAGACAGCCAAACTCAAATTAATTGCAATGACTAATCTTGAACTTGGAGGACAGATGATGAAACACTTTTCTCCTCTATGAAGGGAGGTTGGAGGCTTCAAACGAGGAATATTGCATATACTAGAAGCTGGGGCCTGGCTGTTGTTTTGTGATTGCTTAACTATTTTTTTTTGTTACACAAGAGGGTTGAATGGAGAAGCCAAAATTTTGGGAAGTGACTGCAGCATTAACAAAGCTTAAAAAATAAAAAGAAAATAAAACAGTTCTTTCTTCTGGTTGCCTTTCACATTGTCCTAGTATGAAGCTTCCCCTGTACCTGGAGGATATGAAAGATAGCCCATTATACTTACCAGGCTAAGTGTGCACTTTCCACACTTATTTCTATCAGTCGATAGCGGAGAGTCAAGACTTCCAAAAGTCTAGAGAAGGTCTCCAAAAGAAAAGCTTGGGAATCTCGGCTTTGTTTCTTTCCTTCTCCTGCTGCAGACTCTAGAACCAACATACCTATCTCAGTCACAAGAAAAGGATCTCCCATCACTGTATCTGAAAATAACTGTGGAGGGAAAGTATTTTTAAAAATGTAAGTAATAAAAAAATGAAATTTAAAAAAGTTTTTAATAGTAAATGTGCTATAAAAATAATCACCTAACATTTTTCTAATACTTTATTGGTATAAAGCATTTTTACTTCCATTTAATTTTACCAGGTTTTCACAACAACAAAATATTATTGTACCCATTTTACAGATGAGGAAATAGGCTCAGAGAGGATAAGTGACTTGCTCATGGTTACACATCTCTGAGGGCTTGATTCAAGTCCTTTCAAGTCCTGGCTTCTAGTTCAGGGCTTTTTCAATTATACTATTAAAGGTTCTGAGAAACAAAAATAGAGAAAAGAGCGTAGGAGCTACAAAAATAAATTTGGTAGGAATATGTTTCTGAGATTTTCAAAAGTTCAAGGAAATTTAGCCTTTTAGTAATTGGAAATAATCCTCAGAGCCATATTTAGGACAAGGCAAACTAGGGGTGTGTGTCCCAGGGCATCAAATCTAGAGGACACAGATAGCTCTTACAATTCTTCAGCAGCATAGATATAGGTGAGCTCAATTTAATTAACAAAAGTACTTAGTTAAAGCAGTCAGGTACCAGATGGTGATGCTTCTTTTATCTGGTGGCTGACCCCCAGGAGGACATTCCCAGTTATACTCTTGAGGTGCCCTGGGGTGTCCCAGGACCTCTCACCACCTAATCTGTCTTAAAAGACAAATTTGATTTGAATATATTTTGTGAAACTTTCCATGTCACAAACCTGCTAGTTGTGGCTTTGCTTCTGCTCAAGGCTATACTGGGCAAAGCTGTGAAACCGGCCAAATTTCCATTTGGGGTCCCAGTTCTCAAAATCTTCTCTATCCTTCTGATAATCTATTCTAGGAGTCTCACCACCTGTGTGCTATACTACATGCTTGCCCCCTCTAAGTACTGTAACTTCCTTACTAGCACAATACTTGGCACATAATAGGCACTTAATAAATGCTGATTGATTGGTTGTATCTCATCTGTCCATGCTAGGTGGGAGTACCTTTTAAGCTCTGCAAAATGGACATTAAATAATCAGTGTTCATGGGGTAAGTTCTCAGGACATTTTGACAGGAGTCTATTAGAAATAATCATTCTCTTCTTCCTTTTTCTATGCCTCCCTCCCTTCCCTTGCTATCTAACCCAGGGAAATAATTCTTATGATTAAAAAATTCAGGCCATTTAAGAAGGGAGAATAGTATTGTGACCAATCAGTAGAAGAGACAATATAGGGTCAGTCTGGTCCCCTTAATCACACAGAGTAGAAACGCAGCTTCACTGCTTACAGGTTAATCACAGTATTTTCAAACTAGGCATTAAAAATTGATTTTGGGGCAGTGAGAGTAGAGTACCAGCCCTGGAGTCAGGAGGACCTGTATTCAAATGTATCCACAGACACTTGACACACTGTGTGACCTTGGGCAAGTCACTTAGCCCCAATTGCCTTTCCCCTTCAAAAAAAAATTTATTTCAAGCACCCTAGTAAAACTAGGTAAATTTCCAAGTCACATCTCACTACCTTTAACTGACAAAAATAAAACAACAAATAGAGTTATCACTAGGAGTCCCTTGAGTAGAAAAAAGTATCATTTTTAATTTCAGTCATCAAGAAACATCATAAATCAGAAAACAAACTTCTATGCATATATCTAAATATTAACCATTTTATTCAAATCTTGCCTGTGTCCTCTTTGATGATTGGAAAAAACAATCACAGATAAAGAGAGTACAGTCTAAGATTTTATCATTTCTGTTTTGGATAGGCAAAAGGAAACAATTCCAAGAGAGCAAGAGCTCTGAAGCAGTGAGGATCTCATTACTAAGATAATCAGTCAGACCATGGGTTCCACTTCTGAGGTCAACCTACATCTTTCTGAAGCTGAGCACTGTAGAGAGACTCAGGCTTTCTCACAGACTGCCAAGTGTCCAGAGCCAGCTGGAGCACCCGTTTCTCCAGAAGGGTGATGCCATGAGCTGTGTGGGGCCTGTAGATGTGGCAGAACTCCTGGAAGAGGTGCTGCAGAGCCGTAGGGATGAGGCAGGCCAGGCCGAGGGAAGGATGGAACTCCAACAGGTAAATGTTTTTTAAAGCTGGGCTTGAAGAAGAAGGCAGATTAATAACAACCCTGGCACACAATTAAGAACGTACTCACCAAAGAATTTTCATTTCTTGAAAAATATTCTGGGTTTGCCACTTGAAGCCCCCCCTTTGCTAATAGAATCCCAGTAAATAATGTGTTTTTCATTTTGAAGTGACTCCTAAGAAGCAGAAAGAATGCACTATAATGACACCCAGAAAGCATGGTCAAGCTAAACAGTAATGGTGTTGCGGCACATGGAAACCCTCAGTAAATTTCTATTGACTGATGGAGATACAGTACAAGCTGTGGAATTAACTGCAGTCCTACAAAAACCAGAATCATTTGCATAAAGACAGAGCAGTTGAAAATAAAAGCAAGAGCATTGTTGGCAATAGTAAATACAACTAGGGAAATAATTTTCCAGGCTTGCAGTTATTTAGATTCACTTATGGCCTTTTTCAAAGACTAATGGGCAAAATTATTCTGTCAAATCCCTAGATAACTGCTGAAATTTTAGAGGCATCCGCTTTAGAGGCAGCTAGGTGATGCAGTGGATAGTAGACCTGGAATCAGAAGACCTGAGTTCAAAAACTGTGTCACTATCCTCCCTATCTCTACACAGAGCTCAAGGACATACACCCTTTTCCCCTTGAAGTCATTAGTCATAAGGCTATTGTGATTGTCTATTGCTAACCTGTAGGTGAGGGAGGTAGGTTTGTCCTTTGTGCAACCAAGGGCCCCTCAAAGAATGTTGCCTGCCCCCAAATTATCTCTTCAACAGATAATTGCAGTTTGGGGCTCACTTATACTCTTAAAAACTAGATTTTTAATCACTGATGAGTGCCTTAGACCAAAGAGAGCATCTCACCAACCAAATGGCATTTGCTCCTGGGTTGCTTCTTTCTAGACTTAAGGCCCATGGCAGATCCTTTCTGATAGACATTTCCTAAAAAAACAGATTCATGCCATGACAAGCTGCTCTCAAAGCTGTTGCCTCAAGCTGGTTGCAGTGAAGCAGTCTTTTTATCAGAGATATCTGTGGCATGAAAAATGCAGGCTGCAGTACATCCTGGACACCTATAGGTGTCCTACCCTCTGGCCTGGGAGAAAATAGAAGAGGAGAATATGACTGCAGGAATGTGGCTTCAATTCCGCTATTGTGTGTGTCCTTTCTCCCTGTCTCCAGGAGAGGGGAATGAATAGGAAAGATCAAGCTAAAGGGGATAACATAGAGGGTAACTTAGTTACCTCGTTCTTTGAACAATTCCAGGGAATGCAATTATGTGTCAAAGTGGCAAAACAGGGAAATTGGTTTCCTGCCACAGTGAGCTCAAGGTACTCATGGTGTCTGAAATTTGCTGTGGGCAAAGAAACTGGGTTTTAAAAAGCTATTTTCAGCATGTCCAGCTCTTAATGTGACAATGCTGTCTGACATTGGAGAGGCCCATGATTCAACCTCCTAGGTCAGTAGGAGGTGGTGGAGGGTTGGGGATGGGGACCTGCCCAGGGGCCAGGCAGTGAGCTATACTGCCCCTAAAAAAAGTCTCAAAGTTTCTGGGAAATTACTTGATTAGATGAAATATTGGTTTCTCCTCTTCTCCATAATTCTTGGAAGATCCTGTTGACTTTAAACTCTGACCTACCTATTGTTTCAGCCCCTTCCAGTCTCTCTGGTAATGGAATTAATGAATGAATGAATGAATGGATGGATGGATGAATGAATGGATGGATGAATGAATGAATGAAAAAGCATTTATTAAGTGATTCCAATGTGCCAAGCATTATGCTAAACACTGGGGACATAGCAAACACAGCTTTTTGGATCTTGTCTTCTTCTCTTTCCCTGAATACAGCCTTATTTTATTCACCTTTTCCCAAATTGCAGGCTTTTTCCTGCTTCATGCCACAACATGACAGACAGAACCTTGAAAGCAATTCAATTCAACCAGAATTTATTAAGTGTTTACTCTGTGCAAAGATAAAAACAAAACAAGAAGTTCTGTCCTCAAGAAGACTCCATTTACTTGGGGAGAAGCAATGTATATGAAGTTAATAAATAAAACTACATGTAAATAAATACTGTGCTAAGTAATTTTAGAGAAGTAATGTGTGAAGATAAATAAATAAATACTATGTACAAATGAATACTAACTAAATTGGAAATCATTGGCAATTGATGGGACTCAGTAAAAGTCTTTTGCAGATAGACCCTTCAGCAGAACCAAAAGGGTGGCTAACAAGTTCTAAGAGATGGAGGTGAGGAGAGCATTCTGGGTGTGGGGGACCATCAGTGCAAACACATAGATGCAGAAGATAGAATGTCATGCGTTGGGAAAAATCAGCAGGTCAGTTTTTTTGGAATACAGAAAGGTAGACTCCTGGAACTTGATTGTAAAGGGTTTCAAATGCCTGATGCTGGTGCTTATTTTTGATCCTAGAGGCAATAGGAAACCACTGGAGCATCTTCAGCAGGGAAGCAACATAGTCAAACCTGTCAAAGCCACTTTGTTTTTTAAATAGAATTTCTTACAAGACTTTAGTCTTCTAGACTCAAAGGCATAAATTAAAATTTTAGACCTGCCCCCAAAAAAGTTCAGAGAGAAGGATCTTACCCATTGTTAGTTTCCAAATGAACTAGAATTTGGGCAACTGCCCAAAGGGAGTAGGGAACACTTTCTATAGCTCTTTGGTTGAATTTGTACAAAAATCACAAAATTTTAGGACAGGAATGGATCTTAATGATCACAATCCACTTTTACTGATAGGGAAACTAAAGGCTGGAAAGGTTGTCATCACTCAAAGTCACACAGAGCTTGTAGCAGAGATGGACTCTGGTCAGGTCTTCTGAGTCCTAGTTCAGTGCTCTGTACATGACTGTCCCCATAATTTAGGTCAGGTTGGAAAGTATGTCTGTGGTTCAGTTTTCCAGAAGAATTAAACAAATTTATTCCCCTCCCTTGTCTTACCCCCAATCACAAACTCACCAGCTATTGTTAACAGAGATAAGTTGTTTGCAAATTATGTTTGGAGGAAGTCCAAATTCATTGATAATACCTTTCTTACCACCTCGCCATATTCTTTGGACATATTCCCGTTGTGACTCTATCTAGAAATGCAAACATAATTTTAAAATTAGAAGGAAACAAAAACCTGTCCCACAAACACTGCGCACATAATTTGGTATATGGACGACAGCGTGCCCTTTGTCTCAGTTCTGCAGTTGGCAAATTTTACATAGATAGATCTCTGAAGATCTGTTCCCACTGGGACTGTGTTGATTTTCAGCCAAGAAAAAACAAGAGTTACAAATTGAAATCAATTTCAAGAAGCAAAGGAAGAAAATTCCTTCTTTCATATACGTGACTAGATGGAAAAGAGTTTCCTATCAAGCCTGTCAAGATAAAGCTATTCTAATCTATGCTAATTCTATAATCTGCCACTGGTTGAGTAATGTTCTCATGTTCACTCCACGTAGCCACAGATTGTGCCCTGATTAATCTAGAAAGTCATGAAAATTTAAAATATGCTGTCCCCAAAGTCACAGAAATGACTGATGATGATAATGATGATGATTATGATGAAGATAGCAGCTTGTATTTATGCAGTGATTTAAGATTTGTAAAGTACTTCCCATACGGAATCTCAGAATTAATCCAACTTCTCTGACTGAAAGAGTTCTGATACAATATTCTCAAAAAGTAGTCCTTATACCTTGGCTTGAAGACCATAAAAGTGGTCTCTTTGAGATCTCTGCTGCGCAAATACAATCATCTCAGTCCCCTCTGTTCTTAACCTCTTATCTGCTGCTGATATTCCTGATTTGTCTAGCCTTTCTTGGTTCCCTTGACATTGAATTTCTTACTACAGGGTTGTCTGTTGTGACTCTCTAAAGTGACTATGTACGTTTCATCATTATCTTTCATTCACAGTGGGTTCATTTTTATGTGGTCTCTTTCCTTACAACAACCCCAGGATGTAGGTGCTATTATCCTCATACTATAGTTAAGTGACTTGTCCATAGCCACACAGCTAGCATCCAGGGCAAGATTTGAACCTTGGTTTATCCTGACTCCAAGTCTACAGCTCTATCCACTGAACCTCTCATATACACAGTTGTAGTATAATTTTGCAATCCACACTTTGAAGTGATTTATCTTTATTCTTTGCAATGTTACTAATACCATAAACTCTGAAGTCTGAATGAAAATGTAAAGGGGCTTACTCTTAGCTTTAAGCCTGTGCTTTGTGGGCCAATAAATATACTGAAATTACCCATATTTGAATGAATAAAGATTTATCAAGCTCTTATTATGTGCAAAGATCTGTTTTAAAGTGGGGGGATACAAATAGAAGAGACAGTACCCGCTGACATTTTAATGGGAAAGGATGACATATATGGAACACTTGATTTCAAATCCACAATGCTGCTTGAATTTTTATTATTATTGTTGTCAGCTGGCAGACTTAGGACTTCATCACTGCTGCCAGTGCATATCAGGACTTGCTCTGATTCTCAGAGAATCAATCAGTCAGTCAACAGGCAATGACTAGTACTGCTTGACAGATACCATGCTAGGTACATGGAATATAAACATAATAAATGACACAATCCCCACTTGTGAGGAGCCTACATTCTAGTGCTGGAAATGAAGACATACATACATACATATGTACAGAATAAACAGAAAGAGAATTATATACAAAGTAGTAATACAGAAAGTAGTCTGAGAGGGAGGGTACTAGCAGAGGAGGACATCAGGAATGGCTTCACAAAGATGGTGGTGATTAAGCTGTATCTTGAGGGAAGGGAGGAATTTTTTGAGACTGAGGTGAAGGGGCAGAGCATTCCAGGCATGGAAGACTGCAGGTGCAAAGGCATCAAGATGAGAGAAGTGTTAAATGTGAGGAATTGGGACAGTATGGCCAGATCAAAGAGTAAGAAGAAAAAGTGTTCAATGACGCTGGAAGAGTAGGCTGGGGAAGAGTTATGAAGGTCTTTCAAAGCTAAACAGAAGAGTCTATATTTGATTCTAGGGCCAATACGAAGCCTCTGGAGTTTATTAAATTAGGGACTGATATGATCAGACCAGCTCTTAATGAATATCACTTTGGTAGTTGTGTGTACTAAAGTGAGTAGGTGGGGGAGGGCAGGAAATGAGTCAGGAAAATCAATTAGGAACTTGTAATAATCTAGGAGAGAGCAAGAAGAGCACTTGGTAAATGTGTGAGTAGAGAAAGGTTTGGATTCAAGAAAGATGCTGTGGAAATAGAAATATCAAGATCTGGCAACTGATTGAATATGTAGGAAGAAAGTGAGGAGTAGAGAATAACACCAAGGTAACAAACTGGGGAGATTTGGAAGGATGGTGGTACCTTCAATAGACACAGGAAAGCTTGAGAAGAATGATGCATTTTAAGGAAAAGAAGATGAGTTCTATTTTGGACTTGTTGAATTTGGGAGGCCTCCAGATATTCAACTTGAAATATCCACTGCACAATTGGCGATAGGGGATTAGAGCCTCAGAGAGATCCTAGGGTAGATACACAGATCTAGAAATTGTCAGGATAGAGGTGATAATTAAACCCATAAAAGGTGATCAAGTCACAAAGAGAACGAATATAAATAGAGAAGAGGAGAAGACCTAGGAGAGAGCCTTGAAGACCATCTATAGTTAGGGGAAAATTGCCTAGGGCACTAAGAGGTTAAGTAACTTGCCAGAATAGGTGTCTGAAGGGGTACTTGAACCCAGGTCTTCCTGACTCCAAGGTCAGCTTTCTATCCACTAAGCCATGATGCTTTTAAGCTTTACAAATAACCACTAAAAATAAGGATAGGGGATTCTCCTTCTGAGAAATAGATCTAGAGTCATCAATGAACAGAAAATTCCATTTCCAAAGCCGACTTTCCCTCTTCCTCTGGGTAATGTTTATTAAACTCTACTCACATGTCCGTTGAATATGTCCCTCACTAGCTGCAGATGAAGCCTCAGGCTGATGCACTCATCCCTGTATGTCTTACAGAAATAAGGGTGGCTAAAATCGAATCGGGGGCGGCGGTGCATGATGTCTGTCATCACTTGTGCCAGGGCAGTTCTCTCTTCCTGATCAAAGACATGTTGATAAGCTTCAAAGTAACTGTCAAGAAGCTGGAAAGAGAAAGTCTTTATTGTGCAGTTGTCCCATGCAACAGGACTAGAATGGAGATAGATATTTCAGGACAGAAAAGCAAAGGAAGAACAGGACTCAATTTAATTCAATTCAACAGAGATTTATTAAGCACCTACTCTGTGCAAAGCAAGGCAAAAAAAAAAAAAGAGTCCCTGCTCTCAAGGAGCTTACAGTCTACAGGAATGTAATTCCAATGCCACAGGTTGTAATTTATGCCGACAAAGGAATTTCCCACACTTCCCCCCTCCCCCAACTTCTACCATCACCTGGGCAAAGAAGGTAACAACTGCTTTTGATTTGAGCTAGATTTCACTTATAATAAGTGTTCTAGGGATGAAAGGAATGGAGCATATCCCATACCCCCATACACTCATGCACATGAGATTATCTTTTTCCAGGTCCATAACCCCTCCTATTTCACTGTGTATGAGTTGTGGGACCCTCTCAGAGAGACTGAAAAGGTGGAAATATCCTGAGTAGGACACTGATGCAAATTCTAGTTTAGTCAAGTTCATCCAGGCTCCTAAAAGCCAAGAAGAACAACCAGACATCAGTAATAGAAGAAAACATTTGGGGAGTTTGGAAAGGTTTCCTTCTTTAATTTGTCACATGAGGTATTTGCCCATGAACTTGAGGATTCCCTATTCTTTTTTAATGTGCTCTAGCATTAATGGTAATTGATTGGTTTTGGTGCTAATTAAAGAAGAGTCCAAGGTTACAGTCACACACAGAAATTCTAGAACAAGATTCTAGAAGGGCAGAAAAAAAGTATATTTTCTGGAATCTCTTGTGCCATCCATTTTATGCCAATCCAAACCTTATTTATCCCTCAAATCCTAACTTGGTCTTTACCTCCTAAACAAAGCTTTTGTTTTGATTAATCATAGTGATCTTTCACTTATTTTCATACATATATGTGTGTGTATACAGAAACATATACATATCTATGAACTATAATGTGTTACTATAATTTACATAGATGTGGTATATAGTCTTGGAAATGATCTTTAGTTTCTCATTGTATCCATCCATCATCTGTTCATTTGGTCAATAAACATTTATTGGAAAGAATAATCAATTTCAATCAGAACCACAGACTCTCAGAATCAGAATGGATCTGATAGGTCATCGAGTCCAACCTATGCCTGACTAGGAATCCTTTCTACAAGATGCCCAATAAATATTCAGCTGATTTCTATTAGAAGATCTCTAATAAAAAGATATCTACTGTGTTTCTGTTGGGGCCCTTTTCAATTTAAGATAGCTGTTAGGAAGGTTTAACTCTACAGAATAAAAATTGACATCTATGTAACTTTCATCTGCTACAGTCTTTCAGATACTGAAGGACAGCTCTCATCTCCACTGTAAATCCATTCTTCTCCATCCCAAATCTCCCTGGTTCCTTCAAATGATCCTCCTACAGCAGAGGGGAGAGAAAAGAAATTCCTCCATTCTGGAGGCTCCCTGAAGGCAAGGACTGCTTCATTCTTGTCTTTGTATCCCTAATAATAGCTAACACTTAGATAGTGCGTTTTAAGTTTGCAAATATTACCTATAATATTATCAATGTTGCCTAATATGCAAATATCTCATTTTATTCTCACAGCCTTGGGAAGTAGGAACTACCCCCATTTTACATATGAAGAGACTGAAGCAGACATCAATTTAATAATGACTAAAAATAATAATAATGATAGTTAACATTTACATAGCAGTTACTACGCGCCAGGCACTGTGCTAAACTCTTTAGAATTATTATCTCATTTGGTCCTCACATCAATCCTGGATGAAAAACTCAGGCTAATGAAGGCTAAGTGATGTACCCCAGTGTCTGAGGCTAGATTCCACTGTACTATCTATCCGTCTGTTAGTACCTAGCATAATGCCTGTCCTGTAGTAGGTAGCTCCTCTACCATCTCGGAGGACCTCTTAGGCTACTGGTCTCCAAGGTGGAGGCTAGGTGCCCTGGTTTCTATGGTTGAACTCTGGTCTAACCCAAGGGACACCTGATCAACCAATGGAGCAGGGGGAGGACAGATAGACAGTCAGGGGACTTGTCTTCAACACACCCACTCACCATTAAACTCTAGCATTGTTTCAGATGAACTCCTTTTGTTACATAATCAACCACCCCCTTCCGAGCTGAGCATCATTCCCTCAGAACAGCAATCACTTAACTGTTATCTTGTCAGCCACAGCAGCAACTGTGCAGGTACCATGAAGAACATTCAGACCTCTCCCAGCAGCACACTCAGGCCCTGTCCCCAGATCACCTTCTGGCTACAGCAGAGCTGAGTTCATGAGTTGGTGGCAGTGATTGATGAGCTTCATTTTGAGTGAGACAGAGTAAATCCCACAGTTGTGACGGATCATGCCAAATCCAACCTTCTTCTGAATATCCGTTATTCTGGGCAGCGCGGCTATCCTTCTAAACATTCAGTTTCACAACCCCTGGGTCATATTCAGTTCTTTCACCTGCCTATCCAGTGTGTTGCCGCATCTTATCATTTCTACCATGCCATTTCCCCCATTTGACCCCCTGCTCTCTAAAGTCACCCCCTTGACTTTGGTCACCTCACCTGGAGTGTTGAAATTACCCCCTAATTGGTCTCCCTGCCTTCAGTGTCCCCCAACTCCAATCCGATATCCACACAGCTCCCAAAGGGACTTCTCCTAAAGTTCAAGTCTCATCATGTGACTCCCCTGCTCAATAAATTCTAGGATCAAATATTATTTTAGCTTTACTTTATTCTTTTTAAATATTTATTTTTGCATAGCTTTATAATGCTATGTCATTACTAGTACAGTTATATATATGCAATCCATATATAAATTATATGCATATGTCTATATACATATAATTTATAAATAAGTATTGGGGGATGCATAGAAGGACTTTACTGATGGGTACATCATGAACAATGTTATGTTAAATTTAGATGTTCTCTGGCTAATCAAACCTGTCCTTGAATCATGGCTCTGACACCTATTGGCTATGGGAAGGTAATCCTGTCTGGATATCAGTTTCCTTATATTTAAAACGGTGACTACTATACCTTGTATTTACCTCTCTTACAGGGTCGCTTTGAAGAAAGGAGTTGTGAACCTTATAGCGCTACATCAATATGAGTTATTGCTATTACTACCTGTAGAGTACTGTTTGAGGTAGGGGCTGGGGCAGGAAAGGTAGGGAAGAGATATCATGGTTAAATTTGACACAATCCCTGCCTTCAAGGACCTTACGGTCTAACATGTCTGTATTGTCACAATACGGACTGTTGCGCCTGACCTCTGGTAGCGCCTCTGAGCGCATGCCGGTCTGATCAGCCGCAGGTGGACACGCTGTACCTCGACTCCAATGTTGTGATGCGATTTTGGTCCTCACAGAGAATGAAGGGCAACAACTAAACAGCCAGCCATTGTCACAATAGCCAGATGAAAAGCTCTTTCAAAGCAAAGACTGGTGCTAGTTCTTCTATGTCCTTTGTAACACCAAGTAAAGTTTGATAATACAGCAAGTGCTTAATGTGTGCGTGCTGAATGTAGAATGAAGGCATTCTTAGCACCTGTAACCATTATGGTGCACTGATATTTCCCTGCCCTTTCCCATCTACCCATCAATATGTTTTTTTCTTTCTCACCAGAACTCTGTCCTGGAACTAGAAGGACCTGAGTTCAAATCTGGCCTCAGATATTTACTAGCTGCGTGACCCTGGGCAAGACTTAACCTTGCCTCAGTTTCCTCATCTATAAAATTAGAGATGGAAATGGAGATGGAAATGCAAACCACTCCAGTATCTTTGCCAAGGAAATCCCAAATGAGGTCATGAAGAGTTGGACATGACTGAAAAATGACTGAACAACAAAAAGCTCTGTCAGATAACACACCTGGGGCACAATCAAGTCAAAAGTTCAAGCTATACATGTTGCTGTACACCAGGTAATGTCCGGTTGTTTGAAATGTTAGGAGGAGAACTGCCTTTAGAGTCAAAGGATCTGTGTCTGAATTCCATCTCTGCCCCATACTTAACCCATGTGACCAGATGTATTCTGGAGTTTTGCAGTTGCATGGCTGAGAATTTGACACCTTTGATTTAGAACACAGGTCAGAGTTCAAATTCTGCCTCAGGTACTTACTTAACGGCTTTGTGAGGAAGGAAGGAAGGAAGGGAGGGAGGGAGGGAGGGAGGAAGGAAGGAAGGAAGGAAGGAAGGAAGGAAGGAAGGAAGGAAGGGAGGGAGGGAGGGAGGGAGGGAGGGAGGGAGGAAGGAAGGAAGGAAGGAAGGAAGGAAGGAAGGAAGGAAGGAAGGGAGGGAGGGAGGGAGGGAGGGAGGGAGGGAGGAAGGAAGGAAGGAAGGAAAGAAATTTAACCAGTAAGCCCCAAATTAACTGGGCAGCTTCTGGCCATCAAATTTTACCTTTGGAGAGAAGAAGGAGACAAGCTAATTAGGAAATAATTGACAGAGGGAAAGGAAGGCACTGGTATTAAGAGGGGTTGGGAAAAGTTTCCTGTAGAAGTTGGGAAGCCAGGGAGGTCAGTAGTTGCAGTGGAGGAGGGAGAATGTTCTAAGCATGGGGGACAGCCAGAGAAAATGCCTGAAACCGAGAAATAGAGTGTACCGTGGATGGGACAGCCAGGGTACCAGTGTCACTGCATCTAAAACTCCATATAAGCATTGGCTAATACTACTTTGATAATTATCCTATCATCCCATTCACAATGAAATGTAAGTGTGATGGAAGCCACCCAGGCATCCAAGTCAGTGCCTGGACCATGAAATCAGTGAGTTATGTTAACTAACTTATTACAACATACTCAATTCTTTAATAATCAGCTAATTTCTAAATGTGAGAGCATAAAACAGGAACAGAGGGAGAGAAGAGTAGGATTGGGAAAGAAAGGGTGTCACTCAATAGCTCTGGGATGAGATTAGGAAAGAAGCGCTTTCCCCTTGAATTCAGGATGCTCTAACCTGAACTTTTTTGCTAAAGCCAAAACACTGACGAAGTACAGCCCCAGGAGCTGGTCTTCTAGGCTGCTCAACTTCCTTGACCTCCTTTTGTACAAAAGGCCCCATTGTTCTATTACTCAGAGAGGGGAAATGGTGTTCTGTCTCTAGTGTGAATGGTCTCTAGATGAGGCTACTTCATCCACTCTTTCTGAGAAGGGAGATCCAGCTCTCTTTTTTAAAATGACATGGGCTTTCTCAATACTTTAATCTCAATTTAAAGAAAGTTTGAAATGGGCCCTTGCATAATCTATTTGTGGATTCTGTCCTGACAGGCTTGAGGTTTTATAAAAGCCACAGGGTGGTTCTATTCCAAGGCCTCTATTACATATTTGCAAACTGGAAAGTTTCTGTTTTTCCCTGTGGTCTGGTATTTGTCTAAGGAGGATTCATAACATGTCAAATGTCACCTGTACATGCAGGCTGCCTGGTCAAGGGCCAGCACTCAGGCAATATTATCTAGTACAGTACATGCCCAGGGGAGAGTTTGTTAAAGTGAATAGTTCCTTTATAAAAATATATTTTATTTATATCTTTTTGTTTTTATTTCACCTAGTTTTTCCCCATATCCCTACTTTCTCTTCTCTGAGAGATATGCCTTATAAAAAGAACATTTTTTTTCAAAAAGAAAAAGAGAAAGGAAAAAATTCAGCAATGCTGAATCACTCAGCACTCAATAAATTGCTTAATAAAATGCTCAATACATTAAATAAAAAATAAATCTGATATATGCAATCTGATACTACACATTAATGAACACCCACCTCTGCAAAGGAATGAAGGAGGCATTTTCTCTTATCTCTTGTTTGGGGCCACTCTTATTCATAATAATTTTGCAACACAAATCTTCAATTGCTTTTCAGTGCTGAGCTCTTTTCATTTATTTGCATTGTTATAGTCATTATGTATCTTACTTTCTTGTCTCGGTTTGTCTTTGCATCAGTTCATGTAAATTAAACTGGACATTTTCAAAGTCATTCATATTCTTTTACAGTAAGTTTCTTAATTTATTTTTTAAAAAATGTCATAAAATAATATCCCAGATCTAAGTGAAGAAAAAGCAAAAACCAGAAATAACAAACTTCTAGGCAATGCCCACTCCCTGATCAATATTCAGCTTTCCAAATGGTGAAAAATCTCCCCAGTATTACCTTCCTACATTGGTGCTTGTAATTTTCCCCAAAGTGAGGGTCCCTATACATATTCCTTAGTGCTTGCTTAAATACAGTGATACAGTCAGGGAGAGTCTAGGGACTTCTTAGAAGCACCAGACTACTCTGAACAAGTAAGTTCTCTATTTCTACAAGCTGGATTTCTTCAGTATCAAACCACATTGTCTCTTACCTCATTAGCAGTTACACATGGTCAGATTGTTTTAAGAGAAAATTCAGCAGGCTCAGAGAGTTTTAATCTTGTTTAAAATTATAATTTACATTAATAAAGCACTTTAAAGTTTGCTCCTGTGCTTTACTCACAATAACCTTTTGAGGTAAGTAGTGCCAGTATAATAATCCCTACTTTATAGGTGAGGAAACTGAGGCTTGTGGTTATGTCACTTGTCTATAATTGTATAGCTAATAAGTGTGAAAGCAGGATTCCAATCCAGGTTTTCTGGATTCCAGATCCAGTATTCTTTCCAAAGAAGTACCACTATGACACCATGCTTCTTGGACAAATATCTTTAACAAATACAAATAGGGAAGGTAGGTTGGAGCAGCCCTTTACCTCAATTGACATGAAAGGGTTCATGGGATAGCTAGGTGATAAAGTGCCAGTGCTAGAGTCAGAAAGACCTGAGTTCAAATCTGACCCCAGACATTTACTAGCTGTGTGAACCCGGGGAAGCCATTTGACCCTGTTTGCCTCAGTTTCCTCATCTGTAAAATGAGAAGGAAAGAGCAAACCACTCCAGTATTTTTGCCAAGAAAACCCCAAATGGGGTCATAAAGAGTCAAATTACTGAACAACAACAGAAAAGTTCAAGTTAGAGCTACAAGGAACCTTGGAGATCATCTAGCCCCGTTGTGCAGATGATGGATGAAAGTGTGCCCTAGAAGGGTTCAGATGTACTTTTGGTTCTATAGTATTTTTCTGGACTCGACTTCATGTGTGGGGAAATTCCTCTGTCAGTACAGATTGCCATATTCTTTGCAATTTTACATCTTAAAGAATCGCCCAGGCCACTGAAAGTTTAAATGATTTGCTCAGTGTCACGTGGCTAGTTAAAGGTCATAGGCAGGACTTGAACTCTGGTTTTTTTGCTCTCTAGTCATTATAATAGGCCTTCTTTGATATAAATCTGGTTTTGGCTAATTAAAGGCTCCTTTAACAAAATTATTGTTCTCTTATAAGGTTGTGCACTTCTTAAGGTCAGGGACTGTGATTTATTTGTTTTGATAACCTCCTTGAAGGTCTATGACAGTAATCTTTGTTGCTCAGTCATTTTTTCAATTGTCTACTATTCTCTGTGACTCCTTTTGGATTTCCTTGGCAAAGATATAGGAGTGGTTTGCCATTTCCTTCTCCAGCTCCTTTTACAGATAAGGAAATTGAGGCAAATAGGATTAAATGACTTTCCAAGGGCCACACAGCTAGTAAGTGTCTGAGGCCAGAATTGAACTCTTAAAGATGAGTCTTCCTGATTCCAGGCCCAGTACTCCATCCATGGCAGCACCTAGAAGTTTATATATTAATAAATGTATTTACATATTAATAAATGAAGCTTTTACATTTATTAGCTATACAATTATAGACAAGTGACATAACTACAACTAGTCTAGAAAGCTAGATTTTACACGTTGGCATATTTTGGCCCAGATTCTGTAAGTAAATTATTTCATAGGTTGGGAGGGTGGTTAGGCCCTTTCCAGTAGTTTTTCAAATCACTGTAGGGCCAATTAGGACAGAAGTGGATGTTTGGCGGTTGTGGTTCCTTGGGGACCATTGTTAATCCAAGGCAAAGCTGAAGACAGTAGTTTATTTTTAGTACCCACATATTTCTGATGATAGGCCCTGAATCCAGGGCTTTAGACACAGACAGAAAGACACTAAGAAGGGAGGTAGGAGAACACCAAGGACAAACCAACTGATTGGCATTTTTGCCTAAGGCCAGTCCTAACTCTTTTCTTTAACTGGCATTAATTAGCTCTCAAGTTTTCTGAACTTGGATCAGGTTTCATTTGCATTTTAATAACCCCTTTGTATCTAATCCTTGACTAGTCTGTCATTTAGCTCTGCTATTTGTAACCAGGGTCTAGGAAGACCAAGGTTATAGGTTAAATCCTTGGATAAATCAGTTCTAGAAAAAACATAGAATCCCCCAGTTTCAAACCTGAATGGGAATTTAGAGGCCATCCATCCAGTCCAACCTATGCCAGAATAAGAATCCCTTCTATCACATGCTAGACAATTGGTCATCCAGATTTTGTTTAAAGATATCCACTGACTCCTGAAGAAGCCTAACCCACATCTTATATTGCTCTAATTATCAGGAAGATTTTCCATGTCCTAAACTTCAAATTGTCTTTTCAAATTGGAGCTGTAAATTGGAAATACACGGTTTATTTTCCACACTGTTTTGCATTTTCATCTCCAAATACTCTTAACTTTAGAGATGGTTTCATGGAAAGAAACTTAAGAGATCCAACCCCTTCACTTTACAGGCATGGAAACTGAAATCTGGAGAGGTAAAGTGACTTGCCCCAAAGTCACAGATAGATGCAGAACCAGGATTGGAACCCAGGTCCCCTATTTCAAGGGAAGAGCTTTTTCTACTTCATACTGTTTCCTATGCACAGACTATCATCATAAATATACAGATAAGAAAGTATGTACCTTTCTAAAGTCAAAGATTCCTATCAACCAGATGTCTTCAAAGTGAGGAAGCTGGGTCACCATGGGAAGAAGGAAGTGGATTGTTTAGTTTAAACAGAACCTTCAGGCCATCAATAGTTGCTAAGGGAGCTGGCGCTTTTAGAGCATTTCATTTACTAGAGTGTTTTGAGTCCATTAAGGGATCAATAATACTTTATAATGATGATTTAGTAAACTGTCTTCATTGAATTAAATCATGGCCTAGTGGCTTGATGGAACTAAACGGACCATACCTAGAAAGGAGCTTGGTCCTCCATAGGACATAGATTTTCTTTGTCTCTCTGTCTCCATCTCTCTTTGCTTGTTCTTTTCAACAAAGATGTGATTATTTACTCACTCCGTGTTTGGATGACTGAACATCAGCTGGGCTTGTTTCTCAATGGCTTCCATGGTCTCTACCACTTCCCCTTTCAGATTTGGCTAAAACGCTCAGCTGGGGTAGTGTTAGGTTTTTTTCTTAGCTATTCCCTGCCCTTCCTGAAAAAGCATATCTCATTCCGTTTCCTTGAATTAGAACAAGTCTAAGAAACCTGTGGCCTTGAGGCCACATGTGGCCTTCTGGATCATCAGGTGTGGCCCTTTGACTGAGTCCAAGTTTTGCAGAACAAATCCTTTTATTAAGGGGATTTGTTCTGTGAAGTTTGGATTCAAGGCCACATGAGGCAGCAGGTTCCCCACTCCTGAATTAGACTCTACATTCTTTTTTACCTCTCAGGGAAGAGTGGCAGTGAAGAGAGGCAAAGCCTCTTTGTTTTTCTTTGACCTCCTGGGTTGGGGGCAGACTTTGGTCAAGGTCCCCTATGCCTGAAAGGCTCTCCTTCCTCAACTTTGCCTCCCACTTTCTACATGAAGATTCTTCCTTAATTATTTCCTATTTATCCAATACACATCTCCTTTGTATATATTTATTTGCTTGTTATCTTCCCCATTACATTGTGAACTAATTGAGGGCAGGGACTGTCTTTTGCCTTTATTTGTAGCAAGGAACATGACACATGGTAGGAACTTAGTAAATGTTCAATAATTGACTGAGATCTTTCTCTAATTTGTGGTAACCATCCAGCACTTTTCCCCAAACCTTCATATATGCATGCTATTCCTAAAAAGCATTTACTAATTTGTCCAATGATATAAAACAGCTCTGGGGTTCAGGGTTCCTCAGTTTTTTAAGCTCTAAGTTTCTTCTTATAAACACATAGCTGGGAAACAAGGTAATGAGATAGTCTAGGTCTTTAGGGACAAATCTGTCTCTGCTGTTTTCCTGCCATTTTTCATAGCCTACTTAAAGCCTTACATGGTCTCTACCCATTCTTCTTACCACATATAAACTTGCCAAAATCTCAATGAGGAACAGCCTTACAACCTATTCTTGAAGTTTTATTGTCTATGACAAATGAGGCCTTAAGAATACAAGCCCATGCTGTTCATTTTGCAAATACATACATACATACATATATATACACACACACATACATACATATATTTCAAAAATGAATAATATTATACTTTATCTTATAAAGAAAAGTTCCAGAGACTCATTAGATTTTTTTGAGGAAAACATCCTAGGATAACAGTGGATTTGGCAATTTCCTTGTCTTTAGAGAAAGGGGAAATACCTGGCATTTATTTTTCAGAAGAGTAGCTTCCCAAGTCCAGATGTCAAACAGTACTGCAAAGCGATCCACCCTTGCATGGGCCCATGCCGGGAGGCTGCTGCCCCTGGGGTCATTGCCCCTTTTGTGGCCTATTAGACAAAAGAAGAGAGGTGAGAAGGAGTAGAAAAGTAGCAGGGTGGCAATCATTATAGATGAACACCCATCTGCTTCTCAAAGGGTCACTATTGTATCAAGAAATAAGAAAACTTAAGATCATAGGATGATAGATTCAGAACAAAGGGAGCTTGAAGATCATTTTGTTCAATTCTCTCTTTTTACAAATGAGAAAACTGAGGTCCAAAGAAATAAATTACTTTCTCATGGTCATATTATAAGTCGTAAGACAGGATTTGAACCCAGGTCTTTGACTATTCTTTACATAGCTAAAAGAATGGGCCAGGTAACAGGGATTCCATAAACACAGTGAATACCATTTATAGAAGAAAAAAGCAACAGACAAATTATTGTTGGAGTTATTATTCAGAAGTGCTGGTTGTTGGTTTTTTGTTTTAATTTTAAGTTTTACTTTCAACAAAATGATCTATCTTGGAGGTACTTGTTAAGTATTTGTTGTAAGTTTATTGAAATCAAGTTCTTGAAAAACTGATATCCCTTTATTCAAATTTCCATAAATCCAAGGTTTAAATTAAAAACATATAATGGAATTAAAAAGTATTTGTTAAGCACTTATTATGTGCCAGACACTGGGCTAAGCATAGTAAAGACATATACAAAGAGATATACAGTCCCTGCCCCCAAGGAGCTTACATTCTCATATTAATGAGAGAGTCAGAGAGAGAGAGAAAGAAAGAAGGAGAGAGAAAGAGGGAACAGGAGAAAGAGGGAGAGAGAGAGGAAGAGGGAGAAAGAGAGAGAGAAAGAAAGAAGGAAACAAAGAAAGAAAGAAAAATTCAGTAGTAGGAGCAGTTGTGAAAGCCCAGAAGTTCTAAGTACTCAGAATCAGGGCAGATGGCAAGGCCCAAGGATCCCTAGATTATATCAGTAGGTCAAATGATAGTGCCCAGAGTCTTCTGGGTGTTTATAGAGGCAGGACAGATACCAAGACCTAGAGGACCTCACGATGCAGTGGCAGAGCAGATGTTAAGACCTGGGAATTTTTCATCTCAGAAGGAATAGAATTTTTAACTTACATCTCACCCAAACATGTGAGCAGTCAAACAGTTAGAATGGGCTCTGGATAACCCATACCAACCCATACCATAACCCAAGCAAAGGGAAAAGGCAAGGGGGAGGACACCTGTTGCCTAGTCATCTTGGATAGCTTTTGAGTAGTCTGGGACCAAAAGAAGAGCTAAGAGGGTAAGTGGGCATTTCTTGATCAAAAACAGGCCACACATGTGGTTTCAAGACATCCAATTTAGCCACTTCTTTCAGCTGGCCTGGTCAGTATTACTCAGAGGAATTTCTAAGATATTACTTAATTAGGAAAAATGACATTAACCAATTTGGTCAGAAATGAAAGCAACATGTGTCTTCCTCAGCTGACATCATTCCTGGTCCTTGCAAAAGAGAACTTTTTTTTGGAGGAAGGACCTCTGTGCAGGCAAAATCAGTAGAGAGAGACCCAAAGTAAATCAGGGAAAATGTGTGAACCAGTGAATACTAACTACATCTGAGTTCAAGAAAATCCTTAATTAGTAACTTTTCTGCCTCTGACACACTGGCTGTGTGATCCTGGATAAGTCATTTTAACTGCTCATGTAACTCTCTCAGATTATAATTTGTCTGAGGTCTGTGATTTGATTGGTGTAGGAGTACCAGTGGAGATCAGCACCTGTTCTGCAATTTGCACTCTTTAAAAGATGTCTAAGGCATCAAAAGTTTAAGAAAATTGCCCAGACTCTCATAGCCAAGACACATCTGAGGCAATACTTGAACTCGATTCTTACTTACTCCAAGGGTCACTCTTTATCCACTATGCTAGGCTACCTCTTGAAACCTGCTAAAAATAACAGAATATTATAGCTGAAAGTTAGCTCACAGGTCAACTAGTCTAATCCCCTCATTATACAGATGAAGAAAATACAGCCCCCAAAAGTTGTACAATTTGCCCCAGGTTACACAGCTACTCTCATAATGAATTCTTGTCATCATTAAAATGTTATATTAATATTTAACATGAGAGTTGGTGTGGAGTGGTATTATAAACAAGCAGACAACAGTGGTTTAAGTTTCATCTGTGACACACAGTGGTTGTGTAACCTTCACCAAGTCATTTAGCCTCTTAGCACCACAAGCAGCGATCTAAGGTTAGGAGACGAAGAGAAAATACTGATCTGTTTAAGTAGAAGAACTTTTCTCACTGGAATTCCTTACACCAATGAAATCACTTCTTGAGCTTCGTAAGAGGATTTCATGTTATGTGTCCCAATTTCATTACTTCACATTTAAGCCCATTCCCCACCATGGACTGAGTGTGTGCAGAGTGGAGAGTGGACCCCCATTCTGAGAGGACGTTTTAGTAACTTCTGTACTTGTTATGCCTTTTCACTAAACTTGTTGTTATTCAGTTGTTTCAGTCATGACTGACCCTTTGTGACCCCATTAGGGTACTAATACTAATTTGTCATTTCCTTCTCCAGTTCATTTTACAGATGAGGAAACTGAGGCAAACAAGGTTAAGTGACTTGCTTAGAGTCATATACTTAGTAAGTATGTAAGGTCAGACTTGAACTAAGGAAAATGAGTTTTCCTGACTCCAGGACCAATTTTCTACCTATTGCACTATTAATTTCTATTAAATTCTAAATTCTAGCTGCCCCTAATTTCAGTAAATATGCTTTTGTAAAAGTTAATCGATATTAACCGCTTCATTAATATTGGAGAAGGATCAATTAGTTAAATGATACTGGGATAATTTACCAGATTGGGGCTCATGAGCTATGCTCTTAATCACAAATCTTTTGGATTACCCCTAGAACCATGAGAGAAGTAGTCATGCCCTCTGGTGACCCTACCTGTCTGTGGAAATAAAGTATGAGTGGGTGCTAGGAGAGTGAATCCGGAGGGGGGGCTGCATATATATGTGATAATCATCTCAACAGAGACAGGCATCGAAACTAAGAGAGTTTATGACAATGCAGAGGTGAAGAAAAGGGGGTCCTATACAGAGCCTGAGGGGACACCCAAGTGGGGGGCATGGCAGAGATTAACAACCAGCCAAGGAGACAAGGAAGAGTAGTTAGTGAGAGACCAGTGTCATTAAAAAAAACCCAGAGAGGAGAGTGTGCAGCCAGAGGTGAGCAACACTGTCACATGCTGCAAGGAAGCCAAGAAGGATGACGACTGTCCAGGAAACATTCTTTGGGCAGCATTTTATACCAAGAAGAATCCCATTTGGCATCAGTTTCCTCACTCCTAAAATATGAGGACTAGGCTAGATGATTTTTAAGCTCCTTTCTAGGTTTAAAATTCTCTAAGTAAACTTTCACTAAAAGTCAACACTCACCAGACTTCAGCACCTGCTTACCTACCTGGTACCTACTTGTTCTTTAGCCATTATAATAAATGGCATGAAGTCCGGAAACACAAAGTTCTTTCCAACTAGAAACAGGTTGTGTGAGAGAGCATTTCCCCTTCTAAACATTAAAAAAAATTTCTCTTCCCAATATTTTTACCTTCGTGGCATTTCTGAGCCCACTTCCTCTTTCACCCCATGTTCTTGGCCCAATCTGGATAGAGATTAGTTCTCTCCCTTCCCCCTGCTTCCCCTTTCTTCCTCCTGGTTTCCCATCCATTCTTCCCCATTATCTGCTATAGCAACTTCGGCCCTCAGAGTTTGATCCAAAAATATTTTTGATTAATTGATAGACCCACTCTAGTTGTGAGCCCTCACAGCCTCTGCTCTTCTCCTTTGTACTCTTTCTCCTAGTGATGCCATTAATTCCTGTGGGATCAGTTATCATCCCTATGCAGATGACTCTTACATTTATATATCCAGTCTTTCTCTCCCTTCTAGACTCTAATCCTTTGTTATCAACTAAATGTTGGACCTCACCATCTGTATCCCAGTGGGCATCTCAAACATAATATGCTCAAGAGGATAATCACTATCTTTCCCCCCACCTCCAGTCCTCACCAAATCTCAGCATCCTTCCAGTCACTCAGTTTCATAACCTTGGAGACAGTCTTAGATCTCCTTCTCTCACATCTACTCAGTTGCTACATCCATAACATGGTTCATATTTTTCTATCACTCACATGCCACTGCCCTAGCTGAAGCCCTCACCAGAAATATTGCTATGGTCTCCCTGCTTCCAGGGGTCCCTCTCTCCAACTCAAACTCCCAAAGCTGACAAATATTCTTAACAGACAGATCTGCGTCAGTACTCAAAAGCCTTCAGCGGCTCCTTTTTGCCTCAGCTAAAATGCCCACTCTCCAGCCTCAAATTTATCCCTTTGCAAGGTATCCTTCATCTACCTTTCTAAACTCATTTCATATTATATCTCCAAATGCATTCTATATCCTACCCGCAATGGCCTACCAGTTGTTCTGCAAACTCAACATTCTACCACGCTCACTACGAAATGAGACAGCATTTCTATAAAGCGCTTAGTATACAGTGCCTAGCACCATGAGGTGCTTAATAAATGCTTATTCCCTTCCCTTCTCCTCGCCCCTCACCTCTTTGCCTTTGCACTGACTATCTCTATGTCTAGACTGCACTCTCTCTTCACCTCTGCTTCTAAGCATCCCTAGCTTCATGTGCTACCTTCTAGAGGGGATCTTTTTCTGATCACTCTAGCTGTTAGTGTTCTCTTGTATATCTCTACATTATTGTGTATATAAAGGCTGTCTCAAAAGTCTTAGTGTGGCTTTTATGCTCTTACAACTTAAAAAAAAATGTATGTGTAACAGAAGGATGGGCCATTGGGAGCCCTGTAAGTTTATATAGGTCCTAATCTGTTGACATGTTGTATTGCCCCTAGCAGAATGTAAAGAGACCATTTTTCATTTTGTTTTGCGTACCAACACCTAGCATGCTGCCTTACACATGCATTTTGGGCTGGAACTGTTATTTCATTGGTATAGTAACTCCTAGTGTAGAAAGTCCCTTTACCTATATAAATTAGCATCCTCTCTACAATTTATATTCTAAAAGCATTGCTTGGGGTACATAGTAGATACTTAGTAAGTACTTGCTGAGTTGGACTGGATTGGGTTGGAGCTGAGCCAACCCTCTATCCATTCTCTCATTATTAGGAGAATGGAACTTAATAAAATGCTAGAAATCACTGCATCTACTTTAATTGACTCTCTCTCTCTCTCAGATGAGAGCCCTATTATTTGACCTTTGTAGAGACTGCACCAGAGGGGAGAGAAGCAACATCTTTCTCTTTAGGGAAAATAGTGGCTGTTGGTTTTGAGCAGACATCTTACTTTTCTCTCTCTCAATGTAATGGCTCACTAGGAGCAGTAGCTGGTTCTCCAGTTCCTCCAGATCCTGTAAGGCACAGTCGTACATCACGTAAGCTCCCTGCTGGTCCTGTACATGGATGTATCCATCTTCCATAGTGTAGAAGTCATCCTGATTCTCCACTTCTGAGACTTCCATGAATTGGGTGCTCTGGACCTGAGGGACAACCAACCCCTGAAAGTCATCAGGAAAAGGGTAGTCATATATTTCAAGCTAAGACAGGGTGTCCTGCAGTGGACCTAATGGCAGGACCTTGCCTTCAGCTGACATGTCAGAATGTATTGTCAGACTCAAAAAGCATCATGTGCAGAAAGTGGGAAGATTTTTATATGAATGAGGGAGGAAGTTTGGTATAGTGGAAAGAGTGCTGGATTTGAAATCAGAGGACTTGGATTTAAATCTCAGTTGTGTCACTTTCTAGCTGTGTGGCATTGTACAAATCACTTTATTTCTGTGGGTCTAATTTCCTAATCTGGAAAGTGAGAAAAGTAGGAATAGATGACTTATAGCTCAGAATCTAAGATCTTATGAATGCTTAGGAGTTGGGGTGTAGAAATTAATATTCTAGTTAACCAAGAAAATTATTTTATTTTCAACTTTTATTAAAACATTGTTCTAAAATGCCCTAGAACACTTTTCATATTTGTGTTTTTGTTTGATCACTGAGGAACATTTTAGATGAAGGTCATTACTTTGAAAGCATTATTATTTCTCTTTTTTGTCAGTTTCTTTTTGATTCTTGACTGTAATACAAGTGATTTCATTAATTATCTCTTTATCTCATTCATAATTATTTGCCTGTTGTCTCTCCCATTAGACTGTGAGCTCCTTGAGAGAAGGGTCCAGTTTTTTGCTTTTGCCCTTCTTTGCACAAATGCTGGTTGACTTAATTCCAGATCTCACTATACAGTACTGTAGTTCTGGAGTGGTACAGAAGATAAGTATGAACATTGTTTTTGTTCAGTCATTTCAGCACTGTCTGACTTTCTGTGATCCCATTTGGGGTTTTCTTGGCAAAGATACTGGAGTGGTTTGCCATTTCCTTTGCCAGCTCATTTTGTAGATGAGGAAAACTGAGGCGAATAGGGTTAACTGACTTGCCCAGGGTCACACAGTTAGTAAATGTCTGAGGCAGTACTGAACTCAGGAAGATGAGTCTTTCTGACCCTATGACCCAGCACTCTCTCCACTGCACCAACTTGCTCCCCATACTGACCAGAGGCTGTATGTGTAGTGGTTTAAGGGTTTTGGCTAGTTCAGTTTTAGCTAGTTTGGTTGTAATTACATATTTTTTTACTCGTATTTTAGGTTCTTGCATTTTTCAGTGTATTAGAAAGAACACTAAATTTGGAGTCAGAGGGCTTGCATTCAAGATAGCTACTATACCTGCATGACTGGTACAAACTGATAAAAATTCTTCATGTTTCCACTTCTTTATCTGTTTCATGAAGCAATCAGAACATGATTTAAAGCTGGAAGAGACTTTAGCGATCATTTGGACCAAATTTAACAGATCTCTAAGGTGCCTTACAGCTCTAAATCCTAGGATCTTATGAAGTCTATCTTTACACAATATATGACATCATATAACTTATAGCATTATGTACTACACAAATTCACTTTGCTTTCCATAGACATCTGGTCTCATTTTTACTAGTTTAGTGCCATGATTTAAAGAAAAACACAAACATTATTTTTGTCCAATGTCTTGTAATTTACAGTTTCTCATGCAATAATTCTTACTACATGGAAAGCTCAGCTAAGTAAAGCAAGTATATGGTTTGGATGGAATCCCATTACCTCTGAAATTTTAAGCAATCATTATTTTTTTGGATGTGAACGGGCTTGCTGATTGATTTATGTAAGGAGAATTACATGGCGTGGGGCTGTGGAAACTTGTCTAGAAGTCTTAAAAAAAACCCCAAAACACCAAGATGGATTCTTTTCTGTCTGGTATAGTCATGTGACCTTGCCAAGGAGATGAAGATGAACTCATTCATCTATTCAGGTTTCATCATAGGATGTAGAACTGGGGGGAACTTTAGAAATTATCTAATTCAACTCACTTATTTTACAGATTAGCAAAGTCCCTGAAAGGTTAAGTTACTTAAAACATTCAAGTGGTATACTGGAAGCAGGAAGAGAGCAGATTATTTTTTAAAAAAATCTTTTTTTCAATTTGAGCATTTTACACATTAGGAATCAGCAAATGACATTTACCAGCATACCCCTGTAGAAATACCCACACTGACCAAAATCAGTACAGCAATTCTCATGGTTGGGACTGTAAGTGATTCTACACATTTACATAGAAAATTGGAAAAGTCGTTCAGTCAAAATTTTCTGTTTCTTTCTCCTATTTATAAACCTTTCTTCTATAAACTTTACAAGTGGAACTCCCATGTAGCAAGCCAGTCCCTGCATGCTTGGAGGTATAATACACACAATGACGACAATAATGATGATAATAACAAGCATTTTCTATAGCACTTTACAAATAGAATCTCATTTTATCCTCACAACGACCCTGAGAGGGAAATATTATTATCATCATCGTTACTGTTGTAATAACATGTTATAACAACATGTAGTTACAGCCCATTAAGGTTTGCAAAGATCTTCACATACATTATTTCATTTGTAAATGTAATGTACATGTAAATACACAGAGATACAACTAGATAGCATAGTGGATAGATCACTGGTTCTGGATTCAGGAAGACCTGAGTTCAGATCCTGCCTCTGACACTTAGTAGTTGTCTGACCCCAGTGGGAGTAATAAAAGCACTTCTCTCTCAGGGTTGCTGTGAGGATAAAAAGAGGTTATATTTGTAAAGTACTTAGCAACCCTAGCACTATAAATATAAGTAATAGCTATTATTGTTGTTGTTCATGGTTTTATTCCAATGAAAAATAAATAAATGCAAATGAAAAGAACACAAAGTTGGCCAAGTTCGATTTAATTGCAATGACAACCTCTGTCCCAGAGAACAGATGGAAACAAATTTCCCTCCTCTCAGCCGAGAGGCAGGATTCTGCAGACAGTATTATTCATATTCTAAAGCCCTTGATTAGAGTAAGATGGGGTCAGAAAGGCAGAAGCCTGGCTGTGATCCTAGGTACACAGTCACTGTCTTTCCTCAACATATCCCAATATTTCCTGCTTCATTTTAAAAGTTGTTCAGAAAATTGTTTTAGCCAGCAGACAAAGCTATCTTGGTACAGTGGAAAGAATTTAGGATTTGAAATCACAGGATATGGATCTTTATCTAAATCTACTACTTTATTATCTCTACATGACCATGGACAAGTGTGCCTGCTATGTGCCATGCTCTGTGCTAAGCCTTGAGTATACAAAGGAAAGCAAAAGCGGTCCCTGCCCTTAAGGAGCTCACCATTTAACATGGGGATACAATAGGCAAACAACCATGAACAAATTGGAGATGATCTCAGAGGAAAGGGACAAACATTAGGGGACAGATCTCTTAACCTCTCTAGGCCTCAGTTCCTCATCTGAAAAATAAGGGGGTAAGATAAGATGAGCTCAAAAATACTTTCTGGGATAGCTGGGTGGCACACTGGATAGAGTGCCAGGCCTAAAGTCAGGAAGCCCCATCTTTTCTGAGTTCAGATCTGGCCTCAGAAACTTACTAGTTGTGTGACCCTGGGCAAGTCACTTCACCCTGTTTGCTTTAGTTTCCTCATTTATAAAATGAGTTGGAGAAGGAAATGGCCAACCATTCCAGTATCTTTGCTAAGAAAAACCTAAATGATGTCACGAAGCATCGGACACAACTACAACAACTGAGCAACAAAAAATCCTTTCTTATTCTGAATCTATGATCCTATGATATGTCAGAGTTGTGCTACTGTGCCATGTATGCATAGCAATAAAACAGCAATGATTGAACTTGGCAAATACTACAGCATAATTTTCTTCTATTTTATCTCTGGGGCCTCCCAATACCTTTTTCAGAGCAATCATTAACCTATATGACTGCACAGAAATTTCTGTGTTCTGACAAGGCTGGCTATTTTCAGAAGAAATAGTTCCCCAGTGGTAGGATTTAGATCTGGAATTAACCAACTGATCAATTAACAAGCTTCTACTAAATGCCCATAATGTAAGAGGGTGGCACAACACATAGAATATGGGGCTTTCGCTGTTCTCAGATTAGCTATCTAGTACCAGGAAAGTCCCTTCAGGTTCCTTGCTTGTAAAATGGAAATAATGACAACACCTATCCTCATAGAGTTGTTATGTGTGTAAAGTGCTCTGCCAACCTTAAAAAAAGCATACATGTTTTTATTATTGGTGTTATCATTTCATGCCAGGGGCTGTGCTAGGTGCTGATGATACAAAGACCAACATGAAATGGCCCTAAATCCTCAAGGAGCTTATACTCTAGTCAGGGGAGATAGCATGTAGATGTAGAGACCACCTCCTTTTTAAAAAAAAATGAGGAAACTGAGACCCAGTAAAGTTAAGTGACAAGATCACACAGTTGTAAATGACAGAACTGGGATTCATACCCAGGCCTCTCTGACACTAAATCCTATTTTATTTCTCTTGTCTCTAATAATAATAAATGATTTAAAACAAGAGGAATCAGTCAAAATTTAAAACTAATAAAAATAAAAAAAATGAAAAACTAATACATAAAACTAATTATAAATGATCACAGGGTCATAGATTTAGAAATGGAAGGGACTATGGAGGCTATTGAGTTCAGCCTTCTCATTTTACAGATGAGAAAACTGAGGCATAGAGAGGTTCAGTGATTTGCCCAGCTACTACTACTACTACTATGGGTCAGAAATAGGACTTGAATCTAGGTCTTCCTGACTCTATACCACAATTTCTCTAGAAATTTCCTTCACTTTTTTTGTGTCACAGAATCTTTGGCAATTTGATGAAGCCTATGGACCACTTCTCAGAATAATATGCTGTTTTGAGGGTGGAGCCAAGATGGCGGAGTAGAAAGACTCACATATGCTAGCCCCGAACCCACAGCCCATGTATTTCCTGCGGGAAGAGCTCCCCACAAGTTCTGGATCACTGCAAGGCACACAGAGACACGGTGGAGGAGATTTCCACTCCAAAGAGCCCTGGAGAGCCGTCCCCAGGGTCCATTGCGCTCCGGAAACCAGAGTCCACCCGAGCGCTGCCCTGGCCGCAGCCCCAGAGGAGCGGATCCGAGCAGGCTTCAGGGACGGAACCTCCGGTGGCCAGGAAGGTCCCTCCACCCACAGGTGCTGCAGGTCAGTGAGAGAGACGTCTGGGCTGGCTGAGAGGGGAGCAGGGTGTCTCTGTGACTCGGGCCCCCTTGGGAGGAAGCAGCAGAGGCAGCAGCAGCAGCCCGGAACTCCCCGAGCAGCAGGCAGAAGCTCAGGTCTCTGCATAAACCCCCTGAGGGAACTGAGCCTGGGAGGCGGCCCTGCCCCCACCCCAGCACCAGAACTTAAGCTCACATTGAATAGCAGCCGCGCCTGCCGTGGAAAGCCCATTTGAATCTCAGACCCCAAGCACTAGCTGGGCGGATCTGGGCAGGGGTGGACAAGAATCTCAGAAGTCAAGTAACTGGCTGGGAAAATGACCAGAAAAGGGAAGAAAAATAAGACTTTAGAGAGCTTCTTTGAGCAGGTGCAAATGTTCCTGCCTTTCAATTCTGATGACGAGGAAATATTGTTACCATCAGGGAAAGACGTGGAAGGCGGGGCCTCTGTATCCCAGACACCCCAGGGGGATGTCTGGTGGGCTCAGGCCATGGAAGAGCTCAAAAAGGATTTTGAAAATCAAGTTAGACAGGTGGAGGAAAAACTGGGAAGAGAAATGAGAGAGATGCAAGAAAAGCATGAAAAACGGGTCAATACCTTGCTAAAGGAGACCCCAAAAAATGCTGAAGAAAATAACACCTTGAAAAATAGGCTCACTCAATTGGCAAAAGAGGTTCAAAAAGCCAATGAGGAGAAGAATGCTTTCAAAAGCAGAATTAGCCAAATGGAAAAAGAGGTTCAAAAGCTCACTGAAGATAATAGTTCTCTCAAAATTAGAATGGAACAGATAGAGGCTAATGACTTTCTGAGAAACCAAGAAATGACAAAACAAAACCAAAAGAATGAAAAAATGGAAGAGAATGTGAAATATCTCATGGGAAAAACAACTGACCTGGAAAATAGATCCAGGAGAGACAATTTAAAAATTATGGGACTACCTGAAACTCATGATCAAAAAAAGAGCCTAGACATCATCTTCCATGAAATTATCAAGGAAAACTGCCCTGACATTCTAGAACCAGAGGGCAAAATATGTATTGAAAGAATCCATCGATCACCACCTGAAAGAGATCCAAAAAGAGAAACTCCTAGGAACATTGTGGCCAAATTCCAGAACTTCCAGGTCAAGGAGAAAATCTTGCAAGCAGCTAGAAAGAAACAATTCCAGTATTGTGGAAATAAAATCAGGATAACTCAAGATCTAGCAGCTTCTACATTAAGGGATCGAAGGGCGTGGAATAGGATATTCCAGAAGTCAAAGGAACTAGGACTAAAACCAAGAATCACCTTCCCAGCAAAACTGAGTATAATACTTCACGGGAAAATATGGTCTTTCAATGAAACAGAGGACTTTCAAGCATTCTTGATGAAAAGACCAGAGCTGAAAAGAAAATATGACTTTCAAACACAAGAATGAGAAGAAGCATGAAAAAGTAAACAGCAAAGAGAAGTCATAAGGGACTTACCAAAGGTGAACTGCTTACATGCCTACATGGAAAGACAATATTTGTAACTCTTAAAACTTTTCAGTATCTGGGTAGTTGGTGGGATCACACACACACACATGTACACATGTGCACGCACACACACACACACATGCATGCACACACACATACACACATGCACGCACATACAGAGATAGAGAGCACAGAGTGAATTGAATAGGAAGGGACCATATCTTAAAAGAAATTAAGGTAAATGGTGAGAGAGAAATGTAGGGGGAGGAAAGAGGGTGAAATGGAATGGAGTAAATTATATGTCATTCAAGAGCCAAGCAGGAGACTTTTTAGTGGAGGGAAAAAGAGGAGAGCGGAGAAAAAAAAACCAAGAAGTTTACCCTCATCACATTCAACTAAAGGAAGGAATAAAATGCACACTCATTTTGGTATGAAAACCTATCTTACAATACAGGAAAGTAGGGGAGAAGGAGATAAGCAAGGGGGGGATGATGGAAGAGAGGGCAATGGGAGGAGGGAGCAATTTGAAGTCAACACTCAGGGAGGGACAGGATCAAAAGACAGAATAGAAACAATGGGGGGCCGGATAGGATGGAGGGAAATACAGTTAGTCTTACACAACACGACTATTATGGAAGTCGTTTGGAAAACTACACAGATAGGGCCTATATTGAATTGCCTACCTTCCCAAAGGGAATGGGTGGGGAGGAAGGGATGGGGAGAATTTGGAACTCAAAGTTTTAGGAACAACTGTTTAGTATTGTTGCTGCTACTAGGAAATAAGACATACAGTTAATGAGGAATAGAAAGTCATCTGGCCCTACAGGACAAAAGAGAAGGGGACAAGAGAAGGAAGGGATGATAGAAGAGAGGGCAGATCGGTGATAGGGAAAATTAGAATGCTTGGTGTATTGGGGTGGGGGGAGGGGATAAAAGAGGAGAAAATTTGGAACCCAAAATTTTGTGAAAATGAATGTAAAAAGTTAAATAAATAAATTTTTATTAAAAAAAATAAAAAAATAATACGCTGTTTTGTTTTTTAATTTTTAATGGAAGAAATTGCTAAATTTCAGTTAAAGGTCCATGAAAATAAAAATATAAAATTTTTCCCTTCCAAATTTATAGACCATCTGGGTTAAGAGTTCCTGCTCTCAATTCCAGTCATTGTCAAATCTTGTGCTTCTTAAGTTTAAGCAAGTTTTTATGTAATCCATTTATAAACCATGCCCACTGTTCTCAATCAAAGGCAGATGTCACTGGACTCCCCTTGCTCAGCAAACATATCTTAGTGGGGCCTTTGAGTGAGAGCTCTTAATTCAAGAGACCCTTTGAATTAGCTTTTGTTTTCCTCTATTTAATTGAAACCATGCCAGGAGTTTAGGAGTTGTTTTTACCAAAATTTGTTCTGGAACAATACTGAAAAAAAGGTATGCCAAGGTCTTACAGAGCCACATATATAACTTTGAAAGACTTATTACTGCTTGGTCACTTCAAAAATAGTAGTAATAGTGTTGTGCTTGGCAGTGCTGGAGAGGGAGAATCAGGGTGAAAGGCACCTTTGATTTCCATGGCACTTTTCTTCTGAAAAACTAAAATGCGCCTGATTTTATCCAAAGGACTGAATGATTCATTCGTTCTATTTATTCATTCATTCAACACATCTTTCAAAGTGTTCTTAAGGTAGGCTGTATTTTGCCAAGCATAATTTCACATGAATGGGGTCATGATTCAGTGGAAAGGACCCTGGACTTGGAATATCTGGCCTGTGTAAAAGGGGGACAGCAACACCTACAGTATCTGCCCTCAACAACTGCTTGGGAGGCTCAAATGAGAGTGTATTGTAACTGCTTTGCAAATCTTAAAATGCTATGAAACTATCCATTATTCTGCTCTACTCTTTTCCTTCTTCCTCCTTCCCCTCCTCTTCATCTCCAAGTTCTGATCCTATGATTCTGAAGCTGGAGAAGCAAAGGAACTGGGTACAATGAAAAGAGAGGTGGACCCAAGTTCAAATCCCAGCTCAGCCAGTTACTAGCTATGTAACCTCAGATGGTTCATATTAACTTCTCCAGATCGGTTTCCTCATCTCTCAACCCCTGGGATTCTGACTGATTCCTCTCAGGAACTCCATTCTAAGGGGAACACCATAGGTAGCCACATCTTCATTTCTCTCCAGATTTTCCCTATCAAGAGAGGGAAGTCCCCTCACCCTGGGGTATTTCCCAGGGTTGGAGTTCTCGCACTAAAAGTGTTCTCTGCCCCCAGAGCTCCTTCCTCAGATTGGCTGATTCCTCCTAGAATCTCCATTTTAAGGAAAAATATCCAGGCCAACCATGTCTTCATTCTTCTCCTCTAAAGATTGGTAGGTGATGTGGTGGGTAGAGCCTTGGTCTGAAGTCAGAAAGACCAAATCTAGCCTCAGACACTTTCTAGTCCAGTTATACAACCCTGGGCAAATCATTTAACCTCTGCCTCAGTTTCATTATCTATAAAATAGGATTAATGAGAGCACCCACCACCTATCAGGGTTGTTGTGAGGATCATAGGAGATAATAACTGTAAAGTCCTTAGCACAGTACCTGGTGCATAGTAAAAGTTATATAAATAATAGCTGTCATAATTATCACCAGCGACGTGACCTGGGCTTACCCTCTGTTTGCCCCAGTTTGCTCACCTATAAAATGAGAATAAAATGAAGATAGCTCCTACCAACCAGGGCTATGGTGGGGATCAAATAAACAGTATTTGCAAAGCTCTCAGCACAGTACCTGAGACAGCAGGTGCTTAATAATGCTCGTTTCTTTCCTTTCTTTCTCTCCAGACTCAACTCCTGACTCTCTAGGCTCTGTTCCCACCCCCCAGATAACTTCCTCTCTTTTATATATTGTCTTGTTTTGTTGTTGTCGAGTGTGTCCAAATCTTTGTGATCCTGTGGACCATATTTTCTAGAGGATATTCTTGGCAAAGATACTGGAGTGGTTTGCCATTTTCTTCTTCAATGTATTAAGGCAAATAGAAGTTGTTCATTGACTTACCCAGGGTCACACAGCTAATGAGTGTCTGAGACTAGATTTGAACTCATGCTTTCCTGAATCCAGGCCCAGTTTGTCCCCGGAGCCACTAGTTGTCTCATATGTTGCCTTACCTCACTAGAACGTAAGTACCTTGAAGGCAGGGACTATCCTTTTTGTTTGTATGTATATTTCTCAGCACTTAGCCCAGTGCCTGAAACATAGTAAGCACTTCATAAATGCTTACTTACTTACTGAATCTAAGGTATCTTCCAGCTCCAAATCTATCATCCTATGACCCACACACAGTGTCTGACACGTATGAATGCTCAATAATTTTTTTTTTGACTTGACTATGAAACTAGTAACCAAGAAAATGGCCTCAGATATATTTAAACAATTCAGAGAACAAATCTTAAGGCTAGAAAGTCTAAATCAAGAGTGTGGTCCCAGTTTTGTTACGGTGAGTAACCCCGGCAAATACTCCTCTTGGCACTGGTTAATTTGTGGCCTTCCCTCTCTGCTCCTGGGACATCAGGTTATTTTCTCACACCAGGGAGCAGCTCTACTTGCAGCGTTCCTCTCACTTCTCCAAACACAATATTGAAGAAACAACTTTCTAGACCACAGAACCCTCAGAAGGAAGGTCAGAACTGGGTCATTAGCACAAAGTTAAAGTGAAGGAGAAATAAAGAAGCCTCATGTGAGTGACTGAGCTGTATCCCTGCTGGATACATCTTGGTCCATGAGAGTCAGACTCGCAGAAATAAGCCCCCACTTCAGAGAGAGGGAAGGATGGAAGGGAAGGTCCTGAGGCCTGTCACAAAAGGAGACACAGGCCTGAATCTGAGCCCAGGTCCTTTGATTCCAAACCTCCTACTGCACCATTTTGTCATCACCTCAATTGTTGACTCCATGCTTTATTATCACAGGTAGATATTATTAACATATTTGTATATGTAGATCTTTTCTTGCTTGGAATTTCAGGAGTTATAACTTTGGGTCAAAGGCTAGAGTGGAAAGGGTGTTAGATTTAGAGTTAGGGGACCTGGGTTTGAATCCTAGGTCATTCATTCATTAGCTTTGTGACCTTGGTCATTTGTCCACTTCATTCCTCCAGGCCTCAATTTCTTCAGTGAACAGTGTTGGACTTGGAGTCAGGAAGACCTGAGTTAAAATTCTGCCTCTGACACTTTCCAGATGTGTGACCCCAGGCAAAGTCACTTAACGTATATCTACCTCTAGTTCCACATCTGTAAAATGAGGATCATAATAGCATCTTCCTCCTAGGAGTGTTATGAGGTTGAAATGAGGTAATATAGTAAAGTGCTTTGCAAACCTGAAAGTGCTATTTAAATGCTAGTTATTGTTATTATTATCTGTAAAAAAAGACAGTACTAGCTAGATGATCTCTGTGGTCATTTTCATCCTTAATATCCTCTATTTCTATTGATGTGAGTGTGTGTGTGTGTGTGTGTATATGTGTGTGTGTGTGTGTGTGAGAGAGACACACACACACACACAGAGACAGAGAGAGAATATGAATGCATACTTTGAAGTGAATGTCTTATTTCATAGGTAATGGGAATTCCCAAAGCTTTCACTAAGGCAAATCAATGTTTGCTTGGCAACTCATTGCCTTAGAACAATAGTTCTTATCCTCAGGTTCTTTAATTTACTTTTTTTAATGTTTTGATAGCTTATTTCAATATCAATTAATTTCCTTTGGAACCCAATGTATTTTCTTTATGCATTTAAAAACATGAGTTTTAGAAGGGGCCCATAAACTTCACCAGACTGCCAAAGCGGTACATAACGCAGGAAAGGTCCTGTCTTAGAAAATAGCCTGGAGTGCTTAGAGGTCAAATAACTTGCCCAAGGTCCCACTCTGAATAAGTGCCAGAGGCAGAATTTGAAATCAGGCCTTTCTGGCTCTGAGGTCTATTCCCTAACCACTATGCCAAGTTGCCTCTCTAACCAGAGAACACCCATGATTCTGTGCATAAGGAGGTATCGTTGCAGAATACCTCACCTTGTAGTCTGCTGGTGTAGAATGCATATGGTGGTGAGATCCCAGGCCTGGAACAGTACCAGAACCTCCTCCTCTTGCAGTATTTACCCAACAGGTATCTTCAACACTGGAAGCTAGATTCCCTGAATTTGATGTTAGGCCTGAGGTGTGGATTGTTAGGGTTCGCTCAACAGATCTGAAATAATTCAGAATTCCTAAGCAGATATGCTGAAACGAAGACAGGAGGAAAACAAGGCAGGTTCAGAAACTATGCTATAGACTAATTGTATGACCTTGGACAAACCAATTCTCTTAGACATACTTGGAGCTCTCTGATTCTTAGGTGCCGAAGATACAGGAAGGACAGATAGGCTCCTCTCATCATGGTAGGATTTTTATCATCAGTCTCATCACCTTCATCAAATCCCAGCAGTTGGAGGGTTTCCAGATAATTGTACCTTTTATAGACAAAAGAAATGTAACATTGATTTTTCTTCAAAGTGATCTGGAAATTTCGTTAATAAATTAATAAGATTTACATAGTATTTGAAGGTTGTAAAACATCTTGTACATGTTATTTAATTTGATTTAAGTTCCCTTCTAGTTCTAAATTTACGATCTTGGGGCAGTTGGATGGCTCAATGGATAGAGCTCTGGAGTCAGGAGGACCTGAGTTCAAACCCAACCTCAAATACTTTCTAGGCTGTGTGACCCTGGACGAGTCATTCAACCCCAAGTGTCTCCAACCAAAACAAAATAAATCTTTGATCCTCGGAAAAGGAGGCTTCTCCCCAGCTAGCAGTGCCTCTTCTTCTAGGATTACCTTCCATCTAGTCTGTACTACACATACATACTACATACATACATACTACACACATACTATATACATACATATCCTCTATTCTACATGTTGTTTCCTCCATTAGAACATAAGATCCTTGAGGCTAGGGATTGTTTTTGCCTTCCCTTGTATCTTTAGCATTTAGCACCATGCCTGGCAAGTAGCAGGTACTTAATCAATAATCAATTAAGCCCCTGCTATGTGCCAGGCACTGTGCTAAGTGCTTAGTAAATGCTTATTGACTAACAGCTCTGTAAGGTAGGTAAACACTACAGGTATTATCATTCTCATTTTTAAAATTGGGGGAACTGAGGCTCAAAGAGGTGGAACTTCATCTAGCAAGTGTCAGTGGTAGGATTCAGACCCAGGGCTCTCCTGACTTCAAGCCCAGAACCTTTCTGCTGTACCACACAGTCTCTAAACTGAAAGATTTATCTTTAATCTAAGGGTTTTTGTAAATTACTTTCCTTGGAAATTTTCACTGGGGGATGATGAAGAACAACAACAGTGCCAACAGAAATTCTCCTAAGAATTTTACTTATTAAGATCACAATTTCTACTGACTGACTTACATCTTCAACAGATTAGGACTTCCTCCCCCCCCGCATCAAATATTTCTGAGTTAACACAAAAGCCAGATATAAATCAGCATTGTGTGTTTCCAAAAACCATGCATGAAATGATCCAGTTTCACCCTGTTTGTTTCTTCTTCCTCCAAGGTTCCCCAGTAGAGTGGCTGGGATTAATTTGGGGTCCGCTGATGTCATTGCCCTCCATGGAAAGATCTTCCTCCTCAGTATTTTCTCCCTGAGGGGATAGGAGGAATAAGAGGAAAGAAAAAAAAATTAAAAAGACTTAATTAGAATGATAATAATGCTCCAGAAGTGCCTTTTCTACTTGGATTATTACCTCTATCTCCTTCCTACCTGTAACCTGGACTCTGCTCCTGGGTCCCTTGGCTCTGATAGACCAACTTTAGCCTTGCCTTGCCAGGGACTGGGATGGTAAGAATTATACCCTGCTGTCCTGAGAATTTCTCCCCAACTTTTCAGCTCGCCTTTATGTACTGTCTTTCCAGTTAGAATGTAAGGTCCTTGAAGGCAGGGGCTGTCATGTTTGCTTGTATTTGTTTCTCCATCATTAAAGCATGGGAAGACTTGAATTATTTACCCTCAGGCTTCAAGGACCTATGAATTTAGCAATTCAGCCATTTTTTCCAACAACGGAGATCACAACCACTCCATATGTTAGTCTTTAAGAGTGTCTGTGGCTAAATCAATTTAGTGACTATTGACCATTTTTCTAATAATGAGTTCTTCTATACTGTTCTCTGGATGACAGATATGCTGGTACCTGATCTCTTCTTGAGCCTTTCCAACCTGATAGATCTTGCCAGAGTTTGTACTTGGTGTGGACATAGCTTCTGACAACTCAGTCACCTTCATGACCCGTGAGGTATCAAAAGAGGACTTTAATGGGAGTTACTGATGGTAACATGACTTTGTTTGCTTGGTTTTCTCTCTAATTTTTTTTATTGATATTTAAACCCAGAAATGATATCTTATCTGGCAAATGAAGGTAATGTATGATGTTCACGAGGGATCATAGAGGTTGTAAATCCTTCCAGAAACTCCCCATCCCTTACTTTCTCCAGGAACTTAGCCACTTCCTTGAAAACTCAACAACTTATAGGTCCACAGTGTGTAGTATTCATTCTAAATGCCTTGGTTTCTTAAGAGCACTGAGGAAAATAGATGTGATTTACCAAGAATAAAGACACTGGGTCTTTGTTTATTTGCAGAAGGCTTACTATATAATTTCACTTGGCTTTGTGCTGATTTTTAAAATTATATGTCACATGGAGAGAGTGGGAATTTAAAAATAAAATAAAAAGACTAATGAAAATAAAATCTTTTCTCTCTGGGTCTCAGTTTCTTTATCAGTGAAATGAGAGGTAGAATTAGAACTCTCTAAAGACTAAGGTCTCTTTTTACTCTAAATCTGTGAATCTATGGGCATTAAAAATTTTTTTTCAGAAGTCCTTACTCTCTCCTTACCCTAGCTGTCATTTTTAAATAGATCATAGGATCAAAGCCGTGGAACTAGAAGAGATCTTAGAGGTCATCTAGTCCAATTCCTTCATTTTATAGATGAGAAAATTGATACTGGAGATGCAAAGTGACTTAATCAAAGACATAGAGGTAGTGAGTAGCAGGGCCAGGGATTAAATCCAAGTCTTCAACTTCTAGAGTCCATGTTCTCTCCACAGCACTACTTCACAGATAGGTGGGTTAATTTCCACAGAGACTGGGGCTTGGATTCTAGAATATCAGATATGGAAATCCAGGCTTCAGACTTTGTATGAAGGATGCTGGTCCAGGTGGTGAGAATCAGGTCAGTTTTAGAAGACAAAGGTTAGATACCTCTAATGGATGGAATGTAAAGCTGATACATAGTCTGGTGCAGGGGAGGAGAATCTGTAGCCTGAAGGCCACATGTGGCCTTTTAGGTCCTTGGGTGTGTCCTTTTGATTGAGTCCAAGTTTTACAGAACCATTTCTTTTATTAAGAGGATTTGTTCTGTGAAGTTTGGATTCAGTCAAAAGGCTACACTTGAGGACCTAGAGTGCCACAGGTTCCCTACTCCTAGTTTGGTATCTAGGGCCAGCCAATAAATATAGGAAGCTTAGTTGGGCTAATTGGCATACACTCAGTCACCAATTCATTGTGTAGCAGCTACAAAGATGAATGGATCAACTTCTCCAGGGACTGGGGTGTGTGGATTCTGAATAACAACCCTATGAAACCATTTTCCAGGTTCTACCTTAAGACACTGAGTGATGGGGAACTCACTAGCTGTTGAGGTAGTCCATTCCATTTCTGAACAGTTATGATTTTGGGGAGTCTTTGACTCATATGGAACTATAATCTGCCTCTGCTGCACTCATTGACTGCCCTTAGCTCTGTCCCCGGGGCTAAACCAAGTCTAATCTCTCTTCCACAGGACAGCCCTTCAAATGGTAAAGGCAGCTATCATGTCCTTGCTAAATCTTCTCTACCACCAAACTAAGCATCCATAGTTCCTTCAACTGATTTTCATATGAGATGATTTTGAGTTCATTCACCATCCTGGTCATTCTCTTCTGGACATGTTCCAGTTTGTCAATTTCTTTCTAAAATATGGCATCTAGAATTGGATATGATTCTCTAAAGGTGGTCTGACCAGGAAAGTGTACTGTGGATCTGCTACTTTTCTCCTTCTTGACATAACACTCTTCTTAGTGAAAACCAAGGGATGTACTATCTTTTTTTTTTTTTACTGCCCTCTCACACTGTTGATTCATACTGAGTTTGGGGTCTACTAAAACTAAGAGGTAAGGCTTATGTCCAATTAAATTATGTCATGTGCTGGACCTGGAGTCAGGAATATTTAATTTCAAATATAGCCTCAGACCTTGGGTAAGTTCTTGACTTCTGTTTGCCTCAGGTTCCTAAGTGGAAAGTAGGGAAGCACAATAGTTTCTCAGGCAGGATCTGAACTCAGGTCTTCCTGATTCCATGTCTGGTACTCTATCTACTATGTCACCTAGTTTGACATTTATATGGCACTTTAAAGTTTACAAAGTATTTATGAAGATCTCATTTGATCCTCATGATGACCTATAAAGGAAGTACAACAGGTACTATTATCCTCCTTTTATGGTTAAGGAAACTGAGGCTTGTGAACACACAACTCATCAGTGTCAAATGTAGCATTCAAACTGAGATTTCTTCTGACTCCCAAGTGCAAAGCTCTTTCCACTATTCCACCCTATTTTTCTGGGTGCACTGAAAAAAACAGGGAGTGGGTAGGTATGAGGGGAGAGGGGAAGAGATCAGCAAAACATATCATCAGCTCAGTGGCTTGTGGTTCCCTTGGGCTCCTGTCTCAGGGACGGCTGACGTGGTCTCAGAATGAAAGCTATTGGTCATGATCTTTCTCCTGTCAGACAGTGGGTCCTAAAATTATAGAGAACCACTTGGAGGTGGAAACATAATGGTGAACTCAGGTTACGATAGAAGATATTTTCATGAAATGACTGGAAAACATGAAAACCCTGCTGGATAGCTAGTTTATGCCAAAAGCAAGGGAGAGGCATCATTTACTGGATATGATGGAAGAAAGGAGAGAGAAACAGCCTCAGGGGAAAGAGGGTGGAGCACAGCTCACAGAAATAAATTGCACAGGAAAAAATTCAAATGTCTAATCAAATGTTTTATAGATGAGGAAACTTAGAACACTTAGAACCATTTAGAACAATATATAATATAGAAAAGAAGTATTGACTAGAATCTAAAGTAATTATAACAATTTATCTATCTCTCTGTGTATATATGTATATATATTTTCCTAAGGCCAATGATACAATCTGTAACATCATTATTAGGTAGCACAGTGAATAGAGTGCTGGACCTGGACTCAGGAAGATCCATCTTCATGAGTTTAGATACAGAGTCAGACACTTACTAGATATGTGTTTCTCTAGGCAAGTCACTTAATCTTGCTTGCCTCAGTTTCCTCATCTGTAAAATGAGCAGGAGAAGGAAATGATAGACCACTCCGGGTCTCTTTGCCAAAAAACCCAAATGAGATCATTAAGAGTTGGAAATGATGGAAACGACTGAAAAACAAAAATATCATTTATTTGGCATTTACAATACCAGAAGGTGTGCTAAGCACTTTACACTTATTATGTCATTTTATCCTCACAACAATCCTGGGAAGTAACTGCTACTATTATTCCCATTTTACAGATGGGAAAATAGAAAACAAGAGATTAAGTGACTTGTCTAAGTCACATAGTTAGTAGGTGTCTGAGGTCAAATTGAATTCCGGTCTTCCTGACTCCAAACCCAGTGCTTTACCTTCTGTACCATCTGGCTATCCCCTAAAGAACAAAAGAAAGATGAGATGTCTAAGCTTCTAACTATGCACACTTTGTTCACAGACAGTATTTCCCTGGCATGTTAAATTGGGCATTACAGGATTGATTAATTTTTTTTTTGGAGGGGGGAAGGTAAGGCAATTGGGATTAAGTGACTTGCCCAAGGTCGCACAGCTAGTAAGCATGTCAAGTGTCTGAGGCCCAACTCATGTTCTCCTGACTCCAGATTCAGTACTCTACTCACTGCGCCAGTGACTGCTGCCCCAGGACTGATTACCTTCAGGGACCATTAGTTCACCTTAGCAAGACAACTACTTTGCACAAAACCAAGGAAGTAGTGCCCAAGCAAGTATGCACTGAGAAATTTTAGCATCCCAAGTGTAGTAGGCAAAGAACATTTTTATTCACAGAATATTACATGAGATGAAAATGCATCCTTAGGAGTAAGATGAAGTTTTTAAACATTATTATTATTAGACTAGCCTCAATCAAAGAGATTGGTCTAATCACCTATATTAGACCCAGAGTCAGACACTTACTAGGTGTGTGTTTCTCTAGGCAAGTCACTTAATCTTGGTTGCCTCAGTTTCCTCATCTGTAAAATGAGCAGGAGAAGGAAATGATAGACTACTCTGGGTCTCTTTGCCAAAAAACCAAAATGGATGAAAAATGAACATTGCCCAGACTGTGACATTCAGTCCATTGATCTTATACTATATAGATGGTGATGGTGTGGGTCTAGAATTGAGTAGGTGAGATTGGGCTGGACCACATTGAGGATACATCTTTTAATAATTCTCAGATGCTTGTTGCCACAAAAGGTTTTTTTTTTTAATATCAGTATTCTCTTCATGCTGCCATTTGGCTAGGAATCAAGGAATACAACAATCTTGAAAGAATGAAAAATTCAGATGCCCCAAAGGGAAAGACAAGGTCAGTATATAAATCAGCTTCAGCATATTACCAGTGCATGCAAGAATTGATGTAAAAAACAGTATTGAGGACTCATAGCAAGGCATGACAGATAATAGAGGTGGGCCTCCAGCTTCTTGGAGCATGGCAAAAAACCACACAGGATGATTTGTATGGTGGAGAAATGTGTGCTGATGAAATCACCCACTCTTTGCATCTATTCATCAACCAAGCAATCAGCAAGCACTTATTAATCACTTCACTATGTGCCAGGCCAGGCCCAGGGAATACAGAGACAGAAATGATATACTCCTTTACTTCAAAAATTTGTGTGAGCGATATAAAGAGAAAAACAAAACAGCCCCTAACCTCTGGAAGCTTACATTCCAACCAAGTATCAAAATAGGGTCTTTTATTAGAATATTTACCTAGCCCCTTGTCATCAGCCAAAGAAAAAAGGAGAAGTTGCTCATATGCAAATACAGGTCCAGCTAGCTCTTCCCAATTGTTTCTCCATGAACACTTCTTGATTAGCTAACAAGGTAAATTTTCCCTTCTAGGGTAGTTAGGTTGGCCCAGGGGATAGAGTGCTGGGCCTGGAGTCTTGAGTTCAAATCAGCTCTCAAAACACTAACTAGTTATGTGACCCTGGGCAAGTGACTTCACTTCTGTTTGCCTCAGTTTTCTCAACTGTAAAATGGGGATTTTACATAGTATTGCTGTGGAGAGATGATATCTATAAAGCACTTAGCACAGTACAGGCAGGCAGGAGCTTAATAAAGATTTGCTCTTTTCCTTCACATCAGTGTTAACTAGATAAGGATTGCTGCCTGACAACTACAGAACTGTTTCTTTTGATATCCCTGAGGTGTATGTGTTAGTATGCAGTTGTTAAAAACCAGTATGTAATTGTTAAAATTCATTCAGGACTTTCCATTCCTACAACAAGCACTTAGTGTTAGGATTCACACCCCTGAAACGCCTTGTAGTGGCCAACATTGGCCTTGATCTCCATGCCAAAGGCCATGTGTAGGGCTGTTTTATATATGTCATGTAGTGAAAAAAGCCTCTCTACATGACATAATGACCCCAATGAAATGACACACTAAAATTCCTATGAAACAGTATATATAGGAAGATCGTATTGTTTAGGCAAAATATAAAACTATTTGCAAGTTATGTAGCCACTCCTAAGCATTTCATCTCCTCAGATCATGGGATTCCAGGTTTAGGGCTGGACACTCTCCCCTCTTTCAAAGCTTGAGGACCTTCTAAAATGTGAAGATGTTGATTTGCCCCTCAGGACCCTGAGGCAGGAGGGTTCTGAAGACTCCTTAAGGCTTTCTTACTATAAAATGCTTTATGTGTCCAGTACTCAGAGCTGTATTTTCTCCTTGGTCAGCTCCAAGAACAACATTTGTGAGTCAGTGATGGACCAGAGGAAGTGGTTTTCTTACTTTTTCAGTGTTTGGGCAGTTTTATACAACCCACATTTTTGCAAAAGTTTTCTACATTTCCTTTTGCTAAAGGCCAAGCTCTGTTACCTCTGCAAATGCAGGAAAGCAATAGCAGAGATACCGAGAAAATAATGACTAACTTACTTTCCTCCTCAGTGGGCACAACCAATGGAGACCTGGTGAGAGGAGAAAGAACTCCTTCTGAGCTCACTCACTACTGTCTGGAAAGAAAAACCTGGGTGTTTATCCTTTCTCTGATACTTACATACTGGCTGTGTGACCCTGGGCAAGTCCTTTAACCTTTCAGCATTCTTAGGCAGATATCTAAGGCAGATATCTAAGACAGTAAGTTACAGGAAAGATTCTGCCCTGCTTTGGTAGAAGGAGTTTCCTTGTCCATGGTTTCCCTTTATCAATGAAATCACAGGTCCAGGTTCTGTCTGCCATATTTTATACAGAGGTTTCCTAAGCACAAGCTTCTCCTAAGTAAGCTCCATTCTGGGTACAGTTCATTGTTCCTCTGCAGTGTCTGTCCTAGGTATAAATATATACAGAAGGCTTAACTCTGATACATAAGAGTTACGTAGAAAAGTGGGTAAAGTCCTGTGCCTGGAGTCAAAATGAGCTGGGTTCAAATCTGGCCTCAGACACTAGCTGTGTGACTCTGGGCAAGTCTCTTAACCTTTGCTTCAGTTTCCTTAGCTGTAAAATGAGGACAATAACAGCATCTATCACCTCTCTAACTTGTTACAAAGACCAAATGAAATAATACTTGTAAAGCAATTAGCACAATGCCTGGTACATAATGGGCACATAATAAATGTTTATTTCCTTCCTCCTCTCTTCCCTCCCTCCTTCCTTCCTTATTGTGGCCAAAGCATTTAACCCTTCAGTGCCCCAGGGCACCCTCTAACACCATTGGTTGGAGAGGAATCTTTCTGCTGGAGGAAATTCCTCACTGGGAATCTGTACTCCTGTAAAGCCACATATCCAATAAAAATAAAAATAAACACACACACACACACATATATATATATATATACACACACATATATACTATATAAATGTACATATAGATGCTATATGTATACACACATATGTGTATGTGTATATGAGATATATGTGTATGTTTATGCATGTGTGTATATATACATATATGTATATGTATGTATGTGTATGTATATATATACACACACACACACACACACACACATTGTTTCCCTTAGAATGCAAGCTCCTTGATAGTAGGGTCTATCTAATTTTTATATTTGTATAGGACCTAACAAAGTTATTGGCACATAGTAACTGTTTTTCAAATGCTCGTTGATTGACCAAAGAGAAGGATTCCAACCCAGAGATATAAGAAGGGACAAGAGGGGGTTTATACAAATTCATAAAAGCAGGAAAGGATCAGGGAACAATTTGCATCTATTTGTAGAGTGTGAAAGAGAATAATATGAAACAAGACTTGCTAAAGAGTTTGTCATATTGTAGAGATGACAGAGAACTAATGAAGACTGTTGAACAGAGCAGTGACATGGCCAGAACTGTGCTTTAATATGATTATTTTTGGCAGCTATGTGAAGAAGGGATTAAAAAGGGGAGAGAGTAAAGGGCGGGGAGCCATTTATGAAGATTAGGTGAGATGCAATAAAAGCCCAAACAAGCACAGTGGTTATGTGAATGGAAAGGAAGAACAAGAAGTAAGAGGCACTATAGAGATAGAATCAAAAGGATGGGGAGAGGGAGAGGAAAGGGAGGGGAAAGAGTTGAAGATGACACCACTGTTTCAAGTCTAAGTGACTGGAAGGATGGTAGAGAAATAATGGAGTCTGAGGAGTTTTAGGAAGAAGGGGATGAATTTGGGGTTTCAGCAGGACATCCAGGTGGAGATAATTGGCCATCAGTGGCAATGAAAGACTAGAGCTCGAGTGAATAAGGATGACTACATTGTTTTGGAGTCATCTACACAAAGAGGCTTCAATTCTATTGCTATAGCCACTCTCTATTACAATGGTTCCAGATTCATCCCAATCTTCTCAACCTAATAAAATCATAAATTTAGAGCTGGAAGGGGCATCAAGCCCAACATCTTTATTCTTGGAAATGACATGCAGTAACTTAGCATGGAGGTGTCTGTGGCAGAATCTGAATACAGGTGTCCTTGACTCCAAGTCCAGAGCTCAATCTGCTATACCATATAGCATCCTCAATATATTAGCTACCCACTGGAGTTGTTTATTCATTCAGTCATGCTCAACTCTTTGTGACCCCATGGACCACAGCACCACCCACTGGCATTACCATGCCTTGTCTAACTGCTGCTAATCAAGAGTTGCTCTAGCTCCAGGATTTAAAACTTGGCACTTTTCTCTGACTACAATTTATTTTTCTTCTGCCTCTTCCACTCCCTTTTACTAGCACATGATCTATGTTCCCTTTAATTACTGTTTGTCTTTTAAAACATAGGTCCTTTCTTCCCAAATAGAGTTAAATCTCCTTGAGGGCAAAAGTCTCTTTGTATCCACTCACATCTGTTGGGTTGGTGCTAAACCAGTGTTTCTTGTTTTGGATGAGGTTGATGATGAACTTAGCTCAGTTAGGAAGGGCCACACAAAAAGTTTCAAAGCAAAATGCTATCATTGCATATTTCTTACATATACAACCCCAGGTACTTGCAGTAATTAGCTGTAATACCTGGTGAAGGTTGATGTTGTTATAAATTTCCTCCCAGATTCGATCATAGGCGCACTGGTTCAAACCCTGGGGATTTGCCGGGGAATGAATCGCTGAAGCTGACTCCAGGGTGGCTGATGCATGAGCCTGTAGTGCCTCCATCACTCGAAGGGGGTTGGAAACCTCAATGAGAACACAGAAGAGGGCAAATGGTCAGGAAAGTCACCACACTCTTTCTCCACAGCACGATATGCTGTTACTTCAAGCTATTTTAATAACATTTGTTCTCTCCAGGCCTGGCACTCTATCCACTGTGCCACCTCGCTACCCAGCAGGCATTTTAAACATCATCTAATCCAAGATCCTCATTTTCCAGCAATAGAGTAATGAAAAAAGGATTGGCCCTGGAGGACTGGCTACATTTGACAATTCCCCTCCTAAATAATCCTCTAACTTAGGGAAAGCCAAATGATTTCACATTTTCCTTATTTGTGAAGACAGGGGGTTAGATTAGATGATCTTTATGGCCCTTTCCCCTCTAACTCCTATGATATCACAAGATCCAGAGATTTTGAATGTTTTGTTCAATGTCACATAACTAGTTTGTAGGAAATCCAAGACTAAAGAGAGAAGGCAAGTCTTCTGACCCTCCATCCACCTTGCTTTGTACCAGACCACAATTACTCCCTGCAAGACTGAATTTGTCATCATGGTTAGAAATGTCCCTCATGTAAGTCATCATACTCACATTTAAATAATAAAATTCAGATCTCTTGGACATGATTCCAGCAAGATAGATTGAGAATACTTAAAAATGAACAAACCTCACCTTCAAAAACATTGTGTGTAGTTGCATCAATGCATCAATTCTGTTTCGCTCTTTTAGTTTGGTCAAAAGCTTCTGCTGCCAAGGATCACGTTTTGGCTTAATCTGTATGACAATTTCATCATCACCATCACACCATCATCATCATTATCCTGATGTAACAATAATTCTCAAGCATTATCCCTCAAACATTCAAATTTCTGACTATAATGGAATGCACAATTGAAGGTAGAGGCTAGGATGAGGAGTTTTTGTCAGAGAGCTAAGATACCATGAGAGTGGGAACAGTATAATGAATTCATAGACATATGGACAAGACACCACAGCAGTAGCAGCTGCAGTGGTAGCTGGCACTGACCATTGTGGCATACCTCACAAATGCTGCAGCTTAGTCTGAGACAAACACAATACTGCAACAACTTTAGTTATGAAGGATATTAAATACCTCACGATCAAGTATATGCATGGACAGAAAATGTGATCTGAAGATTCAGGAAAAGTTTCCTTGATCTAAAATATCTCTTTGAAATTCTACCATTAGAAAGCAATCCCTCTAAACTCTACTTGAAAGAATTACTTATTCTTCCAAGATGTAAATGGCCCTGGAAAATTCATACTTATCTAGCTGACAGTGACATATAAAGTTAGTCCAACTACTAGGCTTGTGTTAACATACACAGATACAAGTATTATTAATATATATTGACACTTTTACATACACACATGCACTGAAACATGAATGTAGGGACATGTAGACACATGTATACAGTGATAAGACATACTGATATATGTATATGTGACATGCTAATAAATACATGGGTTGGTGCAGACACATGCACATTATGAATCATGAATACATAAATCCCAATTCTGATGCTTACTACCTGTGTGATTTTGGGGAAATCCCTTAACTTCTCTGTCTCCTTATCAGTAAAATGAGGAAGTTGCACTAAATGGCCTCTGAGGCCCCTTGCAGCTCTAGATTTATAAGCCTATGAGCCCAATATGTAAGACTGACTGCGTACCTAGAATCTGGGCTAGAGTGTCCCCATGTTCTGCAGGACTGCTCCCTACAGAGACCTGTTAGCTCTGAAAACTGCTTTAGTAGCATGACATCCTGGAAGTTTCTCTGTCAGCTGCCCTACCACAACCCACAACAAACAGACAGAAAGAAGACCAAGAGCAGGTGGCTATTTTTACCTTTATGAAGGGAATCCAGTTGGCTGTCTTTTTTAAAGCCATGCTAGGTTTTAATAAACCCTGGTTTTCAACGTTAGCCACCTTGACATCATAGGCTGGAAATGTTTTCAATCTCTGCTGTTCATAGAAGATGCTCTGAAACTTCTGAACAACCTAAAAGGGACAGGGAAAGGGAGGTGAGAGTCCTAGAGGAAGTGTCAGAAACTGGTGATTGAAAAAGTGACCATTCATTTACCACGTTCTTGGATAACAGCAAACATTGTATTCTAAAATACCTTTGAGCTGAGGTGGTTGATTTCCTAGGTAACACCATCATGTCATCTGCAAATGATATTTTGACCGCTGCATTTCTACAGTCAATCTTGTTAATATACATCCCCTGTCTCACTGAGGTTGATAGAATTTCCTCATATTATATCAAGTAAAAGCAGTGAGAGCAGGAATCCTTAAAAATCCTAATGGGGACTTGGAGGGAATGATGAACAGTGTTATGATATTTTATGTATGAAAATCATTTAAATTTAAATAGTTAAACAAATTTGTTTGCATTGATGCTTAATGTTTTTAATTAAATATATTTTATCCCTGTGTAACAGAGTGATAAAGGAAATCCCCAAAGCTGGAGGACCTCCCAAGTAGCTAGACATGTGCTCTGGCCCCTTTCAAAGAGACATACATCTTGCTGGGATGGCATAGGAAATTTTTGATTGGTTCCCATTGACTAGGGTTGTGCTGAAGATGATTGGGAGTGACAGTGTGGGATGGGGTGGGAGAAATGCTCCTTGTTGGAGGAATCTCCCCTTCTGTGGTCTATAAAGACTGTGGAAATAGCTCTCTCTTTGGACCCTCTCAGTGCGGGAGGAGGTGGGGAGGGGAGGGAGACGGACAGACGGACTCTCTGAGCATTTTCTCTTCCTCAGACTCCACACTTTTCTTTCAGCAACACCTGTATTTGGATACAGAGTTTTTCTAAGTACCAGGGAAAAGAGCTCCATCTCATCAGCAGAATTCTTTAGATCCTCCGTGTTGTAACAGATGTTGAAATGAGACAGGAGGAGTTCTAGCTGAGGCTTCAGTTCTACCACTTCTGTTTTATGGCAGGGCAGAATAGAGGTAGCTTCTTTTCTGATTGACCCTATGAAGAAACCAAAAATCAAATATACTAAAAAGAAATGAGCACATGTCTAAGAGGGGAAATGGAGAAGCTGGTAGCAGAAGTGGGTAAAAGCTTCTCCTCCACATCTATGCAGTGGTGAGGTGGAAAGAACACTGGATTTGGAATCAGAAAGCCTGGGTTCAAAACTTGCCTCTGACAAACTGCTTTTATTTGTGTGATCCTAGGTGAATCTGAACCGCTCTAAGCCTCAGATGGTATTTTTTTTTTTTCATATGTAAAATAAGGATCATAATACTTGAAGTACCAGCTTCACAAGGCTATTGCATGGAAAGTGCTCTGTTAAATGTAGATTATTATTAATATTATTACTTACAATATTTAGGTAAAGATAGACCATTCTCTGCCTCAACTTTTATTAAGCCTTATTCATTGAAGGAGCATTGCATCAGACAAACTAAGACCCGGGAAAGACCTTAACTTGAAAAGGCCAATGTCTCCCACCGTGTCTGGGGCCATCTCTATTTGTCCTGATCTACATCTGGCCACTGAACCCAGATGGCTCCGGAGGAGAGAGTGAGGCTGGTGACTTTACACAGCCCTCCCTCACTTACATCCACTTCACTTGCATGTCATGGCATCACCTCCCTGACGTCATGGTCCTCTTCGAGAATGACAAACAGCAGCAACAAACTACTTACAATAATAACATACTATTCACCCACCATTCATTTTGACTATTGAGAAACAGAAGAAAAGTTTTTCCCATTGAATTTGCTAGATCTCAGATTTTATTTCTTGCCTGAATTTGGAAGAAAAGCCTCCCAAACAAACCTGCTTTTACATGTTTGTATCTGCCATAGCAAGGATTTGGTTAGACCATGTTCAGATGGAGAGCTGTGTATTCATCCTTTCATCCAATATTTATTTGGAGCCTAGTATGTACAAAGCATTGTGCAAGGCACCAAGGGGGATTCAAAGGTTATTACTAATTAATAAACCCAAATCAATCACTACTCATATTAACAACATTAATTAATAATAATGATGAATTATGCCATAAATATGGATCCTTAGTTCCTTCTATTTCTCTTTCCTAGGAACCAGATCTCCTGCCTCATTGCCCAAGGTAGCATCAATCTGCAGATTACAGAGGCCAAATGGGAACTGGAGGAGGGTAGGATTCAGGGAGTCAGGCATTTATTACAGAAAGGACGTCAGAGAGGCTAAGTAGTCCTCATATCACAGCATCATGTTCCAGAAATTGCTCCAAGTTCAAAGTATGATCTGATTGTCCAATAGAAACAAAGCTATAGAAGAGGGTTATATCTCTGATAAGGAATTGATGAGATCAGTCTTTTTAGGGAACACCCATGTTTTAATTGCCTTCAGGTGATATTCACAATGTAGTAGAAAGAACACAGGCTGGAAACCTGGGTTTTCAGATGGAACTCTGATATTATGTGACTATGGGCAAGTCACTTAAATTCTCCAAGTCAGTTTCTTCATTCAATAATGGGAATAATAATACCTGTCCCAAATCACAGGGCTATTCTGAAGGAAGTACTTTGTAAACAGTGAAGTGCCTTATAACTAGGGGCATGCTAGAGTCATCATGGACTAGCTCACCAATTGATAAATTTTCAGCACGAGCATTTACACCTTGGAAATTGGCAAACATTATTACTGTGTTGTTGATGGAGAAAACTTTAATAATGTGGATTAACCTTAGAAGTGTGTGATGTATACTTTTCTCCCAGACCAGAGACCTTGTCACTAAAGGTTTACCAGCACATCCCTGCCTCTAACTGGTAGTTATTATTATAATATGCCAAGAGAGCATAGTATTTAGCAAAAAGCTTCCTAAATCAATTTTAAAAGGATAATACAGAAGCAAATAAAATAAAATCATATTTCACATGATAAAGAAGCAGTCCTACTTCTGACACACATGGTTCATGTGACCCCAGGCTAGGTACTCAACTCACAGTATTCTAGGCAACTCTAAGGCTGTTAAGTTACAGACAAGGCTCTGGACTGCATTACTAAAGGCAGTCATCTCATTGGGAAGTTTCTGACACCAATGAAAGTATAGATTTAGTCTCTAGCCTTAACCCTATCCCTAAATAACAGTGGCAGAAGAGTCTGAAGAATAACATAGTTCTTCAACTAACTGCAGATATTAGTTTAACTGTTGGGAGTCTTTATAAAGGTTATCTTTGACCAATGATCCGATTCACTACTGGAGGGCTCTTATGTTGTCATTCTCACTAAAAGTGAAACCAGAAAACATACAGAAGCTACAGTGAAAATGAAAGGGTAGCGCTCAGGCTTTCTTCTGAGAAGCATCTGGTAAAGCTGGTTCCTTTAGGTGACAAAAGGCAACAAAAAGGGTGATTTCATGGACAGTTGGCCTTCTCACCTTGTGCTTCTCATAATCCAAAATAAAGAGAGCACCAAGAAGAAGAATTTATATCAAAGATGAAGCCAATTTTATGATTAACCTGATTTTGATGTGAGAGTGGGCCCATGTGGAAATTATGCTGGAAAATAGAGAGACCAAAGATCTGGAGACTTCCTACAAACCTCTCACCTGTGTTCCCTACATAAAAAATAAAGACAGAGGCAATTCTCATAAAAAGTTAATAGTGATATAGGTAGGGTGTATGGGTCAGTAAGTTAATTATTTCTTCTGGTTACTTCTCTAAACAAAAGCACTATCAGAGATCTTTTCCATTCTTTCAAATCTTCTCCTTGAGATATCATGAAAATTGATACTAGAGAGCCTTTGAAACTGTGTCAGCCCTCGTACAGATTTCTTCATAAAGAGAGTCAGAAAGCAACAATTATGATAAAAACTATAAAATTACATTATGAAAGTGAAATTGATTATATCTTAAGTTAGGGAGCACATGATTACAGATGTGGCAGTTGTTTCAGAACAAACTGTCTCCGGACAGACAGACCATCCACTGATTGGGACAAATAACAAATTTGAAGAAAACATAAAGGTAAAAAGATAACACTGATATTGCCTGCCTTCTCAATGGGAGGAGGAGGAGCAGGAGGCAGAGAGAGAATTTGGAATTCAAAATTATAAAAATGAATGTTAGAAAATAAAATAATGCATCTAGAATAAAAAAAAAATGACTGTGACTCCAATAGCTCTCATCTAATCTTTTTAATGTACTGATTCTAAGAAATGGGAAGAGAACAAAGATAAAGACATTGACTCTAGCATCACTTCTTAGAGAAGATTAACTAGAGCAAGAGTTAACTCCTGGACGCTAAAAGTAATCAAAAACTATTACCATCCTGCAAATATTTGATTTAGAAGGAAATGGCAGCCAGGTTTGAAGGACATCACCTGTATCACCTCACAAAACAGATAAGGACAAGCAGATAAGGAAAAAATGAGCTTATAGAGAACTCATTTTCAGACCTAGCTAAGTCAGATTTTATCAAAAAATATTTGAAGATGAAATCAAAAGGAAAGTAAAAACTATGAAATGGAACAGAGCTGCCAGCATTTACATAAGTGATCAACAGTGATGACACTGGAATAGCCACATTTAGATTTTGCCAATTGATATGCTATAGGAAAAATAAGCAATGGCACTTAAAAAGGTAAAATCAGGGATTGTGATTGAACCTGACCAAATACATGCAAAGGGAATTTATGTTACAGACGGTATAATTTCAAAGACACCCAAGGATCAATTTCCATGATATCTCAAAGAGGAGAAGATTCCAAAAGAATGGGAAAAGATCACAGAATGTCCTTTATTTTTTTTAAAAAAGTAACCAAGATTAAATCAGTAAGTACCAATCCATAAAGCTACCTTCATATATATATATGATTTTTATAAAAATAGTCTATGTATCCATCAAGAGAGATCTTGATGAAAACCTGAGAAAGGAATAGGTAAGTTTTGTAGAACATTTTCTACAACATGCCAAATCAGTTAGAGTTATACAATTGATTAAGATCTAGAGAATGCAACATTCCCCTGCTACTATGATGTATTTTTCTAAAAAAAATAGCACTTGATGAAAGAAATAAAACTCTAAGGGGATAGGGAGTGGTGAGAGGATAAAGAAGGTATCTTCAGAGGGTAAGGTGAGGGAATAGGTTAAAAGTGAGAAATAGAAAGGTCTTTAGATTTAGAGGAATGAGAGGATAAGAGAGGGAGTTTTAGAGAGGAGCGGGACAGAACAAAAGAGTGTATAAAAAGGTGTTTACATTTAGGGGAATGGGAGATAAGGAAGGGAATTGCTGGAGTAGGGATAGATTAAGTAACAGGAGGGCAAGGTAGCAGGTAGAAATAGAGGAGTTAGGAGAGATATGGACAAACATAAAAACAAGATTAGGTGTAGAATCTCTTAGGGAAAATATATGTTTCTATAAGTACGTATGTACATGTGTATGTATATATGTATACATGTATGTATATATCAATACCTATATATAAATATACCCATTCTCAATTGTAGCCTTGGGGTGGTGGGTAGAGGGGAGGTAGGGGGGAAAAGCAAAGTAAAAAGTGTACAGCAGAGAACAAAAGAAAACCTACAAGGAAGCAAAGAAAAGATGGACAACTTTGAACTTAATACACAGTATTTCATATATAGGCTTTCTTGAAATGATAAGTTATTGCTATATATTCTGAATCCTCTTCTATATTCTTCTGTTCACGTTTTCTCTTCTTTTTTCTTTTATATTTACGTTTATAAAGTTTCTTTTTCTTTTCTTATTATGTATTTAAGTTTTATTTGTTTAAAATTTTTAAAATATGGAAAGAAAAAAATAGCACTTGATGCATTAACACAAAATATAGCACTGAAGGCTCTCCTTAAACAAGATGTGGTCCATAAACATGAAAAGAAAACATGGAAATCTAGGGCAGGTACGGCTACAGAGACAGCTTTGTTTCATGATGTGCTTAGTATTGACATCGGACTAGGGACATTTATCAACAGTCAGTTAACTAACACACATGTATTAAGTGTCTGTTATGTGTCAGGCACTGTTCTAGGTGCTGGTGCTACAAAATAATAGTGAGACAGACCCTGCACTCAGAGCTGATAGTTCATATATTCTATTTTAATATTTTTTACATATCATAAATAACATTTTATATTATACATAGTTTTGCTGGAGAGAGAATATGTTAACAGGTATGTAAAAACAATGTGCATACAGAGTAAAAGTTTAGTGTTTGGGAGGTGGCATGAATAATCTGGGAAAGTAGGAAAGGCCTTTCAAAGGAGATGACATCTGAAGTGAGACATAAAGGGAATCAGGATTTCCAAAAGGCAGAGGTGAGGAGCAAGGGCATTTCATGCATGGGGGACAGTCTGTGCAAAGGTACAGAAAAAAGAAATGGGAAATGATGTATAGGGTACTGAAGCTTGTCTAAGCTATGGAAAATGTCCTGGATGCAATCCAAATAAAAGTATTCACGATCAACAGTGTAGTTGTCTAAATTCCCAGGTGGCTTTATATTAATTCCATAGAGTTCTAGAGAAATATAATCCTTCTTCACCAAAATTTATAGCAATGCTAAAGAGATTGGTCTAAAGACTCACACTGGAAAAACATAGCTTGCCCAAACCGTGATATGCAGCTAGAAGAGCAGCCTGTAGAATTTTTCATTAATATATTCATCAATCTTGGATGGACATTATGCATTGACCAACTATAGAGCTAAACCTAGAACTGAAGAGGAGAAGGAGTTTTGGGCTGGATCATACTCGTTAGACTGTAAGCTCCTTGGGGACAGGGATTCCCTTTTGCCTTTTCCTGTATCCCAAACACCTGGCACAGTGCTTGGCACACAGCAGGCATTTAGTAAATGTTTACTGACTGAGTTATTATATTTGTATAATTGGATAGTGCTTTCAAAACAATCCCAACCTTCTTCATTCCCACAAAAGCCCATCTTCTTATCATTATTGTTTCCTTGATGTAACACTCGTGGAGGTTAAAGGTGACCAGAAACAGCCAATCCTACCCTTTTCTCCTGTACTGGTTTTGTCTCCTGAGATGTAATCAATGACTCCAAGGTAAAATTAACTGACCTGTTTTAGACTTAGGAACAATATAATGGTTTCTCCGCTCCATAGAATAAGCCTTCGATGCATCTTTAGGGATTTTATATTAGATGAAAATTTAGAAGCTATTTTAGAAATGATTCAGACAATCAGAAAGAAGGTACCAATTTTCTCTAATCACTTTTCATAATGTCTCCTATCTTCAACACTGATGATTATTGACTGTTAGTGGATGGGAATGTGTCTGATATTGTCTATCTTTCACAGATAAGGGAAGGGAAATGGAATAAACATTTATACAGCACCTACCATGTGTTAGGTACTGTGTTAAGTGTTTTTTACAAAATATTATCTTACATATTACATTTTCCTAGTAAATTTTGATATTTTAAATCAGAATTATGAACACTTATCTGATTTGTGAAACTGCTCATGATTCTCATGGTGGACATTAGCTTCTGGGGCATCCTGATAAGCCTATTACATTCCTATAATTCTAACATAATTGAAATGTAACTTGACAGTATGCAGGACAGGTTCAGCTTTGACTTACCAAACAATCCTCGTATTTAAAATTATAAGCTTTTACATACATACATACAACTGTCCTCCGTTTTCAAAGATGAAAGGTGAGTAATTTTTCACCTGGAGTGCTGGTCACTGAAGAAGCTGAAGAGCTAGAATTCTGGTTGTCAGCAGACAGAGATTCAGGGTCTATATGTCCAGCATACATATCTCCATTTTTTTGACCGACCTCAGAGTGTTCCAACCTGTCAGATATGGGTAGGTATTGTAATACCTGTGGATAAAGAACAGAATTGAGAAGGAAAATATTAGAAAGTTCCAGAGTATGGCTTAGAGACATGACTTAGTTTATTTCACACACACACACACACACACACGCACTTGATTTTGTTTATAGTACATACATATATATACACACACAGACACATATGTACATACGATACAGAAGAATGTGAATGAAAAAGGAACTTTAGTAGCCAGGCCAAAGATGAAGAATTCTCTTGTTCTTTAACCTGCTTTTCTCTCACCGTTCATGAATTCTTAATGAACAAATATAGCCTTAAGCTAAAACTACACTCTATAGCTTTACAAGCTTCCAAATAGTCATTGGAATGAAGTTACATTTATTATTTCTTCCTAGTTTAATTAGTTCTGATGTTAATAGTTTTTGTGGATTTATTTTGTCCACTACGTTTGTTTCTTTATTGATTCTGTGGGGGTATTTAAGTATGCCATCATGTCATGGGCAAATAGGGATAACTTTATTTCTCCTTTGCTGATATTTATACTTTGTATTTTGTTCTCATCTTATTGCTGAGCTGGCAATCTTAGACTATACCAAATAATAGTGAGGAGAGAGAGCGTTCTTGTATCATCCCCAGTTTACGATGGCAAAGATTCTAGTGTTTTCTGTGCTGCCAATAATGCTAGCTCTTGGTTTTTTAGATAAATGTTTTTAATCCCAGTAAACAAAAGCCTTTTCGTGCCTATGCCTCCTAGGCATTTATGTTAAAAGTGAGTGCAGCATTTTGATGCATCTAAGGCCAGTAGGCACCTCAAATTCGGCAGCTCCTAAATGACTCATCTTTCCCCCCCAAACCCTCTCCCCTCTTCCTAACTTTCTCATTATTGTTAAGGGAACCATCATCTTCCCAGTCACCCCGGCTTGAAACTGCAGAGCCATTCTCAGCTCCTGTCTCACACTCAACCCCCACCCCAATCCATTTCCCATTCTTGTTTCTCTCTTCATTTGTTGTTGCTTAGTCGTTTCACTCAGTCAGATTCTTTGTGATACCCTTTGAGGCTTTCTTGGCAAAGATACTTGAGTACTTTGCTATTTCCTTTTCTGGCTCATTTTACAGATGAGGAAACTGAGGCAAACAGAGCTAAGTGACTTGCCCAGAGTCACACAGCTATTAAGTGTCTGAGGTCAGATTTAAACTCGGGAAGATGAATCTTCCTGACTCTAAGCCTGGCATTTTACCGACTGTACCATCTAAAATAGCGCCTCTGCTATACATCTTTCTTTCTCCACTCATACAGCTACCTATGATAGTACCTACCTTCCTTTACCATTCTTAGACACTGATCTATTTGAAGTTCCTAAGACACTTACTCTCAGCTTCCAACTCACTATCTCCCCCTCCCAACCATTGGAATGGGCTCTTTCCTAACCTCCATCTTGGCTTCACGAGCTTCCTTTAAGACTCGATCTAAATCCTATTTTCTGTGGAAGGCCTTTCCTGGTCCCTCTGAGGGCTAGTTTCTGTCTTTTGAGATTACTTGTCATTCTATATGGACATAGCTGTCTGCATGTTGTCTCCCCCTATTAGAATGTGAGCTTCTTGCGGGCACATATCATCTTTTTAATTTTTTTCTTTTGTATTCCCACCACTAGTCACAATGCCTAACACACGTAAGTGCCTAATAAATGTTTGGTGATAAATCAGTATGAGTTTTGCTATTTTTTGTTTTGTTCATATGATTAATTATACTAATCGTTTTCCTAGTGTTGAAGTATCATTGTATCCTTGCTATGAATAAAATTTAATCACGATGATTTATTCCTGCTATAGTCTCCTTACAATAATTTTATTTAAATTTTTTTCACCAACAAGTATTAAAGCAAAGTGAAATTGGTCTATAGTTTTTCCTTTCCTTTGTCATGGTTTGGTATTAGGACCACATTTGGCTCATAAATGGAGATGGCAGGTTGCCTTTTTTATTCCTGAGATTTATTCCATAGGTATTAACTGCTTTTCAAATGTATTAAAGAATTCATTTGTAAAACTACTTGGCCTAGGGTTTGTTTGTTCTGTTTGCTTTTGACAGTTCATTTATAGCTTATTTGAATTCTCTTTTTAGAATTAGGTTGTTCAGGATCTCTAGTTTTGTTTTACTGATTTGGGCATTTTATATTTTTGTAGATACTCATCCACTTTCTTTGAATTCTCAGTTTTGCTGACAGATAATTCTTTAACAGTTTCTTGTAACCCTTGTTTCCCTTTTGTACCTTGTAAATTTATCTTGTTCATTTCTCCCCCTGGCAATTTGAATTTCCTCTTTCCTTTTCTTGACTAGGCTAGGTAATAGTTTATCCATCTTGTTTGCCTTCTTTAAAAAAAACAAAACCCAGATCTTAGTTTTATCAGTTGTACAGTTTTTTAAAGTCTTTTTTTACTCCTTGTTTTCATTTTAACATAATTGATGTTTTTATTATTTATTCTTAGTTCTATTCACTATTTAGAATTTTGTTACTTAGTCTCTAAGTAGGTCTGTATTTTTTACCTATATTCCCTTCATTAATTACTATTTTATTTGCTTCGGTCTTTAAAAGATGTATTTATTATGATAACTTTTTTACATTTGTTTATGACTCATTCTATAGTACATAACCAGTTTTTAAAAAGGTACCTTGTCGGGGGGCAGAGCCAAGATGGCGGAGTAGAAGGACGCACATTTACGAGCTCCGAAACCAAAAGCCCATAGAATTAATGTAAAAAGAGTCCCCCATAACTTCTGGGTGAATACAAGGTGTGCAGAAGCAGAGTGGAAGAGATTTCCGTTCCAGGGAGCCCTGGAGACCCGTCCCCAGGGTCCGGCGCACCCCGGAAAGCAGACAACACCCCCAGCGCTGCCCTGGCCAGGGCCCCAGAGAAGCTGATCCGAGCAGGCTTCAGAGACGGAAGCTCCAGCAGCCGGGAAAGTCCCTCCACCCACAGAAGCTACAGGTCAGTGAGAGAGGCCGGGCTGAAGGAGAGGGGAAGCAGGGCGTCTCCGTTACTCGGGCCCCCTCGGGAGGAAGCGGCGGAGGCAGAGACGGGGGCAGGAAGCGGCAGGGGCAGAGGTGTGGGCGGCGGCTGAGGCGGCAGCGGCCCGGGACCCAGGAATCCCCCAGCGGCAGGCAGGATCTTCATTACGGAAGATTCCTGCATAAAACCTGACGGAGTTGAGCCTGGGAGACGGCCCGACCCCCACCCCGCTCTGTTACTGAAGGCTTCTGCTTAAAGGCCCCAAGGGAGCGGGATTTGGGAGGCGGGCCCCCCACCCCGTCCCCACCCGTTCCATTCCTGAAAGTCTCTGCATAAAGCCCCCGAGGAATCAAAGTCTCGGAGACGGCCCTGGCCCCACCCCAGCACCTGAACTAAAGCTCACTGATTGACAGCCAGCAGGAGGAAAGCCCATTTAAATCTCAGAGGCCAAGCACTAGCTGGGCGGATCCAGGTGGGGGGTGGAAAGGAATCTCAGAAGTCAAGTAACTGGCTGGGAAAATGCCTAGAAAAGGGAAGAAAAATAAGAGTTTTTTCCAACAAATGCAAATGATCCCGACCTTCGGATCTGATGATGAGGACGTATCCTTGCCGTCAGGGAAAGACGTGGAGGGCGGGGCCTCAGTACCCCAGACACCCCAGGGGGGTGGCAGGTGGGATCAGGCCCTGGAAGAGCTCAAAAAGGATTTTGAAAAGCAAGTTAGACAGGTGGAGGAAAAACTGGGAAGAGAAATGAGAGAGATGCAAGAAAAGTATGAAAAACGGGTCAATACCTTGGTAAAGGAGACCCAAAAAAATGCTGAGGAAATTAACACCTTGAAAAATAGGCTCACCCAATTGGCAAAGGAGGTTCAAAAAGCCAATGAGGAGAAGAATGCTTTCAAAAGCAGAATGAGCCAAATGGAAAAAGAGGCTCAAAAGCTCACTGAATTTAATAGTTCTCTCAAAATTAGAATGGAACAGATGGAGTCTAATGACTTTATGAGAAACCAAGAAATCACCAAACAAAACCAAAAGAATGAAAAAATGGAAGAGAATGTGAAATATCTCATGGGAAAAACAACTGACCTGGAAAATAGATCCAGGAGAGACAATTTAAAAATTATGGGACTACCTGAAAGTCATGATCAAAAAAAGAGCCTAGACATCATCTTCCATGAAATTATCAAGGAAAACTGCCCTGACATTCTAGAACCAGAGGGCAAAATAAGTATTGAAAGAATCCATCGATCACCACCTGAAAGAGATCCAAAAAGAGAAACTCCTAGGAACATTGTGGCCAAATTCCAGAACTCCCAGCTCAAGGAAAAAATCTTGCAAGAAGCTAGAAAGAAACAATTCCAGTACTGTGGAAATACAATCAGGATAACCCAAGATCTAGCAGCTTCTACATTAAGGGATCGAAGGGCATGGAATAGGATATTCCAGAAGGCAAAGGAACTAGGACTCAAACCAAGAATCACCTACCCAGCTAAACTGAGTATAATACTTCAAGGGAAAATATGGTCTTTCAATGAAACAGAGGACTTTCAATCATTCTTGATGAAAAAACCAGAGCTGAAAAGAAAATTTGACTTTGAAACACAAGAATGAGAAGAAGCTTGAAAAAGTAAACAGCAAAGAGAAGTCTTAAGGGACTTACCAGAAGTGAACTGTTTACATTCATACAGGGAAAGACAATATTTCTAACTCTTAAAACTTTTCAGTATCTGGGTAGTTGGTGGGACCACAAACACACATGTACACACATGCACACACATACACACATGCACGCACATACAGAGATAGAGAGCACAGATTGAACTGAATAGGATGGGACCATACCTTAAAAGAAACTAGGGTAAATGGTGAGAGAGAAATGTAGGGGGAGGGAAAGGGAAGGGGGTAACTATATGTCATTTAAGAGGCAGGTAGGAGTTTTTCTTAGTGGAGGGAAAAAGAGGAGAGCCGAGAGAAAAAAAAAAAAACAAAAAAACCAAGAAGCTTTACCCTCATCACATTTGACTAAACGAAGGAGTGAAATGCATACTCATTGTGATATGAAAACCTATCTTACAGTATAAGAAAGTGGGGGAGAAAGAGATATTGCAAGGGGGGGGGTGATGGAAGGGAGGGCAAAGGGAGGAGGGAGCAATTTGGAGTCAACACTTGGGGAGGGACAGGATCAAAAGACAGAAGAGAAACAAGGAGGGGCAGATTAGGAGGGATGGTAATCCAGTTAGTCTTACACAACACGACTATCAGGGAAGTCATTGCAAAAGTACACAGATATGGCCTATATTGAATTGCCTGCTGTCCCAAAGAGAATGGGTGGGGAGGGAGGGATGGGGAGAATTTGGAACTCAAAGTTTTAGGAACAACTGTTTAGTATTGTTGTTGCAACTAGGAAAGAAGACATACAGTTAAGGAGGAATAGAAAGTCATCTGGCCCTACAGGAGAAAAGAGAAGATGGAGACAAGAGAAGGGAGAGATGACAGAAGAGAGGGCAGATTGGAGACAGGGAAAATTAGATTGCTTGGGGTATTGGGGTGGGGGGAGGGGATAAAAGGGGAGAAAATTTGGAACCCAAAAATTTGTGAAAATGAATGTAAGAAAATTAAATAAATAAATAAATATTTAAAAAAAAAAAAGAAAAAAGGTACCTTGTCATGCTGAGAAATACATAAATCTTTTTAACACTTTTTTTAATAAATATTTTTAATTCAGAAGATACTTAGGTCAGTCAAATCTAATTTTTCTACCAATCTAGTCAGCTCAATATTTTTCTTTTTGTCATATCTTCATTGGATTTATCCCATTCTGAGAAAGGAATATTAAAGTCTTTTGTTATATTACCATTGATACATTTTTGGAATTCTTCTAGTTTTGTTAACTTAGATGATAGAACAACTATATATTTCATACACACACACACACACACACACACACACACACACACAAAAGCTCAGAAGTTAAGTCCCTTGCCCAGGGTCACACAGCTAGTAGCACTGATGGCGGTGTTCTGGGAATACTGCTTTCTCTACTTCCCTACTTCCCTGCCCTCCCTATGGTTATCTAGCATAAATGCTATTCAATTAATTAATTAATTACAATTATATAATATAGCATATAGTATTATATGAAAGTTATAGCATAATTATAGTATAATCAATTAATTATAAGTTAAGATATTTTGATATTAAAGTAGTTCAAGAAAGTCTCACAGAATCTTAGATTTAAAAACAGAAGGGATCATAGAGGTTATTTAGCTCAAATGTCCCATTTTAGAGACAAGAAATCAAGCCCAGAAAAAACAAGGGGCTTGCTTAAGTTTGTAGAGGTAATAAACAGCAGAGCCAAGATTTAAACCTAGGTTCCCAAGTCCAGAGCTCTCTCCATTGACTAGAGAAACTTAATTCAGCATATATTCATGGAGTCTGTTCTACCTCTAAGTATTATGCTATGTCAGTTGGTTTGGGTCTAGCTTATGGTAGCTAAATAAAGATGATGCAGAGGAATTGTGAATTGTGGAGTAGGCAGAAGAGGGAGTTCAGGGTAGATAGCCTGAATTTTCTCAATTAAGTGGGGAAGGGTCTTTGCTGACAGAAAATGGAAAGAAAGGAGTGTAGGAAGCTTCAGGAAAGAAAAGGGTGGTAATAGCTGCTAAAGGGAGTGTGACAGGGGCAGTCAGATAAGAAAGGGAGCTTTCTGTGCAGCAGGGAGGACCGAACTGAGAGTGGATATCATTTATTTGTAGTGGACCCAATCAGCCATAGTTGCATTGTATAACTTTCTCTAGTAGTATTCAGTAGCATGAAATGAAGTAAGTGATGGAGAAGGCAAATGGTAACAGTAAGTCAAGAGAGCAAGGGATTCAAAGGTAGAGGGCAGTGTAATGTGAACCAGTCAATCAGTCTACTAGCATTAATTACGCACCTACACGGTGTTTGTGGTTTGCCCTTTGTTCTTGAAGAGGACCATGATACCAGGGAGATGATGACATGACTTGAAACTGACTTTGATTTGAGTGAGGGAGGGCTGTGCAAAGTCACCAGTTTCACTTTCTCCTCCAGAGCCATCTGGGTCCTGTGGCCAGATATCCATCAGGACAACTGGAGATGGCCCAGGATGTAGTGAGAGACCTTGGCCCTTTAAGCTAAGGTCTTTTCAAGTTTTCACTTTGAGTGAGGCAACAGAAGTGGGTCAGGGGATGGCCCCTTTAATAAAAAAAAAATCAAACTGGCAGGAGAAGACCCCCAGGGTTGCTGGCCAAAAAAGAAACAATTACTATTTACATCTGAGCCAGGAGGGCCCCCAAAATAGCCACTAAGTCGTGCTTGGGCAGGGACCTATTTTTGTCCAGTCCAAGAGATTCAGAATGAATTGAGCTTAAGGTGGGTGGCAGAGTAGATAAAGCACCAGGCCAGAAGTCAGGAAGACTCATCTTCTTGAGTTCAAATCTGACCTCCGAAAATATATGACTGTGGGGTTTGCCTCAATTTCCTCATCTGTAAAATGAGTAGAGAAGGAAACTGCAAACTACTCCAGTATCTTTGCCAAGAAAACCTCAGATAGGGTCACGATGAATTGGACATGAGTGAAATGACTGAATAACAAATGTAGAGGCACTTCATTTAGCTCTGAGGATACAAAGAAAGAAAGGGGGAAAAGAGTCAGATCTTTACTCTAGGAGTTCATAGTCTAACTGACCACTGGATCAAGACTGTGGAAGCTGAGAAGATCGGCCAGCATAGGGCTGAAGAACTTGGAGAAAAGGGGGTAGTGGAGAGATGAATTGTCCCAGTAAGGACTAAGAATAAATTTAGGAGGAATGAGGTAGAAGTTTAGGGGTTAAGATCAGAGACAGGAACTTCAGTATTTAGGATCATGGAGGTAGGATGGTTATGGGTGATGGTAACAGGCCAATATAGTATAGTATCTCTCATATGTGTAACTTGGTTTTTAAGATTGAGACATTTTGAGCTTCTACTTAGTTGCAATTCTTCTAATTGGTGGGGGAAAGAATAAATAACAACAATGCTGAGTGCTTACATAAAGAGTTTTGGAGAAGAAAGATTTTTTCATTCTTGCTTTGAGAGAGAGGCATATATGCACAAATAATCCCAGACTCTCTTAAAAAAGAGACTTATAGAGAGAGGAAAAGGAAGAGGGAGAGAAACAGAGACAGAGACAGAGAAAGATTGATTTTCAGAAGGAGCAGACATGTAGAGGAGCTAGCACCTCAGTATTTCCCTAATTCCCAGGATGACTCCATAGAGACTTCAGGGGATTTCCCCTGAGTAACATGAGGGTCTCTCACAGTTGAACTGAGATATTTCACTCCTGTCTAAAAAGCTTGTGTATTTTTCTGGTCCCGTCTAATTGAGCTTAGACATACACCTATTTGAGGAGCCCAGACAGGGAAAAAAGATGGTCGGAATTGCTAGAGTGACAAAAGACAGTGAGAATTAGTCTAGAAAGGTTTCATGGAGGAGGTGAGAGGTATGTATCCACTGTCACCTTCCTAAAAAGGATAAATGGAGCAGGGATACATTGTCAAACCAAACCCAAGGGGGTCAGAAGTGATACAAATTTCATAGACCATTTTCACAGGTACATTGCAGTCACTCTCTGTCTCCAACCTGTATTTCTAGAGAATGATTTCACATATTCTATATTCTGGCCAAACTTACCTACTTAATCCTTGTATACAACCTACCAGTTTCCACATCCATCCCTCTGCATGGCTCCTCCCTCTTGGAATCCCTTTTTTCTTCCAGCTCAAGGGCCACTTCCTACAAGAGGCGACTCTCCCAGTTGTTATACCCTGGCCCTGAAATTATTTGATCTATAAATTATTTTTACTTATCTCTGTACAACTTGTTTCCACAAGTAAAATAAGCTTCTTGAGGGCAGGGACCTTTCTGTCTTTTGTATTCCCAGTGACTAGCTCATAGAAGAAATTTAATAAATATTTGTTGATTTGCACAAATGGGTATTTCAGGGTCAGCTAGGTGGTCTGGTGGATAGAGCACTGACCGTGGGCTCAGGAGGACCCGAATTGAAATCCAGCCTCAGACACTTGTTGCTCATTAGCTGGGTGACCCTAGGCAAGTCACTTAACCCCAACTGTTTTGCAAAAAAATAATAATAATAATAATAAAATAAAATAAATGGGTATTTCAGTCACTCTTACCCTCAGGTAGCTGTGAATGTCTCTAAGTGAATGTAGGTGACACACTAGCCACTTGGTATAGATAACCAGATCTTCCTGTGTTACCAAGTGGCCAGGATTGTTCTTTCCCATGAGTAAGTTTTCTTGGGCAGCAGCGAGCCGCTCAGCTCTCTGAACAGCATCGTTGTACTCCTGCATGATGTGCTCAACCTGTTCCTGTTTAAGGGAAAGATAAAGACAGAACTGGCCTCTCCACTGTAATCTGTAATTTTCTTTGCAATTTTACAAAATGTACACAAAGAAAGGATCACTTATGTCATTTACAGGGAGAACTCCCAACTGAGTCAGGTATCATGCTTTTATAGATGAGGAAACTGGTTCAGAGAAGTTAACTTGTCCAGGGTTACACTGCTAATGTCAGCAATAGCCTTTGAACCCCAACTTTTCTTAAGTTCAGTACTCTCCCTACAATACCATCACTGTATCAGTGGTTAATAAGGGATTCTTTTTTTTTTTTCCCAAAGGTTCTTCCACATTCTATAAGAACCTGGGAAAAGGGGAAAGGTCACATTCTTAACATGGGGGAGGGTAAGAAGAGAATTCCAGGAAAGAGTTAATTTGGGGTACTTTACTCTTCAACTATTGGCTTTGGAAGCAGAAATCTGCTCATGGATTTACTTTAGCACTGAATGAATTGAGCTCAGCTGAAGAGACAGTTCCTGCAAAGAAAAAGCATTTCCCAGCTTGTTTCATGGGCCACAAATCCCACTCTGAGATGCATTTTAAAAAAGTAAATAGGCAGATTTGCTGCCACATCAGCCAACAGTAGGTTCATCTACAAATTTCTAGCCCTGACTTTGACATCTGACAACGTTCTTTTGGACTTGCCATTTGGATTTCAAAGAGAACCTCACATCCCATGGAATGGCACATCGGCTCACCTGGTCCTGAGGCTTCCTACCTGGTAAAGAGGATAGAGTTGTTCCATGACGCTGCTATGCTGGCAGAACCTCTTCCACCTAAGCATGTGTAAGTATTTGCTCTGAACCAACTGGGCAATTCTCTCTGTGTAAAACTTTAAATGACAACCACACATTAACATTGACCCACAGCCTAAGAGCAATGAAAGCAGGTGAAACCATCTTAGTAACTCTAGTGCCTAGCAGAGTATCTGGCATATAGTAGATGATTAATAAATACCTATTGATTGTATAATTGATTGATCAGTTCTGAAAACAACAACAGTAACAATAATACCTAATGTTTATATAGGGCTTACTACATAAAACACTTTGAAATTATCTCATTTGATCCTCCCAACAACCCTTGGGAGGTAATTCCTGTCTTCATTGTACAGATGAGAGAACTGAGGCAAATGGGGGTTAAAGGACTTGCCCAGAGTCACACAGCTAAGTAAATATGAGAAGTTGGATTTGAACTCAGGCATTCCTGACTCCAGGCCCAGTGATCTATCAGGCCAACTAATTTTGTATAATGTGAAGATCATAGCATCATAGATTTTGAGACAGAAAAGACCAATTCCTTAATTTATAGACAAGGAAACTGAGTCCTGTGGAGGTTAAGTGATTTGCCCAATGTCACATAAGAGGCGGAGGTGGATTTGAACTCAGGTTCTCTGCCTCTAAATGCAGTATTCTTTCACTGTATTTCTTTTTTCTCTTATAAAATTAAAACCCAGCTCAAGCTCACTAACCAAGATGCTTTTTTCAAAAGCCAATTAGCACTTTTCATCTCCATGACCCGCTAAAGTAACAACAGGGTCATAACAAGGGCAGGGCAAATAGGGCTTTATCATAGAGTACTGATTTTAGAAGATGCTGAAAGCACTCATGGTACTTTAGTGGAACGAAGACCAGACAGTGAAACTTTGTTACAGTGTTCTAGACCTATGATTTCATCAGTTTTAGGAACTACAAGTTTCGAAACTGTTTCCACTGACAGAGAAACCTCTCTGCAACTTGGAATCTTACAGAGTTGCCCGAGAGGTTAAGTGACTTGCCTATGATCACACAACTGGTAGGTATTAGTGATATCACTTGAACCCAGCTCCCCCTGACACTGAGGCTGGTCCTCTATCCTCTAGCCACCTTACTTCTAGCAAGTTAGCAAGAAAACTTAGCTAAAGGAGGAGGCTACTAGACTGACCACTTGCTTCATTTAGGTAGCTAGGTGGTTTAGTATATAGAGAGCTGGACCTAGAGTAAGGAAGACCTGGATTGAAATCTGACCTGATGTTTACTAGCTATGTGACCCTAGGCAAGTCATTCAACTTCTGTTTGCCTCAGTTTCCTCAACTGTAAAATGGAAATCATAACTATAATTGAAGTAATATTTTTAAAGCATTCCGCATGGTACCTGGCACACAGTAGGCACTACATAAATGCTTATTCCTTTCCCACACCATGCAAACAAGCACCTCCTGGTGTGGTCTATCTGCCTCACTCATGCTGGCCCTTCTCCTCTTCCTTTTTTCAGTCTTCCACCCTTCCCTCCTCCACACTTCCTAAGCTTTTTCTTCTTGTGGTTTGGTATGCTTGTTTGAGGGTGCATTTCATCCTCTTGCAGAGAAGTTTAGGCTATTCTAAATGCCAAAAACTCTGTTGTGGCAAATAATTTCCTGTGTCAAAATTTTATCAGTGACTTAAAAGTTTGACAAGCTCTATAATTAACTTCTGACCTGAAACCTTTCTTTAAAAATGACATTATTATGGGCATTTCAAAGGTAAAATTATAGCTGTTCACCTGAGGTCTGTTTTAGTCACATGTGGAAACAGTCATGGTTGACAGCTATGGCAGTAAAGGTGTGTACAAACCAGGCTCTCAGATATGATAATCATCCAGGGAAAATTCCTCTCTGGCTTGGAGAGAAGCCATCTGTATGACTTCCAGTAGACTAAAGGTAAAAACCAGGCTTAACTCTGCAGAAGGGAACAGACACTTACCTGGTGCAGAAGCAAAGGTAAGTTTTCAACTGTGTATTCTTTCCTTAAACAGGTTTCTAGCTCCCTCTGCAGGACATCTGCTTGAACAACAAGGGGCTTTGATTCAGCCACCTGAACATCAGAGACAAAGGTAACAATCTCAAACACAACAGCAGACAGATAAAAAGGAGAGGAAATAAAACTATCAGTATAACATAACAGGAAAACTTATCTAGTTCATTATTCATCTTCCTTCCTTGCTTCTTTCCCCTCATCTGCATGTGGAGTAACAAATTGGGCTCCTTCCTTCCTTCCTTCCTTCCTTCCTTCCTTCCTCTTCTTCAAACAACACATTATATTACTATGTAAAAGTTTTGAAATGCTTAACTATAATAACTGAAATTAAGAAACTGCAAAAACATCTCCCAAAAATGTGTTTCCAGGAAAACAAAGACCTACATCAATACAGCAGGACTAGAATTGCTTCTTTTTTTTTAATTTCACTTATTTAGAAGCAAAACAAAATCCTTTGCTTGCCAATGTCTCTCTTTTTTCTTTACTTTTGCAATGTTTATTTTAATACCTTTTTGGTATTAAAAAGGAAAAGTATAATTAAAATAAATTACAGAGGACTAAAGAATTGTTAGAATAATTAATGAATTGCATTAGGTTGGCAGCAGATACTGTGAGTAACGTTCATTTTATAATATAAGATCATACAAGTATCTTTCATTGTTATTTATCCTTTTAAATATCATATCCTATATCTTGTTGGGGAAGGGTAGATAACACCTTTCTCCTCCCTGAGAAACAAGATACAAATTTTGCCTTGGTGACCCACACAGCTGGTTGGAGAAGGGAGTAGAATTAGGGGATTAAGGGTGGAGAAGTAATCTCTTTCTGATCTGAGACACTGACAGATTCAAGTTTGGGAGAGGATGGTCTGTGAAGAGCTTTCCGGTGCACATTTTGGTAAAGTTACCTGCTCATAGTCACTGCCCTTGATTGCCACCTGTATCTCTGCATCCCCAGGCACAGGGAACTTGTGCCAACAATTTTCAATAAGTAGCTTTCAAAAGCAATGTTCTTCATCCATTCACTTACCTGTAAGCTTTTCCTCAATGCCAGCTCCCTCTCTTTTCTAAAGTAAGAAACATCCTTTGGTAACCTGACAGAGCTGTAGAAAGATTTGTGTAAACCAAGAGTGTTACAGATATTATAATAGCAAGTAGTACTGAGACGAGCCTCTTGTGTTGAATATATATTATATATATATAATATTAATATTTTATACATATATATTCATATATATGTACACCCGCACACACACACAGCTCTTTGTGAGGATAAATTGTAGCCCCTACCTCTCAGAGCTGTGGGGAGGATCAAACAAGATTATTTATGTAAAGTGCTTAGAAAACCTTCAAGCATATATAAATGTTATCTATCACTATCCTGTTCCTTGAAGCACAATTCACTTTATACAGAAGTTAGTGACAAATTATCTTGCTGAAAAATTATTTATTATTCATTCTTTTCAAACTTCTTATGAGTATCAAGATCCAATCAAATTAAAATCCTTTAGAAGAAAACAATAGCTTTTCTTAAGGAGCATAATCATTGCAACTTACATTTAAATAAGACCTTATAGTTATGAATCATTATCTCATGTGCTCTTCCCAGGAACCTTGTGAGGCCAGTAGTAGAAGGATGTATGATGTCCTTCTTTTACAGATTAAGATGCAGAAGTTCACAGATGTTACATGACTTCCAGTTGATCATAGATTTAGAATTGGAAAGGCTCAGCTACTCTTTTCATTTGGTACGTGAGGGCAAATGAGGACCATGACAGGGGAACGGCTTGTCCAAGACCACTCAGAGTATTAAGTTGTAAGACTGGAATCTGAACCCAGGTTTTATAATTCCAGATCCGGTACTCTTTCCACTACACCCCAAAGAAGCTCCATTGTGGAGGTGGTTCCAGGCTGATCATACTTCATGCTCCTCCTAGATTGGCTTCTGATTTCCACAACTTTGCTTGCCCCGTGATGTTTTCACCCTAGAATTTCCCTCAGCACCTAGGACCTTCTCATGGTGGAGCATCCCTCCATCTCTGCAGCCCCCTTGTCCCATTGGTGAGCTCCTTCTGAGATCTCCATTTTGGGGATAGTGTCCAGGCTAGCCATCCTTCATTCCTGTCTCAGCTCTGCTTCTGACTCACAGGATTTTGCTCTGGTATGGGTACCTACCTCCTATCTCTTTTTTCAGCTCCCTTTTGGGTACTGTTTTCCCTCTTTAGAATATAAACTCCTTAAGGTTAAGGAGGCATCCTCAGCTCTTAAGTAGAGTACCAGGCTCTTAAAGAATGCCTGATAAATGTGTCTTGCCTTGTTTTGCCTTGCTTTGAGCTGAAACTTGAACCTGAGGTCTTTTGGTTTTGAGAATAATATTCTGGTTTCTATGGCATGCCACAGACCTCATCTATGCCTAATCATGGCACAATGATTATACTTAAGAGTCATTTTCCACTTTGGGTAAGACATTACTTGTAGAAAGCAGAATGAAGCAGAATATTTTCTCTTGTTATATTTTGGTTTGGCGTTTTCTCATGATTTTTCCCCCATTCATTTTAATTCTTCCATGCAACATGACTAATGTGAAAATGTGTTTAATAAGAATGTATGTGTAGAACCTATATAAGATTGTATGCCATCTCAGGGAGGGAAAGAGTGGGGAGGGAAGGAGGGGAGAAAATCTAAGACTTATGGAAGTGATTGTACAAAACTGAAAACAAATTTTTTAAAAAAGGCATTACTTGTACCTGTAAGGCCAATGAGGTGATCTCTTCAGAGCTCCATGTTCTTGTATTTTTGTCTTAAGTTCAGTCAACTGAACCTCCAGTTCTTTTTCCAACTGCTGGATCCTCTCTGTGGAAGCAATCTTATAAATTTCATCCATGTTCTGTGTTTTATCTGTTGACTCTGTTGGGAATGAAGTACAAAGCTGATAGCTAACTCTCTTCCTGGTCATTGATTATTAGCCCCTATGTAGGAGTATTTCTACATACACTCTTTCAAGAAAAGCCCTCAGATAAGCAGAAATGTGTGCATGACAATTTAAGAAAAGAAACAGAACAGACAATTATAATTCCCCACCCCTCATCTGTGATTTCATTAATGTCAGGAGCTCTAGGAGAACTCCCTCTATCAATGGAGACCACCATTTTCTCTGCAACTTACAATCTGATAGAGTGACTTAGTGCAATGACCAGCTAAATAACTTTGGACCATATAGCCAGGATGTGTCTGAGGCAGATATTGAGACCACATGTTGCTGACTTCAAAGCCAATTCAAATCATTCCACAGGTTACCTTTGTGTGACTGAAATAATACATGTAAACTCTTTTATAAATGTCAGCTACTGTATTAGAGGTGCATGTGGGTATATATGTATATATATATATACACAACATAATATATATACATAATAATTGAACATATATATATACAATAGATGAATAAATACATATACATAGGTATTAATTTGTTGTTGAACGCTGAAGAAGAAGTGGGAAAATGCAGAACTGAGGGACTTTGGACAGATCTTTAATACTTCTTAACCAATAAACATTCTTTATAATCTGAAGATATGTATCCTACCATCGTTATCTTTTCCCCATCTATTTTATCTATATGCCCTTCCATGTCTCATGACTACCAGAGGTTGGAAAATTCCATCTGTGAAAATTTCTCAACAGAAAATGCAGATAATTCAATCCAGTCCAATGCCTAAAGGTAAGCTGGAAGGAATTTCCTAGAAGTTCATAGATTATATGATACAGAAAGGACTTCAGAGATCTTTTAATTTAATTCTCTCTTTTTAGAGATGTATCATGTCTCTAAGCACCAGGATGACTCTAAATGCTTCTCCCTCACAGATATAGGTAGATTATAAGAGTTTGTGATCTGGCACTTCGGGATTTACAGTGAAGGACAAGCACTCCCAAATCTCATTGCTGAGAATGAAAAGCTTATTCCTCTGAATATAGTCCTAGGATGCCAGGTAGTTTTCAAACTGCTATCATCATCATTACACTGACATATAGAAAAGAGAATGTGATTTCCCTAGCACGTTGAACTCCCAATAGGGAAATTTATTCTGCCCAAAGTAGATCCAAAATCCTTCTATGAGTTTAGTAGATCAAGTAGGGTAACTAGGTGGTGCAGTGGATGGAGCACCAGTGCAGGAGTCAGGAGGACCCGAGTTCAAATCTCACCTCAGACACTTGACACTCACTAGCTGTGTGACCCTGGGCAAGTCACTTAACACCAATTGCCTCATCCTGGGTCATCTCCAGTCATCCTGATGAATATCTGGTCACTGGATTCAGATGGCTCTGGAGGAGAAGTGAGGCTGGTGACCTGCACAGTCCTTCCTTACTTAAAACAAAATCAAGTGCAAGTCATGTCATTATTTCTCTGATGGCATGGTCTTCTCCGGCAACGGAGGATGAACACAGATCAAGTGTTGCTAGAGGCATAAAACAGTGACTTGCCTGAGGTCCTTTAGCTAGGAAGTATCATAAGTGGGATTTGAACTCAGGTCTTTCCTGACTCTAGGCTCAGTACTATATCTATTATACCAGCTCTCTAGTACTATTACTGATAAAAATAATTTATAGTATGCATGACCTGCCATCATAACAAGGCTATTAGGACCACCATTAAACATGCCCTGTGCCATTCACTTTCTGAAATAATTGTGCGTTCTAGGGCTCATTTAAAGAAGTTAACTTATTTCCTCTTAAGATTTCATTAATGTTGAGTCACTGGGGAAGGGTGTCCTTCAAGTCAGCTGTGAAAATCAGTTGTTGGCTCAATCTTGTAGGCCACCTCGTAACCTTCTTCCCTCCAGTTGGAGCTACCACATGCTACAGGGTCTTCAATTTCCTTCTAAATAGTTTCATTGCGGAGAGATGTAGAAGTGTGGCCTGCCTGAGCATGCCCAACATAGGTATAAGTTTAGCTGGAATATGTCCCCTGAACATGGAGTTGGAAGAAAATCACACAGATTCATTCTGATTTGCCTCCTCCTTCATAAGCTCCTACACTTGGCAATTCGTCATTTAGTGAAAACAAAAATGCTTGCACCACCAAATTCCCTTCTTGCCACACTGAGCCTTGTGTCTAAGGTAAGCAGTTTTGGGGGCCCAGACCTGTAATTTCATTGGTATAGGGAAGACCCGGTGAGGAAACTTTCACTATCAATGCAGATTAATAACTGCTCCACAATTTAGTTTTATTGAATATGCTGAGCCCATGGAGAGGCTAAATAATCTGCCCAAAGTCACATGACCAATATGTATCACAGGCTTGATTTGAACCCAGGTCTTCGTGGCTCTCAGGCCAGTGCTCTACTCTCCTATACCACACCACCTCCCAAATGAGATGGTTTTGCTAAGCATAATGCCAATTCTTTCCTGTGCTCATGCTACTCAACTTTTTCGTACAAATTTCCTCTAGTGATACATTACAGACGAACTTCAATTGTTTTCCACAATTCACCATAAGCTACAGGTAAGCTATGATCTCCACTGTTGGAGGTAGCTTCCACGCACGGAAATTACAGATCCTTGTACGGATGTTCTGATACATGAATGAAGAAGGAAGTGATAATCCCTCTGAATAACCAGCAGAGTCTTGCCCCTCTCTCCTGGCCTGGCTCTCGTTGCCCAACACTAGTACTAAAGGCTTAATTCCATGCTAGTTTTCATTAGAACTTGGCTAAAACTCCCCCACAAGCTTGCTGATGCAACCCAGTTAGAAATCTACCTTTCTCATACTAAGAGGCCTTCTTGGTTTGACACTATTGCCCCATGGGGAACAGAGACAGGACAGCTGCACCTCAGAGCCTTTATCTGAAAACCTGTCTCCTCCTGCCTGTTGTCCATTTGTTCACATCCTGGGTATGTTTAACCCTGAAGAAGAAAAGATTAAGAGGGGACGTGACTGCTATTTTCAAATATTGCAAGGTCTGTCACATGGAAGTAGGGTTAGACTTGTTTTCTTTGGCACCAGAGGACAAAACTAGATCAAAGAGGTAGAAGTTACACAGACTTTTTAAAAATTTAGCCTATCAGGAAAAAACAAACAAAAAATCCTCCAAAAGCCAAACTCCTTAACAACTACAGTTGTCCAAAAATTGAATGGTCCGCCACAGAAGGTGGTAGATTCTTGCTAACTTGTCTTCCAGGAGAGGACAGAAGACAAATTATCAGAGGTGTTACAGTGGAGGTTCCTTTAGGGTATGGGTCAGTGGGGATGACTGGTGAGGTTCAATCCAGTTCTAAAATGAATAGTTATAATAGCTAACATTTCTGTACATTAAGGTTTTCAAAGCACTTTATATGAATCATCTCATTTGATTTCCCTACAACCACCCTGTGAGGTGAGTGCTATTATGGTTCCTATTTTACAGAAGAAGAAACTGAGGGTGGGAGAGGTTAAGTGACTTGCCCAGTGGAGTCACATAACTACTAAATGTCTATGACAGGATTCAAACTCAAGTGTTCATGAGTCTAAGTATAGCATTTAAAAAATTCTGTGATTTTATGACATATGCACTCTCCCCCATAAAGATACACCTCTCCATGATTCCTGTAACAGTCAGGTGATAGAGTCTTTTTTGTCCCAAACATATTTTCTATACTGCTGATTTTATTCCTCAACAAGTATGGGTAAAACTATTCTTGGATATTTCCATAGAAGCCCTAAATAAATGTTACATAACAAAACAACTTTAAATTCTTTCTTATTAGTCCCTTTTCCACATAAAGTTAATTTTCTCAAGTTTGTCTAGGTTCATTTCAAGAAGTGTCATAAATGATTCCCAAATGCTTAAAGTGAAAATTAATACACATATGCAGCTTAGATTACTTCCTGAGTAGACAAATGTGCCTAGCAGATGCCTAAGGCACTTCTGGGACCCAATAAACGCTTATTGTTATTGCTACTAGAAGTAAAATATTGTTGAGACCAACATTTGCCACATGGTGCTGTCCTTTTATTTGGGAGAACAATCAGGCAGCTACCTTAACAGCTGTATTCCAGCAGTCAGACAAAACGAACTGCGGCAAGAGACACTGGTTAATTCGCTTCCTAGAAGACAGTCTGTCTTGGCTTTCTGACCAAATTCTCTCCACGTGGATTTCTGAACCCAGAGCTGAGAACATTCAAGCTTCGAGACTGGTCTTGTTTAGTTGGAGAATAACACTTAGTGAGATACAGACTTCAGAATAACTAAGGCAAGGAGAGATCAGACCATGACACCTGCTTTCAGAATGGAATCCGTCAGAAAAGGATCAATGCCTGTCTAGTCTTTTAGTCTTGCTCGGAAAGTTAACACACTGCCTTTCAGAGAGCATATTCTCCAAAACAGCTCAGAAATCACTTTGTAGAAAGATGGCACAATCATTTTAAGTGAAAGCCAGAATTTCCAATGGCCAGTGGAAAGGCTTACTGCATTGGACTCTTCTATTCTTGACACTCTCCAGGGATGGAGACCCCATAGCTTCCTCAGTGGCCCATTTGATTGTTTTGTCATGCTGACCTACAAGAAGGTCTGAAATCTCTCCTACTTTAAACCCATGTCCTTCAGCTTGATCCTCTAAGGACATGGGAAACAACTGCTTGGCATCCCAATCACAGAAACCCTTCACATACTTGGAGACAGTTAATCTTAGCTTTCTCTTTTCTAGACTAAACAATCTCTATTGCTTTGACCTCTCTCCATAGGACTTATTTTTCCATTCTTCTAATCACTGGGTACTTTTCTCAGAACCTTTACTGTTTTCTTTAGAAGACTTTTTAACGTACCCCCTCCAGAATTTTTCTACCATACCCCAGAACCCACTTCATACTGAATGTTCATTCCAGTCCTGGAATTCACACATTGGAAGTAACCTCCACCCCTTCAAGCCTCTCTCCCCCTTACTGGATGGCTTCTCCCAGAACTTCCATTTAAGGAGGGCAGCTGAGCCAACCAATATCTCTAATCTCCTCTAGGCTGCATTCTGGACCTGCTCCATCATGTCCCCCAAGTCAGGTGCCCCTACCTCTCCTCTGAGCTTCCTTTCATGTGTTGTCTTTCTGTAGCAGCAAGCACCCTGACACACATCCAGGATGACCTTCTAGCACAGGTTCTTAGATCTGCTTTTCTAAAAGGAAAGTAACTTTTGAGGAGTCAACAATCTACTTTAATTACATTCACCAACAGAGAAAATACAAGCAGAGAAATAAACACCAACAGGGCTTCTGTCTGACCATAAGCAATACATACATCACAGATCTACAGACAGATCCAATGTCTGATAATTACACACATACATAGTTACAAAATACAGAAGCAACCAACATCTGGGTTTTCAAAGTTGGGGGCGGGGTTCTTTAATGGCTACCCAGAGTCTCATTTGGCACATGAACCTTCTTCCAAAGAATAAATCCCCAGAGCAAAACCTCATCTCAGAGTATGCACATACTTTTCAGAGTAGGAGGAGCTAGAGTAGGGCTTCATGACCCTCATGACCCAGTGCTTCATTAATTAACAAAAGGTGTGGGTCTTCCTATAAAACAAGCCTCCCCAAATCAAGCTTCCCTTAATGGGCTTCACCTGAGGCCTATTAATGAGGGGGAAAGAAGATCTTAAACTGGCATTATACTTCCCCCATTAGTTCCTTGAGGTAGGGACTGTCTTTCTTTGTTCTTATATTTCTTGTACTGTGTACCAGTGTCTGGTACACAGTAGGCACTTAATATTGACTGACACAGGGCTGATTCAAGGTTTGTTGGACAATTAGTTTGCCTCTGAGAAACTCACCCATTATTAGGTTCACTCATTCCTTTAGTTCTCCAAAAGGACACTAAGGGAAGTAATGAATTAATAGCTTAGTAACTATTTAAGTAAACACATCTGTTTAAACCTATAGTAGCTATGAAAAGAAAAGGGAATGCATAAGAAATGAAAATACTATTAGCAAGTTTTGACATTCAAAACAAAACATGTGCTTCCTTTTTAGGTAATCAGTTCTCCATGAGTGGAAGTGCTTTAGCAAATGATGATCTGTCGGGATCTTAGAAAAGGAATTCCTTCATCAGATAAGAATTTTAATTAAATGATTCTAAGTTCCTTTGTGAGTCTAAGGTTCCTAAACAGGTTTGGAGGAGAGGGTAACATCTACACTATAGGGCACTATGGGGAAAAAATGTCTGACTGAAACATTAAAGTTGGATTGGCTTGGTTAATCTGTACATGACATTTCAAATTCTGAGAGGAAGGAATGAGAAGGAATAAAGAAAGGCTAAAAATTATGGAGGTCAAAGCAACTACTTTGAGATTTTTTACTCTACTGGGGACCCAACAGGGTTTGGGATAGGGGATAGGACCTGTGATTTCACTGATATAGGGAATTCCCAGATAAGTAAACTCCCTCTACCAATGCAAGTTGGCAACTCAAGAGTCTCAGAGACCTGGCTAAAACACTCTGAGGTTAAGCAATTTATCTAGGTCATTTGGGACGTAAGGCCACATCTCTCTAGCTCAATGCATTATGCAACACTGTCTCTCTTGAGTAAGATTCACAGACTCTTTTATTTAGCACTGGAAGAGACCTGAGAGATCATTCAGTCCAATCCCTTCTGAAACTAATACTAAATATAGGATCAGAGTTGTAACTAGATATTTTTCCACCTAGGGCAAGCAGCATACTCTGTGATCAAAGCCTGGGGCAATCATATGAATGTTCCCTAGATAGTTGTTGGATGGACAGAATCCTCTACTGGAAGAGGCAAAGACCCAAGGACTTCACAAAGCTTCTTGGTGGGAAGCTATCTCCTAGGGAAAGTTAAGTGATCTAACTAGCTGTTTGCTTTCCACTTTATTCTTGACAACTAGCTTCTAAGGTTGCTTTTTCGTCCTTGTCAGGCTTGCGAGTTTGAGGCAGGGCTTCCTGCTAGGTGTAAGCTCAGGTTCATAGGTTTATGGATTTAGGGTGAAAAGGGACCTTAGAGGTCATCTGTTCCAAACTATTCATTATATCAATCAATAAAATGAGGCTCACAGAGTTTGAGTGACTTACTCAGTTGTACAGGTAGGTCCTACCAACGATAGCATCTGCTCTGTCTCCCTTCCTCAGGAGATCCCACAAGACACAAAATGTCAAACTGCTTTTCATCTGGGAAGATCCAGGTCCTGCACTTACCATCCTGTTGTCTCAGCTTCACCTTGCCACAGCTCCCACCTGTCTATGGGCTTTGACCCTACCTCTTCATTTACCACTTAAGGGCAAATTTTTTTGCCTTGGTGAAAAGCCTCCTAGTTCTAGTTCTGGGAAGGATGACTATCATATTCTTGCATTTTGTACAATACCATATCACTCATCATTAAATGAATCCTGCAGTAAGCATATACATTGTTGATGGACTCAAACAAGGTATACCTCCCGAATTTGGGAATAGTTTAGGAAAAGTTACCCTCTCTAATAGAAATTAATAAAAAAAAACCCACGAAGATATAATGGATTGCATTAGCTAGCTGCAGAGGTGGTCCAACCCTATAAGGTAATTTGTAAATATGCTATTAGTGAGACCAAGATGCTCTATATTCAGTCTCTTGTGAAGCAGGCCATTCCATTTTTATCATTAAAACTTATACTGTGCCTTTCAGGAGATCCAATCTTAGAGCCTCTGGTGTTTGATCCTGGTACTTATCCACTGGGACTCAAGAATGACATTGTATAATCTATCCTACTGGCAATTATGCTTTCAAGAATGAATTTTGAGAATGGGTCTGACTGGATCACCCCCCCCCCAACTCAGTAAACTCCTGTAGCACCCTATTACCTCCAGAATCAAATGCAAATTCCTATGTTCGGCATTTAAAGCCTTTCATAACTTCCTCCCATTCTACCTTTTCAACAACATTACTACTTTCTATTTAAGGTCTTTCTTGGCTCCCCTAGCTGCCAGTGTCTTCCCCTTTATGTATACCTACATATGTTGTTTTTTTCCATCAGAATGTCAGTCAATCAACAATAGTAATAGCTAGCAATTATATATCACTTTAAGGTTTAGAAAGTGCTTTAAAAATATTACTTCATTTATCCTCACAACAACACTGAGTTAGGTGCTATTATTAAGTGCCATTTTACGGATGAGACAGATAGAGGTTCACAGGTATTCACAGAGGATCACAGCTGTTAATTGTCTGAGGCTGGATTTGAACTCAGGTCTTTCTAAATCCAGATCCAATCCTCTATCCACTGCACTACCCCACCTGCATGTATTAAGTGTTTACTATGTGCTGGGCACTGTGCCAAGAGCTAGAGGTGCAAAGGAAAGAAAAAAAAAGCCTCTGGTCTCAAAGAATGTATATTTTAAGGGGAGAGAAAGCATGCAAATATTTAGGTATATAAAAGATGTTATTACTGAGTCATCTGTCATGTCTCTGTGACCCATTTGCGATTTTCTTGGCAAAGATACTGGAGTTCTGTGTCATTTCCTTCTTTAGATCCTTTCACAGATGAAGAAATTGAGGCAAACAGGGTTAAGTGACTTGCCCAGAGTCATACAGCTAGAGTCTGAGGCCAGATCTGAACTCAGGAAGATGAGTCTACCTGACTCCAGGGCTAGCACTCTATCCATTGTGCCACCTACATCATACAGGGTAATCAGGAGAAAGATATTAGCAGCTTGCTTGGTGGTATGAGGATGGAACCATTCCATGGCCTTTCCAGTTCTCCTTCAGAAGGTTTTATTTCAGGGAAGACAGGGAAACCAAGAGGCAGAAGTGAAAAGGCAGAGGAAAAATCCTCTGCATAGGGACCAGTGAGTGCAAAGGTACAAAAATAAGTGATAGAGCGTTATGTTGGAGGAACTGCAAGGAGGTTGGTGTAGTTGTATGGTAAAGAACGTGGTGGAGAGAAAGGTGGAAAAAGGTTGGAAGAGCTTTAAAGGTCAAACAGAGAAGTTTATGTGTGATTGTTGAGATGATAGGAAGCCACTGGAGCTCCTTAAGCACAGAGGCCTGATGTGGTCACATCCATACTTTGGAAAAATCACCTTAGTGACTGAAGGATGGTTTAGAGGGAGTAGGGAGACACTTTGAGGCAGGGTGACCATGTAGAAGGTAATTGCAATAATAAATCTGAGAGATTATTGTAGCGGATGGCCCACGTCCCTAAACAGCTCGGTGATGTGGTTGAAAGAAAAGAGTCACGGGAGATGGGAAAAGATAGACCAGTTCCGTTTATTGATCTGAGGGTTGGGGTTTATATAGACTGAATCTGCAAGTCTACACGACATTCTGCTCGTCTCCTGTCCCAGTGATTTGACCAGACTTATTGTCTTTAAAGGCTATAAGCCTAGAGGACATCTATTTTACATATCCCTTGTTTTCTGTAGTTCCCACGTTTATCTCACAGAGACAGCAACTTCTGGGGGGCATGCACAGCCATTGCAGATGATAATGAGCAAAGTCTCCAAGAACAGTTTCCCCGAAGGTCTTTCCTGATCTTGTCAATAGCACTCCCCCCTGGCCCTCAACAGATTGAAGGGACTGAACTAGTTTGGCTGCAGGAATGGGGAGAAGAGGACATATACCAGGGATTTCTAATGGCAGAAATGACAAAATGCAGTAATGGTATGGAGTATGTGGGGTGAGAAGAGTAGAAATGACACTGAGATTGTGGACCTACCTGTATGATAGGGGAAAAGAGGCTGATCTAATAATAACAGGAAGAGATAACAGCTCTGCGGTGGATATGGGTTTGAAATGGCTGAGACATCTAGGTAGAGATGTCTGAGAGGCATTATGAGACAGTATTTCAGTGGAGAGATAAGGGCTGGATAGATATACATGTCAGCATTTCCTTGCAGGCAGATTTTGAATCTGTCTTTGTATCTTCGGTGCTGAGCAAGATGCCTCCTAAAGGCTGGATTAGGATGGTAAAGTCTTCAGGTAGGGAATAAACCAACACTCAGGGGTATCTTGTTCAAGGCAGGCCCTTACCTGATAAGAAGAGGTAATCTGCTTGTTACTCCCGCACACTGTGTAACTCACCTTTTTGTTCCACATTTCCTTGCTTGTGGAAATTCTTAAATACTTTTTAGTTGAATTCAATCAAGTCAACAAGCACTAATTAAGCTCCAGTGTGCTAAGTGCTGGGGAAAAAAAGGCAGACAAAGAACAGGGTACTCCCTGCCCTCAAGGAGCTCACAACATGGTAGACAACCTGCAAGCAACTATGTATAAACAAGACAAGACAAATTGGAGATAATGTCAGAGGAAAGATACTGGCATCAAAGGGATCAGGAATGGCTTCTTGAAGGTGGGATTTTAACTTGAAAAAAGCTAGGGAAACCGCAGGTGGAGATGAAAAGGGAGAATGTTCCAGGCATAAGTGACAGCCAGTAAAAATGTGAAGAGTCAGGTGACAAAACATCCTGTTCGAGGAATAGCAAGGTCACTGGACAGTAGATAATACAGAGGGGAGTAAGGTATAAGAGGACTGGAAAGGTAAGAGGGAGCCAGGTTATGAAGGGTTTCAAAAGCCAAATACAGATTTTACATTTGATGCTGGATGTCATAGGAGTCATTGGAGTTTACTGAATAGGGACATGACATGTTCAGATCTATATTAGGAAGATCATTTACAATTTTCTTTTGGTCATGATATCTGTTGTGTACATACAGAAACAGCACTGTGAATTAGAAAAATCATAAACACAAACATGACCCCAAATGAAAGGTGAGGGGCCCTCTGTGACAGAGATGCATTTTTTAAATGGCAAAGAACCCTTTCTAAAATTGGTCTGGAGCCCTAGATTGAAATTATGCCACTGGAAAGAATTCGATCTGACCACAACAATCTGTGGTGCTGATTAAGCCTTCTTAGCATACAAAGCACAAAATCCACAGACTTGCAAATAATTATACAGCATATTTTTATAAAGAACAATCTTCTTTTTCTGCACAGAAAGTCAGCAGACTCTAAACCGAAGAACAGTAGCACTTTCCTCGGTTCCGACATTGAATATAAGGTCTAACTTTGGTGATTAAACTTCTTTATGAGAAAAATAGGAAGAATAATGCTTCTCTGAAAAGTATTCTATTCAAGAAATCACATCACAGTACAATATTCGTTATTATACAGCATATATTCATCCATCCATCCATATATATATGTATATAGTATGTGTGTGATTGTATATAGTATGTGTCTTTGGAAAACTGAATGTATTTTTAAAGAAGGATATTTGTGGCTGTTTTGCAATCCTTGTTCCTTTTGCTCCTGAAAAGTGTTATTATATTTTAAGTTTGCATGAATTTCATCTGTACCAATGATTTATGTTCACAAACACCACACTTACAAAGTGGAACAACTGGCAGTGAGAAAAACTGAAGTTCTCCACTATTAGGCCAGAAGACTCTGGATGACTGCCCTAGAAACATCAATCCTGCCCCTGCTTTGGAGACAAGAAATAATTCACATTCTGTCCTTGTTCAGTAATAGGATTTTCCTAGAAACAGACTACAAATCAATGCTGTTCTGGAAAAAGATCACTAACAAAATACCTTCTGAAGCTTGGTAATCTTCATCCAGGTCGGCTGGAGTAAGATCACAAGTGCACACACCTCCAGTAATTCATAAAGATTCGGCTTTCTTTACAATTCTTCTTTTCATGAAGCCTGAGATCTATTTTTATTCACTTTTAGAGTTTAAATGGACACAGTGGTTTCACAGACCCTTGCCTAAAAAGAACACGAGTAAGAGTAGCAGAAACTTAATAAATTTTATTTAATAAATACCATTATAATGGCTAGCTCTTTATAACAAGGCTATTTCCACTTCTGGTCATATCCTATATTCTTATTATGATGATATAGCTGGAAAGAATTTCATGGAACAAGAAAGCTCCTATGACAGTTGCATTCACAAATCTGTTCATTATATAGTTAATCTCTTTCATAAAATTTATTTAATCAAATAAGCTAGTATAAATTTCTAAAGGGCTTAGCACAGTGCCTGGGACATAGTAGGTGCTTAATAAATGCTTACTCCTTTCTCCCTTAATGAAGATGCCTTTTTGGTAAGGTATTTATATATGTCACTTAACATATTAATGTATACCCCATAAAAGCTCAAAGATAGGAGAAAAAAGTCCCATATTTACCAAAATACTCCAAGTAGCACTTTGAGGGAGAAAAAACTGGAAACAAAATGGTGCCCAGTGATTGGGGAATGACTGAAAATTTGTGATATGTGAATGTAATGGAATAAAAGGATTTGTTCTGTGAAGTTTGGATTCAGTCAAAGGGTTGCACTTGAGAACCTATAGGGCCACATATACTCTTGAGGTTGCAGGTTCCTCATCCCTGGAATAGTTCACTATGATGAACAACACATCTGATAAGAGGCACAGTGCTATGGTAGAAAGAGAGTGCAAAACCTTTAGAAAGTCACTTAACCTATCTGGTCCTGTTTCCTCACTTTGAAGAATGAGAGGGTTGGACTAAATGAATTTAAAGTTTCTTGTGTATGAGTTTAAAAAATCAAGGAAAGACTAGTATGAATGGATGCAGAGTGAGTGAAATAAACAGAAACGAAGAAAAATATACTCAACTACAAAAAAGGCAAAGGAAAATAACACTAAAAAATAGTCCAGCTGCTATCACGATGACCAACCTTGGTGCTAGGGAACAGGTACTCTCTAGAAGAGAGATGGGAGACTGCGGGTGAGTAATGTTGTATGCAAAACGATTCTGTGCTGTGGAGGGATCAAGCATTGATTAAGCACCTAACCTACTGTGCTTAACCTTTACAATAATCTTGTATGATCCTCATAACAATCTTAGGAAGTAGCTGCATTATTGTCTCCACTTTACAGTTGAGGAAACTGAGGCAGAGGTTAAATGATTTGCCCACGATCACAAAGTGATCCCATCTTCCTGATTCCAAGCCCAGCATATCACCCACTGTGACCCCTAGTAGGTCCACTTTGCTTAGCTATCTTCCTTACAGATGAGGATTTAACAAGGAGCAAGGATGGATTGGAAAATAACCATGTTAAAAAAAAGCACACATAAAACTAAAAAAATTCAAACAATGTTGAATACATATATATGTATAGTAATGAAAATTTATATTTAGTTATGGAAATTTAAAAATGCATAGAGGTAATATGAATAAACACATATAATCCTTTATTCTGGGGGGAGGTGAGGTATGGAAGGTTTCTTTCATCCCTAAAACTTACACTGTGGCAAAGATGGTGAAGGACAATTATAGGCTGTTTGGGAGATTGTGTGTTTCATGATGGGAACTTGACTATGGGGCAAGGCTGAGTTAGGAAAAGCAAAGGGTTGAGGCTCCCCTGGATGGCAGCAAGCAGTGCTAGTCTGTCTTCTGAAGAGGGGAAGGTCTTCACTGAATTCCCTAGGTGCTCCATTGATATCCTTTTTATTTAGACAATCTCTAAGGTTCCTTCCCATTCTAAATTCCATTATAATTCTTTTAAAAGGATACATACAAGTACCAAATTGCATTCACATTAAATATCAATGGATAAAATTTAAAAAATAACCATACCCTAACAAATATTTTAGAGCACTTACACCCTATTTTGACCTTTATATAACAAAAAGAAATCAGAAGAGCAAAGTTAGGTGAAAACAGAGCTAAAAGAGTAAGTGAAGTACAGAACTAAGGATACACTTAAAGGCTTTAGCAGAAAAATTGTGTTCTCACTTTTCTGGTTCTTGTGAGTGATTGGCAATTTCATTTTTATTATATGCTAATTTTATGCTAAAGGTGCTACGGTACTCTTAAAAGCATTTTTATCTCATAGAAATGATTATGCTCCAAAGATATGGTATTCATCTAGTGTATCATTGTGAATTTGCCATATTCTTAGCTTACTGCTATTAATTGCCCTTAGATGGCACTTCTTTAGTTACAGCTTAATAGTGTTCCTGGAAGATCCATTAGTAAAGTATTAACACTGTATTAACATGGCAGCTGGTACATATTGGGCCAAGGTGAGCTCTCCCTAATCTTTCATGGCCACCATGCCTCTTTCTCCCCCACTTTGAGTTCTTCCAGCACATCAAAAACAAACAAATAAATAACAGCACAGGAACATTTCTTATTTAGCATTTTTAATTTATCAAGGTTTGCTACCAACCACTTCAATCAAATCCCTCTCCAATTAAAATTATATTCTCAAAGTAAGAAAATAAAACTAAAAGATCTCAAAAATAATATCCAAGTCAACCATCCAAATTCAACAAATTCTGTAAAATTTCTACTCCCTCTCCCATGAGAAGAAAGTGAATAGTTGCCCAAGACTCTCCAACTTTAAGTTCTAAATCAATAAAAAGGATTGAGATTGAAGACTGATTTATAATCCAATTTAAAAAGGGCAATTTTAAAAATCCAAATAGAATATACACTATTACCTGCTGCCTGAAAGACTGGAGTTTTCTTGTCTTAGCAACAAAGATGAGGCTTCCTTAGGCTGACAAGTTCTTTTTTTTAATCTGCCTTGGAAAAAAGAATAAAAAAGGAGAAAGAAAAAAAACTAAACTCAACCTAATATTTTATGCAGGTGAATGGAGATTCTGTGAATCCATTCAACTCACCAACTTCTTGTGAATTTCCACTGAGCATACAAGAGTAGCTGTGAAGTTGCTATAGCAACATTTGTACACTGAACATTTTACTGCTCTTGGGTGGAGAAGGAAACTTGCAACTTAGCCATAAGGGTGGAGTCAGAGTTAGTGACAGGTAACTCTCAACATAAGGCATTTCCAGAGGTTCACACAATATTAGAGCTGGAAAGATCCTAAAGCAACAAGATCCAACATTTCTCTGTTTTCCTGGTGAAGAGGGTGAATTGCTATAAGTTTATCCATAAATTATTACTAAAAACATGATCAGAACTGTTGTACATTAAACAAATTCATACTGTCACAAGTATATACAGATCATGGAATGTTGCAGTTAAGACGCATAGTTATTAAGTGCTAGATTCAAATCAGATCTTGTTGCTCCAGAAACACATGGGCTATGGGACACTGTGTAGCTCATTCTCATGCAGCTTCAGTTTTCACCATTTGTAATAATGGGGATAATACTAGCACCTCCCTCACAGGGTAAGTGGGAAGATCAAATGAAATAATGTGAGCACGCACACACACATACATACTTATATGTGTATATATTGATATATTAGGACACACAGTCTGATCTTTATTTTTTAAATTTTTATTGTTTATTTTTAACTAAAATAACAAATGTAAAGCACTATGAAGATGTTAAAGTGCTATATAAATGTTGCCTGCTATTATTATTGAGGTTGGAAGTGACACCTACCTAGTTCAGTGCCCTCATTAAAAATAAAGTCCTATGTCCTTCAACTATACCACACTACCAGAAAACAAACAATGAAAACTACCATAAGTACACATGGGTCTATTTGGAGAGGCAGGACCAAACAGTGGAAAAGAACATTGCACCTGGAATCAGAGGACTAGGATTTAAGTCTTGGCATTAACATTTATTACATTTATTTATAATCTTTGACCTCACTTCTCTTATCTATATAAGATAAAGGAGGTTGGACTAGATGACTTTTACGGTCCCTTCCAGCTCTAAATTCATGAATCTATGAGTAAAGTTCAAACAAAGGCTTGGAACCTTGAAGAAAAGAAGGCAAATGAGAAGAGAAGTTAGTTGCTCTGGTATGGACAATATAAAAATAGGATTCATAAAATGCCAATTATGTGTCAGATACTGTGCTGATGCAGTAACAGTGGAGTAGAGGGGTAATACGATCATAAGATGATTTAGAGATGGAAAGGACTTTAGAGGTCATCAAATCCAATTCCCTCATTTTATAGATGAGGAAACTGAGGCTTGAGAGCTTACATGACTTGCCTGTTTTTTCCTGCCTCCAAGTCCAAAGCACTAGGCACTAAGCCATGTTGCCTCTTGGATCTTCCAAGGGTTGTTACCTGTTGGGAGTTATTGTCAAACACAGAAAAACTACCCTATTTATTTCCTTACAGGAAAATATTACCCAGGGCAATTGCATATAATAGATTTCTCTGTTCTCAATTAACTCTCATGACAATGTACAGAAAATTCTTTTGCGATAGCCAGAGTGAATTCTAATTCCTCTTTTCGCTGGATATGACTCATCTTCCTCTTGGGTACACTTCCTTGGGAATCACTTTCCCTAGTCCCTTAGTTCTGACTTTCATATAACTCCAATCAATGTAATTGAGGGATGTGACCCACTAAAAATGAAAATTTTGAAAGAACAGAAAGAACAGGAACAATGAGTAAGAGGGTTATTTTCTTTTTTTTTTAAATGTTTGTTTATTTTTAGTTTTCAACATTCAACAAAATTTTGAGTTCCAAATTTTCTCCCCATCTCCCCTCTCCTCCACCCCAAAACACTGTGCATTCCAATTACCCCTTTCATCAATCTGCCTTCCCTTCTAACACCCCTCCCTTCCCTGATCCCCATCTTCTCTCTTGTCTTGTAGGGTATGATAAATTTCTATACACCATTAACTGCATTTATTTGAAAAAACAACTGTATGAAAAAACAGTTGTATGAAAAAACAATTTTCAACATTCCTAAACCTTTGAGTTCCAACTTGTCTTCCTTTCTCCCTCCCCACTCATCCCCACTAAGGCAAGCAATTCAATACAGGCCATATCTGTGTAGTTTTGCAAATGACTTCCATAATAGTCATGTTGTGTAAAACTAACTATATTTCCCTCCATCCTGTCCTGCCCTCCAATTTCTTCTATTCTGTCTTTGACCTTGTCCCTTCCCAAAAATGTTTACTTCTAATTTCTCCCTCTTCCCATTTGCCCTCCCATCATCTCCCCCACCCTGCTTATCCCCTTCTCCCCTATTTTCCTATAGTGTAAGATAGGTTTTCATACCAAATTGAGTGTGCATGTTGAACCAAATGTGATGAAAGTAAGCTTCACTTTTTCCCTGTCACCTCCCCCTTTTCCCCTTCATTGGAAAAGCTTTTTCTTGCCTCTTTTATGAGAGATAATTTGACCCATTTCATTTCTCCCCCTTTCCTGCCAACATATTCCTTTCATCCTGTAATTTTATTTTTTTAGGTATGATCCCTTCCTATTCAACTCATCCTGTGATCTCTATGTGTGTGTGTGTGTGTGTGTGTGTGTGTGTGTGTGTGTGTGTGTGTGTGTGTGTGTGTGTAATCCCACCAACAACCCAGATACTGAGAAAAGTTCCAAGAGTTGCAAATATTATCTTTCCATGTAGGAATGTAAACAGTTCAACTTTAGTAAGTCCCTTATGACTTGTCTTTGCTGTTTACCTTTCCATACTTCTCTTGATTCTTGTGTTTGAAAGTCAGATTTTCTTTTCAGCTCTGGTTTTTTCATCAAGAATGCTTGAAAATCCTTTATTTCACTGAATGACCATTTTTTCCCTTGAAGTATTAAACTCAGTTTTGTTGGGTAGGTGATTCTTGGTTTGAGTCCTAGTTCCTTTGACTTCTGGAATATCATATTCCACACTCTTTGATTTCTTTCATTTATTTATTTAATTAACTTTTTAAATTCATTTTCACAAATTTTTGGGTTCCAAATTTTCTCCCCTTTTATCCCCTCCCCCCACCCCAATACCCCAAGCAATCTAATTTTCCCTATCTCCAATCTGCCCTCTCTTCTGTCATCCCTCCCTTCTCTTCTCTCCATCTTCTCTTTTCTCCTGTAGGGCCAGATGACTTTCTATTCCTCATTAACTGTATGTCTTCTTTCCTAGTTACAACAACAATATTAAACAGTTGTTCCTAAAACTTTGAGTTCCAAATTCTCCCCATCCCTCCCTCCCCACCCATTCCCTTTGGGAAGGCAGGCAATTCAATATAGGCCATATCTGTGTAGTTTTGCAAATGACCTCCCTTATAGTCGTGTTGTGTAAGACTAACTGAATTATCATCCCTCCTAACCTGCCCCTCATTGTTTCTCTTCTGTCTCTTGATCCTATCCCTCCCCAAGTGTTGACTACAAATTGCTCCCTCCTCCCTTTGCCCTCCCTTCCATCATCCCCCCCCACCTTGCAATATCTCCTTCTCCCCCCCTTTCTTATACTGTAAGATAGGTTTTCATACCAAAATGAGTGTGCATTTCACTCCTTCGTTTAGTCAAATGTGATGAGGGTAAACTTCTTGTTTTTTTTTTTCTTTCTCAGCTCTCCTCTTTTTCCCTCCACTAAAAAAATCTCCTACTTGCCTCTTAAATGACATATAGTTACCCCCTCTTTCCTCCCACTACATTTCTCTCTCACCATTTACCTTAATTTCTTTTAAGGTATGGTCCCATCCTATTCAGTTCAATCTGTGCTCTCTGTCTCTGTATGTGTGTGCATGTGTGTATGTGTGTGCATGCGTGTACATGTGTATGTGTGGTCCCACCAACTACCCAGATACTGAAAAGTTTTAAGAGTTAGAAATATTGTCTTTCCCTGTATGAATGTATACAGTTCACTTCTGGTAAGTCCCTTAAGACTTCTCTTTGCTGTTTCCTTTTTCATGCTTCTTCTCATTCTTGTGTTTGAAAGTCAAATTTTCTTTTCAGCTCTGGTCTTTTCATCAAGAATGATTGAAAGTCCTCTGTTTCATTGAAAGACCATATTTTCCCTTGAAGTATTATACTCAGTTTAGCTGGGTAGGTGATTCTTGGTTTGAGTCCTAGTTCCTTTGCCTTCTGGAATATCCTATTCCACCCCCTTCGATCCCTTAATGTAGAAGCTGCTAGATCTTGAGTTATCCTGATTGTATTTCCACAGTACTGGAATTGTTTCTTTCTAGGTGCTTGCAAGATTTTTTCCTTGAGCTTGGAGTTCTGGAATTTGGCCACAATGTTCCTAGGAGTTTCTCTTTTTGGATCTCTTTCAGGTGGTGATCGATGGATTCTTTCAATACTTATTTTGCCCTCTGGTTCTAGAATGTCAGGGCAGTTTTCCTTGATAATTTCATGGAAGATGATGTCTAGGCTCTTTTTTTGATCATGAGTTTCAGGTAGACCCATAATTTTTAAATTGTCTCTCCTGGATCTATTTTCCAGGTCAGTTGTTTTTCCCATGAGATATTTCACATTCTCTTCCATTTTTTCGTTCTTTTGTAATTTCTTGGTTTCTCATAAAAGTCATTAGTTTCCACCTGCTCCAGTCTAATTTTTAAAGGACTATTTTCTTCAGTGAGCATTTGAACTTCCTTTTCCATTTGGCTAATTCTGCTTTTTAAAGCATTCTTCTCCTCATTGGCTTTTGCCAATTGAGTTAGCCTATTTTTAAAGGTGTTATTTTCTTCAGCACTTTTTTTGGGTCTCCTTTAGTAAGCTGTTGACCAGCTTTTCATGATGTTCTTGCATCGCTCTCCTTTTTCTTCCCAATTTTTCCTATACCTCTCTTACTTGATTTCAAAATCCTTGAGCTCTTCCATGGCCTGAGACCATTGCATATTTATTTTGGAGGTTTTGGTAGTCTTGACTTCCTCTGAAGGTATGCACTGTTCTTCCTCATCCAAAAGGATGGAAGAAAATACCTGTTCTCCAGGAAAGTAACCTTCTATAGTCTTATTTTTTTCCCCTTTTCTGGGCATTTCCCAGCCAGTTATTTGACTTTTTAGTCCTTTGTCAAGAGGAGAGTATACTCTGGGGACCTGTAAGTTCTCAGTTCCTCTAAGGTGGCACAATCAAGCGAGAGGAGTTTACTCCTCTCATGGCCTGTGAACTAGTCTGGAAGGAACTAAAAACATTTTTGCCCAGAGTCTGTGAGTAGTGGAATTCCTTCTCCACAACCGCCTCCAGCTTCACCATGTCAGTGCTCCTCCGAGCCCTAGGACTGTGTTCAGGGCTGAGATTTAGATTAGCTGCTCAATTCTCCCAGGGGCTTTAGACTGAGGGACAAATAGACTCTGCTGCTGCCTCTACTGCTGCCTGGGGCCAGGGCTAGGGGAGGACCCTGCTACCTACTCACCCAGTTGAAAAAGATTTCTCACTGACCTTTGAAGTTGTCTTTGGGGTTTGTGGGTTGAGGGATCTAAGAACCTCCGCTGCTACTGGGGATTCTACCCCCAAGGACTGTTCTGGTCCTGTTCCTCCTGGTGCCGCATGGCCAAGGCTAGGCTGCGCTCTGCTCTGTGCCCCATGCATTAGACCTTTCCTGTCAGCCTTCCAGGCTACTTTGGGCTGGAAATCTCTTTCACTCTGTCGTTTTGAGTCATTTTTTATAGGTATTTTATGGGCTGTGGGGGAAGAGCTAGAGTATGTGCGTCTTTCTACTCTGCCACCTTGCAAGGATTATTTTCACAAAATAATAGGGATAGGGATTAGATTTATGATTTTATAGGGAACTCCTAGATGAGGAAATCATGAAGCACCTTTTTTGCAACTTAACAGTCTTCGAGGTTTGCCTAGCATACTGGGAGGTTAAGTGATTTATCTGGAATGACACACTCAGAATATGTCAGAGGTGAGACTTGAATCCAGATCTTTCTGGCTTTCTGTTCACTACACAATGCTGCCTCTGCTTTATGGAATGCAAAACAAAAAAAAAATCAGAAGCATAAGAAATGGGTACCAAGTATTCCCATATAGGAGGAAAACTATGAGGGACTAGACAAAAAAAAATCCTGATAAAAACTTAGAGGGAATGATTTAAAAATGGATACTTGTTATATTGAAATAAATTACAATCAAGTTCATTTGGTTATACTGATGTTCCATCTCAAGTGTTAAAATAAAATATTAATTTAAAGTAGTAAAAGTTGCAGAGAAGGATTAGAGCAAAGATATTTCTAAAGTAGAAACAGAGGTAGAGAAGGGAAGCTTCTATAGTTGAATCATAATACTATCTCAAGGCTGGACAATTTGGGTTTAGAAACTGTCAATTATTGAAGACACTGGATAGAGTAAGTAGTTTAAGAAGGTACAGACCACAGATATGGAGTCAGAAGAAACCTCATGGGTTATCTAGCCTCTAGTTTTAGAGATAAGGAAAAAGGCTCAAGGACGCTAAGTGATTACCCTAAGGTACCTGGGGCAATAGGTGCTAAAAGTGGCAAAAGTTAGATTAAGCTCTGAAATGTCTAGGAAAGATTTAATGGAGAAGATGTAGTTTGTGTTGGGCTTTGAAGACTGGCTAGGATTTGGACAGTCAGTCAGAGATGAAAGAGGGGCATTTCAGAATCATGGAATAATACAAGCAAAATTAAGGAGGTAGGATGTTATGAGGTGAAGCATGTTATGTTGTGAAAACAGTCAACAGACTTGTCAAGTAAAGATGTGATCAGTGGTTACTTTTGGAGATTATTATATTTATATTTTAATCCAAAATTTCTTCTACAAAATAGATTAATTCACAGACTTAATATGAAGTTGAAAAGAAGCACCAATTCCATTTCCCTCAAGATTAGACATTTTAAAATTCCTTATCTCAAATTCTGTGAAGCCAAGAATTTTGCTAATACTGTTTCTAAAATTTAGTTCTAGACATGTCCGAAAATAAATAATTCTTCTAAAATGTGATGAAATCATGTCAGGATATTTCGATGAAGAAGAAAAAGAAATCATTTAGTCTCAGGAACTTCTAGCAGGTCAGTCAGCATTAATTTTTAAAAATACTACAATTTAATATGGGCATGAAACATAATTAGAAAATTCTTAAAAGTTACATTAAATTAAAATCATGTCAGACAATTAAAAATCCCCAATGATCTGCAAGGTTCATTCAAATTGAATTTTACATCATTGCCCTATTGTTCCCATTTGACGTCATCTTTCCTCAGAGTCATTTGAACCTTTTGGAAACACTTTTGTGGCATTTGACAGCTGCAGTTTTCCTGTGGAGGCTTAGCCTTATTTGTGCCCTTTCTGGTGACCACCATGACTGGCACATTCTTTGTTCCTTTATGGTTTTCATCTTTGGGCTCAGTGCTGAATACTTCCCTCTTTGAGTTTTGAGACTTTTGCTGTAGTTTGTTTACCTTGAGAGGAAAAAAAAAAACCACAAACTTTTTCAATATTGTAGTTAACAAGATAGTGAAAAATCTTAAAATGGTGGGATCAGACTTTTTCTTGCCAAGTGAATATAAAGAATGCACATTGTTAATTTAGTTGAACTGGATAAGTGCCTATTACATTGGCAGTTATCCAGGTGGTAGTAAGTAGCACTTACTGGGCTGCTATATTGCCTAGTACTGTGAGCTATTAAAAGAAAGGCTGCTGACAATCTTATTAAGGGAGCTGAGATATATAAACATGAAACAAAAAATGCAACAAAACAATATGCAATTGATTATCAATAAATGGCACTCTCTATAATAATTCTACTTTAAATGACCAAATTTAGATGTCAGCCACCTAGTACTTATCTGAAGAAGGGGCAATCTTTCTTTAGCAAAAATTGCGTAGAAGAATTTCTTATTGGAGGTGACATGATATTAAGGGCATTTGGAAATCAATATTCAATATATTTCAGAGAGTAATATTCCAAAAGAATGGAAAATATTGTAAGCCAACGCTTTCACAAAAGGCAACAGGGAAGACACCAGCAGCTACTGGATGACATGCAAGGTTTTGTCATGTCTAAAGAGTCTATGAAAATAATTTATGTATTTTTAAAGGTACTTTGATGAAAATATAAGAAGGAATCAGGCAGGCTTTCACAGATTATTTTCTAGAGCAGATCATATATCTATGGTTATATAAGTGGGAGGTGATGAGGATTGAAAATATGGCTATGCATATCATTTATTGCTTTTTCAAAAGCATTTGACTTGGTACAACAAAACACTGACTTAAAAAGGTGTTTTCAAATAAGATGTCTCTCATGCAAATGTTAAAATCATACACTTCTGTGAGAAACTTAATTACAGAGATAACTTTGATCAATAATATCTCAAGAATTGACATCAAGTAGAATATAAAACAGGAAAAATAGATATGCTTATGCAAGGTCATGGTTAATCTCATGGAAGAAGTCTTAAGAAAAGAAAGCTTCTCCACTGACAACAAGGATGCCTGAAATGATATTTGCATTGAATACTAGAATACTACAAATCTTTCCACTCCAAGACATCAATCTAATCATCTAGACTGGAAAAGTTAAAGACATATGAAAAATGCATATTATCCAGATTTTGACAAAGCTGATTAGGTAATCTAGTTAGTCCATCAATATATGTGCCTTCGACAGGTATTGTGTAGGAGCTGGCACCAGAATTAAGCAGAGGAAGAAGTTTAGAATGTCAACAAACTCTAATAGTCAGGTACCCAAAATGCCTATTCATTAAGATCAATTTTCTCCTGGCGATCCATCTGGCTATAAAACACGATCCAAAAAGAATCAAAATTGGGGGGTGGCAGCGTGAGAACAAGTACTCACCTAAGTTCTAAGACAAACTCCTTCAGATACCTCTAAAAACAGAATCTGAACAAATTTTAGAATGGCAGAATACAACAGGAGACAGAGTGTGGCAGATTTCCAGCCCAGGACAGCCTGGAAGGTCGATGGGAAGGATCTGTTGTACAGGGCTGGAGGAGCGCAAAGCGCACAGACTATACCAGCACAGACCCCACCATAGCAAAGCTGGGCAGAACTACCTGGCAGTCTGAAGCAGTGCAGATTCTCAACACATCAGCCCAGGATGGGAGTGCAGTGGAACAGAGTGAGAGAGAAGTGCAGAACCCCAAGTAACAGTAGCAGATACTCCTGAGACTATCAGCCTGCAGATTAAATGTTTGTAAGTCATCTAGTTGAACTTCTGGGATCAAGATGGCGGATGTTATTCCCCTCCCCTTGTTGACCTTGAAAAACTCAGAGAATATTTTTCCAGGAAAAATCCTAGAAGAGTGGGATCAGCCAAAGGGTAAACAGTCTCTTAGCCCATGAGGCTAGGAAAATCGCAAAGAGGGGTCCTTCTTGCTGTGGCTGAAGGGGACTGGAGCTGACCCAGACAGCCCCACCTCAGCGAACTGAGAGGAGATCCTCAGTCCCAGGGGGGTGGAGCCTGTAACCACTAACACCAGGCATGCCTCAGCATAGCCAGGGGAATTAGGAAGATACTATCACAGACAGGGTTCACCAACCGCCTGCTTGTGCTCTAGCACAGGAGAGGAGACTTTCTGCAGTCAGACCACCCCTCCCCCAACACCTCATGCAGCAAGCTCCAGGGTAATTCTGGGGAAACTCAGAAAGACTTCACCTGGCCTCTTCTTTGGTGCACCAGCCAGCTCAAAACCAAGTAAGCTGCAGCATTTTAGCTTCTAGCTGAAAGAACCAGAGGCCCCAATACACAAAGCCTCAAGTTCCAAGCACAAGAACTGTGGGACAGGCTCTCTGGGCCCCAGAAGCAGAGATCCACTTTAAAAGCCAGGAAAAAAGGGTGACCATCATGAGCAAGAAGCAAACCAGAAAAAGAAAAGACCATAGAATTTTAATATGGGAATAAAGGTCAAAACATGAATACTGAAGAGATCAGCATTGAGATTATACTCCTACCTGAAATTTCAGAAGAGAATATGAACTATGTCTCAAGCCCAAAGAGCATTCTTGGAAGAGCTCAAGAAGGATTTTAAAAGTCAAATTAAAGAAGCAGAAGAAAAACTGGCCAATGGTTTTAAAAATATGAAAAAAGAGAAGAGCTCCTTAAAAAGGAAAATTGGACAAATGGAAAAGGAAGCACAAAACATAACTGGAGAAAAAGAATCAAAATTATAAATACCTGAAAGGGTAATATGAAGATATATGATGGACATAGACTATAGCATGTTACTAATGGTGCCTTAAATGAACAAGAAGTGATGTAAGAGCTACTACCCAGGACATGTATGATAAGAAAGGGAATAAAGATGGCAAAGTATAGAGAAAGAGGAAAGAGTTCAAATACACAGATATGGCAGAAAAAAAAAAGACCTCCAGTATGTATGGTGGATCTCATTCAGAGAATGACAGCATGGTTAAGAATTGCCTGTTGTAAAAAGGCTATGATCTATATCAGAAAAGGAAGGATCACACCAAAAAAATTATGACTCTATCAAAGTGACTAGGTGGCACTATATGAAGGAAGTAGTAAGTACTATATGAAGTCAATGTGGGACAGATTAACTGAGGAACACTTTGTTGAGGAGTATGGGTTTGTATCTGGATAGGCTGGATAGGATTTGGATAAATGGATAGAAAAACATATAACATTTGGGGAAAAGAATGAGTAAAGGTTCAGAAGTGGAAGTGAGTATGCATGTGTCTGGGAGACATTAAGAATATTGAACCAGTTGAGAAATGTGTTCCCTTAGATTGAGTAATACAGTTACTGATGGAATTTACTGTGGTTTATTTTTTTTCCTAAAAGATGATGGTATTTCTGAATTCTGGTTTTGACAGTATTGGAAAAAATCAGTTTACTTTGAGAACTTGAGGAGCTCTCAGCTCTCTTTACTGGTCTATTAGGAAATGATATCTATGCAAGTTGTATAGATAGATGCCAACCTGCAAAACTCTCTAATTAACCAATCTTCTTCTTAATGATGCCATCTCAATACATATAAATTACATCCATTACCATGTTTGATTTATCTTATGGCAAAGGTATTTGGGAAAGTGCTATAATGCATGGCTAATCTAATAACTGCTGAGCACAGAAAGAACTATTTGCTGTTGATAAAGAATAACAAAAGCACAAATTATAATTAAAATTATATATAACAAAAATTATAATTAAAATGTTTGAGATATCTGTATTATTGTAAAAAGTGTAGAATATAAATTACGGCATTGCAGAATACATTATAATTAATCTGTTGAAGAAAGCCCCAATTTTTCAAATATTGCAATTCTTCTAACTTCATCCTTTAAATTTCTCCTGTGCACCATTGCAGAAAATAATTACATAATATGGCCCTGAAAAGACAGACAGCATCAAAAATTTTATTACTGTTCAAATGTTTTTAATCTCTTCCCTCCCTGCTGGAAACACAAAGGTAACAAAAACCTTTATTATTTACTACTTACCTGACAAACTCTTACCTTTGATTAGTAGTTATTTGCAAGGCTACCATTAGAAGTGTTAATAAATGTAAGGGTCTGTCTACCTATGTGACATAAGGGCCCTGGGAATGCCCAACTGATTTAAAAGTATCTGCCCCTAAAGTGTCTTATGGTTTCTAAAACTCCACCTCTCTCTATTGGTCATGGAGTCATAAATCATTAGAGACAAAAGGGATCTTTGAGATTTCAGTTCAATTCCCTCTGTTTTACACATAAGGAAACTGAGGCCCAGCAGGATGAAGTGATATTCTGAAGAGTAGAGAATAAGTGAGATACCAAGTTGGGATCAGAAGTCAGGTACTCTAGGATTCCCAGTCTAATGTTATTTTCACTGTGTCACTGGAGTTTGGTATCAAAACCAGAATTCAGAAATACTAACATCCTTTAGGTAAAAAATCGTGATAAATTCTATCAACTGTCACAGTCACATTCATATTCATTTCCATGTCTGAAACTTTACTCACGTTTTCCCCAAATGTTAAATGTCCTTCTCCCCATTTATCCAAATCCTAGCTAACCTATCCAAACACAAACCGATACTCTTCAATGGCTTAAGGCACACCAGGCGTTGCTGGTGTTTTCTTAAAATGCAAATGCACGAAGATTTTATCAGTTTATTAAGCCCTTAGCAAATATTTGTTAGATTTTTCTTGGAGAAGGGGACATAACTGGTATTTTTTGGTGGTGGTTGGTTTCTAGAAGCAGTGTACCACCCAGGGAGGTAAAGCTTGGGTTTAGCCTTATGGTAAGGGAATCTAGGTATACAGAAGTTAGATAAATAAGGGAAGCAGTAGTGCTGGAAACTTAGGGAAGCAATGAAGGAAGAATAAAGTGTGAGAAGAATCCTAAAAGGGAAAGTACAATGTCCATGAAAATATATTTTTTTGTATCTTGTTATGTGGACTTTAATTTTTTTCTGGGTAACAATTCTTTTTCAAAAAATTATTTATTTATTTTTAGTTTTCAACATTCACTTCCATAAGATTCTGAGTTCCAAATTTTCTCCCCCTTTTTCCTTTCTCCCCTCACCAAAACAATGTGCAATCTGATATAGGCTTTACATATATGTTCATACTTAACATATTTTCAATTAGTCATGTTGTAAAGAAGAATTTGAACCAGTGGGAGGAATCATGAGAAAGAAGAAACAAAAAAGAGAGAGAAGAAATAGTATGCCTTGATCTGCATTCAGACTCCTCAGCTCTTTTTCTGGATATGGACAGAATTTTCCATCATGAGTGTTTTGGAGTTGTCTTAGATATTTGCTAAGAACAGATAAGTCTCTCAAAGTTAGCCATAGCTCAATGTAGCTGTTACCGTATTACCATGTTCTCCTGGTTCTGCTCACTTCATTTAGCATCAGTTCATATAATTCTTTTCAGGTTTTTCTAAAGGCTGTCATCATTTCTTATGGAACAGTGTTACTCCATTACATCTATATACTACAACTTGTTCAGTCATTCCCCAATTGATGGGCATTACCTCAACCGCCAATTCTTGGCCACCACAAAAAGAGCTGCTATAGATATTTTTGTACATGTGGGTCCTTTTCCCATTTTTACGATCTTTTTGAGATACAGACCGATTTTCTGACATCTTCTCCAGCATTTCTCATTTTTCTATTTTGTCATGTTAGCCAATCTGATAGGTGTGATGTGGTACTTCAGAGCTGTTTTGAGTTGCATTTCTCTAATCAACAGCGATTTAGAGCATTTTTTCATATGACTATAGATAATGTTAATTTCTTCATCTGAAAACTGCCTGTTCGTATCTTTTGACTATTTATCAACTGGGGAATGACTCGTATTCTTATAAATTTGACTCAGTTCTCTATATATTTTAGAAATGAGGCCAAGTATCAGAGACATTGGTTATAAAAATTGTTTCTCAGTTTTCTGCTCATGAAAATAAATTTTATCCTACTATGGCTTCAGTAAAATTGAATACATAATTAAACCTTTCTTGAAAAAAATTTTAAGTATATAGACTTTTAACTAAAACCATTGAAGGAAAACTTACATGGTCTTGATATTTCTTGAGTTTGAATATTTGTTCCCCTTTAATTTCCATTTTTCTAGCTAAACATTCCAATTCATATTCTATTTCTTCATTAACTAAAAGCCTTGGACTTTCTTGTACTTGTTTCAAAAGTTCTTGGTGTTCACTAGGAAAGAAAAGTAATTATTACGAAACGTCTATACTCAAGATATATGCTTTTGGTATATTTCTCAAAACATTTTCACAAAACTTATGTAACTCCCAAAAGTTACATACCAATACTTTAAAAAGTCAAGACTTTCTCTTTAGCAGTGTTGTTTCTTGAACACTAACGTACAAAGCTTCCTTATCAATCTCTTGCTCTGCCTTTAAAAAATCCTTTACATTTAAATGTTTCACAAAAAATCTTAGATTAGGAACTCCTGATACAGTGACCATGAAGCTCAACTCTATAACTGTTTGTCTAGGAAAATTCCAGAACACTTTTAACATGTGATCTAAAACGATGACAAAGGGACTAGCTGCAGTTTCTATTTTAAGCTTAAATGCAGAATTAAGCTTATGGCTTGTTAGCTCTCAAAAAGCTGTGGGTAGACCAGTCCTGGTAGGATGTCAGTGCTGGACCATTATACAAATTACAGTTATAGCATCTTACATACTCTGGATACTTCTAAGTCTTAAACTCTGATAACAGATGAACCACGGCCTACAACAAGTATGTGCATTTTTGGGTGCCTAATGAAATCACAGTTCCAAAAAGTAAGTTTTCCTTGCAGTGTCTTTTGTGGGATAAGACAAAATATTATAAACTACCAAAACCTGATGTTTATAAATAAAATTTTAGTTACTAGTCCAAAAAAAGGGGAAACATGTTAGACTAGCTATGGGTATTAATTTAAGAAAAAACAAAATAAATATTTAGTCATATTCAATGTATAATTTTAAGAAAGCTACTGCAAAGTAAGTCTAATAAAACATTATTAGATTCTGTGTTATAACACCTTTGAAATAACTCACCAAAATAAGTAATTCTTTAAAACCAAATAAATTAAGGCCATTAAGGCCAAAGAATGAAAAAGAAATCTATAAAGAACATCATCTCCAAGGAAGCAAAATTATTTAAATACTTTGTCCCCTCTCTTTCAGAAAATAAACACCCTAGAAAAGACTTACATACTCATTTCATCCAGTTCTTCTTGCATAGCCATCACTAGGTCAGTCAAACTATCACCAATTGAAGAGGATTTACTAGAGTAAGAGGATGTGGGTCTGCATCGGACGGTTCTTTTACTGATAGCCCTTCGTTCAGGTGCTTCAGGGCATGTCTGAAGGGAAGGTGAGTTGCCATGTTTCATCATGTTCAGGATGGTTTGCACACTTGCATTCAGAAAATGACTCTCGTTGGCAGACTTAAAAGGGAAAGCAAAGCAAAAGCCAATTGCAAATAACCGATACTTTAAGTAGTATTTATCTGGTTGTTAGGACAGTCTTTAAAAAAAAATAGTATCTTCATTTTTTTCTTACCTTTTCAATGGCACCAAACTTTGAATGAGTCTGCTGAAATCCTCTCTTTGAACTTTTTTTTCCCTGAAGAATAACAGTAAAGTATAAATAGGAATCCTTTATTAAAAATATTGCTTATGTATATTGCACTGACAGAACACTGGGACACTGCAAGAGACCGTCTCACAAATACCTGTTTCATAACGAAAAGAGAGCAAAGTATCTTCTGATCTTATTTTGTAGCCTTTTAAAGGTTCAAGAACCACCACAAAATTTCTACTGTGGCGCTTCATTATGGCATGGTCACCAGTCCATAGGTTCTCCAAAGCCATGTCAGTGGAATGTAAATTCTGATAGATTCTTTCATCCTGGAAATACTTCAAGTATAGTCTCAATGACAAAATGCCCCATGAAGGAATGTTAAGGAAGTATGGGTAGGCTCACAAACAGAAATACATATAGTGTAGAGTGCATAGAATTTGGAATCAAGAGGATGTGAGTGCAAACGTCATCTCAGATATTTACTAGCAGTGTGACCATGTGAGTTACTTAACTTGTTAGCTTCAATTAACTCATCTGTATTATGGGGATAATAATAGCAACCACTCCACAGTGTTATTGTGAGAAAAAATATGAATATATATAAAACATTCCGCAAAACTTAAAGCTCTATATAATGCCGGTTAGCACTACATACATGCTAGCTATTAATGATTAATTCTTTGGCCATGATAACCAAGAAAGAAAAAAAAATGGTCTTCACTCCTGCAAGGTCCTCTCTCTTCAGCAGTGGAAGTGAAGTGGAAAGAACAAAGGGTAAGACTCAAAGAATTTTTAGATGTCTGCAAACATAATTAAATGTGAGATTTTTGACAACAACCAGGGAAATGAACTTGGTACTAAAAGAACTGAATTCTATTAATACTGGGATTCTTGGGATAAATGAAACCAAGAGAAAAAAGAAGCTGTAGTCAAATGAAATAGTAGCTCACAAATTTTCCTTAGAGAAGAAAATAAAGGAATTGGTGGAATTGACTTCACTGTATATGCAAAGGCACTGGGATATCATTTCATGGGTCTCTTGTTAATGATGCCTTGCAGGACTCACAAAAGAGCCTAAGCAAAAAGAATACCACAAAGATGATTTCAAGCTTCTGTACCAATATCGGGTACAGAGGAAGATGAGGTAGAGAAATTTCCAAAAGTAGATACAGGGAGGGGAGTAGAAACAATTAGATTTGGGTAAGCATCAAAAAGCAAAAGAGATCCAAAGCTCATAGACCCCTCATTAGCCTCATGCCTATAAATCACAAATACTGTTTTCAAGAAGCTCAGAAGATGTTAGATATAACAAACCCTAAATAGCATTTTAAAAAGAAATTGAATGAACTTTAGCATAGAAAAGAAGAAGTTACCAATCTGGGAATCATTTCTGAATTGTCTAAAATGACTACTGACTTGTTAAGGCAAAGATACAAAACAAGAAACAAAAACTAAAAACCAAACAGCACAAACAATAAAGATGGTGTGAAACTAATGGAACTGGTACCTGATATATTTAAATGAGCTGTTGATGCCAAAAAAAATGAGTCTAGACTTGCAAGTTAGGAAGACCTGAGTTTGAATCCAATCTATTTGACTATGAACAAGTCACTTGATTCCTCTTCAGCCAGTTTCCTCATCTAGAAAAGTAGGAATAATAATAATACAGATAATATATGTAAAACACTTGTAAATTTTAAGGTGTTACATAAATGCTAGCTATTATCATCAGTATGGACTATCATAATTTCTTATGGAAGTTTAGCCAATATAAAGTAACTGTAATAACAAGTCAGAAAGCATTGTAACCACTGTAGTGAGCAAACATTTAACTTTTGCCAAGCAGAGACAAAGATAAGGGGAATTCTTATTCAAAAGAGAACTCAGTTTTAAAGCCTTATCAAAGAAGATAGAAGCTAATGAACAGTGCTGCTTTATAAAAACATGGCCAAATGGGAGGAAGAAAAAGGAATCAGCAGAAAGCTTGGTTCAACACCCAATTAGGCTAGATTTTTTCAACAGCATTTAAGGATGAAACTGGAAGGACGTCAAAGAAATGATAAAAGGAGATTTTTACATTAGTTATGAAATAAACTTTTCTACCTGATGACAATGGAATCATATCAGAAATCTAATATATGAAAAATTAGGAAGTAGAAATGGCACTAAGAAAAACTAAGATAAGAAGATCAGCTGGACCAGACAAAGTATGCAAGAAATCCATGCTAGAGGCAACACTATTTGAAGAGGGTAAGGAATCAGTTTTTAATCTGAAAGAGAAATTATTAAACAATTCAAAAAAAGGATGTTATTACAACTATAAAAAGTTGATGAAGAAGGCAGGAACCATTATGGGCTTATAAACTGACCTTGTCATTTCTATAAAATCTTACACCACAATCTCTGAGAGGTCCAAAGTATGAATGAAAACATAAAATACAAAAATAAATAAATAAATAAATATAAGCTCTTTTTTAGGTTTTAAAGCTCTTTATAACCTATCATCAAACCTATCTTTCCAGGTTCAATGTGTATTATTTCCTCTCCTACATGTTGATAACCTGCCAAAACGACCCTTTTGGTGTTCCTTACATCTGACAATCCATCTGCCTCTGGGCCTTTGTGATGGCTGACCCGCATGTCTTTTCACCTTCACCTTTCATTCTTTTCTTCCTTACATACACATCACAAGCCTCATCTTCTACATGACGTTTTTCCTTATCTTTTCACCAATCTCTCAAATTACCTTGTATTCCTTTTACATTTATTCTTTATATACATACATATGTACTTACTGTCTCCCCAGTTAGAATGTAAACTCATAGTAGGTTCAGATCGCTTCAATTCAGGGTATTTGTATCTTTAGCAACTAGTACATCTAGAACACTCAGAGCAGAGTTTGTGTTTAATCAATATTTGTTGCCTGACTGATGACTCCAAGACTGGTTTTCTAACTACTTTAACATGGTATTTTTTGCTTTGAACATAGTAGACATATAAAATCCATCGAATGGAAAAAATGCTAAAAGGCAGTAAACCTTGGGATGAACAGATAATGTTGGCAGATATTAAAGATAAAGTACGTAACCTTTCTATTTAAGTATTAAGCTATAAAAATGGAAAGTAGCATGTACTGTGAATAATATTCACTTTATAAAAAGGTCATTATGCTTAAGAATCCTTTGTGAATGTACTTTCAGGAGTTTGAATGTTTGTTGAACTCTATGTCAGAAAAAAATTATCCTAAAACAAGATCAAAAAAGGGAAGAAAATCCAAAAAGGTACTGAACTGTAATAATTGGGGAAAAAATGTCTCATAATAAGAAAGAAGTCAAGTAAAGAATAAGCAATTATTAATTCACACCAGAGTTGTATACACATTAGACCAAACTAAACTTGTAGAGAGAATACTAATGGAAAAGTAAAAATACCATTGCAAATTCAAATGATAAAAGGAAATTGTACTTTTTCTCTCAACTTCTATTAAGCAGTCAAAAATGACGATCTGTATCAAGTATTCCTTAATTAAACAAAATACGCCATGACTTGAGAACTATAAAGCTATAGGCAGAGAAACACAGAATATTATCAAATACTAGCATGTTGCCAATTACACACCTACATTTTTTAGGTAAATGTTTATACTGTTACCTTTGCAGATTTCTTTTTCTTGGTTTGTTGTGAAGGTAGAACTGAAGACATTAAAATTCTATTGATCTCAAGTCCAGTTTGAAGCTGCATCAATAATCATAATAATGATTTGCTACAAGTTTCTTCAAAAATATTATGAGATCAGATCCTCAATTATATTTATAAAAATGGTTATCATTGAACTGTTTTATCACAACTTAAGATGATGTATGTAAAATACTCTTCATTACTTTAAGAAAGACATTACATCTCACTAGTTTTTAACATTTTAAGCTTATAAGACAAAACGCTATTATTAACATTTATTTGTCGAATAAAATGGAAATTATCTACTGTAAGAGCTGTTCTGGGTAATGTCTTCAATAAAGAATCTGTATTACAATATTCATTCTTTGTTGATTATTTTGTTGTTACACAAACTTTTTTTTTAAAGAAGAGGAAGAAAAAAGTATTCTTATTTTATCTTAAAAATGAAACAGAAAGCATAAAATCAAACATAAATGTCTGAGGGTCAGAAAGTGCAGTTGTTCATTTCACCTGGACAGCGCTATCTTGAATTAGCTTACGCTGATGTTCTTCCTCAATAAGTTTTTGCTCTAAATGTTTAATTTTTTCCTGTAAAAGAAATTGATTGAGTTACACACCAGAATCACATTTTTTTGTTCTTTATTCAAATTAAACTAAATCAATTTCAAGGACATGGGGTCTTTACAATTATAACAAGTTAAAGCAAATAGTAAGAAAAAGAAAGGAAGAGTTGCCAAGACTATTTTTGCTGACTTTTTTCCTGTTGTTCCTGTGCTTCCTTTACCTGTTATTACAAATGATAACAGGGCTGAGAGAGAGACAGAAACACTAAAAGACTTGCTTTAACTTACTAATTTCCAGCTACCAACTATAACACTGAAAATATTGGGAGCATTTAAATTATGAATGATTTATCAAGTCTCACTATCGTAGGACCTCACAATTTCAGTCAGGGCTCCAACAAATTGTTATAGTCAATTTATCAATGTCTGGCATTATGTCAGGCACAGTAGGGGATATAAGAGAAGTATAATATAGAGTCCTTTCCTTTTACTTGGGGAGACAAGATTAAAATACTTGAAAGAGCTCAAGAGCAATGAATAAATATTAAAAACCAACCACTTGTTAAACACTTATATTAAAATATGAAGGTAGGTATCTTAAGAAATAAAAACCTTAAGACAAAACACGACCTTTTCCCTCATGGAGCTTATAGTCTAGCAAAGTGTATATGAAACGTACAAATTACATACAAACTAAATAACATAGCATAAAAATAACAAATGAGGGACTTCGGAAAGTTTGAGAAGGAGGGAAAGAAAGCTGGAGACAAAGATTTATAAATGAGGTAGTATTTGAGTTGAACTTAAAAGGTAAGTTAAAACTTTTGACTGATGGAGAAGACATACTAATATTGGGAAAAGTAGTGGCAAAGGGAGTTAAATTCAAGATGCAGATAGGGAAAACAGTATATAATAATGAACTATGGTACAAATAAAGTATAATAAACATTTTAAAAAGGAAGGAATCACTGAGGGTTAGAGAAGGTCTTTACGGAGAAAAAGTAGGGCCTGACAGTATTCTGACGAATGGGTAGGATTTGGATAGATGGGGAGAACTGAGATTATGTTGATAGGTCTGACTTTTCTTCCAATGAAAAAGAGATAATAAACACTCTTCAGAATTCTTTAATCACATTAGCTATCAAATGGAAATAAATGCCAAAACTAAAATTCCACACTCATGCAATCACAGAGCACATTAGCTTTTAACTTTGCAGACAGAATTTTATGTGTAGATCACCAAGTTTAAAAGGCATTTGATAAATTTAATATAATTTTCCCAGTACATTTACTTTCAATATCAATTACACTAAACACCAAGATTTACTCTTCACATTGACATTTCAAAGAAACAAGTAGAAGCTGACCTCAGCTGTCTTCTGAGTAGTTGTTAGCCTGACACATTCTTTTTCTAAGACTTCAAGTTTTTCAAGTTTTGCATGCAGCTTCATCTGATCCTGACTCTTTTCCCACTGATGCTGAAAAAATAAAAACAAAAACTGAAATTTGCAACTGAAGATGATGGTTCGGGAATTATAATTTTGGAGTAGCCAGAGCACATCAACTGGGGAATGGCTAAATAAACTGTTACATGAACGTAAGAGAATATTCACCTCATTGTAAGAAATGATGAATGTGATGAATACAGAGAAGGATAGAAAAAGTTACATGAACTAACACGGAATGAAGAATACAGAATAATACAGAACCAAGAAAACAAAGTATATGATGACTATGTAATAGATGTAAATGTAAAGAGATGTAAAAATGTAAATAGAACAATAAATAGAAAGAACCACACATGCAAAAATAAAAAATCAATGTGGCAAAATTATAAAGATCAAGTATGACTGAGAAGAGATATGAGAGGAGACCTCCAAACTACCCATTTGTGGAGGTAGGAGGCAAATATTCTATTTCCCTGTTTCCCTATTCCCTATTCCCATAGCAAATCAGTTTTATCTCAGGTCTTATTGTTTCCAGCTGGGTGATGATTTTGCATTCAGCCCCTATTATCCCTAGTTCAGAGTCTGGCAAATTATGGCCCAGGACCAAAATGCCTGCTTGTTATCATACTGCCATTGAGCTAAGAATGGGTTTAAAAATTTTTTTTTAACAAAAACAGGTTACTGGCAATATTTGGCCTACATTCATCCACTCACACTCATGCCACCCACAAACATCAACCAAGGGATCTGTATAAATCTGACCACACTACTCTCAATACTACTCAGTAAACTCCAGTGACTTTCATAATTTGACCCCGACTTGCTTTTCCAACTCTACTGTCCTTTATTTTCCTTCCTGGATAATTTTCTCTAGTCCAGCCTTCTTTCTGTTCCTCATACAAGACACTGTGTCATTGTACTGGCTTCTTTCCATGCATGCTAACAGTTACCTAGGAAAAAATCTTTGCAGAAAGCTTCTCTGATAAAAGTTTCTATCCAAGATGTATAAAAAACTGTTTCAAATATATAAAAACAAGAGCCCTTCATAGTAGATAAATGATAAGAGGATATGAAGAGGCAGTCATCAAAGGAAGAAATCTTAGCTATAGAGCCATGTAAAAAAATTCTCGGAGGTGGAGCCAAGATGGCGGACTAGAAAGACACACTTACGCAGGGTTCTCCCCACAGCCCAAAAAATACCTGTAGAGAGGGACTCTCAATAAATTTTGGAGCAGCAGAAGTGGAGAACAACAGAGTGGAAGAGATTTCCAGCCTACGGTAACCTGAAAGGCCCACGGAAAAATCGGTTGCGCCGGATGCAGAGCCAAGCGTGGAGGCCAGCCCAGCTCTGGCCGAGCAGCGGGGCACAACAAGACTCTGGGAAGAGGACACTTCAGGGGCAGAATCTCCAATCGCAGTAGTGGGTCCTCAGATCCCTCGGCCCACAGGTGCCAAAGGTCAGTGACAGGGTTTTATCAGCTAGTCAGGAATGAAGAAGGGCCTTCCCATAGCGCCAGCAGCAGGCAGCAGCCACAGGGCCTGCAGAGCAGCCCACAGGGAAGCTTCATTGTTGGAGCATAAAAACCCCGAGGGGCATTGAAGAGCTGAGTCTTACCTCAACCCTGGGTGGAGGCCCTGGCCTAGCTGATTTTTGTCTCAAACTGAATGGTGGCCCTGCCCATCCAGTTTATCTGAAAATCAGCCCCAAGTGCTGACTTTGTGGAACTGGAGGCCAAGTGGCTGTGGAGAGGTATCTGCTAAGATTCTGGGCACAAAAATCCCTCTCTGCATCCAGACCAGTACACACTTGATTGTGCCACTTTGGAGGAACTGAGATCTCACAGATTCCCAGAGTATACCCTACTCTTGACAAAGGACCCAAAAGTCAAGTAACTGGTTGGGAAAATGCCCAAGAAAGGGAAAAAAAATAAGACCATAGAAGGTTACTTTCTTGGTGAACAGGTATCTCCTCCCATCCTTTCAGATGAGGAAGAACAATGCCTACTATCAGGGAAAGACATAGAAGTCAAGGCTTCTGTATTCCAGACATCCAAAATAAATATTCAGTGGGCTCAGGCCATGGAAGAGCTCAAAAAGGATTTTGAAAATCAAGTTAGAGAGGTGGAGGAAAAACTGAGAAGAGAAATGAGAGAGATACAAGAAAAACAGGTCAACACCTTGCTAAAGGAGGCCCACAAAAATGCTGAAGAAAATACCACCTTGAAAAATAGGCTAACTCAATTGGCAAAAGAGGTTCAAAAAGCCAATGAGGAGAAGAATGATATAAAAAGCAGAATTAGCCAAATGGAAAAGGAGGTCCAAAAGCTCACTGAAGAAAATACTTCTTTCAAAATTAGAATGGAACAGGTGGAGGCTAATGACTTTATGAGAAACCAGGAAATCACAAGACAAAACCAAAAGAATTAAAAAATGGAAGAGAATGTGAAATATCTCATTGGAAAAACAACTGACCTAGAAAATAGATCCAGGAGAGACAATTTAAAAATTATGGGACTACCTGAAAGCCATGATCAAAAAAAGAGCCTAGACATCATCTTTCATGAAATTTTCAAGGAAAACTGCCCTGATATTCTAGGACCAGGGGGAAAAATAAATACTGAAGGAACCCACTGATCACCTTCTGAAAGAGATCCAAAAAAGAGAAACTCCTAGGAACATTGTGGCCAAATTCCAGAGTTCCCAGGTCAAGGAGAAAATCTTGCAAGCAGCTAGAAAGAAACAATTCCAGTATTGTGGAAATACAATCAGGATAACACAAGATCTAGCAGCTTCTACATTAAGGGATCGAAGGGCATGGAATAGGATATTCCAGAAGTCAAAGGAACTAGGACTAAAACCAAGAATCACCTACCCAGCAAAACTGAGTATAATACTTCAGGGAAAAATATGGTCTTTCAATGAAACAGAGGACTTTTAAGCATTCTTGATGAAAAGACCAGAGCTGAAAAGAAAATTTGACCTTCAAACACAAGAATGAAGAGAAGCATGAAAAGGTAAACAGCAAAGAGAAGTCACTTCAACACAAAGTTGAAGTGTTTACATTCCTACATGGAAAGACAATATTTGTAACTCTTGAAACTTTTCAGTGTCTGGGTAGTTGGTGGAATTACACACACACACACACACAGAGCACAGAGTGAATTGAATAGGATGGGATCATATCATAAATGAAATTAAGTGGTGAGAGAGAAATATATTGGGAGGAGAAAAGGAGAAATGGAATGGGGCAAATTATCTCTCATAAAAGAGGAAAGCAAAAGACTTTTCAGTGGAGGGAAAAAGAGGGGAGGTGAGAGAAAAACATGAAGCTTACTCTCATCACATTCGACTAAAGGAAGGAATAAAATGCACACTCATTTTGGTATGAAAACCTATCTTACAATACGGGAAAGTGGGGGAGAAGGGAATAAACAGGGTGGGGGGAATGATGGAAGTGAAGGCAGTGGGAGGAGGGAGCAATTTGAAGTCAACATTCTTGGGGAGGGACAGGATCCAAAGAGAGAATAGAAGCAATGGGGGGCAGGATAGGATGGAGGGAAATACAGTTAGTCTTACACAACACAACTATTATGGAAGTCATTTGCAAAACTACACAGATATGGCCCATATTGAATTGCTTGCTTCCTAAGGGGAATGGGTGGGGAGGGAGGGATGAAGAGAAATTGGAAGACAAAGTTTTAGGAACAACTGTCGAGTATTGTTGTTACTACTAGGAAATAAGAAATACAGGTAATGGGGTACAGAAAGTTACCTGGCCCTACAGGACAAAAGAGAAAATGGGGACAAGGGAAGGGAGGGAGGGATGTTAGAAGAGAGGGCAGATTGGTGATAGGGGCAATTAGAATGCTTGGTGTATTGGGGTGGGGGGAGAGGAGAAATGGGGAGAAAATTTGGAACCCAAAAATTTTGTGAAAATGAATGTTAAAAGTTAAATAAATAAATTTAAAAAAATAATTCTCCAAATCATTAACACTTAATCAAACTATATATACAAAGTCATATACCCTTCAAACCAGTGATAACACCACTAGATCTACATTCAAAGAGAATTAAAGAGGAAAAAGAGCTAATTTGGTTTTTTAATTAAGTTTTTAGTTTTCAACATTCACTTCTATAAGATTCTGAGTTCCAAATTTTCTTCCCCACTCCAAGACAATTGCAATCTGATAGAGGTTTTAGATACACATTTATATTAAATGTATTTTCACATTAGTCATGCTGCAAAGAAGAATTAGAACCAATGGGAGGAACCATGAGAAAGAAAAAACAAAAAGAGAGAGAGGAGAACGCAAATAGTATTCTTTGATCTGCATTCAGACTCCACAGTTCTTTTTCTGGATGGAGAGAGCATTTTCCAACATCAGTCTGTCTTAGATCCTTGCATTGCTAAGAAGAGATAAGTGTATCAAACTTGGTCATCACACAATGTGGCTGTTACTATATATAATGTTCTCCTAGTTCTGTTCACCTCACTCAGCATCAGTTCATATATGTCCTTCCAGGTTTTTCTCAAGTCCACCTGCTTATCATTTCTTATGGAACAACAGTATACTGTTACATTCACATTCCAAAACTTGTTTAGCCATTCCCCAATTGATAGGCATCCCTTCAATTTCCAATTCTTGCACACCACAAAAAGAGCTGCTATAAAAATTTTTGTTCATGTGGGTCCTTTTCTCATCTGTATGATCTCTTTGGGATACAGACCTACAAGTGGGATTGCTGGGTCAAAGGGCATGGACAGTTTTATAGCCCTTTGGGCATAGTTCCAAATTGCTCTCCAGAATGGCTGGATCAGTTCACAACTCCACCAACAATGCATTAGTGTTCCAATTTTCTGACATCTTCTCCAGTATTTCTCATTTTCCTATTTTGTCATGTTAGACAATCTGATAGGTGTGATGTGGTACCTCAGAGTTGTTTTATTTGCATTTCTCTAATCAGTAGTGATTTAGAACATTTGTATATGACTATAGATAGCTTTAATTTCATGTGAAAACTGCCTATTCATATCCTTTGACCATTTATCAGTTGGAGAATGACTTATTATTCTTATAAATTTAATTCAGTTCTCTATATATTTTAGAATGAGGTCAAAAACAACTAATTTGCATAAAAATATTTATATCAGCTCTTTTTGTTGTGGGAATGAATAGGAGATAAAACAAGCGCACATCAACTGGGAAATGGCTATAAAAATTGTTGCATATGAATGCAAAATTTACATTGTGGCCAAAAAAAATAATGAAAGTTTGCAGCATAAAAAGGTGACTGAACTTAAGAGCACAGAAGGAAATTCAGATGAAAACTCAGACAAGTAGAAGAATTTTGAAATTAACATAGTGAATCTGTCATAAATCTTAACAAAAGCAAGCTGTATATTTTCATATTCATACAAAAACTTTTCTATTCTACTGTGTATATCGAAATGTTCTTTTTTCCCCTTTAGTATCTGGAAAATGCAGAGTAAAATAAACATAAAAAATAAGTAGAAAAGATGGAAGGAAGGATCAATAGCACTGAGAACAAGGATGGTTCTGTAACAACAGTATTAAGAATATTAAAGCTCAGAATGATCTGAGGCTGGTGATAAGGACAAGAAGAGATTAAGTCCAAAAACCTACATTGAGGAATAGTAGATCCACAAAGACAAGGGGCTGCTACTTGGGATGGATGTGACAGGGAAACCTGACAACAATGAAAACACAGAGCTTCTCAAATTTTGTTTTACTTCTGTTTCTTCTGCACCAGATACAAGAGAACAGAAATGGCTATCAGAATGGTTTAGCAAGGATAAAGAGAGCTCCTAGTTACTCTTAATAAATTCAAGACACCTGGTCTTTATGAACTATATCCCTAGGAAAAACTGGCAAATGTGAGTCCTTAGACATTATCAATGCTATCTGAAAGATCACAGGAAATGGGAGAATAGGTGCAGTGGGACAGGAGAAAGGCAAAAGTTCCAAATTCAAAACATGGAAGAAAACAAAGTCTGCATAACAAAGAAAGAAGGGACTACAAAGAGCCAGTAAGACTTTTACTAATTCAAGCAGTAGCAGGGTCGGAAACAATATAAATGTATGTTGACTGGAGGGCTCAGGATAAACAAAATGTGGCATATGAGTATGATTAATATTATATGCTGTAAGAAACAATGAATGAAGAGAAGTATGGAGAGACTTAAATAAATGGAGGCAAAGTGAAGTAAGCAGAACCAGGAAAACAATTTGCACAATTATCACAACAATGGAAATGGAAAGAACAACAAAAAAATAAAAACTGAATGCAGTGAAATTATACTGACAACCTTGGCCCCAGAGAAGAGTACCACCTTTCTTTTTTTGCAGAAGTGGGAAACTAAGGAAGTGAAACACTATATACATTTACGCCTTCCACACCACAACTTTCTCTACTGTGGTTTCAATATATCAAAGGCTTGAATAGGAATTTGTGGAAAGTTTTGCGGAAGCCACAGACGACATGTGAAGGCCAGCAGACAGAGAAAAAGTTTAGAAACTCAAAAATGCATAAAATACAAGTATAGTATTATGTAATATCAACATATTTTATCTTTTAATATCATAATAATTCAGAATTTTTCTCTGGTATGAAGAGAATGCCAAAAAAATTTATGTGGATTTTCTAGATTGCAGGTGTGCTGCAATCCAAAACTCCCATGATGTGGAAGGGATGACTGTATAATGTAGGATTTTACTAATATTTTGGTTAGTTTTGCTGAACTGGATTTTTTTCCTTGGTAAAAATCTTGGTTATAAGGAAGAGTTCTCTGGGAGGGAGAGGAAAGAGGTATATATTGAGAAATAAAGATTATGTAAACCCAAAAGAATGTGAATAAAAATGATAGAGGAAATGCTAATCTAGCCTTATGGACTTTTCTGATAGGGTAACTAAACTTACAGAGAAAAGGAATATTACAGTTTGTTTAGACTTAAGCAAAGCATTTGATAAAGTATCTTGTACTACTCTTACAGAAAGGATGGACTAAATGGTATCACAACTGGGAAGATTCAGAATTGGTAGAGCTGGTATGTTAAAAAAAAAACAACAAAAAACATTCCTGATTCAATGTCAACTGGGCAAGCAGGCTTCAGTGGAATATTGCCTGGATGTGTCCTTGACCCTGTGGTGTTTAACACTTTTATCAATGACTAGGATAAAGGAAGGGATGACATACTCATCAAATTTACAGATGTCACAAATCTGGAAGGGGAAGCTAATCCATTGGATGACAGGCAGATATCCAAAAAGATCTTGGCAGGCTAGAGCATTAGGCTGAATTTAGTAAGATATAATCAAAGATGGGGGAGGTATGGTTGGGTTGTTTTCAGAAATTGTGGGTTCCCTCTCATTGGAGTTCTTTGTTTGAGTCTGTGTAGTTCACTTGCAGGAGTATCACAGTGGGGATTCCATTCAGGTATGACTTGGATTAAATGGCCTTTAAGATCCCTTACAACTTTTAAATTATGTGACTTTGATCATGTACCAAAATGACACTGGAATGAGGTGTAGTTTTAGGAGTTGGAACTCTTTTCTGTTATCATTGCTTATATAAAACAGATGTACCTGTTGTGGTTCTAGGGTAAAATTCTTTTCCTGTTCTGCATTCAAAACCATTTTCTTTGTGAGTTCCAGTTGCTTCTCTAGAATAGAACAGCGAGTCTGGGTAGCACTGAGCTGTGCACTTATATCTATGAAAAAGAGAAAGAAGCAAATAAGTAGTTGGTACTCCATTCTCACATTTAACTTCAGAGACTTCAACTTTCCTTACAAGTGGAATCATATGACTATCATTAATTTGCAATTATTTGCAGGTTATTTTACTCCATACCACTTTTGATCTATACCTACATGCCTGCTATAGGCTACTTTTCTAGTCTGTGAAGATGAAATGGATCAAAACTAATTATTCTAAATATGGATAATAACGACTCTGGTCCAAGGACTATGCTTTAACCAAATAAGCTACGTAGACACAAAAAAAGTATGATGCTCCATAACATTTGGCACAATGAAAAGAGTTTTACAGTCCTCAGTGGCGGTCCTGCCCCCACCCAAAGCCCCTGGGGGAATAGAGCAGCTGATCTGATCTCAGCCCTCTATGGCAGTCCCGCCCCCACCCAAAGCCCTGGGGGGGGTGGTGAGGGGAAAGCAAGGAATTGAGCAGCTAATTTGAATCTCAGCCTTGTACTGGGGAGAGGAGAAGCACTAGTACCCTCCTCTTGACATTCAGAAGTCAAGTAACTGGCAGGGAAAATGCTCAAAAAAGGGAAAAAAAATAAGACTATAGAAGGTTACTTTCTGGGTGAACAGATGTCTCCTTCCATCTTTTCGGACAAGGAAGAACAAAGCATACTGTCAGAGAAGCAAGGCCTCTGCCTCCAGTACCCCCAAAATGAATATGAAGTGGGTTCAGACCATAGAAGAGCTTGAAAAGCGTGTCAGCAGCCTGCTAAAGGAGAACTAAAAAAATGCTAAGGAAAATAACACCTTTAAAAAGAGGCTAAACTCAATTGGAAAAAGAGGTCCAAAAAGTCAGTGAGGAGAAGGAAGCTTTAAAAAGCAGAATTAGACAAATGGAAAAGAAGGTTTAAAAGCTCAGTGAATAAAATAGTTCTTTAAAAGGGAGAATTGAGTTCAGGGAAGTTAAAGACTATGAGATAAACCAAGCAGTTAAAAAAGAAAACCAAAATTTTGAAAAAATAGAAAATAATGTGACACATCTCATAGGAAAAACAACTAACCTGGAAAAGAGATCCAGGAGAGAATTTAAAAATTATGGGACTACCTGAAAGGAAGGGTGGGGTGTGACAGAAGGGAGGGTACATTGAGGAAAGGGGTAATCAGAATGCAAGGTATTATGGGGAGGTGGGAGGGGAGAGATGGGGAGAAAAATTGGAACTCAAAATTTTGTGGAAATGAATGTTGGAATCTAAAAATAAATTAATGAATTAAAAAAAAAAGAAAAGAGTTTTAGATTCAAGACTCCTAAATTTTAGTTCTTCCTCTACAACTAATTAGCAGTGTGACTTCTGAGCTAGTCACTTACCTGCTATGGGCTATTATCAATGTTGATAAGAGGGGGTAAGACAAAATCAGTGAAGCAATAAAAACCTTTCTGTTTCTGAAAATTACTGGACAACCTCACCTTTTCTCTGCTTTATCAGTTCTTGGTGTGCCAAGTCTCGCTCATTATTTTCATTCAGCAAGGCTTTTTTATACAACGCAGCTTCTTGGGAAAGGGTATTCAGGTTATCTTCAGCTTGTGCCCTCTCTAATTCTAGTTGATGAATCTTATCCTGAAGAGTCTTCAGGGCCAACAAAATAGCTGTCAGGGGAAAAAAACTCAATATTACCTACTAACCCTATAAGTGAGGATTTTTAATAGCAGTATTGTACTAGGAAAACAAAAGAGTGGCACACTATTTGTAATTACCAAGTTACCAAAAGATTTCAAATGTTATACTCCCAAAGTTAAAAATATGAACAAGGCTAAACAGGATGAATTGCTTATTTTTAACAATATGTAAAATCCTTATCTCTAAGATCATACATATTAGTCATTTTAAGGCTTACTGTATAATTGCATAATTAAGTAAATTTGGAAAATATGCTATATTTCAAGAAGGAAGAAAATGAAACGGACTTAGAATCTTAGGTTAGAATCTACAAACTCAGTTTTCAATCAATCAATCAACGAAAATTTAAGTGGCTGCTATTTGCCAGGCACTGTGCTAACCAACCAGTGATGATAAAAAAGAGGTAAAAGACTGTGCCTGCCCTCAAGGAGGCAAAATCTAATGGGGGGAAGAGAACATATAACAAACAAATACGTACAAACAAGGTATATACAGGATAAATAAGAAATAATTAACAGAGCAAAGACACTAGAATTAAGATATGTTGGGAAAGGTTCCTGTAGAGAACAAGATATTAGTTGGCACATAAAGGGTGAGAGAGAGCATTCCAGCAATGGGGAATAGCAAGGAATTTTTATGCTTTATTCCCTGCCACACACATCAGTGACATTGGCCTCTTACCTGCCCCATGAACAAGAGCCTCTATCTCTTGGCTCCAGATATTTTCTCTTGCCCCCCATGCCTGGAGTAATCTTCCTTCTTAACTCCACCTACTGACTTACCTAACTTCCTATTTTTTTTTATAAAATGTCTTTCCTAATTCCTCTTACTTCTAGTGCTTTCCCCTGCTGTTTTCTACTTATCTTATATGTAGCTTGCTTTGCATGTTGTCTCCTCTATTAGACTGTGGGCTCCTTTAGGGTAGGGACTGTCTTTTGCCTCCTTTTGTATCTCCCTGCTCTTAGCACAGTGCCTGGCACTTAAAAAATATTTACTGACTGAAGGAGACCAGTGTCACTAGACCCAAGAATGCATGGTGGGGAGTAAGATGAAAGAATATTGAAAAGGCAGAAGGGGGCTAGGTTATGAAGAACTTTGAATGCCAAACAGAGAATTTTTGTATTTGAACCTGGAGGCAACAGAAAGCCACTACAGTTTATTAAGTGTGTGTATATGTAGTAGGATAACATGGTCAGTTTATTTTTGTGACTGAACACAGTACGACCTGGAGTGGAAAGAGACTTGAAGCAGGCAGACCCACACGCAGGTTACTGTAATAGTCCAGTGGTGAGGTGATGAAGGCCTGCACCAGAGTGATGGCAGCATCAGACAAGAGAAGGGGACACATGTGAGAGATGTTACAAAGGTAAAATTGACAGGCCTTGGCAAGAGTTTGAATAATTCAGATGTGTTCTTTCCCAAGTGCTTGAAGAGACTGTCAACCATTCAACCAATAAACATTTGTTGAGTACCTAATATGCAAAGTACTTCACTAAACCATCAGACTTTTGTACAAAAAGGCATTTGTGATAGTCTGCCTGCTATAAGAGGTTTACCATACAACTGGCATTTGATGTTAGATTTTGGTTCTTGGGGAGAAAAAAGGGAGAAGTATAATCATATGATCAGAATTAAACTCATAGAGAGCAGGGACTGTATCATTTTTATATTTATATTCTCAATGCTTTGCATAGTACCTGGAACATAGTGAATGTCTAATAAATGCTTGCTGACAGATTAAAAAGTGATCTCCTTGAGGTAGATATTGTCCTTTTCAGTTCAGGAAAGTTCATAGCCCATAAACACATTATATGATCTTCCAGTAACTACTACTTTATTCTCTGGATAAGAAAATGTCTCTCTCTCTGTAGAACTGAAGGTTTATCTAGAAACATAAAAAGCTGAAATGGAGAAATAGAGGATAGGACCTGGAACTATAATTTCATTGGAATGTAAAATTTCCAGAAGAACTTCCTCTACCAATTCAGATCTGTCCTTTATTTGCAACTTATTGTTTTAAAGAGGTGTCTAGAACACTGAGAAATTAAGTGACTTGCTTTAAAAGAACATAACCAGAATGTGTAAGAGGTAGAACTTGAATTTGGGTCTTCTTGCCTGCTAGGTCAGCTATTTATTACTCCATGCTGTGTTTGTGAAGAAACATTATACTAAAAATATAACAGTCCACATTTCTATGTGACTTTTAGGTTTTATCCTCACAATCCTTCTTTGAGGGAGATAGTCTAAGAATTATAACCTCCATTTTACAGATGAGGAAACTGAAGCTCAGAACATTCATACAGCTCCTATGACATACTCAGGTCTCAATGTTGGGTGTTCTAACACCAAATTCAGTGTTCCTTCCAAGTAATTAGATTGTCTAATTTTAAAATGAAATCTATATAACTCTAACACATATTATGTCTCAACTCTATAGCTGATTTAGTTGATTAGCTGGAATGTAATTTTCCCGAAGCATAGTTTCTAAAAACAAAAACAAAACAAGAAGTATTGTCTCCCCTCCAGAACAGTGGTCTCCAAAAGTAGTCTGACCCCAAGGATGAAGTGAACTGACCTAAGAAGGTGTCTGATCAACCAGTAAGAGGGTTGGAAGATAGGTTACATCCCACTTTCCTTAAAGCAGCCAATCATGGGTCTTGTCTCCAAAACAAGCTCACTGACCATTTTCTTCTAGCACTCTCCCACTCCTCCCTCCTCTACTAATTCAAAAGCCTCCAATTCTATATCAGGGGGTCCTAAAATTAGCAATTTTGACATGTGACTCTATGTAGTGTTATTAACCTTGTTAGGGAATGTGAAAGTCATATTATTGCAAAACTACCCAATAATGCTCATTGGTGTTTTCCAGCATTTGAATATTCACGATAGACTACAGTTCTTGGTAATTACCATTAAGTTTAATAGTTCTTATTTATTAAACTACATTTTAAGATACCCATAATAATAAGCAAAGAGTCTGAAGAATATTGGAAGTATTTTGAAGAAAGATTAATAAAATCAAAGAAAAATGAAAGATTTCAAATCACTGTTAAAATATACTGATTTATAATAAGCCATGCATTTATATTGTTTTTATCTTAAACACCTGAAACTTTGCATATAACCCTATTGCAAAAAATATTATTTATTATAGTTACTTATTATTACTTTAAAATGCATAAATAAAATACTATAAAAATACAGAATAACATGATTTTGGGAAATTCATACTTAATGAAATTAAGTATAAATATCCGTTAGGAATTTGGTTTATCACAAGCACATACAATGCTTTGTTTCATTCAAGAAATAAGACATTATAATAATATAAAATGAAGAATTATATTAGCCTTACCATGGCTGTTTGGAGTAGAAAGGGGCTGTAACTTCTCAGGCATATTAGCTTGAGGTACTGCTTCACAGTATGCAAACGAAGGGTTAGTTATTTTATCTGGAGGCTTAAGATAGCTTCCTATAAGACTGTGCTTAAATTCAGCATACATTATCTAAAAAAGGAATAGAGAAAAATGTTATATATAATCATTCTTAAATACTTGAGGATTCAGGTAAGACTTTTTGTTAATTTTTGATATTACAGGTATGTTATATAGAATTAACTGGTTTAAAAGGGATTTTAAAATTTGAAACATTTCACTAAGAAATGCTTTTTGACAACCCTTTTCTGGATATTCTCTTGTCTCTGTGACTTTTTTGGTTGTTTTCCTACTGTCTGAGGTCTTCATCTCAATTTCATTTGCTGGATCTTCAACCATATTAAACTACCATTACCTGTGGAATTCCTCAAAGGATCTGTCCTAGATGCTCTTCTCTTTTTTCTCTAAAATCTTCCTTGTTCATCTCCTACTCTCTTAAAGCTTCAATTACTATCTCTATAAATGATTTCTAGATCTGTACATCCAGTCTAGTGTCTCTCTTAAGTTCCAATCCCACATCACCAACTGCTTATTGGACATTTCAAACCAGATGTCCAATAGGGTAACTCAAAGGCAACCTGTCATACCAAAAACCTCCAGACAAATCATCCCAACAGAACAGTCTCCCCTCCTTGAAAGAAAGATTCTTTTGTTCCAGGAAAGGAAACCACACAATCACACATCTGATTAGCTGCAACGTATATGCCCATTTCTTTAATGGTGGGTGAAGTTTAAAGCCATAACAAGGACGTAATTATGAATACTTTGGGCTGGCACTAACTTATTAGAAACAGAGGAAACAATATTTTTTTTTAGTTTCAACAGTTTTCTGAGTAAGAATGAGTCAAGTTTACAACTCTAACTTTAGATGTTGTGTTCTCTTGACAACTGACACAAATATTTTAAGTGATATATAAAATTTCTCATATAAAATTTCTCATATAAATAAATCTCACTGGATCCAATTATTAAACATGATAAAGCAACATAAAATAGAAAATTAAGATCTCATTTTTTTAATAGCAAAATTAAAATGTATTCCCAAATTAGCATTAATTGCTTAGAATATACATAGGATCAGGGGATTTAGGATTAGATGGGACCCTAGAGAGAATTAACATAAGGATTCTTTATCTGGAATACATGAACTTAAAAATATACATTTTGATAGTTATAGTTTCCTTTTTAATTATTTTATACATTAAAAATATTATTCTGATAGGGAGGCCACAGCCTTCACCAGACTGCCCAAAGCGCCTGTGACACACAAAAGTTAATAACCCATAATCTAGTCTAGCTTCTCTTTCTTAAACAGAATAACATTTAGATATCCCAAATTATATGTGAAGTACCTTCTTTTGGTAAAAGTAATTTGTAAATTATTCATTTAAAAAAGCAATGTGAAAGTCTCAAATTGTTTTCTCCATACCTACATTCTAATTTCATTATTTAAAAGAGTTATTGAATATTTTGTAAGAGATTTTTTTTTTTTTTTATTGAGAAGTAGTATGGATTAATGGATAGAAAACTTGTCTTGCAGTCAGGAAGAACTTGCTATGTGACCACTGGCAAGTGATTTACCTCTTGATGACCCAAGAACACTCTAAGCTGATAAATAAATTGCTGAGCTGAGACAAACCCGGACAGGGGGCATTTTCATGGCAGGACTGCCCTTAAATATTCAAACGGAGCTGTGAAATCATCCATTTAAATGTTCTCTCCAACAATGCAGATTACATCCTATTCTTATGAAACCCTTATGCGTGTTTTCTCACAAATTTGGTCTCACATTTAGAATGCCAAAAGACAAGTTTAAAATGTACCACTAATTTAAAACCTGCGTGATTCTCAACATCCTCTTAGTAGTTTTCCACTACTCTGAAGAATCAGGAGGGGTTCTGGGTAAGGACAGTACATTGTTTTTATTTCACGGGTTGTCATGGTCAAAGAATGCAATCACTGCAAACAGCCTGCTGGTGATGAGTTTATCCATATTTTCCTAGGTTGGTCCTCAGAAAGTAGTCTCAATTTGTTGATAAGATCATATTCAAAGCCTTTCCAAGATGGCAGACAGAAGCTGATAGAGCTTACTTTCTGCTTCTTAGCCCAAGAGAACTTAGGGATTGCCTATACCAATGAAGTAGAAGATCTGAATCAACAAAGTTTTTATTCAGAATTAAGACAATAAATTATTTTTATTTTGTCTAAATAGAGCAATAACATTCAGGGGTATTTAAAGTAATTTCTTGTTTTTAATTTTTAGTGGTATCTTTTGGTGTCATATCACTTCATTTCCCAATATACAGCTCCCTCACCTAGAGAGAGCCTTTCTAAATGGGTGGTGGGGAAGAGAGAAGTACTTCAGCAAAAGTAATCAACACATCCATCAAGTACAACAACTCATAGAGAATTCCATCATAGCCATAGGGGCCCCTCCCTGCAAAGAATGAAGGGTGGTACATTTTCACATACATCTCTAACTTCATGGTCAAACTTAATCATAATTACATGGTGTTTGGCTTCCTTTTTTTTTTTTGTAGTTCTTTTACATTTTATTTATATTATAGGCATTGCTTATATTCTTTTCTTAGTTCTGATTTTATTTTATATAAGTTCATATTCTTCCCACACCTCCCTCTATTTTTCAGATTCATAATTTCTTATGGTGAATTACTACTCCATTACATTTATGTATCACAATTTGTTTCGCCCACTAGTAACTGATAGGCATCTACTCTGTTTCTAGGTTTTACTACAAAAAGTGCTGCTATAAATATTTTGATGCACATGGGACCTTTCTTTCTGTCTCTGACCTTTCCTGTAATAAAAGTCTAGAAGTAGATATCTCTGGGTCTAAGGGCATGGACATTTAGTCAGTTTCTCACCATAATTCCAAATTGCTTTCCAGAATGGTTACATTATTTCATAGCTTGACCACCAGATTACTACTGGCCCTGTCTTTTCAAATCCTTCCAATAGGGGGTATTCCTGTATCTTGTCATCTTTGATAATTTGCTGGGTCCAACATGAATATTCAGAGTTGTTTTGATTTTTATTTCTTTAATTATTAGTGATTTTGAACAATCTTCCATATGGCTGTTAATAGTTTGCAAAGAGTCTGCAATAGTTTTTGAAGGATTATTTGTTCACAGCTTATGTTCAGGCCCTTACCTCACCTTGCCTGTGCTGTAGCAAAAGTCTACAAATTTGCATCCCTTCAAGTATTTTCCTTTTCTAATTCATCCTCCCATATAGTTGCAAAAGTGATATTACTAAAGCACAGGTCTGATTATATATCACGTCCCTGTTCAATAATAAACTCAAATAGCTCCTCCCTATTACCTCTTAGATCAAATATAAAGTGCTCTGTTCAACATTTAAAGGCCTTCACAAACTGGCTCCCATCTATCATTCCAACATGATTCCACATTACTGTCTCCACACTATAATCATCAAACTGGCCTTGCTGTATACCTCACAATGACATTGAGAAGGATAATAATCCATCTCCCATCTCTATGTCTTTGCAAAGGCTGTTTTTCCCAATAATTCCAATGCTCTCCCTCCTCTCTGCCTTTCAAAATCCCTTGTTTCTTTCACAGTTCAGCTCAAGTACCAAGTCCTTCCTTCTAATCCTCCCCAACTACTAGTGTCTTAACTCTCTTCCCATTGTTTTTTATAGAAAGATAGATGTAGATATGGCTATATATACAGACACTGATACAGATATAGAGATCTACATATCTCATAGTATCTTATATACACTGAAATACATATACAGATATACACATTGTTTTATATACATGTGTATTTATACATACACATACATGCGCACATGTATGTGTATGTATAAATACACATGTATATAAAACACTGTCTCTTCCTATAGATTACAAACTCTCTTTGGATAGGGCCTGTTTTTTGGTTTTCTGTCTGTTTCCTCGGTGCCTCGTACTTTTGTTTGGTGCATAATAGACACCTAGACACCTACTCAATATTGGTTCACTGATTGACTAATAAATGAAGATTCATCTTTAACAGTCCAGTATCTATGTAGAAGTTATTATGTATGATGGAATGGTAATGACAAATCAATACATAACATCTGACAGCTTCTGTGAAAAGATTGATATAATCACCTGAAAAAAGTGAAAAAGGAGTAAGACATTCATTTATCTTGCTCCTAAATTATAAAATTGAAGGATTATTCAGTGATAATTAAATTAGTTTTACAATAAAAAAAGTTAACTGAGGAAAACATTCTTATCAAATATTTTTACAAATTTTAGGGACTGGGCCTTCATCTATTACATTAATTAATTTTTGGCTTCTTTCAAGATCCATCTCAAATCTCACTTTCTGTAGGAGGTCTTTCTTGGTCTACTCTCCCCCCCATCCCTCTACTGCTGGTGTCTTCCCCCTGTGAGATTACCTTCCATCTACCCTGTACATATGTTTTCATGTTGCTTCTCTCATTAGAATCTGAGTTCCTTGAGGGAAGGCACTATATTTTTTCTTTTATTTGTGTGCCCCAGAGTTTGTTCGATGGAAATGAAAGCTGAAACGTACTGCATTTGCTAAATACTTGTTGACTATTGGGTTTCATATACCATATATGTCATGGTCGCTACTACTCTTTTGGGAAGAAGTCTCAAGTTACTGTTTGGTGAAGGGAAGATGTGCCAGAGAAAGGTGGAGGGAGCTGTAAAACTTCAACATGTTCAGACAATTTTATGGGATCAAGGGGAGAGGCATTAGAAGGATCTCTACTACTAGTCCAATAATCCTAAAAGGAACAAAAAAAACGGAAAACGGTGCCAATGTATGGGAATAGTGTTTGAAAAGTCTAAGAGAGCCATCAGATGAAACTCCAATTTGGTCAATTCCTTGCTGAACAGCAACACCATATATACTAAGGATGACTGATCATTTTTGCTGCTGACAGGGTAGAGAAATACACAACCCTAGGTTCAAAATCTGTCTTAGGATGTTTATATTCTAGCACAGAAGCAAAAATCTCATTTCTCTTTCTGGCAGAAGATCTTACCTAATCATCAACAATACTACAGTAATACCAATGGCTTATATTTACATGACACTATATGGTTACAAAACATTTCACATGAATTATTCATTTTCAGCCCCCAAACAACCACATGATCTAGCTAGTATGTTATTTCCATTTTCATGATAAGGCAATTAAAGCTATGAAGCTTCCCTATCATCTAGAAAGTAAGTAGAAGACCCAGAACTCAAATGTAAGATCTTTTGGACTCAAGTTCTGTGCTCTTTTCCTCTACTCTGACTGCCTCCCACAGCTTCTAGTACAAATAAATGTCTGTGAGTGACTTTAGTGAAGGCTGTAATGGTGCTTGCTATAAAAGCTTTGGATACACATATACTGCATTCACACACAATTAAATGAAAAGCTGATGAACAAAATTTTTGGCTTCACAGTGATAGCAGTTTAGACCCCCTCTCTTTCCACACTCCTCCCTTAAGCAACAGTTCCATCTAACTATAAAGTTTGTTCTTCTCCAGCAAAAGCAAGAACATATTATCTAGTAAGTGATTAACTAACTGGTGAATCCACTGCCAGGGTAGAGATAATAGAGCATCTGTTGAAAAATCTGTAGAGCAAGAGTAAGAAAAAACATCAAACTCCAACAATATCCAAAAAAGCATTTGCACATTAAACTTGAAAAAAAATTAAATGACTTTGTAGGAACTGTCACTGACAATGTAAAATTTTATTAACTTATTTGCAGTGTAACTAAAAAGGAATCTATTGAGTGAAATGTTTTGATTTTTAAAATTTAAATGGACTGATTTAACAATGGTCTAACAGGTTTTTTGAATTCATAATCATCTTTTTAAAAAACTCTGCAGAATTAAATAGAATTAAATCTTAACAGTGATGTTCTATTATGAACTTAAAGCAATCTTGTATACATGTATTATTTCTAAACTTTACCCTGAAATAATTTCTTCAAATACTTCAATGGAGCCAAGAGATTAGCAGTGCAGACTATAATCCATACATTCCTTCTCATTCCATGTAATTCTTTTCCACATTTTCCCATGGATCCCTCACAAAGAATGTATAAAAATGATGTTCTTCCTTTTGGTATTTTGTGGGTACCAGTGTAATGTGTAGAGTCTACTTCTGTGACCTCTCACTCTTAATACAAACTACAAGACCTGAACACCTCCTCTTTTGATCATGTATTTTTGGCAACAAACTCTTACTTCTTGAATGTAATTTTTGAAGATATGTTAGTCTACTTGTGACCACTATGTACTTCAATGACTGTAGGTTACCCACAACTTTGAGTCTTTGAGGTTTGTGGTGTTCCATGATTCACAACTGAGTACCAATCACTCTAGAGTCAGTCCAAAACGATATGCTGGCTAGATGTATCAAGCCCTAAAACATCACAGGCACTCTTTAAGGAAAGCTATGAAACTCAAAAAGGTTAACAGCCCACATTGTCAGAAAAACTGAATGAATGAAAAATGCATGTTGTCTAGACCAGGGATAGGGAACCTGTGGCCTCAAGGCCATGTGAGGCCCTCTAAGTCCTTAGGTGTGGCCCTTTGATTGAATCCAAACTTCACAGAACAAATCCTCTTAATAAAAGGATTTGTTCTATAAAACTTGGACTCAGTCAAAAGGCTGCACCCAAGGACCCAGAAGACCACAAGTTCCTCACCCTTGGATAACAAGAAGTTGGAAAACCCAGGATCTCTGTATTAGTAAATTTGGGGCAGGAATCACAGGCAGAGGATGAGTTGAGTCTAGAATTAATAAAAGAATGAGTTGAATTTTGGAAATTGAGCAGTGTTTTTTTTAATGATCCCCAGATGTGTCCTGTTACCCATTAAGAAAAAAAATCTTCCTGATAATGCCATATGGATGAAAACAGTAGACAAACAATCAGTTTTAAAATACAGTATAACCCATTCACAATACTCATGCTGAAATAAAGGGCTTAGACCTCAGCTTTACAAGGCAGGAAAGCAGAGCTGCACTAGGGATTCTGGTACCTGACTCCTTAACATTTTCCTGTAGGATAGATACTTGGAAATGTAACCACCTGGACTCCAGTGAGATTTTTCTCTCCCCCTACCTCCCCAACCTCAACTTCCCTGGCTTTCTTTTGTATCTAGTAAAAAACACTTTTCTCCCTACTCCCAGATCTTGAGATAGTGAAGACCACGAATGTAGCTAGACTATCTTGTGTTATTGCCCAAAAGGGAAAAAACACCTGCCTTTGGTCATCCCCTTCTGTTAAGTGTCCCCTAGTCACCCTGCTATTAGCAGATCATTTCTCACCTGGCTGTTCACTTGGACGTCATCATTGTCTCCAAAATTCATTCTCCTGAAAAGCCACATCACCTTTGAAACTCATACCTGCTCTGTATCACCCTCCCAATTGGAATCCTACCTCTCTCTGACTAGATAGGTGGGTGGACCCTGAAGAGCTCTTCCTAGATCCTCCATTTAAGTAGGGAACCCAGGGGAGACACCTCATTGTTTCCCACCTGGCTGCTCACCTGGACTCATTTAGGGGTACCTCACTCCTCCTCTCCCCCAGTTTCTTTTTATGTGTTGTACTCCCTTTTAAGATTGTGAGCTTCTTGAGAGCAAGGACTGTCTTTTGTCTTTCTTTGAATCCCCAGAACTTAGCACAGTGCCTGGGACACAGTCGGCACTAAATAAGTGTTTATTAACTGACATATGTCCTAATTGTGTAACAGCCCTTAGGCCAGAAAGATCAGAATAAAGAGGTATTTTTGTTTCCTTCTCTTCTATCTGCAACTAACTCCAGAAGGGTCAAGACATGGAGGGAGAGGTAGAAAATTGTGGCCCCACAGACATTCTGATGGCCTAGATCGGAGCCTATGCTTAGTAAGAATTGGATGAGATGGTGGTGCCTCAGATCCTATAAACAATTTGATGATTCAGTAGAATAGAAGTGTACCTTAAGGGCAGGGACTGGTTTTTTTCATTCTGATCTCCAATGCAATGCATAGCAAATAGTAGGTGGTTAATGAATGTCTGAATTTGCTGAATAGCCTAATTGCACTATGTTTATTCTATGCAGTTCTTGATTTATGTGGCTATTCTTTTCTTAGAGGATGCTGTTTGACCTGTAGCTCAACCTGTAGTATATATGCAAATAAGTAATAAGCTATGTCAAAACTGTTCTATTGTATTAATGATAGAAATTTAAGTTAACCATATATTGTCCATGTTATTACTGACCAATAGAAACACATCTTACCAGCATTACAGCAATTATATAGATATGTGTGGTTTGGGACATAACTTTGAAAGGTTTTTGGCTCTTGTAAAATTAACTTTTATAAACATACATAAATGGAAAACAAGAAAGTTAAGTCTTGACAGTTCAAGGAATACTATAAAAAAAAATCATCTTTTTTTTTCAGGGATTCAGATACTATATATGGCACTATCAATTTTTTTCTCCTTATCCTTATTTTTCCACTCTTTTCTATTCTGTCAAAAAGTTTCTGAAACCCCCTTACAACCCTACGCTAACTCTATACACATTTTCTCCTCTCCACTACCTTTTTTTTTTTTTTTTAGATTGGGTTTCCCTATCTTGCTCAGGATTTAAGTGAAACAACCACTCATAGGCCAAATCTCAATACCGAGAAGCAGAATTGCTGCTCTATTTGTAAGCAATTTAGTGACTCTCCACTTGTATAAGTCTCCTGTCTACGAAGTCTGCTTTACCATACTGGTGACATTTAATGAGGACGGCTGACTGGCTTTAGCCCTACTGAAACTTAGAACTCCCAAACTCAGGTAATCCACTAGTCTCCAGCAGCAGGGACTACAAGCCTGTGCCATCATATCTGTCACCACATTAATGCTATTTAACATCATTGTGAAATAACAACATTTTTCCTTTATTAGGCCCAGGAGAAGAGAGGTAGGCTAATCATACAATACACATTTATTAGGCATTTATGATGTGACAGGAACTGTATGTGGTAAGTGCCAGGAATACAAAGAAAGACAAAAACAGACTCCGCACTAAAACAGCTCATATTCTAATAGATAGGGGGTGTTCAACCTGGAAAAAATGATGCACATACCAAAAAAAAATCGATTATCTCAGGAGGAAGGCATTAACAATGAGGGGAATCAGGAAAGGTCTCCTGTAGAAGGTGGGATTTGAGGAAAGCCTTGAAGAGTCTTGAAGGAAATCTAAGAAACAGAGGGGAAGAGGGAGAGCATTCCAAGCATGGGGGGGTTTTGGTGGGGGAGTGAAAATACAGAGAGTATGGAGATGCCATGTCTTGTGTGATGAACAAATAGGTCAGTAGACAATGCTTAGAAGGAAGTAATTTGTAAGAAGACTGGAAAGGCAGGAAGAGGTCAGATTGTGATGGGTTTTGAATGCCACACAGAGGACTTACATTTGATCATGGTAATTAGAGTTGGTTGAATGGGAGGTAATATAATCAGATCTCTGCTTAGGGAAACTACTGTGGCAAATGAGTGGAAGATAGACTGGGGTGGGGAAGAAGCTTGAGGGTGGGTGCACAATCAGAAGACTATTGCAATAACCCAGGTAAGAGATGATGAGTCTGTACCAGGATGGTGGCCGTATAAGTGAAGGAAGAGAGATGTGTTTGGGAGATAATAGGAAGAGATACTATGAAATAATAAGATTTAAAAACAGACTGGATATGTGCAGTTAAAGTGAGTAATCAAAGATGAAACTGAGGCTGTAACTCTGAGTAACTAGGAGGATGGTGATACTCTTCTGGAAATAGGAAGTTTGAGAAGAGGAGAGGGATTTGTAGAGGACTTTGTCTTGACAAGGAAAAGGATCATCTCTTAATGAGACAGAGGTAGAAGATGATGGGAGAAATCCAACACTGGGATTTGGCAAGCTGTAAAACAGGCAAATGGACAAGGGGGTAAAGGATTTATGTAAAGGATTAAGTAACCCTGAAATGACTCACCAAGGGATCAAAAAAGAAATGGAAAGACAGTATAGACAGTACAACAGTGAGAACCTGAGGAATGGAGGGATTCATATTCAAAGAGTGAAGAACAGGGTTTAAAAGAGTTTAAAATATAGAGAAAGATGTAGTGATACGATGATAAAGGAATCTCATGGTTCACAAATACGGAAGTAGAATATTTCCAGGAGATGCTAAAATCAAGGGTATGACTGGTTAGTAGATATGGTAGGGTGGAGGAGGTCATGGAAATTGAGTAGATGGGAAGTGAGGACATTTGAGGCAGTTATCAGTATGTAAAGTCAGTTCCGATAAAACATAACATATGCATTCCCCCCTACCCCAAACACTATGCTATGGAAAATTACTCAACAAGAACCACAGAGCTTATGAGGAAAATGGTGTTAAGAGATTCAATGCTTAAAAGATTTCATCAGTGATACATAAGGGCCAAAAACTAGTAAAAATGGTTGCACAGTTTTATACATGTTAAATGGTCAATACAAAAATACTACAATAAAGAATAGCTGCCTCTGCAGGCTACCACTGGGCCTGTGCCTCGGACTGCAAAATTAAGTTGGAGGCCACAGCAGAAGGCAGGGAAGGGAAGTGTAGACCAAACTTTCTTCAAGCGTGGCTCCTACTGCACTAGAAGATACATCACAAAAATGGCATTTTACCTTGAAAAAACCCTGACTTTTGCTTGTGGAAGTGAGTATTGGAAGGGTCTTAGCTTTATGAGTTACTGTGAAGTGGTATACATTATTCTAAGTTCTCTCACTGTTTCCCAGGGAAGAAATAACAGAGGCAAACTCAAAATTCAGGTTATGTCAAAATGTTCCCTTATCAGTTGTACTGGAACAAAACTGCATTTTAAAAATACAAGTTATAATAGAACTGACTGTATGTTAAATCTCTCAATATGGGTGGAGAGAAAGACTGCGAGCCAGGCGCTGAACTCATTGAAGAAAGAAAGAGAACATCTTGAGGAATCTATAGATAACAACTACCAAGAACTGGATTGGGAGACAAATTTGAATATTGTGAATCCCAAAGCAGCAGAGGTTGCTAAATGATAGTGGTAGAGGGTTCAGAAGTGGCTATGGAGAGTAGAGAGTACACCCAACTCCTTCACCACAATCAGTGATCAGCAGGGGTGGGAGTTGAAGGGTAGGGGAGTTCAATCAGCACAGGAAAAGGGTGGCAATGGATACAATGCCATTAGGAGAGTGCCAGAAGACAGAAGTGAGCACAGAGGAAAGGGTAGGCTGATCTGGAAAAAACCTTTGAGAGGGTGATGGGAGTAAGAGAGTGAGCCTCTTTAAAAAGGGAGAGGCAAGAGGGTTTTTTTACACTGATGGCTTAGAGGTTCAAAAATCACTAGGACAGAGAGAATATGAGAGGATGGATTATGACAAACATTGAGAAATGAGTACTGCCAGAGAATCTGTGGCTGGAGCAAGGTCAGGTAAGGGAAGCAGGTGATTAGATTGTTCCCTTGTGGTACAACCTCATGGTAGAGGGTGATATTGTACCCTGGCATGTCCACCTCACGGTAGACAAGAGATGAAGTTAAAAAAAAAAAGGAAAGAGAAAAAAGATGGCAAGCATTTTGCATCTAAGGAGGTATCCTTAAAAATCACCTGCTACAAAACTTAATTGACCTGAAAGAGGAAAGATAATGAGGCAAAAACAAGATTTTTGCTTGTAATTCCTACCATTGTGCTTAAATGTAATGAGGATATATAATCTTGAAAGTCTGAGTACTTTCTCCTGTGAATTAGACTGCAACTTCTTTAAATCCTAGTAGACAGTCTTAAAGATTTGCAATGGCTGAAAAATTCATCACCCTGAAGCCAACTTGGGAAAGAACCTATCTGAATTTAACTAGAAGTCAGAACACAGATATACAGTGTAGCCTGGGTTGCTCCCAAAGATTTTGATGTTTGGTACAGTGAACATGTGAGAGTAATTAAGCTTCACTGATGTAATCTTCAATGAAGGGTCACCTTCATGCTATTTTCAATCAATTAATCAATCAGTAATTATTAAGCACCTAACATATGCTAAATACCTAAGTAGCATCCTAGGTATTGAAGATAAATGACAAAAATAAAATAATTCCTACCCTGTGGGAGCTTACATTCTGTTGGGAGAGATAAGCATATAAAATATAAAAGCATATAAAGCATATGCATATAAGCATATACAATACAAAGTAATTTTTGTGAGAGAGGAAGAAGGTAGTGCTAGCAGATGGGGGAGGAACCAGAAAAAGTATCATGCAGAAGTTGGCATCTGAGCTGATCTCTTAAGGAAACTAGGCATTTTACAAGGTACAGATGAAGACAGAATATATTCCAGGAATGGGGAAGAGTTTTATAAAGAAAAAAAAATTTCTGTTAAGAAACATAAAGAAAGCCAATGTGACTAAACCATAGAGTATATGAAGGAGTATTTAGAAATGTGTGAGAAGTCTCAAAAGATAGACTGAAATAAGGGCATGAGGGGATTTAAATGACAAATGGAAGAGTTTGTACTTGGGCCTAGAGGTAGCAAGAAACCACTGAAGTTTACTGAACAGCTGATGAGTACAGTGAGATCTGTTTACAGAAAAATCACTCCGGCAGCTGTGTGAAATATGGATTGTAGAGGGAAGATGACTTGAGGTAGCTGGACAAATTTGGGTGCTACTGAAAAAGACTAGACAATGAAGGATTTGAACAAGAGCCATGGTAATATGAGCTGGGAGAAGAGGGCAAATGGAAGAAACAGTACAGGAAGAGAATCAAAAAAAGTTGGCAACTGATCAGATACGTGGGGTAGAAAGGAGAGCAAGGAGTTGAGGCTGACATACAGGTTGAGAATGTGGGAGTCTGGAAGAATGGTGGTATCCCTGACAGAAATAAAAAGCTTTGGAAGAGGGATGATTTGGTAGGAGAGATAAATTCAGTTTTGGCCACTTTGAGACATTTCTCTCTCCTGGTTCTCCTGTCTGTTTTTCCCTTCTCAGTCTCTTGCTGGATTTTCACCCAAGTCATGCCCATTAACCATAAGCATCCCTCAAGGCTCTGTTTTGGGTCCTCTTTTCTTTTCCATTTATATTATCTCAAGTGGTGAGCTCATCAGCTTCCAGGGTTTCAGTTATCATCTCTATGCATATGATGCATAAATTTATATATCTGCATCCAAATTTTCCTTAAGCACAGATATGACCATGTCACTCTACTTACTATTCAACAAACTCCAAAGTAGTTTGTCTCTAGGTTTAAATAGATATTTCTCTTTTTAGTCTTTAAAGTCTGTCACAACCCGGCCTGAATTTATCTTTCCAGTTTCATTGTATACCTCTTCCCCTTTCTATACACTTCGGCTCAAACTAGTTCTCTCTCTGCTCTTCACGCAAAGTACTTCATTTCACACTGCTATGCTTTTGCACTGGCTGTCCTGAATGCTTACAATGCATTCCTTCCTCACTCATGTCTCAAAGAATTCCTCTCTTCCTGCAAGATATAGCTGAAGCACTACCTTCCAAACTAAGCTTGATCACACACCGCCCCCCCCCCCGCCACCCCCAAATGCTAGGGCTCTCCCCTCCCTATCTTGTATTAAACTACCTTGTTGTTTTAATCTGCACATACATATAATTATACATACTGTTTCCTCCAAAAGAATGTAAGCTTTTTGAGAGTACAGACTGTTTCATTCTTTGTAAGAGACTTGACCATCTTAGTCCAATCCTTTATTTTAGAGATAGGGAACCTAAGACTGTGAAATTAAAGGTTCAAGGTTTCATAAATGATACCAATGTAAGGATTAGAGGACAGGATTCCTGACATCTAGTTCAATGTTCTTGTCACTATAATACATGGCCCATATGGTCATCATCTTATCCTGAAGCTGTTTTCTTCTCAGGTGTGTAACTTATGTTGTTTGTGGCTAACCTATGACAAAAATCAGTACTTTTCTTGGCTCAATTACCACCATGTGCTAAAAGCCTCTAATGAGGTCACTAGCCATTAATTAAATAAACAATTAGATGGAGAACTGAACAATAAATAGGGGTATTATGGTTGGGCGTGAGGAGGAGAGAGAACAAGGACTGTTGCTAGACAACTACATGTCCCATCATATAGTGCTTTAAGTCTTGACACTGCTGAACAAGAATATTTTAATTTTTAGCTTTATGTGTTGCAATTTCTTTTTTAAAAAAGTATATCATTATGAACTAGATAAACATCTAAGGCAAACATCTAAGAATAAGGAATTACCTATATATAATGGGTAAAGTAGCAAAAATTATAAAAAAAGTAAAATAATTATAACTGACCATTCTGCGTAAACACACACACACACACACACACACACCTGAGGTAGCTCAGAAGCTTGGCAAACTTGCTATAGCTTTTAGTGTTACTGTATGCTGTGGGAGCAACATGGATCTACTCAAATGGATTTAGTGAAACCCCATCTCTGCCCATCCAGTGTGACTATATTCGCCAATAAATTTGACACAAGAGATGTATTCAATGTGCAAGTGGAATTCCTTATCCCTGATATCCTGCTTGATGAAACTGATATGTCATCTGAAAGCAGGAGTGTATCTGGAGGACTTCATAATCCAAAGGGAAGGCCTTCTTCAACTTTTTTCCCAAACTTTCTCCCACTCCCTCCCCAAGACAGCATGCAATATTATATGGGCTCTACACATGGTAGTATGTTGTCCTTCGTTCTCAAAGAGGACCAAAATGACACCATCATGATGGAGTCAAGTTTCAATGTGTACAACTGTGGCCGATCAGACCAATATGAGCTTGGAATGCTCTACCACAGATTGGGCACAGGTAGTCCATGTGAACATTTGGATACTCCAAACTAGCACATCCTGCGAAACTTTGTGTTGCTTCAGTTCTGCTTTGCTCATAGAGCACAGCACTTTTTCTGATCTGGGCATGCCATGCTGAATGGTCCTGTGCCAGTGTCCTCTATGTCACACAATCAAATCCAAAGTTCTTGAGAGAGACCTTGAGAGTGTCCTTGTATCGCTTCTTCTAACCACCATATCACTGCCTAGCCCATGCAAGCACTCCATCAAATAGTCTTTTTGGCAAGCATACATTTTGCATTCAAACAACATAGCCAGCTCATCAGAGTTGCACTCTCTGAAGCATGGTTTGAATGCTTGGCAGTTTAGTTTGAGTAAGGACCTCAGTGCCTGGTACCTTATACAGCCAGGTGATCTTCAGAATCTTCAAATGGAAGTGATTCAGTTTTTTGGCATGGCACTGGTAGGCTGTCCATGTTTCACAGGCATACAACAATGAGGTCAGCACAATGGCTCTGTAGACCTCCAGTTTGGTAGTCAGTTTAATACCTCTTCTCTCCCAAACTTTTCCTCAGAGCCTCCCAAACACTGAGCCAACTTTGGCAATGTGTGTGTCAAGCTCATTGTCAATGTGTACATCCCTGGAAAGTACACTACCAAGGTAAGTTCATTCAAAACTTCTCCATTTGTTGTAACTAATGGTTCCTCATATGAATGGAGCACCTGTGTTTTCTTGGTGTTGATTAATTAGGCCAAAATTAGCACAGGCAGCAGAGAACTGATCCATACTTTGTTACATCTCAGCTTCAGAGGCTGCACTGAGTGCACAATCATCTGTGAACAGAAAATCATGCACCAACACTCCCTCCACTTTGGTCTTGGCTTGCAGCCTTTTCAAACTGAAGAATTTACCATAAGTATAGTAGTTAACCTTGATGCCATGTTCATCTTCATTGAACAACATGGCTGAAAACATCATGCTAAAAGTCATGGGAGCAAGCACATGGCCCTGTTTCACTCCATGGGTGACTGGGAAGGCACAAGAATATTATCCACTATCCAGAACCTGGGCAAACACCATCATGAAATTGACATATAATGCTGATGAACTTCTCTGGGCAACCAAATTTTGACATAATTTTCCATAAACCCTCAGGACTAACAGTATCAAAGGCCTTGGTCAGATATACAAATTTGGGTACAGAACTCTGTTCTACTCCTGGCATTTCTCCTGGAGTTGTTGGGAAACAAATACCATATCGACTGTTTCTCAATATTTGGATTTTTTTATTTATTTGTTTTCAGTTTTCAATAATCATTTCCATAAGTTCCAAATTTTCTCCCCCTCCCTCCCTATGATGGCTTGTAATCTAATATGGGCTCTACACATACATTCCTATTAAACACATTTTCACATTAGTCATGTTGCATAGAATTAAAACGAATGGGATAAAATATGAGAAAAACAGAACATAACACAAGAGAAAACAGTTTGTTTCATTCTGTGTTCTGATTCCATAGCTCTTTCTCTGGATGCGGATGGCATTTTGCATCATGAGTCCTTTGGAAATGCTTTAGGTCCTTGCATTGTTGTGAAGGGCTAAGTCTATCAGAAACAGTCCTCACATACTGTGGCTGTTACTGTGTATAATGTTCTCCTGGTTCTGCTCAATTCATTCAGCATCAGTTCATATAAGTCTTTCCAGGTTTCTCTGAAGTCTTCCTGTTCCTCATTTCTTATAACACAATAGTATTCCATTACATTCATATACCACAATTCGTTCCAGTTCTTGGCCATCACAAAAAGAGCTGCTGTAAATATTTTTGTACATCGGGGTCCTTTTCTCATTTTTATGATCTCTTTGGGATATAGCCCTAGAAGCGGTACTGCTGGGTCAAAGGCTATTGTGCACATTTTTATAGCCCTTTGGACAGTTACAAATTACTTTCCAGAATGGATGAACCAGCTCACAGCTTCACCAATAATGATTAGTGTTCCAACTCTCCCATATCTTCTCCAACATTTATCATCTTACTGTTTTGTCATGTTAACCAATCTGATAGGTGTGAAGTGGTACCTCAGAGTCTTTTTGATTTGTATCCTCTCCAATAGATTTAGAGCATTTTTTTCATATGACTACAGATAGCTTTAATTTCTTACTCAGAAAACTGCTTGTTCATGTCCTTTGATCATTTTATCAATTGGAGAAGCCCTTCTTCAACTTGAACTCTGAGTTGGATCTCCTCTGTGACAGAGGAGAACATACACATCTCCTCCTTTATGGACACTTCACTTACACTTATGATTGGAAATACTTTTGAACAAGGTAAGATAATCTCTAAAGTTACATTTGTCAAGAAATCTTGAAAAATTCTCATGCATGACCAGGAGACACTTTATTGCAAGAAAGATTTTGCAAGATGTTTCGTTCTACTGATTCAATTATTTTTCATAAGCAACAAATAATAAATACTACATAACCTTGCACTTTCTATATCTTTCGGTCAATTGTGTAATGTATCCCACTAATAGATAAGAACTACATGTCACCTAAACATGAATAATTCTCTACATTATCACTTGCAGAAACCTGCATGTTTCCTTCTACTATCATCATGAAGGAAACCACCAATGTATATATAGATTTACAGAAATTTTCCAGAGTCAAACTCTAATGCCTCTTTGTGGTATTGAAGGTAATTCTAGGATCTTGAAGGGAATGACAGGAAAACAAAAGTTCTAGTTTTCTGTGCTGGAAGACTTTGAGTAATCTGTAGTGGAGTAATTCTACATTTGAATTTAGATCTGTATTGCCTGCTTACAGAATATTGCTCTTCCTTCAGGTTGTAACTCAAGTACCACCTTCTACATAAAACCATTCTTGCCTTCCCCTACTGCTAGTGTTCTTCCTGCTAAAGGGCCTTTGAACTGCTTTGTTTTTATTTCTATTTTCTCTCTTTACATTTAGCCTATAGATACTCTCTTTTTAGATGCAAATTGTTTCATTCTTTATATTAGTATCCTTAAGGCCTAGCACAGTGCTGACATATGTAAGTACTTCATGGTGTTGACTAGCTGAACAGAAACTTATTGAATCTAGGAGGTATCACCGCCTAACCTGAAAACTACAATCTATCAACAAGTATTCATTAAATGATTACTATGTACCAGGTACTGTGCTAGGCCAGATACAAAGAAAAAGCAAACATAGAACCTAACCTTTAGGAGCTTATATTCTAATTGATACAAATGTTTCCCTTTCAGAAGAAATTAGGGCTGTCTGTTATTGCTTGGCTTACCTTATACTTAAAAAAACAACACTTTGTAATTTGCCAACCTTGCAAAATCATAGAGTCACATGTGTTCCAAGATAACCATGTGCTTTAAAAGCCACTTTGCTGTCTCTTAAGTGACCTCCAGATGGATCCCACTAATAGATAAGAACTACATGTCACCTAAACATGAATAATTCTCTCCCTTATTTGCTCTCTTGCATAATCACAAATTCATCTCTAAGGGGGTGATTTTTCCAGATACATAACTATATGCAATAATTCTGAACAACCCACCTGCTAAGCAGAGTGGGGTCCTCTGCATGCCATGACAATAGTTCTGACAAGAAATTTAGTCTGCTCTCTCAGAACCAGCAGTAGAACTGATCACTTAGTGATGAATTCTCTGGCTGTAGCAAAAAATACAAAATGATCCTCATTCCCTTAGGTTCCCCATCTTTTCCTGCCTTCTACCTCTGCAATGATGATAGCAAAATGGCAGAAAAGGAATTTCACGATGCTACATTAAATGTAATCATTTAATGAATACTTGTTGATAGATTGTAGTTTCAGGTTAGGCGGTGATACCTCCTAGATTCAATAAGTTTCTGTTCAGCTAGTCAACACCATGAAGTACTTACATATGTCAGCACTGTGCTAGGCCTTAAGGATACTAATATAAAGAATGAAACAATTTGCATCTAAAAAGAGAGTATCTATAGGCTAAATGTAAAGAGAGAAAATAGAAATAAAAACAAAGCAGTTCAAAGGCCCTTTAGCAGCATGAAACTTAAGTTTCAAATCAACTTTAAGAGAGCTGTGGCTGGTACTCAATAAGTCATGCCCCAATATTTGTTGCAGAGGATGAAACGGTAGAAACATTCAACAAAGTTCATTAAGTCTCTCCAAATTAAATCGAAATATATTTTTATATTTGGTGACTTTGAAGCAAAAATAGGAGTAAGTACAGCAAAAAATGAAATACATTTTTTACATGGATCAGAAATGAAAGAAGCCAAAGACTTGTAGACTACACAGAAACATCATTTTGATAGCACATGAATACTTTGAGAAAGAACTGGCAAGTGCTAGACTTGATGAGTGCTGAATAACACTGAAAAAAAATTATATTTTGACAGAGAAAATGAATTGCTACTGATGCGTGAATTATTCCTGAATCAGTGTCTGTATAGTCAGGCACTGACTTGCTAGAACAAATATCAAAGTTAGTACAAATCTAAACGAAAGAATAAAAATGAGTGTACAATTGAAATATAATTCAATCGTGACTTAAAGAAATTACTGATGATTTAAAATAACTACGGATGGAAGAAGAGATATAAACATAGACTATAGTAATTTCATGAAGATGTTTAACTGATACAAATCAATTGCCACAACGAGACCAAGAACATAAAAAGCACTGGAGGCAGCAAAGACCTAATCTGTTAAGAGAAAGATGGCAACCAAAGCCATTGGTTTAGAATACAAAGCAGTTCAGAAAATCTTAAGGAGAAAGATAATGAAGCAGTATTTCTTCAAAAGATAAACACTGGCAAAACTAATTTAAAGAAAGTTTAAGCAAAGTCATCACGAGGGGACAAGAAACAGAAAAACTGAAAAAAATATGCAATTTTTATAACAAATTTCTTGTGCCATAGAACAATATAGTTACCACACTTGGACTTTAACACAATAGTCCTGACTGCACCTATCAAGAAGGCAGAAATGGTACTAAAGAGAACAATGATGGGAAAAGCAGTCAGATTTGATCAAACTTATTGAGGAGATCCATGATGGAGATAATACAACTGTGAGAGCACTGGGGGAGCTCTGTATAATTAGTAATAATGGTAATAAATGGTAATAAAATAGTAACATCATCTCACTTTCCCACCGATATGAAATATTTACGAGAGAAGTATGGATGAATCACTATAAATATACCAGTATTACTGGAAAAAATAATTAAAGGTTCATGCTCTACTTAGAGTTTTAAGATAAATCTTTTCCCCCAAGAGAGCAATCTAATATTTTACTACTCTCCCAAAGATAAGAAGTGTCATTTTGATAGCATAAAGTCAGTACCCTATAGTACTATTCAAGAGGCATGAGGGATATCATTTAGGAAAGATATAATTAGAAAAGAAGACGAGCTCTTCATATATTAACTTAGGAATACAGAGAGATTGCTGCACTGTAGTGCTATATGCAGGAGACTTGAAAAGATGCTACCTATGCAACATCTCTTGCATAATCCCCCTTCTCTTCTCTGATGATGCAACTTCCCTGGTACAGGTCCTCATCACCTTATGCATGGATTATTGTGTTGTTCAGTTGTTTCAGTCATGTCTGACTCTTTGTGACCCCATTTAGGGTTTTGGGGGGGGGTGGACAAAGATACTGGAGGTATCTTTCTTCTCCATTTCCTTCTCCAGCTCATTTTACAGATGAGGAAACTGAGGCAAACAGAGTTAAGTGACTGTAATGTTAATGAGAGTTAAAGATCTTTCTCCACACATTAATGGGCCTGCCCATTAAGGGAAGCTTAATTAGGAGAGATTTGTTTTGTAGTAAGGTCCACACCTTTTGTTAATTTCTAATGAGGTACTGGTTCTCAAGGGTCATGATGCCCTCTGACACTGAAAAGTGTATATATACTGAAGTGAGGTATTGTTCTGGAGATTACTCAATGGGAGAGTTTGCTTGGCCAGATGAGACTCTGGGTTGCTGCTAAGGACTGCCCTGGCTTTGAAAACCCAGATGTTGGTACTTCTCTCTCTAGTAATGATGTATGTATGGTCAGACAGTTGGATCTGTCTATTGATCTGTGATGTACTGCTTACCGTCAGACAGTGGGAAGCCCTGCAGGTCTTTATTTCTCTGTTTATATTTTCTCTGAAGTTGAGAGTGCTGACTTTTCCCTCTGAACTAAGTGAATGATAGATGTGCTTGATTAAAGTAGATTGTTGACCCCTCGAAGTTGCCTATTTCTACTGAACTGGTTGGTTGTTGTCCTTCATTTTTCTCAAAGAGGACCAAAATGACACCACCATGATAAAGTCAAATTTCAGGGTGTACGACTGTGGTTTATCAGACCAATATGAGCTTGGAATGCTCTACCACAGATTGGGCACAGGTAGTCCATGTGAACATTTGGATACTCCAAACTAGCACATCCTGCGAAACTTTGTGTTGCTTCAGTTCTGCTTTGCTCATAGAGCACAGCACTTTTTCTGATCTGGGCATGCCATGCTGAATGGTCCTGTGCCAGTGTCCTCTATGTCACACAATCAAATCCAAAGTTCTTGAGAGAGACCTTGAGAGTGTCCTTGTATCGCTTCTTCTAACCACCATATCACTGCCTAGCCCATGCAAGCACTCCATCAAATAGTCTTTTTGGCAAGCATACATTTTGCATTCAAACAACATAGCCAGCTCATCAGAGTTGCACTCTCTGAAGCATGGTTTGAATGCTTGGCAGTTTAGTTTGAGTAAGGACCTCAGTGCCTGGTACCTTATACAGCCAGGTGATCTTCAGAATCTTCAAATGGAAGTGATTCAGTTTTTTGGCATGGCACTGGTAGGCTGTCCATGTTTCACAGGCATACAACAATGAGGTCAGCACAATGGCTCTGTAGACCTCCAGTTTGGTAGTCAGTTTAATACCTCTTCTCTCCCAAACTTTTCCTCAGAGCCTCCCAAACACTGAGCCAACTTTGGCAATGTGTGTGTCAAGCTCATTGTCAATGTGTACATCCCTGGAAAGTACACTACCAAGGTAAGTTCATTCAAAACTTCTCCATTTGTTGTAACTAATGGTTCCTCATATGAATGGAGCACCTGTGTTTTCTTGGTGTTGATTAATTAGGCCAAAATTAGCACAGGCAGCAGAGAACTGATCCATACTTTGTTACATCTCAGCTTCAGAGGCTGCACTGAGTGCACAATCATCTGTGAACAGAAAATCATGCACCAACACTCCCTCCCCTTTGGTCTTGGTTTGCAGCCTTTTCAAACTGAAGAATTTACCATAAGTATAGTAGTTGACCTTGATGCCATGTTCATCTTCATTGAACAACATGGCTGAAAACATCATGCTAAAAGTCATGGGAGCAAGCACATGGCCCTGTTTCACTCCATGGGTGACTGGGAAGGCATGAGATCATTGTCCACTATCCAGAACCTGAGCAAACATGCCATCACGAAATGGATGTCAATACTGATGAACTCTGGGCAACCAAATTTTGACAATTTTCCATAAACCCTCAGGACTAACAGTATCAAAGGCCTTGGTCAGATCTACAAATGTTGTGTACAGATCTCTGTTCTGTTCCTGGCATTCCTCCTGGAGTTGTTGGGCAGCAAACACCATATCAACTGCTCCTTGGCCCTTTCTGAAACCACACTGGCTCTCAGGTATATGACCATCTTCAAGGTGAAGGATCAGCCTATTAAGGCAGACTCTAGCAAAAATCTTGCCAGCAATGACTAAGAGAGAGAATTCCCTGTGATTGTCACAGGACAATCTATTCCCTTCACCTTTATAGAGATGGACGATGGAGGCATCCTTGAACTCCTGGGGGATAACCTCATCTTGCCATATAACCTGGAAAATTTCAGTTAGCTTTTCTATGAGCAATGGTCCCTCTACCTTGTAAATCTCGGCTGAAATAGAATCAGCAGCAGGTGCTTTACCACATGAAAGGAGCCTAATGGCCCTCAAAACCTCTTCTTCAGCTGGAATTTCAGCTACGGAGGGACTGACTTCAAGTTGAGGTAAACGGTCAATGGCCTCAGCACTGATTGATGATGGTCTGTTGAGAACACTATGGAAATGTTCAGCCCATCTATCTAGGATCATGTTCTTATCACTAATCAATGTGGCTCCATCAGCACTGAGCAGTTGTGATGTACCATAGGTTTTTGTTTTTATTTTTTCATAAATAGCTTTCAGGGAATCATAAAGATACTGGTCTTCTATGAACATACCCTACACCCCTCCCCTGAACTAAGTGAATGATATGTGTTTGATTAAAGTAGATTGCTGACCCCTCAAAAGTTGCCTTTTCTTTTAGAAAAGCAGATCTAAGAACCCGCGCAGCAGGCCCTCCTGTGTCTGCTAGGGTCCCTGTTGTTACAGTGACTTGCCCAGTGACTTGCACATAACTAGTAAATTTCTGAGACCAGATTTGGACTCAGGAAGATGAGTCTTTCTGACTCTAGGCTGCTTCTACCACTGTGCCACCTAGCATTACTACAATAGCTTGGATTATTACAATAGCTCTATGGTTGTTCTCCCTGTCTCAATTCTTGATCTCAATCTTTCTCTCTGAGTTCCAAATTCTATTCTTCCCTCTCTCCCTTCTCCCCTCCCTGAGACAGTAAGCAATCAGATATAGGTTATACATGCACCATTTTGTAAAACATTTCCATATTAGTCATTTTGTAAAAGAAGACTCAAATAAAAAAAAAGAAAGTGGAAAAATAGCATGCTTCAATCCATATTAAAACAATATCAGTTCTCTCTCTAGAGGATAATATGCTTCCTAATTAGTCCTTTGAGATTGTCTTAAATCATCATATTGCTGATAAAAGCTAAGTCACTCACAGTTCTTCATGGAACCATATTGCTGTCACTGTGTACACTGCTCTTCTGGTTCTGTTCACTTAAATATGCATCAGTTCATGTAAATTCAAGTCTCTTTTACAATCCAATCAATCTTCCATTCAATTTTCAAAGTGATCTTTTTAAACCTCAGATTTGACCATGTCATCCTGCCTTCCTCCTTCCTCCAACTCCTACACCTTTAAAACTCCAGTGGTTTCCTATTACCACCAGGATCAAATATAATATCTTCTCTTTGGTTTTCAAAGCCGTTCACAATCTTGCCCCTTCCTACATTCTTACTCTTCTTAAAAATTTTTACTCTCATCAATAGACACTATAATTGATCTACATTATCCTTCTTGTTAACCTCACACAAAATATACTCTGTATTCTATCCCTTTTCACCAGTGTTTGTCTCCTATACCTGGAATGTTCCCTTTCCTAATCTCTGCCTCCTGAATTCTCTGGCTTCCTTCAAGAGTCAACTAAAATCGCACCTTTTCCGAGAAGCCTTTCCTGGGCTTGCCACCTAAGATTACTTTCAGCTTACCCTGTATTTTGCCTTTCCTTGTATCCTTAGAGCTTGGCATAGTGCCTGGCACATAGTAAGCACTTAGTAAATACTTGATGACTTAACTTGTTGACTACAGAAAGGCCTCCAACATTTTGGAGAGATTCCCTACAGAAGACAGATGAGAGGCTGAAAAAAATATGGATATGTTAGGCTGAAGTAAGGACTCATGATGACATCACTAATCCAGGCAAGTCATAGAGGATGCTTTTTTTGCTGATCCCTGCATTTAATATGCAACTTCCCAAAACATGTTTTATCCTTTTCTGCCTTCTTAAACAAAATATACTGATTGATAATTTATTGGCCATCACTATGAATTTCATTTACTATATCTATCACTGATTAATACATTGATGGACTCAGCATCCATTACATTGAGTACGATTATTTGACTCTATACTAAGTGCTATGCTCTTTGAGTACTTGCATATACATTTTTGTGGGTTTTCTCTCTCTTTTATCACTGCTGTCAACGTGTTTATCTATTAGCCTACCCTCATTCACTGATTTGTTGTTTGTAATTCACCAAGGTTGAGGAAATCGCTCATTCATGCTTGTTATGACTCTTAGTAAAGTAAGAAAGGAATAGATTGAATAAGGGCCTCAGAGACGTCTCACAAAACTCAGTACAGCCTACGAGTAATTGTGCAGATATAGTAAGTGAAGAACAAATTCTTTTCTAGCCAAGGATGATAACCTACAAACACAGCTTCAAGTCAAGTGCTGATTTGTAGATCTTTCTGATAATAGGGAACAACCCCAACCTCACATTTCCCTTACATTTCAAGTATTCCTGGAGCCTTCAAAAACTCCATAGTCAGACATCAAAATTCTAGCCCACCAATCACTTATAACTATATGCTACTCCTTAAAATTCTTGGGTCTTCTACCTACATTAAATCAAATATAATAGCAAAACAAACCTTGAGAAACTAAAGATTTTTAATAATCCTCAGAGAAGTTCTCTCTCTCTCACTCTCAGGCACACACACACACTCGCACATACACACACTTGCGCGCACACATGCACATGTGTGTGGGCATACACATTCTGGGCATGTGTTCAAATTATTCACAGATTCTTTTTTTGAGTTAAACGCTGCACAAATTCTTCAATTTATTTCTCATACATACAAATATGTGTATATATATGTGTAGATATAAATATACACACATATATGTATAAAACTGCAGCACACAAACTCCAAACACTGTGAGAATTTAAGAATATATTTTAGAATAAATTTGGCCATCAGTTCACAGACAGAAAAAGTTCCTGACATATGTACATTTGACTTCTGAATGCTGCCAATATGAGAATGAGTACTGCAGAATTAATTATGCTTTTAGCGAACTCAGAAAAAACCAAAAGTTACAACCATGGTCTCAGACAAATCTTAGTAAAAATATAGTTAACAAGCAAAAAAGGTAATCACATTATTTTCAAAGAAGCCAGAGTCAATGAAATTATATCATCATTTTACATAAATATACCAAAAACCATAGCACCTAAGTGCTCAAAAAAGACATTAGAGACCTAAATAGAATTTTTGAATATAATTACTGTTATAGCATTGTTTCTATAGGAAAATGTGTTTTAAAATTCAAACAACTTCAAAAGAAATCTAGGAAACTCATTTTTAGTCTGAAAACTGTCTTCATACTTTTAGATGCATGTCCATTCTAGTAAGCCAAATACACTCTTAATGCACTGACACAATTCCTTTGCTCTCTTAACTAATTCTTACTAAAAAGAGAAAAGTACTAAATTCTTGTGCTCTAGGGAAAAGTACCAGTCAGACCACCTCATTTATAGCTCTGCCATTTGGTCAGGTTCAGTTATTTTTTTCTGATTTCATATTATCATCATATCATTTCTACTTCCCACATAGAACAGAGATCAGATATTAAAGATACCAATGTAGTCATTACATTGTCCTAGGCAATAAGCAGCCACAGGCATACTGGCAGATCTGTTCCATCTTATATCTATTTGTTGTTTTCCTTCCAATTCACACCAAGCTCTCTGTAGGCATATTTTCCACTCCAATGCCTTTTGCTGTTTTGTGAGGCAGTATTGGGGTAAGAGTAAAGGAATAAGCATTTATGTGGGACCTACTATGAGCCAAACACTGAGCTAAGCACTTTTTACAAATGTCATCTCATTTTATCAAAGACAATTCTGAAGGACTTACGATGAAAAAAATGCTATCCATCTCCAGAGAAAGAACTGATGGAGTCTGAATGTAGACTGAAGCATATTTTTTAAAATCTTATTTTTCTTGTTTTTTTTTCTAGTTTGTGTTTCTTTTGTAACATGGTTGATTTAGAAATATGTTTTGCATGACTTCACATGTATAATCTATACAAAACAGCTTGGCTTCTCAAGGCAGAAAGCAAAGGGAGGGAGGGGGGAATTTGGAACTCAAAATTTTTAAAAAAAGTAATGTTAAAAAATTTACATGTAATTGAGAAAAATAAATAAAATATTATTTCATTTTATCCTCAAAACAACTCTAAGAGGTAGATGGTATTATTACTTCCATTTTACAGTTGAGGAAATTGAAAGAATCAGAGGTTAAGTGACTTGTTCAGGGTCACACAACTAAGGCCACATTTGAACTCCAGGACCAGAATACCATCCACTGGATCACCAGGGCCTCAAAATTACTTCCAATCTTCCATTTCTTCTTCCATAATATTGCACAAATAAGCTTGTATTCTAAATCACTGTTGCCCTAGGTTTCCATGTCTGTCCTCTCAGCAAGAAGCATCAGTAAGGCACCTTTTAGGCTCTTTTGGTCTTCTTATTGTAGAGTTTCTTAATTAAGCTTCTCCAAGAAATAATGATCAACAGAGTTGGTACCTTTATCAATTTTGCATTTTTTTCAGAGTTAACACTTGGTTGTAATAGCTTAGGTTATAATTCTATACACTATCTTTTTAACTTTGTTCTTCTAGTTTGGTTTCAATTTTAACCTCTATTCTAACCAGTGATCTTACTACATATTGATAGATGGATAAGAAATGACCCCAAAATAAATCATTATTTCCCAACTGCTAATAGTCAATTTCATTTGCTACATTTTTTTGGTCCTGGCACACTGAATTACGTATCATATTCATGACATAACAGGAATAAAACTTATTGGTGACTTTTTGATCTTTTTCATTTTTTGATACTGAATCAGTTTTCAATGTATCACATTTTTCACCAGCTTCCATTGTGTCCACTTTCTCAATGAAGTCACCACATATATGCTATCTTACTTTAGGGGGGTGCTGGACAATTCTTGATGAAATTTTTCCACTTCTTCATCCTTTAAAGCACATCAAAGAATGCTTGTTATCTCACGAGTAGCTCTTAATTCCAACTTCAGTGTATATACTGAATCTCTCCTAAAAGTTGTGCAAGCCAGATGCAGAAACTGTTGGAGTTTCCCAGCACATCCTTGCTAGATGAGATGCAACCAAGAGTGAACAATTCATTTTTATTATTTACAAGACTTTTTTCCTACCTATTTCTTTACTTCCTGGCAGTGGTCTAAGACTATACTTGCTGTACACACCTCAATCCCCATAGTCAACAAATTAAGACTCTAGATTTTGAAGAGGGAGCTTTAGCTCCCTGTATTAACTAGGACTAGGCTTCCAATACTAGTATCACTGCAGCAATAAATCAGCCCAGTTAAGACCCCAGAGTGGAAAAGGGACATTACATCACATCAGATCCTACCCTTAAGTAGAGATCCATGGCATTCCCAACAAGTGATCCTTCCAATCCAACATTTCGTTGAAGATCTTATGTGATAAGAAAATTATTTCCTAAGGGAGTCCATTCTGTTTTTAGGATAATTCTAATCATCAGGTAATTCTTCTTTATGCTCAGCTAAAAAATCTCCTTTCCAATAACTTTTATGTCTGAGTTCCAATTCTGCCTGCTGTAATCAAATAAAATCACCCTAAATCCCCTTTTGATATAACCACCCTTCAAACAGTTGAAGATAGAGATCATATTCCCTGCTAAATAACCCTACCTTCCAAATGAATCTGAAATGATGAGAGTTTGAGTCTCTTCAACATATTGGCCACCCTTATCTGAAAGAGCTTTAACCATAAATAACCTTCCTACAATAAAAAATCTTGAAAGGAATATAATGTGGTATAGGTGGTCTGATCTTAGTAGTGTAGAGTATGGCTCATGTTTCCCTTGTTCTGGACACAATGCTTCTATTAACACAGACTTAAATTATTTAGGTTTCCATGTCATACTATTATCTTAGATTGAATACATATGTTCACTTAAATTTCCATGTCTTTTTCACATGAAAATACCATGCAGTTTTTTTCAGCTCTGTGTTTATATATTTGATTTTCTTTTAACGTAAGTAGAGAACTTCATATTTATCCATATAAAATTGTGGGTTGTGAGATCAAATGAGATAATATACAAAAAACATTTTGCAAACTTTAAAGTGATATATAAATTTGAGTTATTATTAGATTTGATTTACTTGGACCCAATCATATCATTCCAGGTACTAAAACAATTACTGACATTTCCATAGCACTTAAAAGTTTATAAATAATTTATAATGCATTACCTCATCTGATCCCCACAAGAGCTCTATGAGATACTACAGATCTCATTACTTACATTTTACAGGTTGAAGAGACTGATACTTAGAGGTAAAATTATTTGTTCAAGGTCACAAGCAGGATGTGAACCAAAGTATCTCCTGATTTCAAGCCTAGTCATCTTTCCATCATATAGCACTCTGCCTCTCATTTTTCCCTTGGTCAATCTCATAAGTATGAAATTCATACCTTCATCTTAATCACTAATAAAAAATGTTCACCTGAAGAGAGTTAAGAACAGAGATTTTGTGGTCTGCCAAAGACATCTATGTCAAGACTGATGATGGTCCGTTAAGTTTTCTTTGGGCTTGATATTTCAATAAATTCAAGCTCTATCCATCATTCAGCCTGTATCTCCACTATTTATTCACAAAGATTTTGTGGGATAACTCGTTACATGTTTTGATGAAATTCATGTATAGTAATATTTATTATTATAATCCTGATCTACTTGTGTAATATATGTTTTCTTTTGGTCATTACTACTTTATTTTTCAAAGTGTCACAAGACTTAAGTTTAATAATCTAGAATTTTACTAAGGATTAATGTCAAGTTGTTCAACTTAAATGTGCAATCTACTGTCTTCCTCGTTTTTCAAAATGGAGATATTTGCCCTATTTGCAGTTTTGTGGCATAGCTCCTATTCTCCACCATTCTTTTAAGGTCATCAGTTTATCACAAATAAGCTCCTGATTCTTTGATTCTTTCAAATGAACTCCTTTCAGTTACAAAGAATTATTCCAATTGGCTACCACCCCACCACCACCCAGCAGCTGCATAAAGAACTTAAAGCATCTGTAAGTATAATTGCTCTTATTTTAAAGTATAAGCTAGAAGAGTACCTCCTTATATGAAATGCACATTCCCACAATTTTTCATAGTCTACCTACTAGATGTGTCTGATGTTTTACTGGTATAGCCAAGAGAAAGGTCCAGAAGGACAGTTGAAGGAACTTGCCTTTACAGAGGGAGAAAATAAGGGCTTTCTACATCCTAAACCAGTCCACAACATTCATTCATTTTTCTGTAAAGTTCATTAGTTTCATACATACAAGATTTTCTTCTAGTTACCTCTTAACTGGAACATTATCATAATCAAGACTTGAGGGGAGAAATAAGAAGCAGAAACACCATTCAGATGAAGAGAATAAGCATTATCATCAGTGCATTACCGCTATTAACATAATGATTTCCAAAACATTAAAAAGGAGTTCTCTCTTAGAGGAGGTCTCAATCATTTTTTACTAAACTATTAAATAAAAATCAAATTAATTTAATTCTCAATCTGCTAAAATGTCAGATAAGGATATGTATATATGTGTATGTATGTGTGTGCATGTGTGTGTGTATGTATAAAAAAGTTAACATATGGAAGAATAGAGTTGAAAATGACTCTTTAGAAATGTTTACAGCTACAGATGATTTTATAATTCAAAATAATCTTCCCAAAGATTTAATTGTAAGAGTTACAAGTGATCATCCGAAGTGCTTAGACACATAGTTTCAGAAATACCTCCCTCCAAATTTTGATTCTAAAAAACTAAGGTGGGTTCATAAACCATACTCAACTGAAATCAAAACATCATTCATCTGACATTAAAAGTTCAAGAAGAATTTGCCAAGTTATCACATGACACAAGTTTAAAACTTAGGTTTCCTTAAAAAAAAAATTAAATGTCCCTAAACATATTTCTGCCACTTTGCACTACATATTTAGGTGTAAATCTCAGCACAGACAATTATAAAGTCAAAATATCAATCAACTCTGAAAAAATGTTGAAGATACTCTATGTCCTACATTATCAAATATTCCACCAAGATTTAATTCTTTATGTAAAAATAAGCATATCATTTCATTAGCATGCAAATCTGCTTTCACCTTTAATAAATGATTAAATTACATGTATACCAAAGAAATATTTTAAAATATTTTGCCCTTAAATTCTAGAACAAGGAGGCAAAGTAGAAATAGAAAAAAAAATCTACTGATCACCTCCTGAAAGAAATCTCAGGAGGAAAACTTAGAGGGATATCATAGCCCTGTTTCAAAGTTGTCAGATTAAGGAAAAAATATTGCAAGCAACAAGTAAAAAATAATTTAAATATCATGGAGCTACAATAAGGATTACATAAGATCTAGCAGCTACTACACTGAAGGACCACAGGTCTTGGAATGCTATATGTCATAGAGCAAAAGAGCTAAGGGTATGACCAAGAGTAATATACTCAGCAAAGTTAAATGTAATCTTGAATGAAAAAAAATAACATTTAATGAACTGAAAGACTTTCAATTATTTGTAACACAAATAGAACTTAATGGAAAATCTGACATATAAGATTCAGGAGATAGACATTAAAGACCAATTATAAGGGATTCAATACGGTCAAAATGTTTACTTCTTATATGTGAAAATGTCGTAAGTACTCTTATGACAGTCATTATTTTGGTAGTTTGAAAGAAAGACCTGGCCTGAGCTGTATATGATGGGGTGATTCTAAACAAAACTGCATAGGAAGAGATAAAAAAGATTAATCTCATACAAATGAGACACTAAATATTACAGATTTTATGTCATAATAAAAAATTCAGTATAGTACCTTCATGATCACCAATTTTCTCAAGATAATTCTTCTATTTATTTATTTTCTGAGGGAGCTAGGTGGTGAAGTAGATAAAACTGGGGGGGAGTTCAAAGCCTGCCCCAAATTACTTAATTTCTGTTTGCCTCAATTTCCTCAACTGTAAAATGGGGATAATAATAATCCTCCCAGGGTTGTTGTGAGGATCAAATGAGATTAGATTTGTAAAGCGTTTAGCACAGTGCCTGGCACATAGTTGGTACTATATAAAAGCTAGTTATTATTAATATACATTTTTCATCTTGTACAATGTCTTGGCATATAAGTTGAATCAATGGAGTAACATTAGTAGTGGGAAGATGGCAAAAATATGACCAGATAGCAATTTTGTTTCATGATAGTGAGATAGATACAATTGGCAACAAAACAGCTGTTTTCTTTCTGTTAGTCAATTTCATGGGCAATATGGAATTGTAGAAGTTTATACATGCATAACTTACATGTATGCATACACATATATGTATATGCACACACATATGTATTATAAATAAAAGTTTATTGATGGGAAGATGGCAAAAATATTACCAGATAGCAATTTTGTTTCATGATAGTGAGATACAATTGTTTGGCAACAAAACAGCTCTGTTTTCTTTCTGTTAGTCAATTTCATGGACAATCCCATCCTCTTGACCCACCCTCTGTGCTCACTGAGTGTACCTCAGGGCTTGGTCCTGGGGACTCTTTTCTCTGTACACTCTCCTTTGGTTCTTTCATCAGCTTCCCTAGGTTCAACTATCATCTCTACACAAAAGACTCCTGAACTTCCATATCCATCCCACACTTTTCTTCTGTGCTCCAGGCCTACATTTGCAATTGTCCTCTGGACATCTCAGAGGTATCACAAACTCAACAAATCCCAAAGTTGCCAAAGTACTCAGTATTACCAAAGCACACATTAAACAATGCCATTCCCCTACTCAAGAAGCTTTAGAAATTCCTTATGGCCCCAGTATACTCCAGTCGTTCCCCATGCATCTCTTGTGCCTCACAAAACTCTTAACTACTTTCAGGGCTCAACTCAAGACAGTAGGAATGGTAAAGTTTCCATGTGTTAACAGCTGTGTATTCCAAACTCCCCAGTAGAATGTAAGCTATTAGAGGGCAGGAACTCTCTCATTCTTATCTTTCTATCTTTAGCCCGCAGCACACTGCTTGACACATAATAGATGCCTAATAAACGCTCAATGAATTCAATTTCTAACATCACAATAAAATGTGAAACTCAAAAGCCAGCTATCAGAAAATGCATATGAATGGCTCACTCAGTCACCTATATTTATAAAAATATTTTGTTTTCTAACAAGAACCTAGGCCAAAGACATAAGTACCTTCTGATCATTTTAGCAAAAAACATTTAAATTTATGCATGTATAAAGAATATTGTTGCTCAACTCTATTTGACTCTGAACTAATAAAGAATTGGAGCAACTGTCCTTTTCAAATCTTTATGCCACATAGCATCAATGAGTCAACATTGTATCTTGCATCAGAACACTTGTGTATAACGAGTTGGTTAGATTTGTTGGCCTCTAAGGTCACTTATAGCTCCAAATTTACCTTCCTATGCCAAGGTTCCATTTTCTATTTTAATTTCACAATGACTCATAATTTTCATTGTTTTTGTTTGTATTCTCGATGATGTTCATAATGGTAGACTGTCACTAATATGTTACAAAAAGCAGGGGAAAATATGCAGAGTAATTAATTACTAAATGACCCATCCCAATGGCAGATATAAACAGAAAAGTATTCAGCTGTTCTCAGCTAGCATCATCCCATTCTAAATGTTCTTACAAATATCTATGTTGACCACTGGCATCTTCTGAATTTTCTGAAAGACCAGACACTCCTTGGCATCCACTTCACTGTTATAAAAATTGGTCATGTGCAATGGCATAAAGGAATTATAAAGAAATGTTAAAAGGCAATTAGGTCCAAGAACTAATTATATAAACAATACATAATGCTCAAGAGAATAAGAATGAAGCAAAATGCAAAAACTTATGGGATGTCAGTAAAGCAGGAATTCTGGTTAATATAGTTCTCTGAAGAGATATTAACAAAATAAAAAAGAATAGATTAATGAAATGAATATATAATAAATAAGGTTAGGAAATACAGTAGCAAAACTAAAACAAATATAAGAGAAAAAAATCTTAAAAATTAGAGAACAAACCTTTTCTTAAAAAAATCAAATAAACAAGACTAAGCTGATTAAAAGAAAAGCAAAAACTAAACATTAGCCACATACTCAAGAAAGAGATAGGAAGATCAAGTTATCTAAATAAAAAAATGAACAAGATGATTCCACAGCAAAAAGAATATAGATTTATTAGGAATTACTATATATAACCATATGCCTGAAGAGTAGAGAATTCCAAGGAAATGGATGAGTATCTACAAAAAAAAAACCCACTTCTAAAGTAAGTAAACAAGATACAGATATGTTAACCAAATCTCAAAAAAAGTAACTGAGCAAGCCATAAACAAAAGATCAAAGGAGCTGAGAAACTGGGCTAAACAGATTTATAAGTAAATTCTACCAAACTTTAAAGGGGAATAAATATTGAAGCTACAAAAATTATTTTCAGAAATACAGGCAGAAGACACTCTACCTCCTTTTATGACTTGAATATGATCCTAATTCTCAAAACAGATAAAACTATATACCAATTTCATAAATGCATATATATATATGCAAGATTTTAAATAAAATTCTTAAAACGAGATTATACCAATAAATTTAGAAAAAACAAAAAAATTCACTATCATCAAGTTGGATTTAAACAATGATACAAGGATGGTTCAACATCATGAAATCACCTTCCCACCCCACACCTGGACTAATGATATTGGGCTGGTGGGTCTGCCTGCTTCAAGTCTTTCTCCCCTCTACACCATCCACCATTTATCTGCCAAAGTGATTTTGCTAAACAAAAGGTCCATTCATGTTGCCCTCTCTACTCAATATACTCCAGTGACTCCCCAAACCCTCCAGGATCAAATACAAAATCCTCTGCTTGACATTCAAAGTCTTTTATAACCCAGGTGCCCCCTTCTACCTTTCCAGTCTTCTTACATCTTACTCTCCATCATGTACTCTTCAATTTAGGGAAGCTGGCTTCCTTGTTCTTTCACTAACAAGACCCTCCATCTCTTGGCTCCAAGAAATTCCTCTGCTGTCCCCCATTCCTGGAATGCACTCCCTTGTCATCTTTGCCTCCTGGCTTCAATGAAATTCCCAAATAAAATATCCAACCCTTCTTAATTCTAGTGTCTTCTCTCTGATAATTATCTCCTATTTTATTTTGTACTTAGCTTGTCTCTGCATATTGATGTATCTGTTATCTATTCCATCACAGTATAAGTACATGGAAGGCAGGGTCTGTCTTTTGCCTCTTTTTGTATCCCTAGCTCTTAGTACAGTGCCTGGCACGTAACAGGTGCTTAATAAATGCTTAACAACTATGAGAATATAAAATTATCCCTAGTTGAAGATAGTGGTATATTTAGAAAACCCTAGAGAAACAGTAAAGTAAGATAGTTCCTGGCTTGAATATCCTGCAGTCACCTAAAACTCAACATGTCCAAAACAAAACTCATTTTTTCCTTAAAAAAACAGTAATTCTTCCAAACTTTTCTATTTCTGCTGAGAGTACCATTATTCTTTTCAATCATCTCTTAACCTGTAGATCTTAACTATATGGGATCACAACCCACAGTGTGAGAAGAGTTGAAAGGGTTTCAAGTGGAAAAAGTTTAAGAAGCCCTGATCTAGGTCTACAAATTTGGAGTCATTCTCAGCTTCTCTTTCTTCATCTCATCCCAAAGGGCCAACCAGTAGCTCAACTGATGAACTGCCACTCCCCCAACATCTATTGCATCTGTTCACTTTTCTCCATTTATTCCATAAATATCCTAATTCAGGTTTTTATCACCCTTTTACCTTTTAATCATTTTACCTGCCTCCAACCCCTCCTCTCTCTACCCTCCACATAACTGTCAGTGATTATTAAAGCATACATCGAGACAGGTCACTTTTCTGTTCAATAATCTCCTCATTACTTCTAGAATCAAATGAAATTTCCTCTCTTTGGCATTAAAAGCCCTTTACAATCTGGCACTGATTTAGCTTTTGAGGAATATTGCATATTACCTGCCTTCATGAACTCTATGATCTCCAGCTAAACTGAGCTTGCTCTTTCTTCACAGAACATTCCATTGCCTATCTCTGTACCCTTGCATAAGCTATCCCCTCATGTCTGGAATGCAATTTTTTTTCACATCTACTTCTTAGAATTCAAACCTCTTCTTCAAACCTCAGTCAAAACAAGCCTTTTCTGAGATCTCTCCTGATCCTTTACTAGCTTGCTCATGCCTCTCTTCTAAATTATCTTGCATTTATTTTATATCTAGTTTACATATACTTATCTGTGTACATGCTGTTTCCCTGTTAGAATATAAAATTCTCGAGGGTAATTTTTTTTTTCTTTTTTGTTTTATCCCTAGCACCAAGGACGGTGGTTGACATGTATTAAGGCCTTGATAAATGTTTGATTGATTCATGGTTTCAGTAAAGTAGCAGGCCACAAAATTAGTCCACAAGAAGTTATCAGCATTTCTGCATAGTAATAATAAAAGTAGGGAAGAAATGATCAAAAAAATCATTTAAAATAACTACAAAATGCAGGATTACTTGGTAAACTACCAACACACTCATGATATTTACACAGGCTGTCACAAAATTAGGCTCTTAAAGTTTAAAACTGCACTAAACTTTGGGACACCTTGTATCACCACAACTACAAAACATTTAAAAAAAGGTAGGTAACTAGAGAAACAGTCCTGCCATGGATAGGCTATGCCAATGAAAATATCATCAAAATTACAGGTTTAGTGCTACCCAGAAACAGAACTAGCAAAAAAATTTAAAAATTCATTTGTAGGGGAGAAAAGGTTTAGAATATCAAGGGATATAACATAAAAAAGAAGGAATGAAGGGGGGCGTAGCATAACTAGACCTCAATATCATAAAACAGTAGACATCAGGCCTGGTTAAAAAACATAAAAGTAGATCAGTTGAAGAGATTTTAAAAGCAAATAGAAGCAACTAACAAACAGCAATCTGGCATTTAATGCAGCCAAAAACTGAAATTAATTGAAGGACTCTCTTTTCAGCAAAAACTGCTGGGACAATGAGAAAGTAGTCTGACAGAAATTATATTTGGACTAGCATTTATACCATACAGCATAATAAGTATAAATGGACATACAACTTGATTATTTAAGATCCCATTCTTACAAAAAATCCAGAAAAGAAAAAAATGAGTATGGCTCACAAGTATGGTTTGGATGGAGAATTCTTTAGGCAAGCAAGAGGTAGAGATCACAAAAACAGTATTTTTGATTATATAAGGCAATTTTGATTATATAAAATTTTCAAGTATTATATGGATAAAATAAACAGATACAATAAACAGCAGAACTGTTACTTGGGAATATATGTACATCAGACATCAATGACAAAAATCTAATATCTAAAATATATAGGACACTGAAATAAATCTCTAACACCAAGAGTCACTACCTGATAAATAAGTAATCAAAAAATAAGAATGAAGTTTCAAAAAAATTGCAAGCCATAGTTATTTGAAAATATTTTCCAAATTATTGCTCATAAGAGAAATACAAATTATAACAATTGAGGTTTTTATCTTACATTGTGCAAATAGAGAGAGGTGATAAAAAAAATGGTAATTATTAACACTGTGGGCAGCTAGGTGGTGAAACCCAGGCCTGAAGTCAAGACGACTCCTCTTCCAGAGTTCAAATCAGGCCTCAGATACTTACTGACTGTGTGATCCTAGGTAACTCACTCAACACTATTTGCTTCATTTTCCTCACCTGTAAAATGAACTAGAGAAGGAAATGCCAAACCACTCCCATTTCTTTGCCAAAAAAATCTCAAATGGGGTCAGGAAGAGTAAGACAGGACTAAATCACAACAATCAGTGTTGAAGGGGCTATGGAAAGATACATTGACTTACTACTGTAGGTAAACTGAATTGGCTTATCCATTCTGGTTTCCAAAATAAAATTTAGCAAGAAAGGTACTTGTCTCTACTGTTTGAGTCACCAAGCCCACTGTTCTTGGGAATATATTCAAACAGACACAAAGATCCCACATATCCCCAGACATTCACAGCAATCTTTTGTGGTACCAAAGAACTGGAAACAAAATGGATGAACATTTATTGGAGGTTTGATAAATAATGGTACATAATGGAACATTAATTATTGTGTAGTAAGAAATAACCATTATGATACATTTAGAGAAGTATAGCTAGATTTCTATGAATGGGTGCAGAGTGAGATTAGCAGAACCAAAAATGATGTATATAATAATTTGTTTTCTGTCATGTTCATTAGTTTGGCATGTTCAATAGTTCACTGCTATATGGGATCAATGAGAAAATGTGTACTAAGGCAGATCTGAGTTAGATTTGAGAGGTTAAAGCACTTGTCTAGGTATAAGAAAGTCAATAAATATCAGCTATAGGACTCCCAGGTCTTCCAGATTCTTGGAGGTAGGCTATCTAGTCAATATTCTGAGCTACTCCTCCTTCATTAATGATTACAACAAAGTGAAAAGATCACCACAAGAATGGCAAACTTTGAGTATTGGAAAAAACCAAAGATCATCCTGAGGTACAGATGTATGTATTTTAAAAGAATACTAAGATCCTGAACACTTTTGGCACCAATTATGTTTAGCTTTGGCAGAAGACAGAATTACTCAGTAAGTTAGGGAATATTAAAAATGTCACTCACTAGTTCCTAGAATTTTCTAATTAGTAATATGCTAAATATTAGTTTTCGTTAAATATTTTTTCACTTGTTTTCCATTAGGTTGTGAGCTCCTTAACTGTAGGAACTCTCTTGCTACTTTTTGATCAGCTGAGATATTTGTAAAGAAAGCATTTGGCCAGTGCCATAAGCAGTAGGTGCTATATAAATGCGAGCCATTATTGTTGTGTCCTCATGATGCTTAGCAGTGTCTGGCATTAAGTAGGGCAAATGAATAAATAGTATAAAAAGTTAATTATACAATATATAGTTACATATGAATACATCACATATACACATATGATATAATATAGTTACAATATCTATAAAATAGTACAAATAGATACACGTTTCCCCTTCAACGGTAAACAAGCATTAAGTATTATGTATAACGTGCATAACAAATCTGTACTATCGATGTGTACATTGATGTACATGTATTTCTGTGTATATACACACATATATTTTAAAAGACAGTTTTCTTTTGAACGGGAATTTTGAGATACAGTATGTAAGGGCTCGTTCGGGATAATGCTTTTATTTCCTTAAGGCCTACTGTTTTTTTCTTGGGAAACCTGAATTAGATTTAACAAGTCCACTTCACACCCGCCCAGGATCTTTCAGAAGTAATCAAGGGAGTCCTAAGTAGAGGTCGGGGGGTGCGAGTGCGGACATGGGGAGGAGGGCGGTAGTGCCCGAGGAAGGTTAGAGAAAATTAGAGATCCACGAGACGTCGAACAGGAGACGCCCGAGTCGAGAGCCAGCGTCCCGGACGTGGTCCCTCTCCCTTCTCCTTCCCAGGGAGGACGGATTCCAAAGCGTCCTCGACGGGAGCCCTCCCAGCCAGACGGGGTCTCGCTGCTGTCTGAACTCTGTTCCCTTCTGTCTCCCCCACATCCAGCTCCCTCAGCCGGGGCCATCTCCATCCCTTGGATAACTACCGAGAAGCCCGGCCACAGCCCAGGTCGCCCCCAACTCCCTCATAAACAGGTCCCGCGAAGCCTCTCAAAGCTCACCTGGTTCCGCGCCGCCAGCCAGTCCTCACTTCCGTAGAGCCGTTGGAACGCTAGGCACCTCCTAGGCAACGCCGCGCTTCCTTCTGGGGGATGTAGTTCCGGTCGCGTCAGGCAGCCCTTTCGTAGTTTCACGAGGACTACACTTCCCAGAAGTCATTGCGAGGGAGCCTGCTCAGAAGGCTAGTGTTATTTAAAAATTGAAGGCCAGTTTGTGTTTAGGAATTATCCTAGGGTCCCCCTTCTTTTCTGCATTGCCCTAGCCTGTGTTCTGCCAAACTCAGACTAGATACGTCTCTTTTCTTTTTTTTTCTAAGTTCAGGCGCCGCTAACGCCAGGATAGGTTCTCGGAGGCGGGAAAAGTCTAGGAGTTTGGTACGCATGCGTGCCTCTTTTCTTCCCTTTCAAGACCGTCCATGCGCGATAGCGCGCATCAGTTGGCGGCCGCGTGGGCTCAGGGGCGTCTAGTCCGCGGCGGCTGGAAGGCGGGGCTTTCTCCAATGGCTTTTCCCCGGCGGGTCCGGTCCGCCGGGGCGGGGAAGAGCGAGCTGGGCCGTAGGGGCGGCTCCCAGTTTGTGCCGGGCAGAGAAAGGGGAGGGACTGGACCGTCGCGGAGGACCCCCTTCTACTCCCCTCCCCACTCCCGCCTTCTGGGCCGGTCCCCGCCGATGGGGCAGGGCGAGGGGGCGGGCCTTGCGCCTCGGGCCCAGCTGCAACTCCGGCTCCCTAGGCCCTGTCGGGGTTTCCCGGGGCCTCCAGGGGCCGCGGGCCTTCGGCTCGGTCGTCGTCGGGGGCGGGGTAGGTGAGAACTAGGCGATTCGGAGGAGGGAGGGGAGTATCCCCCACCGTGCCAGCCGCAGCACCGCTTCGGGCGGAGAGACAAGATCGAGAGAGACGGGCCGCGGCTCCCTACCCCCTCGCCCAGGCAGCTGCTTTTTCTGCTTCTCTAGGATTCAGACCAGGAGCCCGGATCAAAGGGACGCGAACACCGTTCTCCCTCGCACCGTCCTCGGCCCGCCGGCCCTCCGCTCTTCCCTAGTCCGGGAGCGGGAGGGAGGAGCTGCGAGAAGGCGGGGCCTAGGGAGAAGGCGGGGCCTGCAGAAAGGGCTGAAGGGCGAGGGCTGCTGGTGGAAGAGAGTTCCCTCCGCCCTCCTCGCCCCTGCAAGTCCCCACTGACAGGCGAGCGGTCCTCGCTGGCCGCGCTCCGGGCAGAGCACAGATTTGACAGCTCCGCTGCGTGAGGACGGCCGCTGACCCGGGGGCAGGAGGGCGACCCCGGCGACGTACGAAGTGCGGCGGCTGGGGCCCTTTGCCGGTTATTTTTTTAACGCTCTTCAGAAAAAAGACCTTCCTTCCAAGGCTGCCTCTTGTTGGAGTGAACTTTGTATAGTACAGACCCCTCCGTCCCCACCCAGCAGCGGTTCCAGAGACGCCGCCGTCTGATTTTTTCGGTGTTCCCAGAAGGCGAATCTGCAATGGGCGGTTGAAATTCTACGGTTGACCCCAAACAAGCCCAAGCCAAAACTAATTTCATCTCTGGGTGCCCCTCTCAAAGTGTCCGGTGACATGGTGAAAAGACACTGAAGATCGAAAGGGGGTGGGGTGGAGAAACCCAGGGACGCGATGGCTGAGGGGGAGAACGAAGTGAGGTGGGATGGGTTGTGTAGCAGAGATTCAGCTACCAGAGACACGGCGCTGGAAAACATTAAACAAGCGATCTTAAGGAAAGCCGAGCCTCTTCGTTCCGTGAAAGAGACGCCTTATCGGTCACCAGAACAGCATTTAAATGCTGCCTCTTGGGATGAGTTCAATAAAATCCTTGCTCGTCTGCTCATGCTTTCCAAGCGGTGTCCCTTTAAAGATGTAAGAGAGAAAAGTCAATCTATTTTGAAGTGTGTCCAGGTAAGAAAGAGCACATTCGTGCCATTATGTTTTTCCACTGGTAACTGGGGGGAAAGGGGGAAATCTGCTATTTCTATTAAATCCATACCCCAATTTTCGTTTAGGGACAGGAGTTTCTTAGTTTAACCTGTCCGTAAAATTGTTTTAAAAACTATTTAGACGATTATTTCAATAGAACTGGTTTCCTTTGTATTAATTACTATTTATTTCCTAGTGCATTTAAAAACATTCAGAGAAGGGATCCATAAACCTTCATCTGATTGCCAAAGATTAAGAACCTCTGGTTTGAGAGAATATTCTGTGAAACAAAAAAACCCTGTGGTTGTATTGCCCGGATTAAAATAGAAAACAGCTATTCTGAACTCGTTACATATATGTGTATATAAACACATACTAGTGAATTTTTTTCCAACTATGTAAAAGTTACGACAAGTAAATACATGCTTTCACCTTATATTCATTTCAAATTTATATTCCACCTTTGTTATGAAACCTATCGAATCTCTTTTTAACATTACTGAATACTGTGATCTCTCTTTTAAAAAACCTGTAAAATAATAAAGATTGACCCTTTCCCGATTCACTTTTTTTACTTAAACAGTAAATGAAATAGTACTATTTTTTGTTCTACTCTTAAAGGAAATTCATTTTCTTCTAAATTAAAGATTTCTTTTTTTCTTCCTGAAAATTAAAAAAAAACAAACATTATTCATTGTGGTAAAGGGGCTCAAATTTTTAACTATATAAAACCAAATTATTAACTATTCTGAATACTATGTTTTGTGCTGTTCTTTCTTTTTCAAATAATATACCTTGTTGTTAAATTAATTGAGAGTTCAGTAGATTAATTTTCTATTCAAAAATGTGATTGGTTTTCCTCCTTTTTTGGAGAAAGTGCTTAAAAGGCTATTTTCTATTCAGAATGCATAGTAGCTCCTATATAAGGAGTGTGTGTATATACGTACATACATATCTGCTAGTCATTGGTAATCAAGAGTATTTTGTAAACAATTGTATGCAATAACCCATGTATATAGTATACATATACTTAACATATAGTTAAGGAAAAGTGAGTTTCCTAGATAAAGTAATATTAAGTTTTTATGTAGATAGCACTTTAAGGTTTTGCCAGTGCTTGACAAATATTAACTGATTATGTTCTCATAACATCCCTAAGTGGTAAATGCTATTACAGACATTTCTTGTTTTACTTAAGTTCTCATTATGCAAATTCAATTTTGCATAAAGAATTCTAAAAGAAATCTGCATTCCAAATAAACCCTTTACTTTATTGTACTGTGCTCTCTCCTCCCCCTCACCAAAACAAACAAGCAAACAAACCCAAAGCAATCCCAAACCCACCAAGTGAAAGGACCTCAGCAGGAGAGAATGTCACCACTGAACCTCCCACTGAAAGAGGAGACCTTTGCCCCGCTATGCTCAAGAGGCTGACTCCCATCCCGTTTTCTGTCTGTCTGCACTTAGATACACATCTGTCCTCTTCTGTCTCATATCCTGCCCCCATGTGTCTGTGGAACCCTCCCCCCACCACTGCCACCCCACCCTTCATAGGTTGTGTATTTGTCCTCTCCCTTCCCTGTCCCAAGCCCCCATCGTGTTTTTGAACCAAGTACTGGCCCCCTCCCTGCTCCAATGACCCCTCCCTTCCTCCCTCTCTCTCTTCCTTCTCCACATTTGAAGGCTATGGTAAAGGGAGGACTGTCTGTATTATTCCCATTTCATAGATGAGGAAACTGAGGTAGACCGAGGCTGTGTGTCCTGCCTAGGATAATACAGCTAGTGTCTGAGGTCACATTTGTACTCTGGTCTTCTTGACTCCAAGTCAGTATATCCACTGTGCCACCTAGCTGCCTCAAATGTATCAAATTAATTGTTTTTGTGGAAATCTTTCTAACAAGTCTTCTGAGACAACATTGAACAAGATGATCACTTTATAAGTTAGGAATAACTTTATGAACAACAGGAGGCAAAGTAATTGCACTGTCATATATGCTTTAGGGGCTGTTTGCCCCATTGTTAAATATTCTGATGCAGCCAGGAATTATTATCTGCTTTTCAATTATTTTTCTTTTTTTTCTTCAGTTTTAATTATTGCTGTCAATTTATGCCTTTATCATTCTCTTCTTTTCTCTTCTGATTTGGTAGTCTATTGAGCCCTGGTCTGAGAATCAGGAAGACTTCTTTTGAGGTCAAATCTGGCCTCCAAGACTTACTAGCAGTTTGACCCTGGGCAAGTCAGTTTACCCTGTTTGCCTCATTTCCTCATCTGTAAAATGAGCTGCAGAAGAAATGTCAAACCATTCCATTATCTTTGTCCAGAAAACCACAAATGAAGAGTCGGCCATGACTGAACAACAAAAATTTCTTGTAGGCCGAGAAATCAGATAAGGAAGTTTGAGAGGCTCTCCTACAAATTACTTGCAGAAGAGCTTTACTGTGTGGGGTTTGCGATATATTTTGATTACTCAGAAGCCTATATTTTGGACTTGACCTGTTATTTCATTAGTGTATGGATCTTATTTATTCAACAGCAACAACAATAATAATGATTCATGTTTATATAGTACTTTAAGATTTGTAAATCACTTTACACAAGTCTCCTTTGTTCCACCTCTGAACACAATTCTATGTGCTATTATTGTTTTCTTTTCACCTTATATAAGGAAACTGAAGTTCAGAAAGCTTAAGTGACTTGCCCAGGGTCACACAGCTACTGAGTGTCCAAGGCAGGATTTTAGCCTAGATCTTCCTGATCTCTATCCTCATTTTCTTTCCACCACAGCACCCTTCCCACAATGAGCATTTATTAAGTACCTACTATCTTCTAGGCAGTGAACTAGGTGCTGGGGATCCAACACAAAAAACCAGTTCCTGCTCTCTAGGAACTTACATTCAGTTGGGGGGAAGCAGCTTATATACATACAAATCAGTACAATTCACAGCGAATGGAAAGTAATTTCAAGAGGGAGGAGCAACTTGGAAAATCTTAAGATAGTAGATTTAAAGCTGGAAAGGACCCTAGCAATCATTTTTTGTAATCCTCTCATTTCATAGATGTGGAGTCTGAAGCTCAAAGGGATGAAATGAGGACAGGCTTTATATAGGCAGTAGAATTCAAGGTGAGCCTGGAAGGCTTCTAAGAGGCAGATGTCAGGTGAGAGTACATTGTAGTCACTGGGCCCAAAGTCATGGAGATCTATACCAGGCACAGTAAAGTATGTCCACTTGATTGGAAAGTAGTGTGGGTAGTGAGAAGTAATGTGAAATAAGCATCAAAACAAGAACAGCAACTCATGGATTTTTGTGTATTTCAAAGTACTTGTCAGAAGATACTATAAAGTAAGTAGAGCAAGTAATCATTAGTATAAATTTACAGATGAGAAGCCATCTAGTTCAACTTGTATTTGATCAGAATTTTCATCTGAAACATCTCTGACAAGTAGTCACTGTTTCCATTTGAACATCTCCCATGAAGGGGAACCTACCACTTCCCAAGGCAGCAAATTCCACTTTGGTACAGCTCTTAGTCTGATCTTCCTCCCGGTTTAAGGCTTCCTCTCTGCAACTTTCACATGTTAATCTCATATATAAAAACTCACTCTATAGATATAGATGGTAACTTCTCTAGAATTCATAGTCTTAAGAGTTGCCTGAGATAAAGTGATTTGCTGGTATGTGCAAGAGGTTAGGCTGGGAATCCAGGTCTCCTGACTCCAAGTCAACATTACCTCTATGCAGTATAATTCAAGGAAAAGGTAATATTGTCTGCACATAAAGAGATAAAAAGCTTTCCTTCTTGCTATATGTCTATTTAAATTTCTGTTCAGAGCTACATTTTACCAGTGTTTAGGTACCCAAGCAGTTCTCCACAATAAATCACCCTCTCCCCACCTCAATCCTAACTAACTCTCCTTAAGTCTTTTCAGTAATGAACACTGCATCCAGACATTAGGTAAAGCCAGGAGGTATTTCTCTCCTGAAATCTATCTGTTCTCAGTTTCCTTTGCTGGATCTTCATCCAAGAGATGCCCACTAACCGGGGCTATTCTCCAAACCCCTGGGAAGTCAATTAAAAAAGGATTTATTAAATCTCACTACGTGGCAGACACTGTTTTAAGACTTGGGAATACAAATACAAACAGAAAGACAGTTTCTGCCCTAAAAGAGCTTACATTCTAATGGGGGAAGATAACAAAGGAAACTGAAAAGGGGGTTGGGAGAAAAAGGATGATAAAGAATGTCAGGAGAATTAGGAATGGAACCTGGAGAGTATTTTCCTTAAAATGGAAGTACTGGAGAGAACTAGCCAGTCAGAGGAAAGGGCTACAGAGGCCTCTTCTAGTGGTAGGAGTGGAATGAACTTTTGGAGAGAGGAGACTTCTGTGATATAGTAAAGACCAGAAAATTCTGGGTTCTCTTTTTTTCCTTCTGTACTGTCTTCGTTATTGATCTCATTAGCTCCCAATTATCATCATCCCAGTTATCTATACAGATGATTCCTGGATTTATATATCCAACCTTCAGACATGACCTATTTGCGTTTTGGTCATCTCAAAAGCATCTCAAACTCAACATGTCTTCCCTGACATTCCCACCCCACCCAAAAGTACTGATCCTCTCTTCCAAACCTCCCTATTAATGTAAAAAGGCGCCATTATGTGACAAAACCTTACAACCCTGGTGCCATTTTCTACTTCTCACATATCCAGTTCATTCACAAATCTTGTCATTTCCACCTTCACAATATCTTGTACAAATCCCCTTCTTGCTATTTTACTTAGCTGTCACCTTAGCTCAGTTCCTCATCATTTTTTATCTGGACTGCTGCAATAACCTAATTGATTTCTTTGCCTGTACAACTCTTTCCTCATTCTAATCTATTTTTTATGCAGATGCCAAGGTGATTTTTCTAGTGTAGGTCTGACTATATCATCCCTCTACTCACTAAATTCTAGTGACTTTCTCTTTTTTTTACTGCCAGGATCAGATATAAAGTTGTCTGTTTGACATTTAAAAATCTTCGTAATCTAGCTTCTTCTAGTCTTTCCAGGCTTTTATGTTTTACTTCTTTACCTACACTATGTGTTCTAGCTGCATTGGACTACTTAATGTTCCTAAAGCAAGACACCCCATCCCCACTCCCCATGCCTTTGAATTGTGTGTCCCCATCGGAAAACATCTTGACTTGACTGGATTCTGTCAAGTCTTTGGCTCAAAATCCCATCCTCAAAGAAAAACTTTCCTACTCCTCTTCACTACTAGTTCCTTCCCCTCTGAGATTACTTTCTATCTATTCTGTAGCTATCTTGTACTTAACCCAGTTAGTTAGTTGCTGTATGCCCTATTAAAATATGAGTTCCTTCAGGGCAGTAACTTTTATTTTTCTTAGTATCCCCAGAATTCAGCTTAGTGCTTGGCACATGGTAAGGAAACTCTTAATAACTGAATTTTTTAAGTCCATCAATTATAATCAACTAAAGCTAGTGAATGAGCTGCATATTTAGTATCTTGTGACTCTGCATTTTTATTCTCAGCCTAATGATTCAAGCCACCCATTCATTAGCATAAAGTATTTTACATATATCATTAATTAACATAGAATGCAACTCTGATAAGTTATTTTTCTCATTTTAAAAGTTAGGGAAACAGACTTAGAGAGGTACTGAGCTGCCCAAAGTCACACAGCTAGGCTATGGCAAAATTTGTACCCTGGTCCCAGCTTTTTAACTACTTTGGACTAGTCACTTAAGTTCTTGGCCTCATTTTGTTTAACTGTAAAGTGAAAGGTTAGAATACCACTAAGATCCCTGCCAACTCTAAAATTCTGTGATTCTAATTGACTTTAACATTGTCTGAAAGTGATTTCATTTTAGACAGGGAATCTTATGTAACAAAGTGCTTATCAATAGGTTTTTTTTAATGTTTTCATATCCCCCTATGCCCCTAAGAAAACTGCAAATTCAGCTTATTCAGGTATAGTCACCTGTCAGGTTGTTAAATCTGCAGCTGTAAAATCCCAGTGGGTCATGTATGTAACTTTGTTCTTAATATCTTAATAAGCAGAGTTCAGCATATTAGAAGCAGATCTCATAAACTATATTATACACTGTAAAAATACCTTGTTGCAAATTGGAGATATTTTGGGCAAAAGTTCAGACTTCCCTTAAACTGGTATTTTTTTTATATCTCCACTGGTTTTGGTGAGGCAAAGGTCATATTTGAGTTACTTCTTAAATTCGCTGCAAAGGATTGCTTGGTGATCCCTGAGAGTTTCATTAGATTTTCAAACCAAGATTTTCTATGTACTTTCATACATGTTAGCCAATGTTTTTCAATTTTCTCTTTATGCTTCTTTTTAATCTTTTACGGTGTGAAACACAAATAACCATTAGCATCAGTCTTCTTTTTACTTATCTAGACTTAAATATACTTTCTTATGCCTTCCTGTCTTTGGTTCTTCCTTAATTTTTTGACTTTTTCGGGCCTCAGGGGAAAACCCTACTTACATTTTTTTTTTTAGGTAGGTCATGCTTTGAAGAAGAAAAAGAAAATGGAAGGAATTTTAATTTTCCAAAAATAGTTGAAGAAAAAAGTTTTTTTGTAAGCCCAAAAAACTTTAAGATGCGTTTATTTACTTTTTAAAAATGACATTTGGCAGTTCTTTTCTGCCAAGCTAAGGGTCACAACTTATTAGATAATAGGTTGTAAGATTCCAAAGGGCATTATCTCCTTTCTCCCATTCTGTTCCTTATAGCGGATATTGAAACATACTTCACAAATCACTGGATCACAGAAATAGAATCAGAAAGGAAATTAGAGATCATCTGGTCTTCATTTTATAGATGAAAAAATGAGGCCCACAGAGGCTAAGTGATTTGCCCAATATCACACAGGTAGGAAATAGTGGAGCTGGCATCTGAATGTAGGTCCCCTTGACTCTAGGTGTAGTGCTTTCCCCACTTAAGCTGTGCTTTCTTAAGTTTCTGATATTTCATTCATTTTATGGTACACATGAATATTTGGAATGGCATTGACAATACTATGGACATTGGGAGTGATATACATTTATTATTAGTTTAAGTATTCTGACTTTATTTCATATTGCTTCTACCAAGGATGAGTGGTCATGGGTGAAAGTTACAATTTAAAAACTTGGTTTCCAAGTTCTAATTATATGCCATTGTTCCAATTGATACAAATGTTCTTTTGCTATAGTCTGTAGAAAATATGTTTATGTTTTTTATTATGTTTTAAATTATGTTTTTATTTAAATTCTTTTCTGATCTTGAAAATGCTTTATACCAGTTGTTTTTTGATCACTAACAGGATTAAATAAAAAATTTTCCATGTTGCTAAATTGTGTTTTTCCCCTTTTCAAGTTAGATCTGTTCTCTGTGCTTAATCACTAGAAATTTGTAAGTTATTTCTTGATCATTGTGAAGGTAATATGCAAACAACTTCCTATCATAACTGCCTCTATTACAAACCAACATTAATCAGCCCTACCACAAAGTAGTGCCCAGATCCTGAAATTGTAAAGCTATTAAAGATTTTAGACAGTATCAGACAAAGTATAATGTAGCATCCTTTTAAATGTAAAAGCCCAATAAAATAGATGAAGGTTTTAGAAGCTAATGTTTTCCATTTCATATTTGTTAAATTCTAGGTGCACAGTCCCACCTGTAAACTTCTTCTTAAATTATTTCAAATGTTGATAGATTAAAGTGAATTTGAAAGGGCATATGTAATAATTGCTGTAGAAAACATGATGCCAGTAGAATAAAGATATGCTTAGGTGTTATACTTCGAATTTGCTGCCTTTTTAGTAGTAAAATAAAAGGGAGAAATATTTTTATTAGATTAACTGTAACTAACTGATTATTTGGATAATAAAATTCTCTTTAAAAAAAATCCCAAGCCTTATACTTTTACCTTCATTAGAGGAAATCTTAAATTTGTGTCATGAATTATGCTACCTAAACCACAGTTCATATTGTAGATAATATTTTGTTAATATTTTTTATTTTCATATCACCTTAATCTGTACCATCTTTTCTAACAAAAATATACAGTATTCCATTTTGCATTTTCTCATCGTTTCTTCAGGGCCAAGTTTGATTATTGATATTCCAGTTTAGTTTTTGTTTTTTCCATTTGCATTGTTGTCATGCATATTGTTCCACTGATCTGTTTATTTCCTTTTGCATCAGTTCAAATAGTCATCCCATGATTCTTTATATTCTTCATATTCATTGTTTTTTATGAATTAATAACACTTTAATTCATTGCCTACTACAGTACTTTCATCCATTCCCCAATTAATACACATATACTTTGTTTCCAGTTTTGTATAAAAGTGCTACATATAGCTTATCATCTTAAGTGAGAGTTTAGAAATATTTGTAAATTGACTATTTCACATTAGGATTCTTTTTTTAAAATGACTTCACTTCTAACTCCTTTGATCCATTAGGTTAAGATAATTTTAATAGTATAATATTCAATAAATCCTAATTAGTCTATTATTTTATTTAAATACTTTTGTTTTTATTTTATATTCTATAAGTATTATATACAAGGATTTTAATTTTATAAATGATTTCACTTTCTGGCACGTTGGCAGATGTTAGCTATCTAAAATTGTAACTGAGTAATTTTTAAATACTACTCATAGCCTAAACATAGAAAGACATTCTTCCTATCATGTGAACATGCAGAAGTTTAAGGCATGCAGAGTAGATTGGGGGCAGGTGGGGGTGGAGTGTACAAAGGGGTAGATGAGACATGTACTAAAAAGAAATATTTAATAACTTTTAAGTGTCTTAATAGGAAAATGCTTCATCTCTGCAAGTAGGAGCCAAAAGTTTTTGATTCTGACTAAACTGACAAAAGTATTCCCTTGTATATTTTATTTTTAATGTGTAAGTGCACCAGTTTTGGCTCACAGAATTAGAGTTGGAGGAGGCTTTAGAGTTAAACTTCATTTTACAGATAATGAAACCAAGGTCCGGAAAGGGTTAGTAGTGTCTTAACTAAAGTTACATAGGAAATATGTGGTAGAAGCAGGATTTCAACCCAAATTCTCTGGAGTCAAATCAATATTCTTTCCACTGTTAACCATCCTTAAATTCTAAAATAAACTCTAAATTTATTTATACTGGTGACAAAAAAGTTATAAATGAAAACTAACTAAAATTTCTCCCTGTGGATACATTGTATTCGTTCACCAAGTAAAAGGCTGTTAGTCTCGCTTTCTTTTAATGAGAAATCCAGTAAAAGAAAGTTTTTAAAATTTATCTTTTAAAAAAAAATCTATTCTATTGACCAATTAATTAGAGCTATTTGAATAAATTTGCAAGGTATTCTAACTTACATCATCAGTTAGTCTAGGTGATCATTGGCTCTTCTGGTTTTAACTTGGCTGAATATGTTTGCAAAAACATACTTCTCACAGTAAGTGTTAGCTTAATTTTTAAGAGTTTTAAATATCAGAATTTTATAAAGTCTCAAAATGGATTAAATATTGATATTTTGGTGAAAAAAATTTGTTAATATTTCATGATTATCTACTTTACAACTGAAAACAATATTTATGCCTATAAATATAATTGCTTTTTGCTATTTTCAAGTTCTCACAAGAAAAGGATGCAAAATAAGTGAGTATATAGGATACGCTGGATAAATTTGAGTTAATCAGAAGTTCATTTCCATTTTATGAAATTCCAGCTTTTAAATAAAATTATCAACCAATACCTTCAATAATTTTCTTCTGTCAAACTTGTAATTGTATCAAGCTGTCACCGATTTTCAAGCTCTGTTTAAGTGATCTTGTCACCTCAGTTGTATTCATGTTTCTATTTGGTACTTCCTTCAAATGAGTATAGTTTCCGGAAAAGATGTGTATGTGTGTTTGTATGTGTATATGTACATATTTTCTCTAGGCCAAAAAAGTGTCAATTTTGGAGAATTTTAGTTTCATAGAAAAATTTTGTTCTTTTAGCATCCTGAGCTGTTATTAGGAGCTAAGTTTAAGGGATTTGAGAAATGAATTCTTTCAGGCAACTAGGGAAATAATAATTGGTGAAATTATAGCTCAAATCGTTTGAAAGCGTTCGTTTGTTTTAAGTGCCTAATCTATGCTTAAGGGAGTAGTTTACTGACAAGACGTGGTTTATAAGGAGAAAAACAAGCTCCTTCATTCTCAAATTATTTTTTTTATTTAGTGGACTATATGAAAGGTAGCATAGTGTACCAGTTAAGTAGTTTAGTGTAGTGTAACAGTCATAGGCATAATAGAACTAGGAGCCAGACATCCTGGTTTCAAATTGTTGCTCAACTGTTCAAAAACACAGTGATAGTAGGCGTTTGACATCTCTGAGAATTTGTTTCCTTGTGTAAAGTGCAGAAAATATTACCTGCCCTGCTTTCCTCACAGAGTTTTGTTTTGGATTTTTTGATGATCAAATGAGAGTTTCTTTGAAAATTATTGTTGTTTAGACATTTCAAACATGTCCAACTCTACGGGACCCCATTTAGGGTTTTCTTGGCAGAGATACTAGAGTGGTTTGCCATTTATTTCTCCAGCTCATTTTACAGATGAGGAAACTGAGACAAATAAGGTTAAGTGACTTTCTCAGAGTAACATAGCTAGTATCTATGGCCAGATTTGAACTGAAGAAGATGAGTCTTCTTGACTTGAGGCCAGTCACTCTATCGACTGTGCCACTAGCTTTGAAAATTATAATGTCCTCTATTTGTAGGTCAAATATTTACACGTCCTTATGTGAAAATGAAACTACTTGTTCTCTGTACTGAGTCTTCCTCATAGACTCTGCACCATTTTCAAGAAATGTTTTCCTCTTTTTTTTACATATCCATGAAATGATTTGACATGACCAAGCACTTGACCTGTTGTGTCCACTACCTCCATCTTCCTATTCGTGTATGAATTTTTTTTTAACCGAGAAGGATAAAGAGTGAGGCTGAAGCAGTGGTGGTCCAATAGATATGTGTAGTGTTTAATTATTTTTGTTTTTAGTCATTTGCTTTCCAGGTGCAAGGGTATTCATCTCCCAAGGATAAGAAGACTGGGTAGCTTCACTTTCTATTAAATAGGTCAGTCTCAGTTTGGATCAAAAAGGTGTACTGTTGCAGTGAATAACAGATGGCCATTTTGGACACTGAGGGAAAAGTTCCTTTTGCTCAAGGCAGGCAGCCACTGCAGAGGCCAGTGTGCTTAATTAGAAATATTATTTGAGTGGAGAAGATGCATGAAAATCCATTTGCCTACTGGTAGGTACTGTGTTACTACTTTTTATATTTGGGGCAATACCATATTAGCTGAAGATTTAGGGAAAATCAGTGAAAATGAGGTTTAACTTAGATAGTTACACAGAAGCATTCATGGCATATGCATTGAGGTATTTTATACTCCTCTGTTTCACGTGTCAGGATTAGGACTGTCTGCTTTCCAAGAACTTGCCTAGCTAAATAGAGGTTCATTACTTTGGGATTAATTCTTTGGTCATGGCAAACTGTGAAACAAAGAAAAATGCAAAACAGCCCTCAATCCCATATGGCTCCCTTCTGCTTCTTCCGTGATGGGTGGCAAAGTGATAGAAAATAGCATATAGGGTGCAAAGAATCACTCAGTTTTTAGAATATCTATAAACAAAACTTAGTTGTTAGTACTCGACTCCAGATATGAGATCCATCTGATGACCCTTGAGTAGATATCTTCATTGCAAAATTAAGTCACAACAATCTTGGCATGTTTGCTAACTACAAATCTAGAGAATAAAAGAAAATTTTAGGTAGGTGAAGGGAAAGATGGCCTACAGATTTTCCTTGTAGAGGTGAATAAAGGAGTGGGTGCAGTTGATTTTATTGTGTATCCAGAGACAATAAGAAGGCCATGTAGTCACCTTGTATTGGAGGGCTTATGGTAAGTATTTGGAGGGGAAAAAACCCCATCATCTGTTACAGAGGATAAAATAGAGAAATTCTATAAATAACTTGTAAAGACCCTCCAAATTAAATCAAAATATTCTTTGCTAATAGGAAATAACTTGTTACTGATAGTCATTTCTAAATCTGCCTTCCATATACAAAGAAAAAAGATAAAAACTACTATAAAGGTAGAAAAAAGAATAACAATAGCAAAAGGGTGTGCAATTAAAACAATTACAGTTCTACCTATTTCAGTGAGTTATTGATGCTGAAAAATGGGAACTGGGTGGAGGAAAAAGCTACAACATTCATTATTAAAATTTCATAAAGAAGTTTAACCACTGAAAATCGGTTGCCATAACAGGGACACTAAGAGAGCATAAAAAACTGCTGTAGTCTATAAATACTTGACATGATTGCTTAACAAAGTGATCTGGTAGCCAAGAGCAGCACTCACTTAGAATATAAATTTGTCTGTAAAATCATATAGAGGAGAAAGGCGGAACATTATAAGAAATATTGCCTCATAAATCAGTAAGAAACAGTGAAGAAAATTTGGCAAGACACCCACTTAAAATGTGGAGCTGTCCAGAGAGCACTTGAGGATGGGAGAACAACAAACGATCAGAGATGATAACGAGCTACAGAGATTTTTACCATTCACCTTTTCAGTGACAGTGATACCACACCACTTGCATATCCCAATCATGGACGTTACGTTTCTATAAAAAGTAGAAATAGCACTGAAAAAGCTAAGAGGAGAAAAGCAGTAGAACGAGACCAGCTGTGTGCAGAATAAATCCACACAGGAAGCCACACAGTTTTGAGGGTGATGTATCTGTTCTCAGATTAGCTGAAGGAGAGGTTGATACCAGAGGTGTGGAAAACCTTGAACATCATTAAAATTAAAAAATACAGAGTAGCGATAGCTACCTACACATATGCCTACATTCCCATCACTATAAAATTTTGAGAATTTTCCATACAGGAGAGCATACAGTGTTAAAAGGGAATATGAAGACTTTACATAATAGATCACATCTTTACTATCACACAATTGAAATATGTAAAGAACGCAAAATCCCATCGTCATTGTTGGTTATGTGAGCACTACTCTTGGAATCACAAGACATGAATTTGAATCTTACTGCAGCCATTTACTAGCTCTAGGACTCTGAGCAAATCACTTCTCCCTTTGCCTCAGTTTTTTTGTTTGTACAATGGAGATAATGATATCACCTGTGTTGTGAGGAATGAGATTATATATATATATATAAAATATATCTTCAAATGAGATAATGTATATATAACACTTTGTAAACTTTAAAGTGATAGATAAATATTGGCAATTACCATTTTATAAAACTTTGATTTGAAGTAAAATTCTACCTTAATAATTCTCTTTCAGTAGGCTGTCTCTCCTACATGTATCAGAATTATACAAAGTTCCTTGAAAAAATAGAATAATTGCATGATTCCCTGATCATTAATATCAGATGAGGCATAAAACAGGGAAATGCATATTCACCAAAGGTGTTGATCATTAGCTAGGTGGAAACTATTTAAAACAGTTCAAATTGAAGAGAAATTCTCTATAATGAAGTCTTCCAGATTTTATTGCTTGCAGATATTTACTGATTATCAACCTTTGAAACACTTCAGACCCATAGTCATTCTGGCTAACCTATCTACCCAGGAAAAATTATGTGAATAATAAAATCTTATTGTTTAGACCTTGGTTTTCAGCCGGGTAGGCCAGCATTTCTTCAACTATGGATCACGATTCCATATGGCAACAGTAAAAAGATTTCTGAATATACAATGACCAAAAATTAATTAAAAATCAAATGCACAATGAATCCTAGGTGTTTCTGGCAGTACTTGACCATGTTGTATCTGCAGCCTTGGTTCTGAACACAAAGCATGTGCACTTCGCACTGCACGTGCCCTCAGGCCATGTAATGTCAATGAACTTGCTGCTGAAACCTGAAAAGGGGTGGACAACCTGTGGAGCTAGTGTTTTCCCAGTATGTCTTTTGGACTGCCTACTTCTTATGGAGTTGGGTTCTGTATAGAGCAGCAGGAGAAAAGTATGTTGGATTGCTTTTTACTTATGGATTGTATAGTATAGTTCTTTTAATCACTCTAAGCTTCTCTTTGAAGTAAAGAACCATTTCTTTAACAGCAGTATTTTTCTCATGCTTTTGTATGGTTGTGAGGCATGGAATACTATAGTCTCCAAAGAACTGAAATTGATGATTATCCAAAGGGTAATGGAAAGGTATATGGCAGTCAGAACATATTGCAAACAGGGAATTATAGTGGAGAGTGGTATAAAATTGCCTTTCACCTTGCCAACTTGCTGGTTATTAAGGAGATGTCTGATCAAAAATGATATGTTGTTTTGTTGGTGAGACAGAGAAATAACTAATGGACAGTCTTTGAACTCCATTGGTATACTCATGATGTCAAAAAAATATAGAGAAGACCCTAAGACCCTCATCATATTGGGTAGATTCCCTTTTTTTACAAATTGATATTGTAGCCAGTAGTCTTAGGAGTAAGAAAGATGAGTGGGTTGTGATTTTTTTTTTTAAATCAATGAGTTGCAAATTCTTTGAAGTTCACTTTCTGCTTTTGCTATTGAAATATGACTAATATTTTTGTGGGGATTTCTTATGAATCCATGCCCCTTCCAGGCCCCCTCCAACTTATCCCTGTTATCCAGATCTGATAAAAGTTTTGGTGGCTGCAATATCTTTATGTGCATGTTTTCTATCTTTCTCATTTGTGGGATATAAGTTGACTGAATAGAGTTTTTTAATTCTAAGGAAGGTACTTGAGAATAAAAGTATACTGGCTCCTTATCTGCAGTATTTCCTCCTTATTTAGAGACTTAAGTTCTTTTAGTGCCTGTTAAGGGAAACCTAGATTCTCAGATGTTAATAAATTACATATCAAATCCATATTTAAGGTTGGATCATTTCCTAGTAGTGTTTGAACTTGAGTAGAAAAGATAAAGTCTTTTGTTATGGAGTTATAATATTTGAATTATAATTATGCTGTCTTTGCCGAAATTAAAGCTAACCAATCTGGAAGCTGGAGTTTGTGTAATAAGACCTACCTTTGAATGCAGTTACTCTCAAGTTTAATTTCTTTATTATGGTGCATTGCTTAGATTAGCATTTTAGCATATGAGTAAAATTCTCAAGAAAAACTCTTAATTTTTTTTTAGAAAGAACATGCCCCATTATTTCATTGTTACCATGACAATTCTGGCAGCAAGAGTGTTGTAGTAACTTTCTGTAGTAAACTTATTTTTAGTCCCTACTGTTTGCAGTGAATTGAGAATGGCTCAAGTCCCCTTCCCTGTCTCCCCCTCTCCACCCCCATCCCCCAGTGACTCTGGTGGTTCTGACTTTATAACTGAAAGACTGTACCATTGTAGGCTAAAAAAATTAGTGTAGGATTATTGAGTATTTTTCTTATGGATCTTGAATGTTCAGAATTTCTCAAAATATGGTATTGCATCACATATCTAGCAGTTGGTTTGTAGCAAAAAAGAAATAGACCTTCAGCTCTATTTTCATAAATTAAGCCAGACATGGATGTTATAATTTCCTGAATTGAGCTACTATAGAAAGTAAATGCCATTGAAAATATATTTCTTCTAACAATACAGTCTAAATTATTTTATTCAATTATAAAGTATACTATTATATCCACATTACATTTTGGATTTAATAATGTAGAAGAATCACTTTTTTCTCGTTCTTTTCCTAATTTAACAGAAATGTGCTTTCCCTTGTTCAAGAGACCTTTTTTTTAGCCAGGTCCTGCAAATTCTGTATTTGTGATTTTGTTTTAGGTAATTAAATTAATATGGCATGACAATTTTGGTACTTTTAACTTTCCTAAATGATATACACTAAAGGAAAACCCCACTTTTACTTTCTACTTTCCTGTCCTATAAATGGACCTCACAATGCTCTTATGTCTGAGGTCCTGAGCCTTGAGCTAAATTGACAGAAGCTCATGAAATTGTTTGCTGAAGGATAATGACTTTATCAACCAAAGCAGCTCATGAAGACCACTTACTAAAGTGAAGAAGGGCTTTGATCTTCCCTGATTAGGGGAATACCTCTACTAATAAAATTATGAATTCTTGAAAATAATTAATGTCCTGTTGTTTGAAATTTAATGTGAAGCACTCAGTATATTCAGTCACTGTTAATATTTAGTGCAGGTCTGCACACAGCCTGTGGTTGGTAGGCTGCTTAAGGCTTGAGCTGCTTGCAGAACGCCAAAGAATTTCAGGCAGTCGTGAAAAATGGGGAGGAAAACATCCTTTGTATATAGAGGAAATCTTTTGGCAGGTCACAGGTTGTATAGGCCTGAGGTAGTGTCATTAGTATAATTTTTCATGCTATTTGATGGGTCAAGGTTTGATATTAAAGATACATATATATGTATGTGTTATATATGTATATATATATAGTTTATCACTAGAATCTGTTATAGCATGATGAAAAAGAATACCTGGAAATCAACCTTGTAGAAATTTGTTTCTATGTACTCTGTGGTGCAGTTACATTCTTCTCCTTGCTGTTCCCCTCACAAGAAACTATCCCTGGACTCTGTGTAGTTTTATGGACTATTCCCCATGTCTAGGATCCTTTTTCATCTTCCTTTCCCTAGTTTGCCTGACTTTCTTCTGGTCCCAGATAGAATCCCATCTTCTATAAGAATCCTTTCCTTATCTCCATTAAGGCTAGTACTTTTCTATATTGATAATGCCTCTTTGCTTATTGTTAATATAATTTTGCTTCTTAATGGGAAAATCTTCCCCACCCATTAATGGGCCTGCCCATTAATGGGAGTTCCATTAGGGAAGTTTTGTAGGAAGGCCCATACCTTTTGTTAATTTTCTAAGGAGACACTGGGACATGAGGAGTTGTACCCTCTGTAACGGCAAGTAAAATAGGATCTTTTGCTGTTTTTATTTTACTAAAAGTATCTCTGATTGAATAATGTGAATAGGGAGGATCTTTCCCAACTCTTGATGGCCTGCTCGTTATGGCAAGCTTGATTAGGGGAGTTGTTTTGTAGGAGGGTCCTGAGTACCTTTTGTTTTTTCTGGGTCAGAGGGTTATGCTGTCTGGCTCAAAAAAGTGTTTAAATACTCTGAGGGTAAGGTTTTATTTTGGTGCTTAGTTTTTGTAATAAGGTTTGTGTGCCAGATGAGACTCTGGGAAGCAGTTTAGTAGCCCCTGACTTTGAAAACCCAGATGTTTGTGTTTCCCTCTCTGGTAACTATGTATGTATGTAATGCTCAGACAGTTGGAAGCCTGTCTATTGGTTTTTATTTCTTTTCTTGTATTTTTCTCTATTGGTGAATGATATATGTGCTTGATTAAAGGAGATTGTTAACCCCTCAAAAGTTGCCTTTCCTTTTGAAAAGCAGGTCAAAGAGCCTGTGGTAGCAGGCCCTCCGGTGTATGTTGGGGTTCTTACTGTTACACTTCCCTTTAAGATTCTCTTTAATTTATTCTGTATGTATTTTGTTTGTACATAATTGTTTGCATGTTGTGTCTTACATTAGACAGTGAGCTCCTTGAGAACAGGCACCATTTTATGCCTTTGTATCTATCCCCAGCACTTAGGAAAGTATCCCACACATAGTAAGCACTTTATAATACTTCTTGACTTGATTGGAGTAAAATCTGCATATTATAAAGCTTTGTTAGTGACACCTGCTAAAGTACAGTATATATTGTAACATGTATTCTACTTAGTGTAGATTCAGTTAAAACTATTCATCTTTAGTTTTGGAAGGAGGTAGATTCTAAAAGTGTCATTTCTTGTGTCTTGCACTGGATGTTGAAATACAGAAAAAGACCAGTAAGTATCATTAATAAAAATAGTTTCTAAGCATAATTTTTACTTTGCAGGCTCTTCCCTCTCTTGTTTCTGGTGCCTTCACTCTAAGCAGTAGTAATTTAATGAGGAAACTTGAAGCCCCTTTTCATTTTTACATTTTAGTAATAGTAGTCCAGAAAGCTTCTAGCCTGTACTGATCTTATGTTGGGTTCTTAAGCTTGTGTTTTCTTAAATGTGTCTATTGTATACTAAATATGTGTATTGTGTGGTAAGAAATAATTTGGATTTATTTATTTAACTTTGTATTGAAATGACAGTCTTTCAACTTAATAACAAAAGTGTCATCTGTTTTAATTGTCTTAAAAGCAATTTTAAACAAAAGTTTGGAATGAAAATGAAGTGTTATTTGTTCTTTTTCTTTTGTCAGTATACTTTGGAAGAGACCATCTCAATGTGGTATAATCAAAAAAACCCTCTGGGTTGGTGGTCAGGAAATCCTAATCTTAGCCCTCTGTTCCTAACTCTCTGTGTAAACTGGGATAAATCATTTCACTTTTCTGGGCCTCCCTTTCTTTACTTTTAACACGATGATTAGTTGATTAAGATTACATTAAATGATTTTTTAACTGTCCCTTTCATTTGTAAAATTCTATTAGTTGTGCATAAATTGTTATTGTAAGACATGTTTGAAGTGGTTTTTACTTGCATTTTTTTACTTTTGTCAAACTCCTTAAAGCACTAACCATTAGTATTTAAAAAGCTCAACATTTTGATTCAGTAATCAAAAGCTATAAGAATTTTTATCAGAAATCCCTTCGCCACATGGCGAAAACATGACAAATAGTTATATTTTTAGCCTCTATGATTGTGTTGTCCCAGAACTTGTTGAACACTTCTTTATGTGATCCTTCCTTCCATCTGTAGGCTGGAATGGTTATTTGACTAAGCAACAAGTATTTATTTAGTGCCTTATTCTCCACCTGGCACTGTGGAGAACACACACACACACACACACATACACACACACACACACACACATCTTCACTGTAGAGAAATCTTTGAAGGATCTGTGCCTTCTTTGGTATGAGTTCTCTGTAGTTTTTGATTCTGTCTTTCCATAAAGCCACCATAGGGCATCCCCCAAACACGATGAAAGATCTTCTCTTCTTAAGGTCTTGGGGTTACCAGCGTACCACTTGGTCTGACCATCTGTTATCTTTCTTATATCAAGGCTAGCCCACCTCCTTCAATACAGGTCTTCAATTATGTCTTTTCTGGCATGGCTTATTGGGGTTCCCCCCATTAGCCTTGGCAACATACTATAGCCTATTTGTGCTTATTATGGGTTTTTCATATGTGAAAAAACTGAGGAATAAATCAAGATAGTACGTAATCAAATAAAACATTGTGTAGTATACTTCATAAGGAATTTGGAAAGAATATCAAAATAGGTTTCAGATAGTAAGGAAAATTACTGTGGAGATGTGGAGATTAATTAACTATTCTTTTCAACTCACATCTTTTCTTTTATAGAAATATCGAGTGCCTATATCCTTAACATATTCTCAGATTAAAAACATTTGCTGAATGTTTGGAAAAGATAACTAGGCAGTTGTGCTTTTCTGCAGTGTAGCTTTTGGGCGCATTTTTGTTGTCTCTTGTGGGCCCCTTCTATCTTCCTTGCTCCATCTGTTTGTGCTTGCATGAGCCTGCTGATTCAGCTTTGACAAAAGTGATAAGTGCCACAGTGCTAAGTGTTATTGAAATAATAAAGTTCTAGCTTTGTAATTTCCATGCGCTAATCACATAATTTAAAGATTGAGAAGTTAGACCAAAAACATTCATGTTATTAAAAATTTTTATACTAACTTAACACTAAAATATCCTTAGACTGGGCCATCAAAAATTGGAATTATTTAAACCGAATTATTTAAAACCGAATTATTTAAAGCATACATTAAGAAACTTTGTCAAAGTTGAAATAATCTCTAAATTAGTACAGTATAGTCAACAACCTTGTGTTTTAGTTTCTTTATTGTGTCTCAATGATCTAACTACTAGTATTTCCAGTGTATTGTAAGGACCAATAAAGTTTGTAAAGCATTTTCTTTTACATTTTTCTAGAAGAGTCATTAAAATCTGTTTAATTGAAGCATAAGTCTTTATCATCTTCAGAAAGGTTAAAAGAAATTCTTGAAGAAATGCTATTTTTTGTGTTTTAAAAATAAAATTCTCTTGTAATTTGTAGTGTTGAGGTTTTACAATTAGCTCTCTAGCTTGTATCTGTATTTGATGGTTTGTATACTTGCCTTTTGTAATCTATTCAACTATTTTACATCATATATAAATCTTATGGGGAGTTGGTTTGTGGTGGTTCAGTATCAGAGTGATGAAGGACTTCCCGGTCTTGTAGCTTAGCCATTCCAAAGTGCCAAGTTGCAGTTTATGACGTTTTAAATGTTATGTACAATATCTTCTTCAGGCTTTATGGTCCTCTTTTCTTTTCCAAGGACCTTTTTGGGATTTGTACTTATTTTTGTTTCATCTTGTTTCAAGGTATTATTTCTAAAATTTGTTAAGAAATTTTCTTCTACAAATGAACAACAAAAACTATGGTCACAAAAGATAGCAGGAAACTTGCTTCGCACTCTGATAACCAGTTTAGGGCTCTGAGCTCAAACAACCAGCAGTGCCTTAACCTTGCAACAAAGAGTAAAACAACAATAGCCAGAAAAATGTTCATAAAGATTTTAAAGTGAAAATGTTCATAAAGATTTTAAAGTGAATAATAAATGAGAATAATCAAGAGCTTGACAAAATCAAAGTGTTATCAGATAGTCCAAATTTAGGATTGATCATTTTTTGTTATTTAAGTCTCTCTTTATCTGGTAGGAAAAAGATGAAATAAAACCATCTTGGCCTTTTTATTTTCAAAGTTCAATTTCTTATGGATCTTTATAAGATAGAAATTACTTTAGTGGTTTGTGCTTTTCTCAGCCCTTCCACAAATGCAGATTGCAAGAGAGACTCCAACAACAAAGACTCTTGTGTTCAAGAGTTCCTTCTGCCAAAGCAGTTACCACCCTATGGCCAATTTGATGCAGAGCCTTTCCATAGACTGGTCCATCACCAGACATACATGAAGTCTTTACAACGTGGTAGGACTGCCAAGAACTTCTAGTGTAGGCTTTGGGAACCCAGGGTTATACTTTCAACATATCAGTGACCTCTGATTTTATTACTGTGAGAACTAACACATAGCAGCCAGTCCATAATTTAGTCTTGGAAGTGTTGCCTGAGAATGAGGGAAGCAAGTTTGTTGTCATGTAGCTAGCAAGTATCAGAGGAAGTGTTTGAACCCAGGTAGCCTGAGTCCACCTATTACACAATACTGTCTCTCTCTGCAAGGAATATTAAAGTTAAATATATAAATAGATAAAATGTTAAGATCAGGAAAATTGGAATGTTTTCATCTATAGAGACTTCTCTAATTATGCTTAGCATAAAAATTAATCCATTCTAATTAAAATTTATTTAGGTTTCTTTTTGGTATTAACCTCCCAGTTTATAAAAGGAAACCAGTTGGATAAAGCTCATTTTATCACATATGTTTATCGTAACTTTATGGATTATATAGAAGCAAAACCAAAACTCTCAATGCTGGTCTTGTACTGTTTTAAACCTTATCATTTTTAAACATTTCTATTCATTAGAAATACTATGATTCTATTTCGTCTATGGTGACCATTTTGTCAGTGGAAAGAAAATACATACTGCAAACTGGAATGATTTTTAGAAATAAAAGAGTTCATTATTGTGGTAGTTGAAAGTAATCCACTAGGGCTTCTAAGTCTGAATAGATAACAGAGAGATTATCTAGGTTCAACTCATCTTATTTGTTCTTTATAGTTTCCTGAGTGAAATATTTCTCAATTCATGATCCTTTTTTGGTTTTTTGGGTTTTTTTGGTGACTAATAATAGCATTCATTTATTTTCTGATTTCTTGTTTCAGGTACTTGGTTACTGAAGCCTGAGATTTTTAAAAATAATTTTCTGTTTGTATTTTATTGAACTATTTTCATTTTCTTAGAGGATGGATGATAGATGACAGAGCTATTCACCAAGAATATTTAGCTTGTAATAGCTTATGTGAACACTGGATGTCACTATTGCTCAGTAGAAATAAAATTTAGAGACCCTATTTTGGTTCAGTGGGGATTAGATGATTGACTGTGAATGTACAGTTTAGAATATTAATATTTTCTGAGGGTGTGTCTTTATGTAAGAATTTACAAGTAATTCTTGGAAGTATAATTGGCATATTTGGTGTGCATATTAAGTAAACTGAATACCATAACTTATCCCATTTTAATTAAGATTTATTGTCTTACTGTTTTCAAATCTTTTGAATTTAAAAATGTTTGCTTTGTGTGTTGGGGTGAGAGAAGGGCAGAACATTGTGTAAACACAATGCATATGATGTGGATGATTCTGCAGTCAACTGTCTTATCAACTTTTAGCTTACTTGTCTTTTAAGGTTATGTTAAATTGATATTGATTAAGCCATAAATAAGGATGGCTATCTTCATTAAAATATGCTTTTAAGTTTTACCTTATTCATTTTAAAATTCACTGTATTGGACCTAATTACTTAATAACATTATTTAGATGAACGTATTGAGAGCTATCCTAGAATCAACATGTTGTCATTTTTATAATTGTACACACAGGAATCTTAAGTACCAATGTTAATGTTTGCTTGAAAGTAGTCTTTCCTCAATATAACTTTTGTATTAAAATTACTATATTTAGGACTTACTGATATATACTTGTGTATATGTTATCTGCACCAATGTAGGGGAACTGTGGTATTCAGATCCCCCCAATTATGTCACTTCTATTTAACTTAGGAATATATGACAGGACTTTTTCCAGATTGATGTACTTTTTTAGAGAACAGCTTTGACAGTTTAATTTTAAGATCTATTTACATTCTTTTTTCTCTGTCTCTTTTTTTTTTTTTTGGAAGCATTTGGGATTGGGTAGCTTACCTAGGGTCACACATCTAGTAAGTGTCTGAGACTGGATTTGAATTGAGGTCCTCTTGATTTCAGGACCAATGTTCTATTGACTGCACCATCTAGCTGCCCCCTTCTTACAGACTTAAAGAGCACTGTATTTAATATGAGAAGAAAACTAGCTATTATCCACTCATTTATGAATAATTCATACGCAGATAATTTTGAGATGGCGATATTCAACTTGTTGGAACTGACTTTGTTGTTGTTTGTCAGTTATAACCGACTTTTAAAAAAAAATGGGAGGAGGCAAGGTGGCAGAGTAGAAAGATTCACATATGCTAGCTCTGGAACCCACAACCCATAAATTTCCTGTGAAAAGAACTCCCCGGGGATGGAGCCAAGATGGCGGAGTAGAAGGACACACGTTTACGAGCTCCAAAACCAAAAGCCCATAGAATTAATGTAAAAAGAGTCCCCCATAACTTCTGGGTCAATACAAGGTGTGCAGAAATAGAGTGGAAGAGATTTCCGTTCTGGGGAGCCCTGGAGACCCGTCCCCAGGGTCCAGCGCGCCCCGGAAAGTGGACCCCACCCCCAGCGCTGCCCTGGCCGCGGCCCCAGAGAAGCTGATCCGAGCAGGCTTCAGAGACGGAAGCTCCGGCAGCCGGGAAAGTCCCTCCGCCCACAGAAGCTACGGGTCAGTGAGAGAGAAGGCCGGGCTGGAGGAGAGGGGAAGCAGGGTGTCTCCGAGACTCGGGCCCCCTCGAAAGGAAGCGGCAGCGGCAGGGACGGGGGCAGGAAGCGGCGGAGGCAGAGGTGTGGGCGGCGGCTGAGGCGGCAGCGGACTGGGACTTGGGAATCCCGCAGCAGCAGGCAGGATCTTCATTCATAACATTCCTGCATAAAACCTGACGGAGCTGAGCCTGGGAGACGGCCCTGCCCCCACCCTGCTCTGTTACTGAAGGCTTCTGCTTAAAGCCCCCAAGGGAGCTGGGCTTGGGAGGCGGGCCCCCCACCCCGCCCCCACCCGCTCCATTCCTGAAAGTCTCTGCATAAAGCCCCTGAGGGATCGGAGCCTGGGAGGCGGCCCTGCCCCGACCCCAGCACCTGAACTAAAGCTCACTGATTGACAGCCGGCAGGAGGAAAGCCCATTTAAATCTCAGAGGCCAAGCACTAGCTGGGCGGATCCAGGCAGGGGTGGAAAGGAATCTCAGAAGTCAAGTAACTGGCTGGGAAAATGCCTAGAAAAGGGAAGAAAAATAAGACTTTAGAGAGTTTTTTACAACAAATGCAAATGATCCCGACCTTCGGATCTGATGATGAGGACGTATCCTTGCCATCAGGGAAAGACGTGGAGGGTGGGGCCTCAGTACCCCAGACACCCCAGGGGGGGTGGCGGGTGGGCTCAGGCCCTGGAAGAGCTCAAAAAGGATTTTGAAAAGCAAGTTAGACAGGTGGAGGAAAAACTGGGAAGAGAAATGTCAGAGATGCAAGAAAAGTATGAAAAACGGGTCAATACCTTGGTAAAGGAGACCCAAAAAAATGCTGAGGAAATTAACACCTTGAAAAATAGGCTCACTCAACTGGCAAAGGAGGTTCAAAAAGCCAATGAGGAGAAGAATGCTTTCAAAAGCAGAATGAGCCAAATGGAAAAAGAGGCTCAAAAGCTCACTGAATTTAATAGTTCTCTCAAAATTAGAATGGAACAGATGGAGTCTAATGACTTTATGAGAAACCAAGAAATCACCAAACAAGACCAAAAGAATGAAAAAATGGAAGAGAATGTGAAATATCTCATGGGAAAAACAACTGACCTGGAAAATAGATCCAGGAGAGACAATTTAAAAATTATGGGACTACCTGAAACTCATGATGAAAAAAAGAGCCTAGACATCATCTTCCATGAAATTATCAAGGAAAAGTGCCCTGACATTCTAGAACCAGAGGGCAAAATAAGTATTGAAAGAATCCATCGATCACCACCTGAAAGAGATCCAAAAAGAGAAACTCCTAGGAACATTGTGGCCAAATTCCAGAACTCCCAGCTCAAGGAAAAAATCTTGCAAGCAGCTAGAAAGAAACAATTCCAGTACTGTGGAAATACAATCAGGATAACTCAACATCTAGCAGCTTCTACATTAAGGGATCGAAGGGCGTGGAATATGATATTCCAGAAGTCAAAGGAACTAGGACTCAAACCAAGAATCACCTACCCAGCTAAACTGAGTATAATACTTCAAGGGAAAATATGGTCTTTCAATGAAACAGAGGACTTTCAATCATTCTTAATGAAAAGACCAGAGCTGAAAAGAAAATCTGACTTTCAAACACAAGAATGAGAAGAAGCATGAAAAAGGAAACAGCAAAGAGAAGTCTTAAGGGACTTACCGGAAGTGAACTGTTTACATTCATACAGGGAAAGACAATATTTCTAACCCTTAAAACTTTTCAGTATCTGGGTAGTTGGTGGGACCACACACACACATGTACACGCATGCACACACATACACACATGCACACACATACAGAGATAGAGAGCACAGATTGAATTGAATAGGATGGGACCATACCTTAAAAGAAATTAAGGTAAATGGTGAGAGAGAAATGTAGGGGGAGGAAAGAGAGGGAAAGGGAAGGGGGTAACTATATGTCATTTAAGAGGCAGGTAGGAGTTTCTCTTAGTGGAGGGAAAAAGAGGAGAGCTGAGGAAAAAAAAAAAAATTTACCCTCATCACATTTGACTAAACGAAGGAGTGAAATGCACACTCATTTTGGTATGAAAACCTATCTTACAGTATAAGAAAGTGGGGGAGAAGGAGATATTGCAAGGGGGGGGATGATGGAAGGGAGGGCAAAGAGAGGAGGGAGCAATTTGAAGTCAACACTTGGGGAGGGACAGGATCAAGAGACAGAAGAGAAACAATGAGGGGCAGGTTAGGAGGGATGGTAATCCAGTTAGTCTTACACAACACGACTATCAGGGAGGTCATTTGCAAAACTACACAGATAAGGCCTATATTGAATTGCCTGCCGTCCCAAAGGGAATGGGTGGGGAGGGAGGGATGGGGAGAATTTGGAACTCAAAGTTTTAGGAACAACTGTCTAGTATTGTTGTTGCAACTAGGAAAGAAGACATACAGTTAATGAGGAATAGAAAGTCATCTGGCCCTACAGGAGAAAAGAGAAGATGGAGACAAGAGAAGGGAGGGATGACAGAAGAGAGGGCAGATTGGAGATAGGGAAAATTAGATTGCTTGGGGTATTGGCGTGGGGGGAGGGGGGAAAAGGGGAGAAAATTTGGAACCCAAAAATTTGTGAAAATGAATGTAAAAAATTAATTAAATAAATAAATAAAATAAAATAAAAAAAAAGGAAAAGAACTCCCCACAAATTCTGGAACAGTGGAAGCCACGTAGCAATGCAGTGGAGGTGATTTCCATTCCAGAGAGCCCTGAAAAACCGGCACCAAACATCCGTCGTGCACCGTACAGCAGAGGCCAGCCCTGGCCAGCAGCCCTGAGAGGAGCAGATCCGAGAAGGCTTCAGGGACAGAACCTCTGGCGGCAGCGCAGGTCCCTCCACCCACAGGCGCTACAGGTCAGTGAGAGAGACTTCTGGGCTGGCCGAGAGGGGAGCGGGATGTCTCCATAACTCAGGCCCCCTCGGGAGGCAGCGGTGGAGACAGGGACAGCAGCAGACCTGGGCTCCCCAAGCAGGCAGGAGCTCCGCTCCATTACTGAGGGTCTCCGCACAAACCCCCTGAGGGAACTTAGCCTGGGCTGTGGCCCTGCCCCCACCTGAGCACCAGAACTTACTCACATTGAATAGCAGCCGTACCCCCCCCGAAAGCCCTGAGGCTGGGGAGCAGCATTTGAATCTCAGACACCAAGCACTAGCTAGGTGGATCTAGGCGGGGTGGAGAGGAATCTCAGAAGTCAAGTAACTGGCTGGGAAAATGCCCAGAAAAGGGAAAAAAAATAAGACCATAGAAGGTTACTTTCTTAGTGAACAGATGTTTCCTCCTTTCCTTTCGCATGAGGAAGCACAATGCTTACCATCAAGGAAAGACATAGAAGCCAAGGCCTCTGTATCCCAAACATCTAAAATAGATATTCAATGGGCTCAGGCCATGGAAGAACTCAAAAAGGATTTTGAAAAGCAAGTTAGACAGGTGGAGGAAAAACTGGGAAGAGAAATGAGAGAGATGCAAGAAAAGCATTAAAAACAGGTCAATACCTTGGTAAAGGAGACCCCAAAAAATGCTGAAGAAAATAACACCTTGAAAAATAGGCTCACTCAATTGGCAAAAGAGGTTCAAAAAGCCAATGAGGAGAAGGATGCTTTCAAAAGCAGAATTAGCCAAATGGAAAAAGAGGTTCAAAAGCTCACTGAAGATAATAGTTCTCTCAAGATTAGAATGGAACAGATGGAGGCTAATGACTTTATGAGAAACCAAGAAGTCACCAAACAAAACCAAAAGAATGAAAAAATGGAAGAGAATGTGAAATATCTCATGGGAAAAACAACTGACCTGGAAAATAGATCCAGGAGAGACAATTTAAAAATTATGGGACTACCTGAAAGCCATGATCAAAAAAAGAGCCTAGACATCATCTTCCATGAAATTATCAAGGAAAACTGCCCTGAGATTCTAGAACCAGAGGGCAAAATATGTATTGAAGCAATCCATCGATCACCGCCTGAAAGAGATCCAAAAAGAGAAACTCCTAGGAACATTGTGGCCAAATTCCAGAATTCCCAGGTCAAGGAGAAAATATTGCAAGCAGCTAGAAAGAAACAATTCCAGTATTGTTGAAATACAGTCAGGATAGCACAAGATCTAGCTGCTTCTACATTAAGGGATCGAAGGGCATGGAATATGATATTCCAGAAGTCAAAGGAACTAGGACTCAAACCAAGAATCACCTACCCAGCAAAACTGAGTATAATACTTCAGGGGAAAAAATGGTCTTTCAATGAAATAGAGGACTTTCAAGCATTCTTGATGAAAAGACCAGAGCTGAAAAGAAAATTTGACTTTCAAACACAAGAATGAAAAGAAGCATGAAAAAGCAAACAGCAAAAAGGAGTCATAAGGGACTTACCAAAGGTGAACTGTTTACATTCCTACATGGAAAGACAATATTTGTAACTCTTAAAACTTTTCAGTATCTGGGTAGTTGGTGGGATCACACACACACACATGTACACGCATGCATGCACACACATACACACATGCACACACAGAGAGCACAGGGTGAATTGAATAGGGTGCGATCATATCTTAAAAGAATTAAGGTAAATGGTGAGAGAGAAATGTAGTGGGAGGAGAGAGGGTGAAATGGAATGGGGTAAATTATCTCTCATTCAAGAGGCAAGCAGGAGACTTTTTAGTGGAGGGAAAAAGAGGAGAGCGGAGAAAAAACATGAAGTTTACCCTCATCACATTTGACTAAAGGAAGGAATAAAATGCACACTCATTTTGGTATGAAAACCTATCTTACAATACAGGAAAGTCGGGGAGAAGGGGATAAGCAGGGTGATGGAAGGGAGGGCAATGGGAGGAGGGAGCAATTTGAAGTCAACATTCTTGGGAAGGGACAGGATCAAAAGACAGAATAGAAACAATGGGGTTCAGGATAGGATGGAGGGAAATACAGTTAGTCTTATAGAACACGACTGTTATCGAAGTCATTTGCAAAACTACACAGATAGGGCCTATATTGAATTGCTTGCCTTCCCAAAGGGAATGGGTGGGGAGGGAGGGATGGGGAGAATTTGGAACTCAAAGTTTTAGGAACAACTGTTGAGTATTGTTCTTGCTACTAGGAAATAAGAAATACAGTTAATTGGGAATAGAAAGTCATCTGTCCCTACAGGACAGAAGAGAAGATGGGGACAAGAGAAGGGAGGGAGGATAGAAGAGAGGGCAGACTGGTGATAGGGGAAATTAGAATGCTCGGTGTATTGGGGTATGGGGGAGGGGACAAATGGGGAGAAAATTTGGAACCCAAAATTTTGTGAAAATGAATGTAAAAAGTTAAATAAATAAATTTATATTAAAAAAAATAATGCCATTAGTTTAATAAATTGTGCTTACTCCATCCATGATGTAAGACTAGATGATGTCATATAATTTCAAATATATATAGTTTTTATAAGGTTCAGAGTAAGTACTGTTTTCATTTCAGAGTTGATGAAACTGAGTCACAGGCTGTGATTGATCTAGACCTTATCATTGGTGAACCAAATTATTTTACTGTGGTTGCTGTCCTTCATCTTCAAAAAGGACCAAAATGACATCACCATAATGAAGTGAAATTTCAGTGTGTCTGACTGTGGCTGATCAGACCAATATGGGCTCAGAATGCTCTTCCACAGGTTGGGCACAGATAGTCCATGTGACTATTTTGAGATGGATATCCCAAATTTGTGCATCCTGTATTTACTTTGTGCTGTCTCAATTCCGCTTTGCTCGAAGAGAACAGCACCCTTTCTGATGTGGGCATGCCATGCTGAGCTGTCTTGTACCAATGTCTCCCATGTCACAACAGTCAAATCTAAAGTTCTTGAGAGAGACTTTGAGAGTGTCCTTTTATTGCTTCTTCTGACCACCATGTGATTGCCTGCCCCATGCAGGTTCTCCATAAAATGGTCTTTTTGGCAAGCATGCATTTTGCATTCAAACAACATGGCCAGCCCATCAGAGTTGTGCTCTCTGAAGCATAGTTTGAATACTTGGCAGTTCAGGTTGAGCAAAGACTTCAGTGTCTGGTACCTTATCCTGCGAGGTAATCCTCAGAATCTTCCTAAGACAGTTCAAATGGAAGCTTTTCAGTTTCCTGGCATTTCCTGGTAGATTGTCCATGTCTCACAGGCATATAACAATGAGGTCAGCACAACAACTCTGTCTGTAGGCCTTCAGTTTGGTAGTCAGTCTAATACCTCTTCTCTCTCAAATTTTTCTTTGGAGTCCCCCAAACACTGAGCTAGCTCTGGCAATGCATGTGTCAACCTCATTGTCAATGTGTACATCTTTGGAAAGTATACAACCAAGGTAAGTGAGTTTCTCCACAGCATTCAAATTTCTCCATTTGTTGTAACTGATGGTTCCACATATGGATGGTGTGGTGGTAGCTGATGAAGCACCTGTGTTTTCTTTGTGTTAATTATTAGGCCAAAATTAGCACAAGCAGCAGAGAATTGATCCATACTTAGTTACATCTCAGTTTCAGACTCTGCATTGAGTGCACAATCATCTGCAAACAGAAAATCATGCACCAACACTCTTCCACTTTGGTCTTGGCTTGTAGCCTTTTCAAATTGAAGAACTTACTCTCAGTACGGTGGTTGACCTTGATGCCTTGTTTGTCCTCATTGAAAGCATTTGTCAACATGGCTGAAAACATGCTAAAAAGCATGGGAGCAAGCACACAGCCCTATTTCACTCCATTGGTGACTGGGAAGGCACAAGAGCTTTGTCCATTATCCAGAACCCAGGCAAACATGCCATCATGAAATTGACATACAATATTGATGAACTTCCCCAGGCAACCAAATTTTCACATAATTTTCCATAAGCCCTAACGACTAACTGTCAAAGGCCTTGGTCAGATATATAAACGTTGTGTACAGACCTCTATTCTGCTCCTAGCATTTCTCTTGGAGTTGTTGGGCAGCAAACACCATATCAACTGTTCTGAAGCCATCCTGGCTCTCAGGTATATGACTATCTTCCAGATTCTAGCAAGAATTTTGCCAGCAGTGACTAAGAGAGAGATCCCCTTGTGATTGTCACAGGACAGTCTAATCCCTTTACCTTTACAGAGATGGACAATGGAGGCATCCTTAAACTCTTAGGGGATAACATCCTCTACCTATATCACCTGGAAAATTTCAGTCAGCTTTTCTGTGAGCAATGGTCCCCCTATCTTGTAAATTTCAGCTGGAATAGAATCAACACCAGGTGCTTTACCACATGAAAGGAGCCTAATGGCCCTCAAAACTTCTTCTTCAGTTGGAAGTTCAGCTAAGGAGGGATTGATTTCAACCTGAGGTAAACAGTCAATGGCCTCAGCATTGATTGATGATGGTCTGTTGAGAACACTATGAAAGTGTTTAGCCCATCTCTCTAAGATCATGTCCTTATCACTAATCAATGTGGCTCTATCAGCACTGAGTAGTTGTGATGGACGATAGCTTTCTGATCCATAAATAGCTCTCAGGGAATCATAAAAATGCTTTGGACTGTTATTATCAGCATAAAACTGAATTTCATCTGCCTTCTTACTGAGCTAGGAATCCTACATCTCTTTGTACTTTGCTTTTGGTGGAATTAAATGCTGCCTTCTTAGAGGTAGATGAACTATCCTGCTGATAAATCCTGTGGAGTTCTCGTTTTTTGTTTAGCAGCTTCTGAATTTCCCCATCATTTTTACCAAAGCAGGCTTGGCGTTTGCGAGTGTTCTGACCCAGATGAGCAAATGCAGTGCTGTACACTAAATCTCTAACAGCTGCCCACTCCTTTTCTGCTCCACTATTGCCAACTGTGTGTTGGTTCAACTTTCCCTCCAAGTTGGCAACAAACTGTTTATGCTCAAAGAGCTCTAATTTGTTGACATCAATTCTTCTGGTAGTCATTTTGCCTTGGGGTGGCACTTTTGATGAATGAGAATATTTAGCTTGGAAAAGATAAGTCTATGATCAGTCCAGTATTCTGCACTACTTGCATTTGTCATGCTTACATCTTGTCTGTCTCTTCTCCTTAAAAATCACATAGTCGATTAGATGCCACTGTTTGCTGCAAGGGTGCATCCATGAAGTTTTATTGTGTTTAGATAAACGGAAGACAGTGTTGGTGATAAGAAGGTCATGATACACAAGTCTTCAGCAGTAAGTTTCCAACTCCATTCCTCCCTAGGACTTCCTGCCAAGTCTGATAGTCTGAGCCTGCTCTAGTATTAAGTCACCCAGAATTATAAGCTTGTCCTCTTTTGGCACATTGACTACAAGGGTCTCTAGGTCTTTGTAAAATTTTTCTTTGACTTCATCAGGTCATGGTGGGAGCATAGGCACCGATGATGGTGGCATGACGTTTTCCTGCAAGTGGCAATGCTATTGTCATGAGTCTGTTATTCACTCCTTTTGGTAGACATATCAGCTTGCTGATTAGATTAGTTTTGATTGCAGAACCCATGCCAGCTTCACAGCACTGCCCTTCACTGCACCCACTCCAGAAAAAGATATATCCAGCTCCAACTTCAGTAAACTGGCCTTCATTTGCCAACCTTGTTTTACTCAGGGCTGTTGAGTTCTCTTGCAACAAGAGCAGTTCTTTCAGGTCTGCTAGATTTTGTGTTGTCTATTAGTGTGTGCACATTCCATGTGCTGATGGTGAGTGGAATCATCTTTGCAGATATTTTTGTATGTTTTATACATTTTTTTGTGTTTCGACCACATAGTGGGATTACCACTATGTGGTAACTAGGCCAGGGTTGGGTAAGCAGAAAATGAGTTCAAGGCATCTTTTCTAGCCCTCTTCCTCACACCAGGATGTGATCAGTGTGATCCTTAAAAGACTTCTCAGACACCCAGGAGGCTATTGAGTCCCACTGCTGCTTCTAGTGAGAAATGACTCTATGACCTGGGCCTGTGTGCAGGGTTGTGACCACAGCTCCCAGTGTATTCACACCTGCTGCTTCATCACTTGCCTGTCACCACAGAATTTTGAGGCATAATGGTGAAATGGTATAGGTGATGTCTTTTGATTCATATGTAAATTGGATTTAAGTGAGGCAGAGTTGCAAAGTTGTCAGCCTCATTCTCTTCCCCAGAGTCATCATAGTCCAGTGGCAGAACCTAGAGTCAAGACAACTGGCATTGGCTCAGGATGCAGTGGATGACCTTGGCATCTTTGGTGTCTAACCAAGCTCTAAGTGCTCCATATTGTCTGTTTCATCTGCCTTCATGCTGTTGGAACAAATTGTTCTCATCCACCCATTCTGCGAGAGGAAGTCTTCACATGCTTGGGATAGACACCCCCCTAACTCATCAGTGGGTTTGAGAAATGTTGGTTACCCTCAACCTGGTTTGGCCTATCTGCCAAAATGGTTTACTGGGGTGTGGCCACTGTACATGCTGCCACTTCTTGGAGCCACAGGTAAAAGGTGGAACAGGTAGACACTAAAGATGAAAAGGGCTTGGCAAACTCATACCAAAGGTATTGATCCTCCCTGAACACACCCTACACTCCTATCCCCTATATGAAGGAGGAAAAGACAATTCATGGAACTACAGTTTCTATAAAATGAAACACTTTGCTCTCCTGTGATAAACTGTTTGTGTGTGTTCGTCCTTCATTAACGAAGAAGACCAGGCCATCACAGAATTAATGACATGACTTGCACTTGACTTTGTTTTGAGTGAGGGAGGGCTTTGTGGATCATCAGCCTCACTTCTCTTCCAGAGCCATCTGAACCCAGTAACCAGATATTCATCAGGATGACTGGAGATGACCCAGGATGAGGCAGCTGGGGTTAAGTGCCCAAGGTCACATGGCTATTGTGTCAAGTGTCTGAGGGGAGATTTGAACTCAGGTCCTCCTGAATCCTGCACTGGTGCTGTATCCATTGCACCACCTAGCTGCCCGATAAACTGTTTAGAATTTGACAAATTCTGCTATTTGGTTATTTATGCCAGTCATTCTATTATTATGATAAAGATAATTGTGCTTCGTTTCCTAAGCTATAAAATCAATTTTTTAGACTAGATGACTTCAGAGGTATTGCCCAGCTCTAAAATCTATGATTTTAAGCATCACATATATAAATAAAGTGGCCAGCTTAGCAATAATGTCGTCTCAACTTGTAGGTCCATGGACCTACAATTTCTATAAAATGAAGCACTTTGCTCTCCTGTGAGTCCCTTCAGTGTTGGAAGGTACATTTTGCTATTCATTTACCCATCCTCTAGCATAGTGGTATTTGTGCTAGCTTCCACATTTTGGCCAGCTGTTAAAAAGTAGGTTTCCTTAAATCTCTAGGATGGATGCCATGTATTCCCAGTGATTTATCTATATTAAGTTTGTTTGTCTCAGACTATCCTGAGTGTTAATCACTATTTAATTCATTTAGCAAATTTAGTGTATCAGGGAAGTATCCTTGAACTAGGGAGTTAGGAGTTTTGGATTCTGGACCCAGCTCAACTATGGAACCTCTTTTTCCATTTGGCTAATTCTGCTTTTGAAAGCATTCTTCTCCTCATTGACTTTTTGAACCTCTTTTGCCAGTTGAGTTAGCCTATTTTTCTTTCTTTTTTTTTTTTACATTTTATTTATTTATTTAATTTTTTGCATTCATTTTCACAAATTTTTGGGTTCCAAATTTTCTCCCCTTTTCTCCCCTCCCCCCACCCCAATACCCCAAGCAATCTAATTTTCCCTATCTCCAATCTGCCCTCTCTTCTGTCATCCCTCCCTTCTCTTGTCTCCATCTTCTCTTTTCTCCTGTAGGGCCAGATGACTTTCTATTCCTCATTAACTGTATGTCTTCTTTCCTAGTTGCAACAACAATACTAGACAGTTGTTCCTAAAACTTTGAGTTCCAAATTCTCCCCATCCCTCCCTCCCCACCCATTCCTTTTGGGACGGCAGGCAATTCAATATAGGCCATATCTGTGTAGTTTTGCAAATGACCTCCCTGATAGTCGTGTTGTGTAAGACTAACTGGATTACCATCCCTCCTAACCTGCCCCTCATTGTTTCTCTTCTGTCTTTTGATCCTGTCCCTCTCCAAGTGTTGACTTCAAATTGCTCCCTCCTCCCTTTGCCCTCCCTTCCATCATCCCCCCCCTTGCAATATCTCCTTCTCCCCCACTTTCTTATACTGTAAGATAGGTTTTCATACCAAAATGAGTGTGCATTTCACTCCTTCGTTTAGTCAAATGTGATGAGGGTAAACTTCTTGATTTTTTTTTTTCTCAGCTCTCCTCTTTTTCCCTCCACTAAGAAAAACTCCTACCTGCCTCTTAAATGACATATAGTTACCCCCTTCCATTTCCCCCTCTTTCCTCCCCCTACATTTCTCTCTCACCATTTACCTTAATTTCTTTTAAGGTATGGTCCCATCCTATTCAATTCAATCTGTGCTCTCTATCTCTGTATGTGTGTGCATGTGTGTATGTGTGTGCATGCGTGTACATGTGTGTGTGTGGTCCCACCAACTACCCAGATACTGAAAAGTTTTAAGAGTTAGAAATATTGTCTTTCCCTGTATGAATGTAAACAGTCCACTTCCGGTAAGTCCCTTAAGACTTCTCTTTGCTGTTTCCTTTTTCATGCTTCTTCTCATTCTTGTGTTTGAAAGTCAGATTTTCTTTTCAGCTCTGGTCTTTTCATTAAGAATGATTGAAGGTCCTCTGTTTCATTGAAAGACCATATTTTCCCTTGAAGTATTATACTCAGTTTAGCTGGGTAGGTGATTCTTGGTTTGAGTCCTAGTTCCTTTGCCTTCTGGAATATCCTATTCCACTCCCTTCTATCCCTTAATGTAGAAGCTGCTAGATCTTGGGTTATCCTGATTGTATTTCCACAGTACTGGAATTGTTTCTTTCTAGCTGCTTGCAAGATTTTTTCCTTGAGCTGGGAGTTCTGGAATTTGGCCACAATGTTCCTAGGAGTTTCTCTTTTTGGATCTCTTTCAGGTGGTGATCGATGGATTCTTTCAATACTTATTTTGCCCTCTGGTTCTAGAATGTCAGGGCAGTTTTCCTTGATAATTTCATGCAAGATGATGTCTAGGCTCTTTTTTTGATCATGACTTTCAGGTAGTCCCATAATTTTTAAATTGTCTCTCCTGGATCTATTTTCCAGGTCAGTTGTTTTTCCCATGAGATATTTCACATTCTCTTCCATTTTTTCATTCTTTTGGTTTTGTTTGGTGATTTCTTGGTTTCTCGTAAAGTCATTAGACTCCATCTGTTCCATTCTAATTTTGAGAGAACTATTATCTTCAGTGAGCTTTTGAACCTCTTTTTCCATTTGGCTCATTCTGCTTTTGAAAGCATTCTTCTCCTCATTGGCTTTTTGAACCTCTTTTGCCAATTCAGTGAGCCTATTTTTCAAGGTGTTAATTTCCTCAGCATTTTTTTGGGTCTCCTTTACCAAGGTATTGACCCGTTTTTCATACTTTTCTTGCATCTCTGACATTTCTCTTCCCAGTTTTTCCTCCACCTGTCTAACTTGCTTTTCAAAATCCTTTTTGAGCTCTTCCAGGGCCTGAGCCCACCCGCCACCCCCCCTGGGGTGTCTGGGGTACTGAGGCCCCGCCCTCCACGTCTTTCCCTGATGGCAAGGATACGTCCTCGTCATCAGATCCGAAGGTCGGGATCATTTGCATTTGTTGTAAAAAACTCCCTATAGTCTTATTTTTCTTCCCTTTTCTAGGCATTTTCCCAGCCAGTTACTTGACTTCTGAGATTCCTTTCCACCCCTGCCTGGATCCGCCCAGCTAGTGCTTGGCCTCTGAGATTTAAATGGGCTTTCCTCCTGCCGGCTGTCAATCAGTGAGCTTTAGTTCAGGTGCTGGGGTGGGGGCAGGGCCGCCTCCCAGGCTCCGATCCCTCAGGGGCTTTATGCAGAAGCCTTCAGTAATAGAGCGGGGTGGGGGCAGGGCCGTCTCCCAGGCTCAGCTCCCTCAGGTTTTATGCAGGAACCTTCCGTAATGAAGATCCTGCCTGCTGCTGGGGGATTCCTTAGTCCCGGGCCGCTGCCGCCTCAGCCTCCCACACCTCTGTCTCCGCTGCTTCCTGCCCCCTTCTCTGCCGCTGCCGCTTCCTCCTGAGGGGGCCCGAGTCACGGAGACGCTCCACTCCCCTCCTCCAGCCCAGCCTTCTCTCTCACTGACCTGTAGCTTCTGTGGGCGGAGGGACTTTCCCGGCTGCCGGAGCTTCCGTCTCTGAAGCCTGCTCGGATCAGCTTCTCTGGGGCCGAGGCCAGGGCAGCGCTGGGGGTGGGGTCCACTTTCCGGGGTGCGACGGACCCTAGGGACGGGTCTCCAGGGCTCCCTGGAACTGAAATCTCTTCCACTCCGTTTCTGGAACCTTGTATTGACCCAGAAGTTATGTGGGTCTCTTTTTACATGAATTCTATGGGCTTTGGTTTCGGAGCTCGTAAACGTGCGTCCTTCTACTCCGCCATCTTGGCTCCGCCCCCGAGTTAGCCTATTTTTCAAGGTGTTATTTTCTTCAGCATTTTTTTGGGCCTCCTTTACCAAGGTATTGACCCATTTTTCATGCTTTTCTTGCATCTCTCTCATTTCTCTTCCCAGTTTTTCCTCCACCTGTCTTACTTGGTTTTCAAAATCCTTTTTGAGCTCTTCCATGGCCTGAGACCACCGGACATCCACCTCGGATGTCTGGGATACAGAGGCCCCGACCTCCACATCTTTCCCTGATGGTAAGAATTGTTCCTCATCATCAGAAATGAAAGGCAGGAACATCTGTCCCCCAAGAAAGTAGCTTTCTGTGGTCTTATTTTTCTTCCCTTTTCTGGGCATTTTCCCAGCCAGTTACTTGACTTCTGAGATTCCTCTCCACCCCCACCTAGATCTGCCCAGCTAGTGCTTGGGGTCTGCGACTCAAATGCTGCTCCCCAGCCTCAGGGCTTTCAGTGGCAGGCGTGGCTGCTATTCAATGTGAGCTTAAGTTCTGGTGCTCAGGTTGGGGTAGGGCTGCCTCCCAGGCTCAATTCCCTCAGGGAATTTATGCAGAGACCTTTGGTAATGACCCTGAGCTCCTGTCTGCTCCAGGAGTCCCAGGCCGCCACCGCTGCCTCTGCCACTCCCTCTGCCACTGCCTCCTGAGCGGGTCCGAGTCACGGAGACACCCCGCTCCCCTCTCAGCCAGCCCAGAAGTCTCTCTCACTGATCTGTGCACCTGTGTGTGGAGGGACCTTCGCGGCTGCTGGAGGTTCCATCCCTGAAGCCTGCTTGGATCTGGTCCTCTTGGGGCCGCGTGGCCAGGGCTGCGCAGGGGTGGGCTCCACTGTCCAGAGTGCAATGGACTCCTGGGGATGGCTTTCCAAGGCTCTCTGGAACGGAAATCTCTTCCACTGTGTTTCCGCGCGGCTTGCTCTGCTCCAGAATTTGTGGGGAGTTCTTGTTACAATAAATTTCTGGGCTGTAGGTTTGGAGCTAGCATACGTGAGTCTTTCTACTCCGCCATTATGGCTCCTCCCCCAGCTCAACTATTAACTAACTGTATGACTATCATATATACTCTCCAAGTCTCAGTTTTCTCATTTCTAATGGACTAGATAAAATCTAAGGTGTTTTTTTGCAACTTTGAGATGCTCTAAAATCACAGAACACCCTCTATGTGTTTGATTTTTAATTTCCCATTTTTCTTTTTAGCTCTTTAAATGTCTTTTTTTCCCTTCCACAATACTGAATAAATAGTAGATGAATTTAGGAAATTGAGGTTAAGAAACTTTTCTAACACATCTAATACATCTAAGCTTTAGATGTATTTGGTTTCTTTCTTGCCCTTTCCCAGGGTAGTACAGTAGAAAAAGCTCTGAACTTAGAGGCACAGGACTAGTTTCCCCTCTTACTTCATGTGTAACTTCATGTGTAAGACATTTAACCTCTTTTTTCCTTCATCTCTAAAATGAGGGATTGGTTGGGCATGTGTGTTATGGCCTTTTCTAGTTTTATGACCCTTTGAACTCATTTATACATATAAGCCTACTCAGTATTCCTTTTTAGCTATAGGATGCCTAACTTGTTCGATTTTATTTTATTTTTTTCCACAGACCTACCAGATAGCTTATGGTTGGCCATTAAACTCTTAGAATCCATTTCCTTCTTTACAGAATGGCTGATCATGTCACTCCCTTTCTCAATAAACTGTAGTGACTTCCTATTGCCTCCAGGAACAAATACAAAATGCTTTGTTTTGCATCCAAAGCCTTTCATAACCAAACCTACTCATATTTTACCAGGTTCCCCCAACATGTACTCTTTGCTTCAGTGACCCTGGCCTCCCAGCTGTTCCAGTGGCCAGAACTCCATCTCTTAAGCACCTGGCATTCTCTCTGGCTGTCCTCCTCATGCCTGATATGCTATCCCTACTGCACTTCAGCTACTGACTTTCCTGATTTCCTTTAAGTCCCAACTAAAATCCCATCTCTTACAGGAAGCCAACTCCTTTTAATTCCAGTGTCTTTCTTCTGTTAATTATTTCCTGTTTATCTTGTATGTAGCTTGGTTTTTATGTATTTATTTGCATGTTGTCCTCCCAATAGATTGTAAACTTCTTGGGGGTAGAGATTAATTTTTGCTTCTTTTTTTTTAATCCCTAGCATTTAGCACAGTACTTAACACATGCAGTAAGTTCTTAATATTTTTTAAAATGTATTTATTTTCTAAAACAATTCCAAAAGATTCATGATGGAAAATGTAATCCATATCCAGAGAAAAAACTATAGAGTCTGAATGCAGATTGAAGCATACTGTTTTCTACTCTTTTCCTTTGTTTTTTTTCTTTCTCATGGTTTTTCCCTTTTGTTCTGATTCTTCTTTCACAACATGACTAAGGTGGAAGTATGTTTAATGTGATTGTACATGTACAACCTATATGAGATTGCGTGCTGTCTTGGGGATGGGGAAATCTGGAACTCAAAATCTTAAAGAAGTGAATGTTGAAAACTAAAAATAAATATACTTTTAAGAAATATATTCATTTGGGCATTTATGTGGCTTATGAGGGTCCCAGGCCTAGTTCATAAGATTTAGAGTTGGGAAAGACCTTAAAGATTAACTTGTCAGAAGATTAACTTGTTTTACTAATCAGAAAAAAGACTAAGTGACTTGCCCAGTATCATATAGATAATAAGTAGTATAAGTCAAGAATCAAACCCAGGATCTCTATTTTCAAATTGAGTGCTACTTCCATCATTCCGCAGGAGGTTTTCACATGCCATGGATATAATGCTTGTAAAGTGAGTTAACCTTTTTGGAAGGAAAATATTAGAAAAGAAAAGAAAAGCAACAAAATAATAATAAATATAATATTTTTTAGAAGATATAGAAAGAAAGAAATGAAAAGGAAAAATATTATCCTAACTAGTTTTAGGAAACCATCTTCTTGCAAAGGGTTTAAAAAACGACTACTCTGAAGTTGTTTTTATCCTAGGGTAATAGCATTCTTTTATAAATTTTAAAGTTCTTGATTTTGTAGTCCTTATTACACTGAAATTCTATTTTTAAAAAATCCTCTGAATTGGATGCAAGAGTCAGCAAAACTTTTTATTCTCATTTATGTAAGCTAGGTGGATAGAAACTCCCTTTAAGTCAGAAACATGCCTTATTAAACTTGTCTAGTGAGGTCTTTATTGATGGGGCTAGAGAAGAAAAACCCTTCCTGAGAGCAATTAGTTCCCTGAAACTTAACGTTGAAAGAAACTTTAGAGTCCACTAGTCTCTCCTTCCTGAACAGGAATCCCCTCTACCACTGCCAAACAAGTGACCATCCAGCCTTGCTTCAAGACCTCTATTAATGGAAACCCATTACCTCCCAAAGGCAGCCCTTGGACTAGGTAGTTTCTAAAGTTAGTTAAATTCTCAGACTGCCACCAACATCTATTTAACCCACAATGTAACTATATAGTTAAGAAATTGAACTTTTCGGTTTGAAAGTATGCCCAAAGGGTTACAAAAATGTGCATACCCTTTGATCCAATAATATCACTTCTAGGCCTGTATCCCTAAGAGATCATAAAAATGGGAAAGGGTGCCACATGTACAAAAATATTTATAGCAGCACTCTTTGTAGTGGCCAAAAACTGGAAATGAAGGGGAATTAGGGAATGGCTCAATAAATTATGGTATATAAATGTAATGGAGTACTATTGCGCCATAAGAAATGATGAACAAGAAGACTTCAGAGAGGCCTGGAAAGACTTATATGATCTGATGCTGAGCGAAAGTAGCAGAACCAGGAGAACTTTGTGCACAGCAACAACCACAACGTGTGAGAGTTTTTTCTGGTAGACTTGGAACTTCATAGCAATGCAAGGACATAAAAAAAAAATTCCCAATGGTCTTCTAAGGCAAAATGCTTTCCCAGAGAAAGAACTATGGAATTCAATCGCAGAATGTAACAGATCATTTTTGTGTGTGTGTATGTATATTATGTTTTTTTTTTAATTCATGAATGTTAAGTTTTATTACATTACCAATTAGTGCAAAATGATAATAAACAGAATTCTGACCAAAAAGTAGATGAACCATAACAAAAATAAATCATGTTATTGATTTAGGTAATAGATAATTTAGATAATGGATAAACTATTACAACACGCAACCTGTTAAAAGTAGAATGACAAACTTCTGGCTCTTTTTTTCTGGAGTGGAGAACCAGGTTAAATTTTAAAAGTTTGATAACCCCTCTCCCCAATAGTGCCCATTTTCCTAATTAGAACTTCTCTCTTTTTTTTAATTTTTAATTTTAAATTTTTTTAAATTTTTTTTTAATGTTTTACAATCATTTCCTTAAAGTTAAGATTTTATCCCCCCCACCCTTTTCCCAATACCCCCCTCCCTCCCCATGACAGCATACAATTCTGTTTAGGTTCTACATATACTTTCCTATTGAGCACATTTTCACTATATTCATGCTATGTAGTCGAACTAAAATAAATGGAAGAAATCATATAACAAATCAACACATAATACACTGAAACCCACCCACACACAAACATGATCTGCTACATTCTGCAAATGACTTCCACATTTCTTTCTCTGAGTGTGGAAGGCATTTTGCCTTAGAAGACCGACATTAGGATTTTTTTTTTTCTCAGTAAGTTCTTGGGTTATTACAAAGTTCCAAGTCTACCAGAAAAAACTCTCACACACTGTGGTCGTTGCTGTGCACAAAATTCTCCTGGTTCTGCTCCTTTCGCTCAGCATCAGATCATATAAGTCCTTCCGGGCCTCCCTGAAGTCTTCTTGTTCATCATTTCTTATGGCACAATAGTACTCCATTACATTCATACACCATAATTTATTCAGCCATTCCCCAATTGATGGGCATCCCCTTGACTTCCAGTTTTTGGCTATCACAAAGAGTGCTGCTATAAATATTTTTGTACATGTGGGACCCTTTCCCGTTTTTATAATCTCTTGGGGATACAGTCCTAGTAGCGATATTTCTGGGTCAAAGGTGTATATTATGTTTTGATTTGTTATATGATTTCTTCCATTTATTTTAGTTCATCTACACAGCATGATGACTACACTGATAATGTATTCAATAGGAATGTATGTGTAGATCCTATATACAATTATGTGCTGTCTTGGGGAGGGAGAGGGGTGATAGGAGTAGGTGGGGGGGAGAAATCTAAGTTTTATGGTAGTGATTGTAGAATATTAAAAATAAAAAAAAAATTTTTAAGAAATGAAAAGAAATTGAACTTTTATAGGTTAACCAGAAAGTTCTGACACCAATTAAAATATTGTTTCTGTGGAAAAATTGGTTTGATGTTATATATAATCAGTCAGCCCAAAACTTTAGGGGAAGATATAATCTGTTTTTAATTTGGAAACTTCTGTTATTTGACTTTTTTCATCCTAAACTTATGATCCTATGTAGAGGGTTAGAAAAATATTTTAATTAGCTTATATTTATTATAATAAAGGTATTATAATCATAGGTCCTCAAAATAAGTAAATTATTTGAATATAAATCACTGATAATCCTTTTTTTTTTTGAGGTATTGAATGAAAGAATTCAATTTGGACCTTGTTTTTCTTGTGTACTTGTTCACTCAAACTAAGATTTCAGGACAGTCTGAACCATATGAACCAAAATATTGACCTTTGGAAGTTCAAAGTAATTTAAGAACATTGGAATCAATATTCTAGTAGGTTATGACCTGTATTCTTCTCTGACAGAAGATTTATTGTGGAAGGAACATCATGATTTTCCTTCTGTGTCAACCTCAGAGCTTAGTGACATAAATACTTCCAAACTTGGTTAACTTATTAGCCAGTTGTGGGTCATTTGTTTTTTATTTTAAAAATCCTACTAGGTTAGTATGATCATAATAGAAGGAACTTTAGATCCTTTAATTCCACCTCTTTATTTTATATGGGAAGGAATTTAGACTCAGAGAGGTTAAGGGTAACAGAATCATAGAGTTAGAACTCAGAGTACACAGAAGTCATTTAGTTAAGGAATCATTTTACTAATGAGGAAACTGAGACCCAGAGGTTCATGATTTACTGAAAGTCACACATTAAGTAGCAGAGCTATGCCTGATTTGTCTCCTTATCTTGATTTCTTATATACACGTATGTATAGGAGTTCATTGTGTGAAATGATACAGTGTAGCATAGTGCCTTCACATTCACTTTTTGATCATGGGTGATTCACTTAGTCTAAAGTTACAAACTAGGTAGTATACCTGTTCTCTACTTTCGGCCTTTCTCACTTGGTAGAGATCTACCAAAGCTTGCCTTCTGTAAGCATAACATTAGAGAACCCAAGGTCACTTTATATTGCATTGAAACATCAGATATATTTTAGGGTAAGAAATTTATGCCATGGTAGAAAAAATTACTACCCTGCTTCCAAGAAAGTAAACTTAATTTTTAGGTTTCTTTTTAAAAGAAAGTTCTCCTGGTCACTTGACTTTACTTAGTATTTGAAGGTAACTGCTAAGAAGGTTCTTCTCATTGCGTCTGCGGAGACTGGTGTATAATGAGCCATAACCTTTTCTAAACCTGAATGTAGTTTATTCTTTGGCTCATCACTATTAAAAACTCGATCCCTTTTTTTTTCAACCTCTTTTCCTCACCCTACCCTTGAGACTCTTATTCAGACAGAAGTCTGGAACCTTTCTCTGCTAGAGGTGTAGTAATTTAGAATCACTAAATCCTTTATCTTCCATTTTGGTTAAAAAAAAAACCTGTCAGAACAGTTAAATTACATTTTATTTAAATTTAGATGGCACTTTAGAGTTAGTAAAGCAGAGCAGATTACTTGAGAACTGAAAAGAAATGGAAAATGAGGGGAAAATGAATCAAGACAAGGAAATTGAAAAGGGATAGATTCAGATTTATCCTTATAAGTATTCAAATTTAATTATATACTTTAAAAGATTTTATCATTATTTTTGATGGGTTCATGAAAATGTTAATGCTACTCAAACATGACTATTACTAAGAAAGTTCTGGGCTTCCCCTAGAGTGGTGTTTGTAGAAGAACTTCATCAAAGGAAAAAAAACTGTAAGATAGATGTGGTAATATCTTTAGGCAAAAAAATGTGGTAAATTCTTTAGGCAAAGCCTGAAGAAGAAAGTTGTTAATAGTTTTAATAGCATGTATATAGTACTTTAAGTTTGCAAAATACTTTACATATATTATTTCATTTGATTCTGACAACAATCCTGTGAAGTAGGTGCTATTATCCCAATTTTCAGATGAAGCAAAAGGGTAGACAATCCATACCCACAAGGAACTTAATATTCCAATGGGGAAGACCACATGGAGAGTGGTAGTCAGAGAAAAATGTTTTGGTCTGAGAATTCACAAGGGTGGCTCTTCCTAAGAATGGTATTGTTAATTTGATCCCAGAGCAAGAGGAGAAAGTAATTGGAGAGGGGAGTGTGAAGGAGCAATTTTTCATTTTTGTGTTTGTAATGCCTTAGCACAGCGCTGGCACATAGTAGGTTCTTAACAAATGATTGATTTATTGATTTTCAATTACAAGCTTATAACTATGTATGTGACAGTGGGATGGAGTTTCATCTCCTAAGTCTGAGTTTCCTCAATTGTAAAATGAAACTAGTGATACTTGAACTACCTGTATCACTCTGGGTTGTAAGAAATGTACTTTGTAAATTTTAAAGTTAAATTTGAATTGTTATTATCCACAAGGAACATGTTATTTTGATTCATTCATTCAAAAGCATTAACCACTAGGGATACAAATGTAAAAATCATAGTCCCTGTCTTCAAGGAGCGTATACTGTGGTTTTAGTGATGAGAATAGAAAGAAATGTTGGGGGCAGATCACTTTTAATAGACATTTGGTTCAGATATAAAGATGTGTTATAGTGAAGCCAAATCATCTAATATATCTGTAAAAGCTGGAGGTACAATGTTTGGTTTCCTCTTTAAGTCTTCTAAAATTGCAACGTTTTTCATGGAAATCAAAACTTCGTTCAATTGACATATGTGTTGTTGTCATTTCACTCGTATCCAAATCTTTGTGACCCCATTTGATACTGGAGTAGTTTGTTGTTTTCCTCTCCAGCCCATTTTACAGATGAGGAAACTGAGGCAAATAGGATTAAGTGACTTCCCCAGGGTCACACAGTTAATGTTTGAGGCCAGATTTGAACTTGGGAAGATGAGATTTCCTGAGTTCCAGCCTGGCACTCTATCCATTCTGCCAGCTAGTTGTCCTAATTGGCGTATTACAGTTGCAAAATAATGGAGTTTAAAAGGGTGGGGTAGGAAATAAAGGAGAGAGAGAGAGAGAAAAAAAAATAAACGAGAATGAAAATATGAGAATCTAATCCCTACTCATTTCTCTGCCTCTTACAATGGCTGGCTTCCCACCAGCTCAAACTACATCTTCTGCAGGAGCCTTTTCCCAATCTCTCTCCCTGTCTCCCCCACATACCCGAGCTGTAAGAGCCACCTTTTCTCTTCCATCTAATCCATATGAGCTTGTATGTACCTACTTATTTTTCTGTTGTCTTACCCATTAGAATGTTCCTTGAGGACAGGGACAGTTTTTATCTTTCTTTGTTTTTCCCTTGTTTAGCATAGTACCTTTCAAATAGTAAGAAGGAAGGAAGGAAATACATTTATTAAGCCATTATTAATAATAATATTTATTTAGCTATTTGTCAGATACTGTGCTAATAACTAATTCAGATCGCTAAATTTAAAACTGTTCTCTGATGATTGCAGCTATGGGGTTTTGTGTTTTGTTGTTTTTTGTATAGTAAGTCAAAATTTGCATTTTAATGTATTTTTACTTACTATTATCTTAGATTTGATTTATTTTGATATATAGGCTGTATTTATGAAGAAATTATTGTAAAAGAGATTTATAACATTTATGGAAGATAAAGCATGGACAAGTTTGTAACAGAATTACTATATATAGATTGTTAATATTTTGGAGCCATTGTTTCCTAATATAAATTACATTTATCTGATCAGTTTGGGTTTTTTTTTTTTAGTTGAGTCTTGATTTGTGCATTTTCATCTCCACAATACTTCATTTCATTCCATGAAGGTACTTTCACCAGTACTAATACTTAACATACTCTTTTATATATGTATGTATTCATATGAATAAATAAAATATGATTTCTCCACCTTCTCCCCCCCCTCCAGTGTATAGAATAGTAGCTTGGCCATAGAAAGAGGCTAAAAATGATTGCTGTGTGAAGAAATTAATATAATAAGCTCCAGCATGCTTTTATTCTTAACTTGTTTATGGTTTCTATATGCCCACCATTAGAACTTCACATATTTTTTTCACTTTATTCCTTCACATATATTTAGCTCCAACTGAATTGTTCTCCACCTATTGTCCCCACAGCCTTTTAATGAGTATTTTTATGGGTGCTGCTTGTGTTTATGTTTTTCTGAGAGGAAAATTTTCCTTTGAAAAAAAATTAGGCAAAAAATGTGGTACAGTGACCATATCTAACAGTTTATACAACATTCTTTCCTAATATAACCCTGCCTCTCTGCCTAGAGGAGGACATCTTTTATGATCTCTTCTCTAGGACTATCTGGGGTTTTTTTAGTTATCCAGAGTTTACCTTCCTTTTAGGGATCTCTTCAATTACATTGTTGTAATTATTGTGGTTCCTTTATTTCTTTGTTGCTGTTGTTATTTTTAAATTTCACTTAGTATCTGTTCATATAATCTTTTCATATTTTTTTGAATTTCTTGTTATTTCTTATTGCATAGTAATAGTCCTTTACATTCATATATCTTGATTTTTTTTCAGCTATTCCCCCATAGCCAAGCAGATTTCGAGAGCAAGAATGGTGCTGGTAGACTACAGATGGGCAAATGGTGTCTTAATTTTCAAAAAAGAGAAGAGAAAGAAGTCTGTATTATAGGTCACTGAGCTTGACTTCACTTCCTGGCAACATTCTAGAACAGTATTAAAGGAATGACTAATGAACCTGGTCTCTATTCCAGTGTGCTTTTCACTATAATACCATATCTGTTTTGACATTTTTGACACATTTTCTGTCGTTAATTTAGTGAAGCAGTGTTGTATTATAAGTTCAATTTTATTCATTTTACTTTATCTGGAAGTTTAAGAAACCTGTAAGATGGTATTAAGTATGATAGCCTAAAAATAGTCTTTTGGTTCTTTCTTTTGTCAGTGCAAATATATTATTGTATTCAACCAGTCCATGATTCAGCTTAACTTGAGAGTGAAATAGATATGGTCTAGAACCTTTGCAATTGAGCCATTACTATACTATTTTAAAGTTGTTTTGTTAATGGTAGCTTATAATCAGGTACCACATTGAAGAGTTTGAAGGCAATTCAAGTTGTTTATGTCTATATATCTTTAACCATGTGCTTGAAGATAAACTTTATTTATATCCCCCTTCAAAATTAACACCATATAATGTAAAAATACTATAATATTGAAAGTTTTTAAGCCCTAAAAGAAAATTTAAAGATAATTTTGACCAAAAAAAAGTTTAGCTCTGTAGAGCTCAGTTATGATATTCTTAAGCATTCTATTTTAAAATATAAATGTTTATGGTTATAGATAGTGTGGTACAGTTTTAAGCTATTAAAATTACCATTTAAACTATTAAAGCTTAATTCTGTACTAAGACATTTGGGACAACCTATATTTTGCTAGGAACAGAGCAGATTATCAGAATCTGCCTTCATTTGAGATTATGGATAGAGAAAGGGGCAGAGTCGTGTGTGTGTGTGTGTGTGTGTGTGTGTGTGTGTGTGTCTGCGTCTGCATCTGCATCTGTTAGTGTAGGTGTTTGTGTACATGTATATGTACCTGTTTGTATATATATTGGCATGAGTATGTACTGTTTAAGGAATATTTCTAATTGTAGACCTGAGTTCTGCTAAATTGTTCCTTGGGGAAGAGTTCTTTGATCAATGTTTGGCTTAGAATAGGGATTTAGCTGGAGCCAACAGCTGAGCCTGAAACAGTTGCCCATTGTTCATTGATCCCTGGATGGGAAGAAGACATAGGAAAGCTGGGAGTGGAGAGGCACAGACTGAGAAGAAAAAGAACTCATCAAAGTAGCTCTCTTGCTAAAGCATCATGGAAACAAATGTAAACCCAGGGAGGGCAAGATGGAAGACTTGGGGTTATTAACTATATGGCCTAGGAAGAAAAGGAGGTTGGTATGCTAGTTCAGGTATTAGCTTAGATGTAGGAGTAGAGCTGGCCATTGGAATTTAGCTAGGAAATTTTCTTCACATCAAGAAACTGGGATGGAGAAAACATGTTAAGAATTGTAGAGAGTCTCCAACAAGGGAGCAAGAATCAAGACCATGAGGAAGTTGACAAGGCCACTGCCATTTCAGGTAGAAGACCTGAATCTTGCGGGGGGGTCAGTGGGGATAGACTGGGGAGGCTAAATGTGGAAGCACCTTTCTAGTACATTGAACCATGGATATTGCTTCCTTCTGTCCATCCATCTCCAAAGAATCTAGAACAAAGGAGGTAACAAAAATTCCAGAGAGAGAACTTGTCTTGGGAGACTCTAGGGAAATATATCTGCCATACATCACATATTCACGTATCTAAAGCTATCTGGATTGGTGAAGCAGATTTTAGGATAAAGCTAGCAGTTGCCTTCGCAAGCTCAATTCATCAGGAAGAAACCTAGAACTCAGCCTAGGCTAGTAGACTCTGAAAGACAAAACTTGTCAGAAAAGTGTTCGGCCAGGAAGGAAGGCGAGACTAATAACTAGGCTTGATTCCATTTAAATCTTGCATGTTGAACACAGTTATAAGACCCATGACATGTAAACTTTCTCTTTTGATTTTTTATTGTAACCCAGAAATGTTTTGTGCTTTTTTCAGGGGAAGAAAAAAAGAAAGGATTTGCATCCTTTTCCATTAGCTGCCAGGTGAATAGTATGTTAGTCCAATGGCAAGATGTGGCAATGAAGATTTAATAGGGAGCATCAGTGATCCAAGTCTTTAGGTGCTTGGTAATGGAGGAAGAAGAGTTAGGTCCTAATGTGTCCATGGAATGACACAGAGAAGTCACTGATTAAAACTCTTTAAAATCTGAAAACTGTCATGTATTCCATGAGGTTAGCTAGTTCTTCCAATTATCTCTGTACCTAAAATTAGATAGGTGGAGTACATATTCTTACAGACAACCATGGAAGAAGCTTCTTTTGCAAGCAGTTTCAGCTGTTGGTTTGCATCAGTTGGAAGATTCTTTTTACATCTCTCTTCTATGTTGGAGGAACTGAGGTAGATTTTCTGAATGAAAGTTACACAAATGAGAGCTGAAGGAGGCTTTTAGTGTGAAAAATTTAAAAATCCTAACTTTTTCTTCTCTGAATTTATATAACTCCCTTGAGGTAACTTAAGAATTGATGCTTGAATGTCTTTCCACAAAAATCTTCTTTATATATTTCGTCAGATTTAGCCACTTTTCCTGATTCCATTTAAATGATTACGTGATCTTCTCCCCCATCCCCAACTCTTCTGTCCCTGGTTTCTAGCAAGGTGCCTTGTGCTCAGAAATAATTGTAATAAATGTTGTTGTCAAAAAGAAAAACCCTATTTATTCTGTTTACTAGCCATATAATTTTAGACAAATAACATAATCTCTATAGTTCTCACTTTCTTCACTTGTAAAATGAGAGTTTGGATTAGATTATTTCAGAGGGCTTTTCTAACTCTTAAACTATGATTATGACTAGTGGGTTCACCTATAATATTGCACAGTCATCTTTGAGAGATTATATAGTGCTTTCAGTTATCTAAAGCAAGAAGCTCATTTTTTATGCCAGTATTCCCAAAGTGACAAAATCTTTTAAGCAAAGAAAACATCTCAAAAGAATATAAATTGTAGGTAGCCCAGAGGTAACTGGACCTACTCATGGTGAGAGTGTGAGTAGGTTTACATGCATACTAATAGTAAGAAAATATCTAGGACTTGAAAAGATAGATCTTTTCCAAATTGTTCATACACAGACAACTATATAATCAGTATACCAAGGTTCAAATCTTGACTTAAGAAACAGTTAACTTTTATTTCTTAAAATAGTACTTTTCATATTTTATAAGAAAATAACTTAAAATTCAAAAATTTTTATTAAACTATGTTATTGGAGAAATATTTGGGATTTATAAATGGTTTTGATGAAATAAAACATTTTAAAATAAATTTTTGTTTGGTGATTGTTTATTGTCTAATACATAAATATATTTCCTACATCTAGGGTTAGGTTGATGACTTAGGACTAGTTCACAACTATATGACTCATAGTAATTAGTTAGGTTGATGAATAAGTAACCAAATTACCTTACATTTTCTCTAATACAGCTTTAAAGTCTATTAGAAAAGTTAATTTATTGATTGGAGCACATACAGTATGTAAATTAAAAAAATAAAAAATGCAGATTTCAGATTTTAAAAGGATATGTTAATTAAGCCAAATAAGAATATTTTAGCTTCAAATTATTTAATATTTAATTTTTCCTAATTAAATATAAAAAAAATTTAACTTTTTTTGTTTCAAATTTTGAATTGCAAATTCTCTCCCTCTCTCTCCTCCCTGCCTTGTTGAGAAGGCAAGCAGTTTGACAGGTTATACACATGTAGTCATGGAAAACACATTTCCATGTAAGTCATTCTGTGAAAGAAAACAGAGACAAAAAAATCCATAACAAATAAAGAAAAGAATGATCAATATTCAGGCTCTACCAGTTCTTTCTCAGGAAATGGACAGTACCTTTCATCATGGGTCCTACAGAATTGTCTTGCATCATTATATTCTTGAGAATAGCTAAATTATTCATAGAATATCATTGTGCAATATTACTGTTACTGCATATAGTGTTCTCCTGGTTCTGCTCATTTCACTTTGTTCATGTAAGTCAAGATTTTTCTGAGATAATCCTGCTTATCATTTCTTATTCCATCATAATCATATGCAGCAACTTGCTCAGCCATTCCCTGAATGTTGGACATCCCATCATTTTCAGTTCTTTGCCACTACTAAAAGAACTGCTACAAATACTTTTGTACATATAGGTCCTTTTCCTTTTTTTTAAAAGATTCTTTGGGATCAGACTTGGCAATGGTATTACTTGGTCAAAGGGCATGCATGCTTTTATAGTCTTTTGGACATAGTTCCAAATTGCTCTCCAGAATGGTTGAATCAGTATACAACTTTGCCAATAATACATTAGTGGTGTTTTTTGGTGGTGTTTTTTTCCCCCCACATCCCCTCCAACATTTGTCATTTCCTACTTGTATCATATTTGCCAATCTGACAGGTGTGAGGTAGTAGCTCAGAGTTGTTTTAATTTGTATGTATATCATCAATGGTGATTTAGAGCGTTTTTTTTTTTAATATGACTTGATTACTTTGTCTGAAAAGTGCCTTTCATATCTTTTGACTATCAATTGAGGAATGACTTTTATTTCTATAAATTTGACTCAGTTTTCTGTATATTTGAGAAATGAAGTCTTTATCAGAGAAACTCAATGTAAAAATCTTTTTTCATAGTAATGATTACCAACAAAGTGTTATCCTCCATTCTTTTTTCCCTTAATTATCCTACTCTCTCCTTTTACCCTGTCCATGCTCAAAAGTGTTTTGCTTCTGACTCTTACCTCCCCCAAACTGCCTTCCCTTTTATCAGCTCCCTCTACCCGCTTTTTCTTACCTCCTTCCTTTCCTACTTTCCTATGGTAAGATAGATTTCTATACCCAATTGAGTGTATATATTATTATTCCCTCTTTGAGTCAATTCTGATGAGAGGAAGGTTCATGTGCTCCTCTCCCTGCTTCCTATTTTCCCCTCCACTGTAAAATCCCTTTCAGGCCACTGTTATGTCAGATAATTTATCCCATTCTGTCTCCCCCTTTTCCCTTCTCCCAGTGCATTCTTCTTTCTATCCCTTAATTTTATTTTTTAAGATACTCATACCATCACATTCAACTCATACCCTCTGCTTTCTGTCTATGTATATTCCTTCTAACTGCCCTAACAATGAGAGTTTTTAAGAGTTGTAAATATCATCTTTTCACATAGGAATATAAACAGTTGAACCTTATTGAATCCCTTATGATTTCTCTTTCCTGTTTACTTTTTTATGCTTCTTTTGCATCTTGTGTTTGAAAATCCTATTTTCTGTTCAGCTCTTGTCTTTTCATCCTCTGAAAGATTATACTCAGTTTGGTTGGGTAGATGATTCCTGGTTGTAATCCTAGTTATTTTGCTCTCCAGAATCTCATATTCCAAGCCCTCTATTCCTTTAACATGGGAGCTGCTCAATCTTGTGTTACCCTGACTGTGACTTCATGATATTTGAATCATTTCTTTTAGGCTTCTTGCAGTATTTTCTCCTTAATCTGGGAATTCTGTAATTTGACTATAATATTCCCAGGAGTTTTCATTTTGGGATCTCTTTCAGGAAGTGATTGGTAGTTGTTTTCAGCTTCTGTTACCTTCTTATTCTAGAAAATCACTGTAGTTTTCCCTTGATAATATCCTGAAAGATTATATATAGGCTCTTTTTTTTTTTATCATGACTTTCAGGTAGTCCAATAATTCTTTAGTTATCTCTCTTGGATCTCTTTTTCCAGGTTAGTTTTCTCAGCAAGATTATTTCACATTTTCTTCTATTTTTTTCATTCTCTTGATTTTGTTTAATTGTTTCTTGATTCTCAGAAAGTCATTAAATTCTACTTGCCCGATTCTAACTTTTAAGGAATTATTTTCTTCAGTGAGCTTTTGTACCTCTTTTTTCATTTGGCTAGTTCTGCTTTTCAAGGCATTTTTCTCTTCATTGGATGTTTGTGCCTCTTTTACCATTTGGTCTGTTCTGTTTTTTAAGGTGTAAATTTCTTCAAGTTTTGTTTTGTTTTGTTTTTTGTGCCTTTTTTACCAAACTGTTGACTATTTTTTCATGATTTTTATGCATCACTCTCATTTCTCTTCCCAATTTACCCTCTACCTCTCTTACTTGACTTTTAAAATCTTTTTTGAGTCCTTCTATGACCTAAGACCAATTCATATTTTTCCATCAGTGTTTGAATGCAGGAATTTTGACTTTGTTGTTTTCTTCAGAGTATGTGTTTTGATTTTTCTTGTCATGTGTAATGCCAATGCATAGTAGTTGCTATGAATATACTTGTGTATTTTCAGGGTAAATTTGCAAAATATAAAATAACTCTTCCTCAAAGATGGAAACCAAGATATTTATTCAGATACTAGAAAGTCAGATCCAACATAGTAACAAAGAAGTTCATACACATCCCCAATCCAGAGAGCACCAACATCCCCAAACCTTCCCTCTGTTAAGCCTCTCCAGAAACAAGCTCCCCTAGGCAAAATTCCTCCCTCTGTCACTCACACTCATTGCTCAGCTCTTTCTCAGCTCTGTCCATTTGGCAAACCCATCCCACCATGTGCTCCATGTGACTCAAGCTGTGGGCTAGATCAAAGCTCAAAGCAGGTCACATGGGCTTCTTAAGGGGCAGGGAAGGTCTTCAAATTCCCTTAACATTACATCATCATAGTAACTTTCTATGTCTGCTGTTTACTTATTTTCCAGCCTATTTCTTGACTTTTAACTCTATGTTAAAATGGGGCTCTGCCTCCCAAGGGGAGGGAGCACTATACCAATCATCAGGTTGTTTTCAGAGGCAGTTCTGGGGACCTATAAGTTTTTGTCTCTTCCAAGGTGGTATGATCTAAGGAGAAGTGTGTTTACTACTCTCCTGTTGTGTGCATTGGTTTCTGAATGAACAGAAACACTCTTTTCAACTCTTGAACTGCAACCAAGGGTCCCTGCTCACCTGTGGCTGCAAGCTCTGCTGGGTTAATGCTCCTCGTCACCTTGGGATTGCCACCCAGGTCTGTAACCCAGATCCAAGAGGCAATGCAAGAGTCTTGCTCGTGGTGTTAGCAAAGAAACCCCTGTAAATCTTCTGACTCATTGTCCAACCCCCTTACCATCTGTAGGCTGAGATGTCTAGAAACCACCACTACTGCCACTAATTCAGTCATCCCGAGATCTGCCCCTGGTTGCTGGGTCCCAAGCTGCGCTGGACTGCACTCCTCTCTCACTTTGGTGCAACACACCTTTCCCGGTGACCCTCTAAGTTGTTTTGGGCTAGAAAATGGTTTCATTCTGTCTTCTTGTGGGTTCTGCCACTCTAGAATCCTTTTTTAGAGTCATTATTTAAAGGTATTGGAGGGTTTGGGAGAAAACTCAGATGAGTCCTTAGCTTTACTCTGCCATCCTGTCTCTGCTTCCTCAAGAATACTTTAACATATATATGATACAGAGTAGCATATGAGGAAAGTTAAATCATTATTTTAAATGTATATTATTTAACTTAAATCCACCTCAGTGGTAAGATTGCAATAGAACCATCAAAACATTTATTAAGCACCTACATGTGTTAGATGCTAAGTATACAAAGATAGAAATTAAACAGTCCATGACTACATGAGACTTTAGTTCTTTGGGGACAAATGCAGCTATATAAACAAATGCAAAATGTATGTAAAACAGATAGAGTGTAGGAGGAGTACTGGATGTAGGAGGGGTATTAATAAGTGAAAGGAATCAGAAAAACTACATGAAATGGCCCTTGAATTAAGCTTTGAAAGAAACAGAAATTCCAAGAGGTTGAAATTAAAAGTGCATTCCAGTCCTAGAAGGCCACCTAGACGAAGCCATGGAAGCTGAAAATAGAACATTGTAGTCAGAAAGCAAATAGGGTGATTTGACTAGAATGGAAAGGGAACATTGGTATATGGAAGATAGATTAGAGTGGAGACAGGGGGATCAATTAGGTGTTTTTTTAGTAGTGTGGAGAAAGTATTTGAAGAGCTAAACTAGCATGTTAACTCATTTAATTTAGCAAGAAGGAAATGGATGGAGAGACATCTTAGATGATGAATTCATAAAACTAGGCAATGTATTAGATACGCACAAGGGAGAGGGAATATTGGAATATGACTTCAAGGTTGCAAACATGTGTGACTGGATGGATATTTGTCCCCTTTAACAAAAGTAGAGAGGAAAGAGGGGTAAGTTTTTGGGAAAAGGTCATGATTTCTGAACATGTCTTCTTGGGACAATTGAAAGTATTTGGGGAAAATTGAAGAGTCAGACAACAGGAAATTCATATTTTGATTTTTTTACCTCTTGGCTTCCTATCATAAACTGGTCAGTGTATTTTTTTAAAACCATAGCATTGGATGTAGGATGCTGTGTGACCTGTATTCTTTCTTAATCTTAGTCTGGTTAAGAATGTATGTTCCATAGTGAGCTAAAATGAGCTAACATTGGGCACACTGTAGATTCCCTAGCCCAGTTGTATTCATTAATGTCCTACTTTTTTGACCCAAAAAGGTAAATTAGGAAGGGAATTATTTTTACCTTTTAGGGGATTTTCCCTGAAGAAGAGATTACTGTCACTATTGAAATTTTTATGTTAAATTCTTCTATAATCTAAAAAAGTAGCTACACCATATTAATGAACAAGAAAAATAATAACTCACAGTAAGATTTATTCTTCTCCCAAAGGAAAAAGACTTATGGATCAGAGCTCCCTTTCTGCCCAAAGTGGGAGTAAAGTGATTTATTTCATTAGTAGGTTGCTCAGCAATAGACTACAAAGACTTAGACCTTTAAAATCATGTTTGCTGTATCAATCAGAATATGAATATATGTGTGCATATTGATATATTTAATTCAGCCCAACAGTTTTCTTTGAAACTATAAATATCCTTGTCAAAAAGACTGACTTTATTTTTTGTTTTGAAATGGTACTCTTGCATATTCAAGTATATAGACATATATGTCTACGTGTATATATACGTATGTTATAAGCTATTTTATTTGTTTCTTGACATAACATCTTAGTAAGGTTTTGACCTTGCTTTCAGATTCAGAAGTAATAGGGTAGATTGTAGAGAATCAAAGTAGGTCAAAGTAGCAAATGGGAAATCCCTTAGTTTGACATACATTTTCTTGATTCTAGCAGATTTCACTTTCATTGTTATGATCTGTACTTGCCTTCCTGTGAACTATCAAATTATAGAAATTGCAGAAAAGGTCTTAAGTATATCAGCAAGTGTCTTACACAAAATTTTAAATTACTTTTACTTCTAGAGAGTGGTCATAATAAAATAGAGTGAGAGAATTGAAATTATGATTGATTTTTTTTTAATTCATAGAAAAAATATGCCAGCTTCTCTATATACAAGAAATAATGTTTTGTGGCTTTTACTTAACTGTTTCCTAATAAAGTATTCTGTGAGATGTTTGGGAAGTTTCTGTTGTGTCTAAACAAAATATATCAGTTTTAAAAATAGCATTGTGTGAAGTTAAAGAAGTTGAAAATTTAACCTCACAACTTGCAGGAGCCAAGATGGTGGAATAAGCAGGAAATGACTTTAACTCTCCCGTATTTACCTCTAAAAACCTATAAAATAGTGCCCAAAAATGAATTCTGGAAGATTAGAGCCAGCAAATAGATAGGGTGAAATAATTTTTCTAGTCCAAGAAACTTAGAAATTTGGCAGGAAAAGTCTGTCTCACTTGATCAAAAGGGAAGTGCAGTCCAGGACAGGAACTACCCCAGCAAGCCCCAGTGCAGCAGCTGAGCAAGAGGCCCTGAGCTCCAGTATTGCAACGGAGGTGAACAGCAAGACCAGGAGCCCCCATGTGCCCCAGCATAGCCTGGTGAACGCGGAGGCATCAGGGTTGGGACTTGCCACATACCTCAGCACATGGGCAGACGTCACCTCTGAGATCTCGCATGTGCCTTAGCAAGCAGGCAGATGCCTGTGCTGCGCCTACCCCTCCTTATGCCCAACAGGGACCTCTCCAAGTGCCTCAGTGTAGTCTCAGGCAAACAGGCAGATGCCGGCACAGGGACCCACCACACATCTCAGCACATGGGCAGATGCTAGTTATAGGACCCCTACATGCTTCAGCTCAGCACCAGGTGAACTGTCAGACCCCTACCGCCTCTAGCAGTGCCAGCCACTCACCTCCCCCTGCTTAGTTCAGCACCAGAAATGAGAGGCCCCCATGGACCTCAGGGTCACACTGTTGCAGCACCAGGCAAAAATCCAATACCTGCAGCCCCCATCAGGAGGATCTTGGGACAGTGCTCCTCCTACCACAGGAGCAGAATTCAAATTTAAAAGGAAAAAGGCTGGAAAAGATGAGCAAAATAAAAAAAAATAATAATCTGACCATAGAAAGTTATTATAGTGACAGGAAAGATCAAGACACAAACTCAGAAGAGGATAACAATGTCAAAACACCTATGGGCAAAGCCCCAAAGAAAAATGGGAATTGGTCTCCAACCCAAAAAGAACTCATGGAAAAGCTCAAAAAAGAGTTTAAATATCAAGTTAAAGAGGTGGAAGAAAAATCGGGAAAAGAAATGAGAATGATGCAAGAGAATCATGGAAACAGAGTCAACAGCTTGGAAAAAGAAAATATCTCCTTAAAAAGCAAAATTGGCTAGATGGAAAAGAAGGTACAAAAACTGAGGAAAATAATTCCTTAAAAATTAGAATTAGGCAAGTGAAAGCTAATGACTCTATGAAACATGAAGAATCAATCAAAACCAAAAGAATGAAAAATAGAAGAAAATGTAAAATACCTGATTGGAAAAACAGCTGACCTGGAAAATAGATCCAGGAGAGATAGTTTAAGAATCAGTGGACTAAAAGATTCTGGGAAGATGATAGAGTAGGTCAGAAAAACTTTAGCTCTCCAAATTTCCTCCACAAAAAGAGAATATTACCTCAGAGCAGCAGAAATTAACATGGGGTAAAGCAGTTGTCTTCCTAAAGACAGTTTGAGAAGACCTCAGGAAAGACTGGATCTCCAGGGGCAGAAGTTTGACCTAAGTGAAGTGCAAACCCTCCAGGCCCACTCTGCAGAATTAACAAGCAACAAGCTTTATGGCAACTGGGTTGAGAGGGATCCTGAGCCTTTGCAACCTTCATTTTGCAAACAATGTGCTGAGGAGAAGATTGAAGGGCTTTCCATTGTTGAGGGATGCGAAGCCCAGCTGTGCTGACCAGATTCATTCCTGGCTGAGGCTGTGGAGAAGGAGTTAGCACACACTTGGTGACTGCAGTAGCAAGGGACAGGGTCACTGGTGGTTGTGGGTACTTACAGGACAGCAGAGTTCATGGTTTCAGTTCCAGGATGGAGAGGACAGCTCTAGTTTGCAACCACCTGAGGGACCACAGGGAGCAAGATCATTTGCAGGACAGTGTGACTGGGGGCTCTTGCTATGGCTTAGGAGTGGAGAACCCAAGGATGGGTTCAGACCTCAGAAAATAACTGTAAGAAGGAACTGAGTCTTGGGCATCATTCCCCATAATTTGGGACTAGAACTTGTTTACTCCAATAGATGCTAAAAACAAAATAAAACAAAAAATAAAAATGAGTGAGCAAAGAAGAAAAAGCCCAACCACAGACAGTTACTATTAGAATAGAGAAGATCTAGGTTCATACTCAGAGGAATATGGTGGAGCTAAAAAAGCTACTTCCTTTTCAATGAGAAATGTCAAATGGTACCAGGTACAAAAAGAGTTATTGGAGAAACTTTAAAAGTATTTTAAAAATCAAATAAGAGCAATCAAGGAAAAATTAGAAAAAAAATAAGAGCCATGCAAGAACATCAAGAAAATTGTGAAAATTGTCAACCAACTGGAGATAGAGAATCAAAAACTTAAGGAAGAAAATAATTCCTTGAAAACTAGAATTGGGCAAAGGGAAGCTAATGACATTCTAAGAAACCAAGAAATAAAAGAAAAACGAAAAAATAGAAGAGAAAGTGAAACATCTCATCAGAAAAACAACTGATCGAGACATAAGAATATTCAGACTACCTGAAAATTATGACCAAAAAAAGAATCTTGATATAATATCATAAGAAATTATCAAGGAAAATTGCCCTTAAGTTCTAGAACAAGAAGGCAAAGTAGAAATAGAGGAAAAAATCCACAGGTCATCACCTGAAAGAGATTCCAAGAGCAAGACTTACAGTAATATCATAGACAAGCTTCAAACCTCCCAGTTTAAGGAGAAAATATTGGAAGCAACAAGGGGAAAACCAATTTAAACCATGGAGCTACAATAAGAATTACACAAGACCTAGCAGCTACTATGTTGAAGGACTGTAGAGCAAAAGTGCTAGGATTACAAGCAAGAATAACTTACCCAGCAAAGTTAAGTATAATTCTGAATGAAAAAAAAAACAGTGAACTCAAAAGACTTTCAGATTTTTGTGATTAAAACCCCCAAAACTTAAGGGAAAACTCAACCTATAACATCCAGGAGAAATATAAGATAAACACTAAAGACCAATTATAAGGGACTCAACAAGTTCAAGTTGTTTACTTCCTATATGTGAAAATATTAATAGCACTCTTATGATTGTCATCATTATTTGGGTAATTTGAAAGAAAGGTATGGGCTGAGCTGAGTATGATGGGGTGATTCTAAAAAATAAAACTGTTTAGGGAGAGATAAAAGGGAGTGATTTTCTCATACAAATGAGGCATAAAAGGAAACACTGGTACAGAAGATAGTAGGGGAGGGCAAGTAGCACTGGAACCTTACTCTCATTGGGAATGGGTTAAAAGGGGAACAACACACACACATACATATTTGGAAGGGTATAAAAGCCTTCTAGAAAGAAGAGGGTAAGGGGATAGAGTGGGGTGAGAGGATAAGGGAGGGACTCCTAGACAAATGGGTAGGGAATAGAGCAAGGTAGGGAGTAGAAGTAGAGGAGTGAGGAGGAATAAGGTAAATAGGACGAGAAGGATAGTGAGAAAAAAATGGGAAAAAGGGAAAATAGCAGCAGGTAGTTGTAGCTTAGAATGAGAATGGTACAAATTTATTCATAAAATGGAAATGGAGAGCAGATTAAAATTTTGAATTCAAAAATATATTGCTTTCAGGAAACAAAAATGAGAAATACACACAAAGATAAAGCTCAGGAATAGAATTTAGTGTGTAAAAAAAAGGTAGGATAATAATTGTGATCTCAGACAAAGTTAAAGTTAAAATAGATTTAATCAAGAGTGAAAAACAGAGAAATTACATGTCAGCAATATTATTCAGTATTGTTTTAGACTACTTAAGATAACTAGACAGTATAAAATGCTTGAACTTATACCTGCCAAAACAGACACAGGAACTATATGAAGATAAATATAAAATACTTTTTATACAGATAAACTTAGATCTAAATAACTGAAGTACTATTTATTGTTCATAGGTAGATAAAGCGAATATAATTTTTACAATGACAATTTTACATAACTATTTAATGTCATTCCAATTAAATTACTAAAATTTTATTTTCTGAGTTAGAAAAAATAGTAACAAAGTTGATTTGGAAGAGCAGAAGGTCAGGGGCTTCAAAGAAACCAGGGAAAAAAGATGTAAAGGAAATAGATTCAGCAATAGCAAACCTTAAAATATATTACAAGGTGAGAGCGGTGTTGAAGTATAAAAGGATAATTTTTATAATCTTGAATGAAAATTTTCTTGTATAAACAGAAAGATTGCAGAAAATTGGGGAAAAAACTTTCATAGACAATCTCTCAGATAGGATGTGATTGGGCTACAATATTGCTATGGTGTAGGAAATGATGAACTGGTTGGTTTAAAAATGTGGACAGACTTGGATTTATGAAGGATGATAGTATTCACTTTCAGAGAAACATGATAGGAATTTTACATATATGAGTGAATATCTGTGTGTTTATACGTGTATGTTTATAGATGTTTGTGCATATGTATATGTTTCTATGCTTATTTAAAGCCTTCTTTAAGGAAGTGGGAGGAGAGGGGGAAAATAAAGTAAAAAGTGCCCAGCAGAGAACAGAATGAGGAAAGCAAACAAACAAAAAAAAGGAAACAAAGCTGGGCAGCTTTGAAAACAATGTGTAGTATTTATTATATAGATTTTCTTGCAATGGAAATTTATTGTTTTATATTAAATTCTCTCTTATGGTTTACTATGTATATGGAAATGTTTGGGGTTTTTTGTTTTCATTTTGTATTTAATTTTTTTTTCAAAAAAAAAATAATCAGGGGGCGGAGCCAAGATGGCGGAGTAGAAGGATGCACATTTACGAACTCCAACCCACAGCCCATAGAATCAATGTAAAAAGAGATCTGCATAAATTCTGGACCACTGAAAGGTGTACAGAAATGGAGTGGAAGAGATTTCCGTGCCAGAGAGCCCTGGAGACCCGTCCCCAGGGTCCGTCACACTCTGGAAAGCGGACCCCACCCCAGCGCTGCCCTGGCCGTGGCCCCAGAGAAGCTGACCCGAGCAAGCTTCAGGGACCGAAGCTCTGGCAGCCGGGAAAGTCCCTCCGCCCACAGAAGCTACAGGTCAGTGAGAGAGAAGGCTGGGCTGGACAAGACGGGGAGTGGAGTGTCTCCGTGACTCGGGCCCCTCCCTCGGCAGTGGCAGAGACGGGGGTGGGAGGCGGCGGAGGCAGAGGCGTTGGCGGCAGCGGAGGCAGCAGCGGCACGGCCGCAGCCCAGACTCCCCCAGCAGCAGGCAGGATCTTCATTACTGAAAGTCTCTGCATAAACAACCTGAGGGAGCTGAGCCTGGGAGACGGCTCTGCCCCACCCCACTCTATTACTGAAGGCCTCTGCATAAAGCCCCTGAGGGAACTGAGCCTGGGAGGCGCCCCCCTCACCCGCTCCGTTCCTGAAAGTCTCTGCATAAAGCCCCTGAGGAGGCCGAGCCTGGGAGGCGGCCCTGCCCCCACCCCAGCACCAGAACTAAAGCTTGCTGCCGAAAGCCCATTTGAACCTCAGACCCCAAGCACTGGGTGGGTGGATCTAGGTGGGGGTGGACAGGAATCTCAGAAGTCAAGTAACTGGCTGGGAAAATGCCTAGAAAAGGGAAGAAAAATAAGACTATAGAGAGTTTTTTCCAACAAATGCAAATGATCCCGACATTCGGATCTGATGACGAGGATGTATTCTTGCCATCAGGGAAAGATGTGGAGGGCGGGGCCTCGGTACCCCAGACACCCCAGGGGGATGTCAGGTGGGCTCAAGCCTTGGAAGAGCTCAAAAAGGATTTTGAAAAGCAAGTTAGACAGGTGGAGGAAAAACTGGGAAGAGAAATGAGAGAGATGCAAGAAAAGTATGAAAAACGGGTCAATACCTTGGTTAAGGAGACCCAAAAAAATGCTGAAGAAAATAACACCTTGAAGAATAGGCTCACTCAATTGGCAAAAGAGGTTCAAAAAGCCAATGAGGAGAAGAAGGCTTTCAAAAGCAGAATGAGCCAAATGGAAAAAGAGGTTCAAAAGCCCACTGAATTTAATAGTTCTCTCAAAATTAGAATGGAACAGATGGAGTCTAATGACTTTACGAGAAACCAAGAAATCACCAAACAAAACCAAAAGAATGAAAAAATGGAAGAGAATGTGAAATATCTCATGGGAAAAACAACTGACCTGGAAAATAGATCCAGGAGAGACAATTTAAAAATTATGGGACTACCTGAAAGTCATGATCAAAAAAAGAGCCTAGACATCATCTTGCATGAAATTATCAAGGAAAACTGCCCTGACATTCTAGAACCAGAGGGCAAAATAAGTATTGAAAGAATCCATCGATCACCACCTGAAAGGGATCCAAAAAGAGAAACTCCTAGGAACATTGTGGCCAAATTCCAGAACTCCCAGGTCAAGGAGAAAATCTTGCAAGCAGCTAGAAAGAAACAATTTCAGTACTGTGGAAATACAATCAGGATAACTCAAGATCTAGCAGCTTCTACATTAAGGGATCGAAGGGCATGGAATAGGATATTCCAGAAGTCAAAGGAACTAGGACTCAAACCAAGAATCACCTACCCAGCTAAACTGAGTATAATACTTCAGGGAAAAATATGGTCTTTCAATGAAACAAAGGACTTTCAAGCATTCCTGATGAAAAGACCAGAGCTGAAAAGAAAATTTGACTTCCAAACACAAGAATGAGAAGAAGCATGAAAAAGTAAACAGCAAAGAGAAGTCTTAAGGGACTTACCAGAAGTGAACTGTTTGCAATCCTACATGGAAAGACAATATTTGTAACTCTTAAAACTTTTTAGTATCTGTGTAGTTGGTGGGACCACACACACACACATGTACACGCATGTACGCACACACACATACACACATGCGCACACACACAGAGACAGAGAGCACAAAGTGAATTGAATAGGATGGGACCATAGCTGAAAAGATATTAAGGTAAATGGTGAGAGAGAAATGTAATGGGAGGAAAGAGGGTGAAATGGAATGGGGTAATTATATGTCATTTAAGAGGCAAGCAGGAGACTTTTTAGTGAAGGGAAAAAGAGGAGAGCTGAGAAAAAAAAACCCAATTAATTTACCCTCATCACGTTTGACTAAAGGAAAGAATAAAATGCACACTCATTTTGGTATGAAAACCTATCTTACAGTATAGGAAAGTGGGGGAGAAGGAGATAAGCAAGGGGAGGGAGGATGGAAGGGAGGGCAAAGGGAGGAGGGAGCAATTTGAAGTCAACACTTGGGGAGGGACAGGATCAAAAGACAGAAGAGAAACAATGAGGGGCAGGGTAGGGTGGAGGGTAATTCAGTTAGTCTTACACAACATGACTATCAGGGAAGTCATTTGCAAAACTACACAGATAGGGCCTATATTGAATTGCCTGCCTTCCCAAAAGGAATGGGTGGGGAGGGAGGGATGGGGAGAATTTGGAACTCAAAGTTTTAGGAACAACTGTTTAGTATTGCTGTTGCTGCTAGGAAAGAAGACATACAGTTAATGAGGAATAGAAAGTCATCTGGCCCTACAGGAGAAAAGAGAAAATGGAGACAAGAGAAGGGAGGGATGACAGAAGAGAGGGCAGATTGGAGATAGGGAAAATTAGATGCTTGGGGTATTGGGGTGGGGGGAGGGGATAAAAGGGGAGAAAATTTGGAACCCAAAATTATGTGAAAATGAATGTAAAAAGTTAAATAAATAAATAAAAATTAAAAAAAAAAAATAATCACAGGACACCTGGAAGCCATAATCAAACAGAGGACCTGAGCATCATACTCCAAGAAATTATAAAAGAAAACTGCCTTGGTACTCTAAAACCAGAGGGCAAAATAGATATTGAAAGAATCTACCAATTACTTCTGGCAGAAGATCTGAAAATGAAAATTCCAGAGAACACTATAGTCAAATTTCAGAAGTACCAGGTCAAGGAAAAAATATTGCAAGCAGCAAAAAAGAAACAGTTTAAATATCAGGGAACCACAATCAGTATTATACAGGATTTAGTAGCTACAACATTAAAGGATCAGAGGTCATGGAACATACTTTGGAAGGCAAAGGAACTAGGACTACAACTAAGAATCACCTACCTAGTGAAATTGAGCATAATCCTTCAAGGGAAAAAAGGTCATTCAATGAATTAGAAGGATTTCAAACTTTCATAACAGGAAGAGCAGAGCTGAGCAAAAGAATTTAATTTCCAATATCAAGACTCAAGAGAAGCATAAAAAGTTAAAAAGGAATGAAAAACATAGGTATTCAGGGCTAAATTGTTTACATCTCTATGTGGGAGATGATACTTATAATTCTTAAGAACTGTGTCAATAACAGTAGAGTTAGAAGGAACATACATAGATGGGGTATGGATATAATGTGAATTTGTGGAATAACAAACAAAATTAAGGGTTGAGAAAGAGGATTACATTGGAAACAGAAGGAAGGGAAAGGTAGAACAGGGTAAATTAATTTACAGGAGTAGCAGGAAGAAAGAGAGCAAAAGTATACTGGATGGGTATTTATACTGTCCCCTCTCAGAACTTGATAAATCCAACCAAAACATAAACAAGAAATAAACTAAGGAAGTGAACAGAATCTTAGAAAAGTTAGCTATGACAGACTTTTGGAGAAAATTGAGTGGAAATAGAAAAGAACATGCCTCTTTCTTGGCAGTACTTGGTACTTACACAAAAATTGACCATGTGTTAGAACATAAAAGCCTCAAAATCAAATGGAGAAAGGCAGAAATATTAAATGAATCCTTTTGAGGTTATAAACCTCGAGGCCACATATGGCCTTCTAGATCCTCAGGTCTGACCTTTTGACTGAGTCCAAGTTTTACAGAACAGATCCTTTTATTAAGGGGATTTGTTCTGTGACATTTGGATTCAAAAGGCTGCATTTGAGGACTTAGAAGGCCACACGTGACCTTGAGACTGCAGGTTCCCCTGATGTAATGCTATAAAAATTACATTCACCAAAGGGCCATGGAAACATAGTTTAAAAATTAATTTGAAACTAAATAATATAATCCTAAAGAACAAATGGGTCAAAGAACATATCATAGGAACAATCAGTAATTTCATTAAATAGAATGACAACAATGAGACAAAATGCCAAAATTTATGAGATTGCAGCCAAAATAGTATTAATACAAAAATTTATTTCTCTAAATTCTTAGATCAATAAAAAAAGAGAGCAAAGCAGTGAATTGGGCATGCAACTAAAAATTATAAAAAAAGAACAAATTGAAAATATCCAATTGAGCACCAGATTGGAAATCCTGAAAACCAAAGGTGAGATTAATGAAATTGAAAGTAAGAAAACTATTGAACTAATAAATAAAACTAGGAGTTGGTTTTATGTGGAAAAAAAAACCCAGATAAACCATTGATTATTTCAATTATAAAAAAGAAAACAAAATTATGATTATCAAAAATGAAACAGGTAAGCTAGTCACCAATGAAGAAAAAATTAAAACAATCATTAGGAGTTGTTTTGCCCAATTATATGCCAGTCAATCTGATAAGAGAATGAATACTTATATTGAATATTTATATTTAGGTGAATATAAAAATATAAATTGCCTGGATTAACAAAAAAGGGTAATAAAATACCTACATAATCCCATTTTAAGAAAATAAATTGAACGAGTTGCCAATGAACTCTTTAGGAAAAAATCCTCAGGGCCAGATGGGTTCACCAGGAAATTTTTCCAGATATTTAAAGTATGGTTAATTCTGATACTATAGAAACTATTTGAAAAAAATAGACAAAAAGGAGTCCTACCAAATTCTTTTTGTGATAAAAATATGATGCTGACACCTAAACCAGGAAGTTAAAAGAGAAAGAAAACTATAGACCAATTTCCCTAATGAATATTGATGCAAAAATTTTGAATAACAACAAGGAGATTACAGCAGTATATCATAGGGATCACATGCTATGACCAGGTGGGACCAAGAATGCAGGGTTGATTCGATTATTAGGAAAACTATCAACATTATGGATCATATCAATAACAAAAACAACAGAAATGATACGATTATCTTAATAGATATCATAAAAGCTTTTGACAGCACCCATTCTTTTTAAAAATACTAGAGAGCATAGGAATAAAGGGATCATTTCTTAAAATAATAAGCAGCATATCTCTAAAACCATCAGTAAGTATTATCTGTAGTGAGGATAAGCTAAAAACCTTCCCAGTAAGATCATGAATGAAACAAGGATGCCATTATCACCACTGTTATTCAGTACCATACTAGAAATGTTAGCTATAGCAGTAAGAGAAGAAAAAGAAATTGAAGAAATTAGAATAGGCAGTGAGGAAACAGTTTATCACTCTTTGCAGATGTTCTAATACTATACTTAGTGAATCCTAGAGAGTCAACTTTGAAGTAATTAACAACTTCAGTAAAGTTGTAGGATATAAAATAAACTCATATAAATCATCAGCATTTCTGTGTATTATTAACAAAGCCCAGGAACAAGAGATAGAAAGAGAACTTCCATTTAAAGTAACTATAAACAGTATAAAGTACTTGGGAGTCTTAACTGCCAAGATAAACCCAGGAACTATATGACCAAATTCCAAAATACTTTTCACACAAAGTCTGATCTAAACAATTAGAAAAATATCAATTGCTTATGGGTTGGCCAAGCCAATATAATAAAAATGACAACTCCACCCAAGCTAATTTTCTTATTCACTGCCATACCAAGCAAACTCCCAAAAATTATTTGATATATCTAGAAAAAATAACAAAATTCATCTGGAAGAACAAAAGACCAAGAATATTCAGGAAATTAATGAAAAAAGTACAAAGGAAGGTGGCCTAGGAATACCAGATCTCAAACTATATCATAAAGTAGTAATCATCAAAACTATCTGATACTGGCTAAGAAATAGAGTGGTAGATCAGTGAAATAGATTAGGTACACATGATGCAGTAGTTAGTGACCATAGTAAGCTAATGTTTGATAAATAAATCCGAAGACTTCAGTCTCTGGGATAAAAACTCAGCATTTGATAAAAACTGCTGGGAAAACTAGAAAACATTATGGCAGAAACTAGGTCTTATACTGTATACTAAGATAAAGTCAAAATGGGTGCAGGATTTAGATATAAAAGGTAATACCATAAGCAAATTAAAAGTGTGAGAAAAGTCTACCTGTCAGATTTATGGAGAAGGGCAGAATTTATGATCAAACAAGATTTGATAAGAACCAGGAGAACAGTGTGTGCAATAACAGCATCATTATGTGATGATCAACTAGGAATGACTTAAAACCTCTCAGTAATGTAGTGATCCAAGACCAAAGGTCTCATGATGGAAAATGCTATCCGCATTCAGAGAAAGAACTAATGGACACTGAATGTAGATCAAAACTTACTATTTTCACTTTCTCTACTTTTTTTTGTGTTTTTTTTTGTTTGGTCTATTTCTTCTTTTACAACATGACTAATATAGAAATATGTTTTACACGATTGCACATATATAACCTATATCAAGTTGCATACTATTTTAGGAAAAGGGGCAGGGAAGGAAAAAAATTTGAAATTCAAAATTTTGTAATCAATGCTAAAAATTACCTTTATATATAATTGGAAAAACTACTAAAAGAAATTTTGACCCTAAAGATTGTGAACTAGCTATTCTGCCTTTTAAAAAAAATTTTAAACAAATTTTTGCTGAAATGCATATGTTATCTGTTTGCTGAAGAGCCAGTATGATAATAGAATGAGCTACTTGGAAGAAATGATGACTACAGCTCCTCCCTCTGACAGCACCGAATGGACAAGTCAGTTAACTTCTCTGGACCTTAGTTTCCTCATTTGCAAAGTGAGAATAATACCTGTTAATACCTGCCTTGAAGTGTGGATATGAATATCAAGTAAAATAATGTATCTATATCAGGAACCTGTGTCAGGCTAAACAGTTTGTTTCGTTGAACTGGACTGTCTCTAATTGAACATTAGAACAAAAAAAGGGTATCTATAAATCATTGAAAACATTGGTTGCCTTTTAAACACTGTTTTCTGACTTTTTAGCTCTTAGAATGGGTTAGTATTAGAAACCAATCTTCTTTCCTCAAAATGCCCTGGACCATATTTTTCTATCTCTCACTTCATAATGTTTAGTTATTTTAATAAATTATTATCATAGGTTGGCTGGTTGTTTTTAGAGAATTGGTTATATTTAAATTTGATATATGTCATGGTATTATCTCTTCAATCAATGTTTTCTTCTACATTGTTTTTTTTCTCTTTTATGGGGTGGTATTCAAAAACTGTGATCTCATTGATTTGGAAGTTTCTGACAACAGTGCAGATTATAATTTATCCATGCTTGTCTATGCCAGATGACTTTGGCATTCTCCCAAAAGTCCACCCAATTTACTGGGGACCTTCCTTGATCTCTTCTTATGTGACAAGGATCCTACTGGAATACTTAGGTCACCTACCTGTCATTTCCCACACTTCTAACATGATTAACCCATCTTTTCTTTTTATCACATTGTTCCTTAATGCCATACTTCTTTGAATTCCCTAGTTGTATATTGTATCCTGCTCACACCCATAGTGTACCTTTTTATTGCCCTCTGTGTGATGCTTATCTTTAGCTCTTCAGAGGCACTGTTGTTCAGGTCTCATGGTCATGAAACAACACAAGTAAAATATTTTTATTGAAAAAGTGGGCTGTTCTGGTTTGGGAAGTTTGGGATCAATAAAAATGCTTCTCAATTTCCTGAAAGCAATCCAGCCTACTCACCTCCTCCTTTTCATCTCTGGGCCCAGTTTATTGTCTATATGTTTTGTCTGTCCTTCAAGAAACCAGAGACTGGGTGCCCAGGAAGGAAACCCTAGAGCAGGACGAGATCCCTGAGCTATAGTTGCAGTGACAGGAACAAGGGCCATTAGGTAGCACCATCTCCCATTATCCAGTTCCAGGCCAGACTGATTGGGGTAAGGGAATCCTCACATAGGGATGATGGAAGAGTGGTTGCTAACAGGCCTTAGCTGTGAACTGAGAAAAGAACAAGTTTGGAAGCAAACAGTAGGTGTGTGACTGATCCCAGGAGTAGAGCAGGGACTTGGTCTTACCCTCCAGTCCAGGGTAGAAGCCTGCAGTGAAATAACCAGGGCAGGAGTTTCAGACTGAAGGGGAACCTTCAGTTCAGTTTAAGCCTAAAGAGGCTCCCACTAGGTTAGTACAGGCTGTGTAACAGCAGGTTACTGAAATTTCCAACCAGGGACAAGCTGATAGATCTAGGTCAGGAACTTGCAGAGCTCAGTTTAGGAGGGCAGTGAGCAGACTAGTTTAATTCTATCCCTGTGAGATCATTGAAAACTTACAGAGCCCCATCCTGAACTATTAAAACAGCAGAAGGATGTAAGAGAACAGAAATTTAGTCCAGAACTTCCACCCAGGAGGCATGCAGAGTCCTACACTAACATAAAGCCTGAAGTAAAGGTTTAAGAAACTGGAAGAATGGGCAAACAAAAAAGAATCCCACCACAAAAAGATATGGTGATAAGGAAGCTAAAGATACAAACTTAAGAATAGAATGATAAAAATATCTACAGACAAAGCCTCAGAAGAAAAATACAGCTTGCACACAAGTCCAACTAGAATTCCTAAAAGAGTTAGAGCAAGAGTTAAAAAAAGAGCTAAAATTGATTTTAAAAATCAAATGAGAAGTAATGGAAAAGAAATAAACTCTGTGGAAGAAAGAGATGAAAGGAGAATTAACAGCTTATAATAATAGATAGAAAACCTGACCCCAGGAAATAATCTCAAAGGGGAAGATGCTGGGGGCAAAGGAGACTTGAAGGAAATCAGAGAAACTCAGACCAAATGAGGGGACAGAGCATTCCAAGCATGGGACAAAGGCACAGGGATGGAAGATGTAGTGATCTCTGTGAGAAAGTATAAATAGGCCAGTGTACTTGGATCACAGAGTATGCAGAAGAGAGTAACATTTAAGAAGACTGGAAGGATAGAAAGGGGCCAAGCTATAAAAAGCTTTAAATTGCCAAATAGTGAATTTATATCTGATCCTGGAAGTAGTAGGGAGTCACTGGAGCTCAGTGAGCTGAGTGGTAATTTGGTTAGATCTATACTTCAGAAAAGTCACCTTAGCAGCTGAATATGGAGGAAGGATTGGAGTGGGAGATACTGGAGGCAAGGACAAGTTAGAAAACTATTTCAATAGTTCAGGTAAGAGGTGATAAAGGCCTGTATTTGGGTTGTTGCTATGTGAGTATAGAGAAAGGGACACCTGTAAGTAGGAGTATGATGATAGAAATTACAAATTTGACAACAGATTGGATGTTGGGGCGAGTTAGAGTGAGAAATAGGCTTCCAGTCTGGATAACTGGAAGGGTAGTGCTGCCTTTGACATTAATAGAGAAGTTTAAGAAAGGGGAAAATTTTGGGGGAAAGATAAGTTCTGTTTTGAACATGTTGAATTTGAGATAGTTCAGAAGAGAATCTAGAGTTGGGTATATAGATGTAGGAACCATCTAGAGAGAGATAATAATTGAACCCATGTAAGCTGATAGAATTACCAAATGAGTCAGTTAAGAGCAAAAAGGGGACCCAGACAGAGGCTTGGGGAACACCCACAGTTTGTGGGCACAGAACCAGCAAAGGAAACTGAGAAGATGAAGCTGGACAAATAAGGAGAATCAGGAGATTTTTGGTGTCATGAAAAACTAGAGATACTATTCAGGAGGAGGAAGTGATCAAAATTATTAACTGCCACAGAGAGGTCAAGAAGAATGAGGATTGATATTAAGCCCATCAGATTTACAATCAAGTGATCATAGCATACAAAACAGGTCATGGCACTGCATTTGTAGTCTGATGTGCATAGTGTACAGTAGGAATATTGTCTGCTTTCATCTGGATTTTCCCTATTTTTGGATGAAGTTTAATGTTGTATGTTGCCTCATGTTAGCATGCATCTTTAATTGAATTATGAAATGCTTTGAGAATTCAGCACACTACAAAGTATCATAGTTTTCCGTGATTACAAGTGCAAAAAACTTATAAATTTCTTGACCTCTGTGTTGTTGCGATATATTTTAAAATGCAGTTTTAAAGCACTATAAATTTAAATAGTTTGATCAGAGACTGAACAAGACTTCACATAATAAACACATTTTGTAGATGAGACAGCAGAGGCTCAAAGGAGCCAAATGACTTGCCTAATATCAAACAGCTAGTTAGCAAAACAAATGCTAGGAGCCAAGATACTTGTTTTCTTAATTTATTGTTTCTTCCACCATAGACACTCTCACTACAGAATATTTTTCAACTGGGTAACACTTTCTCTTGTTCTAAACCAGGAATTTTTTTAATTATAATTTTTTAAATATTAAAGACAATGTGAATGCTTTTATTATAATACCATATGATAAAATTGGAAACAGCTCTGCAGTTATAAGCAGGGACTTTATACTGCTTTTTCTTTTTTTAATTTTCAATTCCATTTTATTTTCAATTCCAAAATCTCCTCTTCCCTTTTCCCCATGAGAAGACAAGGAAAACAAAACCCATTTATTTTTTCATAAAAAAAAAAGCTAAAGAGAAGAAAAGGTGCTTCAGTTTGCATTCTGAGTCCATCCACTCTTTCTGGAGGTGGATACTCTATACCATCATTGGTCCTTTGGAACTGTGAGTGTTTATTGTATTGATCAGAGTTACTAAGTCTTTCAAAGTTGATTATCTTTTTTTTTTTTGATGTTTCAGATTGCTTTGGTGTTTTTAAAAATTATTTTTAGTTTTCAACATTCACTTCCATAAGATTATGGGTTTCAGATTTCCTCCCAAGATGGTGTAATATGTAAAGAATTAGAAACAATTAGAGAAACTACGAGAAAGAAGAAACAAAAAAAAAGAGAGAGAACATATCCTTTGATCTGCATTCAGACTCCAAAGTTCTTTTTCTGGATGTGGACAGCACTTTCCATCATGAATCTTTTGGAGTTGTTTTAGATCCTTGCACTGCTAAGAAGAGTTAAGTCTATCAAAGTTAGTCATTGCACACTGTGGCTGTTACTGTGTACAATATTCTCCTGGTTCTGGTAACTTCACTCAGCATCATTTCAGGTTTTTCTGAAATCTGCCTACTAATCATTTCTTATAGCATAATAGTATTTCATTATATTCTTCTACCACAACTTGTTCAGCCATTCCCTAGCTGATGGGCATCCCCTAAATTTCCAATTCTTTGCCACCACAAAAAGAGCTGCTATAAATATTTTTGTACATGTGGGTCTTTTTCCCATTTGTATGATCCCTTCAGGATACACACCTAGAAATGCCATTTTGCTGGGTCAAAGGATATGCACATTTTTATAGCCTTTTGGGCATAGTTCCAAATTGTTCTCCAGAATGGTTGGATCAGTTCGCAATTCCACCAACAATGTGTTAGTGTTCTGATTTTCCTACATCTTCTTCAGCATCTATCATTTTCCTATTTTGTCATGTTAGTCAATCTGATAGGTATGATGTGCTATCTCAAAGTTGTTTTGATTTGTATTTCTCTAATCAATAGTGATTTCATATGACTACAGATAGCTTTAATTTCTTCATCTGAAAACTGTTCATATCCTTTGACCATTTATCAATATAGTTTAGAAATGAGACCTTTATCAGAAACACAGGTTGTAAAAATTCTTTCCCAGTTTTCTGCTTCCCTCCTAATCTTGGTTGCATTGGTTTTGTTTGTGTAAAAACTTTACAATTTAGTGTAATCAAAATGATCTATTTTGTATTTCATAATGTTTTCTATCTCTTGTTTGGTCATAAATTCTTCCATTCTCCATAAATCTGACAGGTAAACTATTCCTTGCTCTTTCATTTTGTTTATAGTATCAGGCTTTATGTCTAAATCGTGTAACCAGTTTGACTTTATTTTGGTATATGGTGTAAGATGTTGGTCTGTGCCTAGTTTCTGCCATACTCTTCCAGTTTTCCTAGTAGTTTTTGTCAAATAGTGAGTTCTTATCCCAGAAGCTGGAGTCTTTGGGTTTAACAAACAGTAAATCACCATAGTCATTAGCAACTGTATCTTGTGTACCTAACTTATTCCACTGATCCACTACTCTATTTCTTAGCCAATAGCAAGTGGTTTTGATGGTTACTGCTTTATAATACAATTTAAGAACTCTTATGCCTAGCCCACCTTCCCTTGTATTTGTTTTCATTAATTCCCTTGGTATTCTAGACCTTTTGTTCTTCTAGATAAATTTCGTTATTATTTTTTCTAGCTCAATAAAATAATTTTTTGGCAGTTTGGTATGGCACTAAGTAAGTTAATTTGGGTAAAATTGTCTTTTATTAGCTCAGCCTACCCATCAGCAATTGATATTCTTCCAGTTATTTAGATCTGACTTTATTTGGGTGAAAATAAATAGTTCCTGAGTTTATTTTGGCAGTTAGACTCCCAAATATTTTATAATGTCTACTATAACTTTAAATGAAATTTCTCTTTCTATCTCTTGCTGTTGGGCTTTGTCAGTAACATATAGAAATGCTGATGATTTATGTGGGTCAAAGTTGATTGTCTTCACAGTATTGTTATCGGATAAATTGTTCTCTTGGTTTTGCTTCCTTCATTTTGTCTCAGTTCATACACATTTTCCCAGACTTTTCTGAAACCTTCCCCTTTCTCATTTCTTGTAACACAATAATATTCTGTCACATCCATATGCTGTAACCTGTTCAGGCATTCATCAGTTGATTAGCATTCCCTCAATTTCCAATTCTATGCTACCACAGAAAAAAAGAGCTATTACAAATATTTTTGTTCATATGCGTATTTTCCCTCTTTCTTTGCTCTCTTTAGAGTATAGACCTACTAGCAGTATCTCTGGATTCGAGGACATACACAATTTAACAGCTTTTAAGGAATAGTTCCAAATTGCTTTCTAAAATCTAAAACCAGGAATTCTTAACCTTGGGTCCATGAACTTTTAAAAGTATATTTTGATCACTGTATTTCAATATATTTGGTTTCTTTTGTAATCTTGAGTATTTTATGCATTTAAAACATTATTCAGAAAAGATGGTCTTTAGATTTCACCAGACTGCCAAAGCTTTATGACATGCAAAAAAAGTTAAGAATCCCCTTTTCAAACAGCACTACAGTGCTTTCTCTAAGAAAGAGAATAAGAAAGAACAAATGAGACAAGAAAAACCAAGAAAGAAAAAATTGAGAAATGGCAGAACAATTTATGCCATATGAATGTAATGGAATACTGTTGTTCTGTGACAAATTTTCATAATTTCATGATAAGGGACATTGTGGGAAAAATCTGGTAAGATTTGGATGAACTGATTCAAATGAAGTGAACCAAGCCAAGAGAACAGTTTATGCAGTAACATTCTTGTGAAGACAAATAACTTTGAAAGTCTTAAGAATTCTGGTCAGTGTACTGAGAACCCATGATTCCTAAGACCCAATGATCAGGTATGCTACCTATCTCCTGACAGAGAGGTAATGGATTCAAGATGTAAAATTAGACATATTTTTGGACATTGAGGGAATTTGTTTTGCTTAACTATGGCTATTTGTTACCAGGGCTTTTTTTTTCTTTTTCTTTTCCCAATTTGGAGTGAAAAGGAAAAAGAGAAAATAAATTTTTGTTAATAAAAAAAATATATTTTTTAAAAAGGAGTAAGGAGAATTAGGTCTAGCTCTTGGTATTGTTTTTAATTTATTTCATGACCATTAACAAGTGACAATCTTTAGGTCCCTAAATCTTCCTTTATAAAACTGATTCACTGGCCAAGCAGCATCTTATAGTCTAAATAGTACAGGATTTAGAATTCAAATCTGAATTTAAATTCTGTCTCTGGTACTTGGTCAAGTCACTCAGCCCTCCATACTTCACTTTCATCATCTAATCCAACCTCATTTAAAGATAATTCTTAATGATCCTTCCTACCTTAAAGTCTAACATCTGGGAGCTTTTTTATATTGCCATGTCCTTTGTATAAGTATACAAGTTGTCTCTTCCACATCATGGGAGTTAGGGGTGTGGTACCTCTGTGATCTGAAAAATCCACATAAAATTTTTTGCCCCCCCCTTTTGTCCCAGAGAAGTCTGTTTTTTTTCTTTTTCTTTTATGAGGTATTTACAGTACCTTATTGTAAAAGTTTGGTTAAGTATTTGTTCATAGGCTCTATATCATCTACTGGTCTTTGTGTGTTGTCTGCACCTTTGTTTCTGCAAAACTCCCTAATTTCCTATGCTGATCTGCAATATATCAAAACTACAGTAGGGAAAGTTGTGATGTATAAGGGATAACTGTATTACAAGTCTCTTTCCCACCCCACCCCTTCCATTTTTGTCTTCCAGATATGCCAAACTACTTGATATTCTTTCACACTCCTTCTCAAAAGAAGTTTTTGAACTCTGTTCACTTGATGTGCTTTAAAGAAAGGAAGAGGGCTGTGGGAAAGGTCTGTACAACAACGAAAAATGTTCTCAATAATCTGATAGCGCTTTTTAGTAGCCTCTTCCTCAGATTTTCATTTACCTGTTGGATTTCTTCCACTGAATTTGGCCCATTTTCCATCTGCTTTTTCTATTAGGATATGCTGTCTTTGTTCTTGTTATATGCCAGGAGTTTCTTCATGCTGGATGTTTCTGTTACATTCATTTGCTGCTTATTTAGAATTTCAGTGGTTATTCTCTATTTGAGTACTTTCAACATACTTTTTAATGCAGGAAAATACAGCCGATTCTCAGTGTTTGCTAGTTTAACTTTTGTGAGCTCAAGCATTCCCGTGGTTTTATTAGTAACCTCATTTTCATTTTCAAGTTGGCAATGCGCACATTCTTGGCTGTGCATAGTAGAGGAAAAAAATGAGAGGCCCACATCACCCTCTTTCTGGACTGAGCAATCATCCCGCCTCTGAGCTCCAACCTAGCCCAGGATTCACCCTGAGGCATGTGCTTTTCATCTGGGAAAAATTCAGTCAAGGAGTGGAAAGGGAAATTAGAGATAACAGGTTGCCTTTTTCTCTTTTCTGACCCTGTACCTCCTGTGTTACCTCTCCTCTCCCCTGCATTTTATGAGTTACTTCATGGATACTGTCTTAGGAAAAGTGCGTATTATCAGAATCAATGTTTTGTTATAAAGAATTACATACAGAAAAGTGTATTTTCAGCAACCTCTAGCAAAAGACTGTAGTTTTTGATGGTGGCAGGAGCCTAATCCCCTCATTATCAAAGGTTTAACATATCTACATTCACATCTTTTACTTCTGTGCCATTTCCTGGGAACATTACCCCTGCAAAAGTTGAAGATTGACTGTAGCAAATATGATTGAAAATAACTATAAAAAAATCCCAAAGCCTTTGCCTGCTCAGAAGAAACAAGTAGGAAGAAGATGTGTATCCATGTATACTAGCTGATATGTTCATAGTCACACATCCTTGAATTCAACATTAAAGATGCAATTTAAGAAATTTTACCTTTTATTCTACTCATTTATTCTTTTCTGTTTTCCGGTATTTTGATCAGCCATTACAATAGCACAGTTTAATATAGTCTGCTTTTAGTTGTATAAACTCATTAGGTAATAATAGAAATGAAGTCAAAAGTTACAATAGAATGACAGAATCACTAATATTCACCTCAGTAGAAGTCTTCAGTTGGAGCATATAGGATCACTTGTAAGAGATATTGTAAAAAATTATTATTATACAGGTTTTGGTTGTCCTAAATGGCTTCTGAGTTCCTTTCCAACTCTGTAATTCTTCATTGTACAGAACTGGTTATACCTGGTGCCATATTCTTACATAAAAATATTAAGCAGGATTTATGGAGAGAAAAACAAAACATTCCTCTATGAGTGGAATAAGCTTGTTCATAAAATGGATTAGGGAACAAAATCATATAATTTGTTGTCTATAAGAAACAGAGTTGAAACATAAAGATTCATACAGAGTTTGAATGTGAGGTTGCAGTAGAATTTATTACACCATACTAGAAGCCAGAAAAGCTACAGTGGCAATCACAATCTCAGCAGGGAAACTATATTTACAGTTACCATATATAATGAAACAATATCAATTATGTATGTGCTATCCCCTCTCAGGGATACTCACCAATCTCCCTTGTTAGTTGAGTCCATAGAGGGAGTGACTACTACTTTTGTTTTTCATAAAAGTTTATATAAGGTTGTTTTTATTTAGAGGGGTGGGGAGTCATGTAAAGGTCCCCATATGTAAATCCATTTGGACTTAGATTTGCATGTAGGGTGGTTTGTCTATGTGTAATACATAATATTAGGTTTATGGGGCAGCTAGGTGGTATAATGGATAGAGAGTTAGGTCTGGAGTCAGGAAGACTCATCTTCCTGAGTTCATATCTGGTTGCAGACACTAGCTGTGTGACCCTGGACAAGTACTTAACCCTGCCTCAGTTTCCTCATTTATAAAATGAGCTGGGGAAGGAAATGGCAAACCACTCCAGTATCTTTACCAAGAAAACCTCAAATGTGCTCATGAAGACATGACTAAAAAAGACTGAACAACAAAATTAGTTCATATGTGTTAGGTTAGTGGAGGTCACTACATGTGAAGATTATAAGGGCAAGTAAGAGAGGTATCTACCTTTGTTGCCTTTTATCAAAGGATATATGCCTGAGTTGTAAGGAAGAGGCTTTACATGTAAGCATCAATAAAAGAATCAGAGATACATACAAGATATATTCCCTTCATACACCTCCACTTAGATATAGATCTCTTATGATTAGACTGCTCCCCTGGGTCCCAGGCACTGTTCCTTTGAGTCTGCAGTTAGCACTTTTATCCCTTATAAGGGGTCACCTTCTATGAAGCTGCCTCCTTCCTCTGCTTACTATCTTTCTGCATCCACATTTGTTCTCGGTGTGTCTCTCCACTCCCTGGCATGTACCACCACCTGTATGCTTCCCCTGCTATCAGCTACTGCTACTTTGGCATGATTGCAGCTACCATCTCATAGGTCTCCTCAGACCTTTGGACCTTTGAGAATTCTAGAAGCCAATAGATAGGGAATGTTTGAAGATTAGAGGGGATGAGGATCACAAAGGGGAAAATCTGCTGGAAAATGTGGCATGGGATTATGATACATATCTAGGGGCTTGCCTTGACAAACCTTTTCACAAGAGATATGGATGAAGAAGATAGGGAAAGTGGCAGAGTGATATGAGAAGGGAAGAAAAGGGAACTTGTTGACAAATGACCTCAAGTTATTTTAGTTTCAGGTGAGGGAAGCTCACCAAAAGGGAGGATGGGGGAAAGGGGTTCTATGGGATGCTTAAGGAAGGATAAAAGTTTTAGAATAACTGATGTGAATGAGAAAGCCACTTGATTAGGGAGGTCTAAGTGTCTTGATATAGTAAGGGCCCAGTTGAGGTGGTGCAACATAAAGTTGTAGTGGACACAATGAGTATAGTTCTGTGCCTTTCCCTAGCTCTGCTCAGCGTCACATGGATAGGAATGAAGGGAGGAGCAATCTAGGGTCAGGGTTTGGCAAGGTTGAAGGGATTTAGAGAAGTGTGAGAAGACATCTGAAAACTAATCAAGAGCACAGTGAAAAAGAGAAACAAAAGTAACTACAATATAAGTGGAAAGGACAGCAACACTGGTGTGTAATTAGAGTGTCCAAACTCGGACCTGAAGGAGAAAGAACATACACCTTCCTGCTTCTTTACAGAGGTGTGAGCTGGGGTATCTGCTGTTTGATCTGATGTTTGCATTGGTTTGTTTTGCTGAGTTTTTTTATTTGTTTCTTTTTCTGGTGCAAGCAATGGCCCTCTGAGGAAAGGAGAGTAGGAATGTATTTGGAAGTGAAGGTTATATGAAAACAAAAGATGTTTTTAAAAAAAAAATTTAAGCTACTACTATGCTCCAGAATCAAATGCATTTTTATAGTCAAGAAACAGCAAGCACAGTGAAATCTGGTATTTTCTGCATCTTCTCATAAATTGTATGGTTGCAAAGAGGTAATGTTTTGTAAAAAAAAAATATTGTTTGCAAAAAATCTGCTTATTCCCTACTCATACCTTCATTAGTCATTCAGGCATATGTTTGATATTTGTTTATCATTATCATAAGAGTTTTGTAGAAATGGGAAAGTAGGCACATGTAGATCAGCATTTTTTGGTGTTCTCACAATCTCTTTTTTTCTGATAATAATAAGTTCTCATATTTCTTCCAAATTTTTGATATTATTTCTTCAGGTGACTTAAGAATAGACCCAAAATGTTGTTTCTTCTCCTCTATGTATACTTTTTATACTCTATCCACCTCTCTCATGTTTGTTTTCCTTAGGGTCATTTTGGTTTCCTCAAATAGAACGTCAAGGACTCTATATTGTTAAGAATCCATAAGTGGTGGCTCCACTGGTACTTACGGTGAAAAAAAGTTTGTTATAAACTATATATTCATATTTATGTGTGTATATATATATAAATTATAAAGTTGAGTTTTTTCCTTCATTTTTTGATTTTATGCTATCTGACTTCTAGTTTCATTCTTAAATACCCTTGGAATGATTTTACTTACATGGATCTCTAGCAAAGCTTTCTATAAACTTGCTATGCCTTTCTTTGTTTCTTACTGTTTTGTGAGGCAGTATTAAGCACGATCATCTACCATTTTCTTTGTTATTTTACTGATTATTTTATATTTAAATCAGTGGAGAGATACACCAAAGACAAATGTGGATGCAGAAAGATACCTCTCTTACATGCCCTCCACCATGATTGTCACAGAACAACCTATTTCCCTTTTCTTTATAGGATGAACAGTGGAGGCATCCTTGAATTTCTGGGGGATAACCTCTTCTTGCCATATAATCTGGAAAATTTCCATCAGCATTTGTATGAGCACTGGACCCCTTACCTTGTATATCTCAGCTGGTCTAGAATTAGCACCAGGCACTTTGCCAAACAAGAAGTGTAATGGTATTCAAAACCTCTTCTTCAGTTGGAAGGTAATAAGAGCCTGAACCAGGGCCATTGTTATTAGGGAGAAAGAGAAGAATGAGGATTACTCTTAGGTTGCAAACATGGCTTACTGAAAAGATGATGATGCCCTTGACAGAAATAGGAAAGGTAGGAGAGGGAAGAGTTTCAGGAAAAGATAATAAATAAGTCTAGTTTGTGGCATATTAAGTTTGAGATGTTTTGGGGATGTCCTAGTATTTAGAAGCTCCACAGGCAATTGAAGATGTGAGAATAGAACTAAGGATATGTGCATGTTTGGAATTTATTTACATAGAGATGATAGTTGAAACCTTCTTATTCTTAAATCATTTAATGCTACACTTAACCTGGAATCAGGAAGATCTGAGTTCAAATTTACTATCTCGTAAGTAACTTAACTGCCTTAATCTTTTATTTTATAAAATGTGAACATTAATAATAACAATAGCATCTATCTTCCAGGATTGTTGTGAGGATAAAATGAAATAATGTTTATAAAGTGCTTTGCAAACCTTAAATTTATTTATTTTTAGTTAAATTTCCATTTTATATTTTTCTTAAATTTCTATTTATTTTTAACATTGGTTTTGTTGAATTTTGGGTTCCAAATTCTCTCTTTCCCTGAACTCCCCTACAAATACATCATGTGATATATTCCAGCACAATAATAAATCACAATTTGCACTTGATCGGCATCCCCTCAATTTCCAATTCTTTGCCACTACAAAAAGAGCTGCTATAAGTATTTCTGTATGTATAAGTTCTTTTCCCTTCCCTGTGTTCTATGAACTCTTGGGATACAGACCTAGTAGTGGCATTGCTGGGTCAAAGGTTATGCACAGTTTTACAGCTCTTTGGGCATAGTTCCAAATTGTTGTCCAGAATGGTTGAACCAGTTCATAACTCCAACTACAGTGCATTAAGGTCCTTTTTTTTAAACACAGCCTCTCTAGCATTTGTCATTTTCCTTTTCTATTATGTTAGGTGATCAGAGAGGTGTGAGGTAGTACTGTATATTCATTTTAATTTGCCATTTCTCTAATTGATAGTGCTTTAGAGCATTTTATCATGTGACTGTAGATAGCATTGATTTCTTCTTCTGAAAACTTTCTGTTCTTATCTTTTGACCATTTATCAATTGGGGGATGGCTCTTATTTTTATAAATTAAGCTTAGTTCCCTATGTATCTGAGAAATGCACCCTGTATTAAAGAAATTTATTGTAAACCCCACCCCCAAATCTCATGCTTTCCTTCTGCATTGTTTTTGTTTGTGCTAAAATTTTTTAATTTCGTGTAATCAAAATTATACATTTTACTTTCCCAAATTATGACTATCTCATTTGATCATAAACTCTTATCCATAGATCTAACAAATAATTATTTTTCTGTGTTCTCCTAATTTACTTATGATATCACTTTTATGTCTAAATCATTTACCCATTTTGACCTTATTTTGATTTGTATTGTGAGCCATTGGTCTATAGCTAATTTCTGCCAAACCACTTTACAATTTTTCCAGGAATTTTTCTCAAATGGTGAGGTTTTACCTCAAAAGCTTGTATCTTCGGGTTTATCGAAAATTGGGTTACTATAGTAATTTACTGCTATGTATTGTGTACCTAATCTATTCCACTGATCCACCACTCTATGTTTTAGCCAGTACCACATAATTTTGGTGATCGCCACTTTGTAATATAGGTAGCAAGCGACTACTGGTAGGCTACTTTCTTACGTATTGTTTTTCATTTATTCTCTTGATTTTCTTGATCTGTTGTTCTTAAAGAGCAATTTTGTGATTATTTTTTCTAGCTCTATAAAATAATTTTTTGATAGTTTGATGTGGCACTGAACATATAAATTAATTTAGGTATAATTGTCATTTTTATTATATTGGTTCAGACTACCCATGAGCAATTAATATTTCTCCATTTGTTTAAATCCGACTGTGAAAAATGTTTCATAATTGTGTTCAACATAGTTCCTGGGTTTGTCTTAGCAGGTAGATGCTCAAGTATTTTATATTGCTTACAGTTTTTTAAAAATGAAATTTCTCTTTTTGTCCTGCTGGACTTTATTGGTAATATATAGAAATGTTGATGATTTATTTTATAAATAAATGCTTATTTTATATCCTGCAATTTTGCTGGAGTTAATTATTTTAGCTAGTTTTTTAGTTAATTTTCTAAGTATACTATCATATCAGCCAAGACTGATAGTTTTGTTTCCTTATTGCTTATTCTAATTCCTTGAATTTCTTTTTTCTTTTCTAATTAGTATAGCTAGCAGTTCTTGTACATTATTCAATATTAGTGCTAATAATGGGCATTGGCTTCTGCCCTGTCCTTCTTAGAGATAATGCTTGCTGATGGTTTTAGATAGATGCTACGTATTTTAAGGAAAACTCCACTTATTCCTATGCTTTCCTTTTTTTTTTTTAAACAGAAATGTGTGTTGTATTTCATCAAAAGCTTTTTCTACATTTATTGAGATAATCATATGAATTTTGGGTTTTTTTTGTTTTTGTTTTTGTTTTTGTTTTTGGTTATCTATGTGGTCAGTTATGCTGTTGGTTTTCTTAATAGTTGAACTGGCTCTGCATTCCTGGTATAAATCTCACCTGGTCATAGTGTATGGACCTTATGATATATTGCTATAATCTCCTTGCTAGTATTATATAGAAATTTTTTTCATCAACATCCATTCAGGAGATTGGTCTATAGTTTTTTTTTTCTCTGTTTTTGCTTTTTGTGGTTTGAGTGTCGGTACCATATTTGTGTTGTAAAAGGAAATTGTGTGGTACTCCTTTGCCTATTTTTCCAAATAATTCATGTAGAATTGAAATTAATTGTTCTTTAAATGTTTGGTAGAATTTACTTGAGAACCTATGCTATCTGGCTCTGAGGATTTTTTCTTAGAAAGTTTATTGATGGCTTATTCAATTTCTCTTCCTAAGTAGGGTCATTTAAATATTCTGTTTTCCTCTTTTGTTAATCTGGGCAATTTATATCTTTCTAAATATTCATCCATTTCACTTAACTTGTTACATTTATTGGCATATAATTGGGCAAAATAGCTCCTAATGATTAATTTTTTCTTCAGTGGTAGTGAATTCATCATTTTCATTTTCATTTTGTTTTTCCCTTTTTGAAATAAAACCAATGATTTATCAATTATATTATTTTTTTCATAAAGCCAGCTTCTAGTTTTATTCATTAGTTCAATGGTTTTCTTACTTTTAATTCCATTAATCTCACCTTTAGTTTTCAGTATTTCCAATTTGGTGCTCAATTGGAGATTTTTAATTTGTTGTTTTTCTAGAATTTTTAGTTGCATGCCCAATTCACTTATCTGCTTTTTCTCAATTTTATTGATGTTAGGGTCCAGAGGTATAAAATTTCCCCTAAAGTACTGCTTTGGCTGCATCCCATAACTTTTGCTATGTTCTCTAATTGTTTTTATTCTCTTTAGTGAAATTATTATTTCTTTAATTTTTTCTTTGCCTCACTTATTCTTTAGAATTAGATTATTTAGTTTCCAATGAATTTTTAATCTATGTTTCCGTAGCCCTTTAGTAAGTGTAATTTCTATTGCATTATGTTCAGAAAATGGATGCATTTAATATTTCTGGGGCAGGGGGTTTGCATTTGGTTATGAGGTTTTTATGCTCTTAATATGTGGTCAGTATTTGTGTAGGTGGTATATATCACTGAGAAAAAGGTATATTCCTTTCTATTCCCATTCAGTTTTCTGTAGAGGTCTGTCTAAGTTTTCTAAAATTCTAAAATTATCTCATTAACTTCTTTCTTGTCAATTTTTGGCTATATAGCTCTGAGAGAGGAAAGTTGAGACCCCTCCCCCCACTAGAATAGTTTTGCTCTCCTGTTTCTTTCTGTAACTCATTTAAATTTTCCTATAAGAATTTGGATGCTTTACCATCTGGTTTTTGTGTTTTTAATATTGATATTACTTCATTGTTTCCCTGCTTTTCAGATGAATCTATTTTTGTTTTTGCTTTGTTTGAGATCATGTTTGTTACAACCTTGCTCTTTTTTTTAACGTCAGCTGAAGCACGATAGATTCTACTCCAGTCTCTTATTTTTACTCTATGTGTGTCTCTCTGTTTCAAGTATGTTTCTTGTAAATAATACGGTGTTAGATTCTGGTTTTTAATCCATTCTGCTATCTGCTTCTGTTTCATGGGTAAGTTCATCCATGATTACTTACTGTGCATTTCTTTCCTTCCATCCTATTTTCTCCCTTTTATCCTTTTCTCTTTCTTGTTTTTAACCTGTTCCTGCTCAAAAGTCTGTTTTGCTTCTGACCACCACTTTCTTCAATCCTCCCTCCCTTTTATCATCCATTCTTTTCTTTTATCCCCCTCCCCTCCCACTTTCCTGAAGGGCAAGAAAAATTTCTGTGCTCAAATAAGTGGGTATGTTATTCCCTCTTTGAGCTAATTCTGGTGAGAGTTAGGTTCAAGTATTACTCATCTTCCTTTCCCTTATAAAAGATCTTCCTCTTATGCTTCATTTATATGAGACAGTTTATTTCAATTTGGCCCTCCCAGTGCATCCCTCTTTCTCATCCTTTAATTTTATTTTTTAAAAAATCATCCCACCATAGTCAACTCACACCTCTTTCTTCTGTATATGTGTTTTCTTAACTGTCATAATAAGGTTCTTCAGAGTTACATGTATCATCTTCCCATATGGAATATAAACAATTTTACTTTATTGAATACCTTATGGTTTCTCTTTCATGTTTATCTTTTTATGCTGCTTTGAGTCTTGTATTTGGAAGTCATTTTTTTTTTTATTCAGCTGTTTTCTTTAATCAGGAATGTTTGAAAATTCTCTATTTCATTGACTGTCTTTTTTTCCCCTGAAGAATTGTACACAGTTTTTCTGGGAAGGTTATTCTTGTTTGTAATCCCAGCTCCTTTGCCCTACAGAATATCACATTGCAAGCCCTCAGATTCTTTAATGTAGAAGAAACTACAAAATTTTATGTTATCCTGAATGTGACTGCATAATATTTGAATTATTTCTTTCTGACTGCTTGCAGTATTTTCTCTTTGACTGGGAAACTCTGAAATTTGGTTATTATGTTCCTAGTTTTCATCTTCAGATCTCTTTAAGAAAGTGATTGGTGTATTCTTTCAATTTTTATGTTATCCTCTGGTTCCAGGATGTCAAGACTGTTTTCTTTGATAATTTCTTGAAAGATACATCTAGGTTCTTTTTTGGTTGTGGCTTTTATGTAGTCCAATAATTCTTAAATTGTTTTCCAAGTCATTTGTTTCTCCAATGAGATATTTCACATTTTTTTCATTCATTTGACTTTGTTTTTATTGGTTTTTGATGTCCCATGGAGTCATTAGCTTCCAATTGCCCAATTCTGATTTTTTGAGGGATTATTTTCTTCAGATGGTTTTTGTACCTTCTTTTCCATTTGGTTGATTGTACTTTTTAAGGAGTTTTTTCTTCAATTAATTTTGGTATCTCTTTTTTGAATTTGGCTAAATTTGTTTTTTAAGGAATTCTCTTAAGTGGATTTTTGTGTTTCTTCTACCATTTGACCAGTTCTGGTTTTTTTCTCCGTGTTGGATGTGTGTGTGTCTTTCACCAAGTTGTTGCCTCCTTTTTTCATAATTTTCTTGTACCACTCTCATTTCTTTTTCCAATTTTTCCTCTATGTCTCTTATTTGTTTTGAAAAATGCTTTTTTTAGCTCTTCCAGGAATTCTTTTTTCAGCCTGTGATCAATTCACCTTTTTCTTTGAACCTTTGCATATAGGTATGTTTATGTCATTGTGTCCTTCCGAGTTTGTGACTTCAACTTCCCTTTTACCGCAGTAACTTTTATGGTCATATTCTTCTTTTGTTATTTGTTCATTTTTCTAGCCTATTTCCTGACTTATAACTTTATATTAAAGTTCAGCTTTGCTCCCAGGGTGGAGGGAATACTTTGCCATGCTTCAGGTTTTTACTATTATTGTTTTCAGAGCTATTTGGGGGTGGGGGGGAGGAAGGTCCTGTAAGTTTTCAGTTCTTTCAACATGGGAAGATCTAAAGTGAGGTGTGGTCACTGTTCTTCTGGCTTGTGCTTTGGTCTGTGAACAATCACAAACACTCTATCTATTCTAGAATTGTGACCAGGGTCCCAGAACCCCTATGGCCACAAGTAGATAGTATTCCCTTTAACTCTGGGGCTGCAAATCAGAACTATGTATGGGCAGTGCGAGAGTCCTGCACCCAGTGCCAACAGTGACTTCCCTGTAATCTCCTTCTGACCATTTGTTTGACTCTCTCACTGTCTGTGGTAATATGAGATAATATATGATAATTCATGAAACACCTGCTGCCACTGATGAACTGCCTTGAAGGCCTGCTTCTGGCATCCTAGGCAGCCTGTACTTTTCCGTTGATACTAGGCTTCAGGTCCGATTGCCATCTGGATGAGAGAAACCTTTTCTGTCAACCTCCTCAAGTTATCCTTGCCTGGAAAATTTTTTGCCCTCATCTTTTATCGGTTCTGCTGTTCAAGAGTGAAATTTGGGAGAGCTGAAGTGATTCCCTGTCTATAATCAGCCATTTTGGTTCCATCTCCCTGAGTGTGAAATTAAAAAAAATTGTATAGTTTTTATGCATTTAAAAACCTTCTTTGGAGAAGGGGTCCTTCATCAGACTTCATCAAACTATTAAAAGTATCCATGGCATAAAACTAGTTAAGAATCCATAGTCTAGAGGGAGGAAATAGTATCCTTCATGCTTTGCTTTAAATAATTAGGCAAGAATGCAACTGCACACAGTGGTTTGAAAGAATTAGTACATTTTCATTAAAACTAAAGAAGACATTTTGCAGTAGCAAAGTTCCTTGAAGAGATTAGTAAAATGAGATAATTTTTTTTTAACTAAGGACCCATTACAAGAAAAGAGGGAAAGATGTTTTTTCCTCCAACTTAAAATACTTTAATATTGATATTCTTATACTAAGAATGAGAAGCAGGAATTCTTAAAAGAAACAGATCAATTTGACTAGAGTTTCTTGGCTCAAGTACTGAATCATAGACAAATCAAGAAAACTTATTAAAATCACTGCACAGTGGGAGGCAGTAGAGAGGTGTCATGGAAAGAGCATTTGATTTAGAGTTCTCATTCAAGTTCTGCTATTGCCTTTCATTCTGGCTGTAAACAAGACCCTCTCTGAGCCTGCTTCTTTATCTCTAAAATTAGCATAGTATTGATAAATTGCTTTATAAAATAAGGAATGCTGTAAAGACAAGCTATTATTCCTAGGATTTTCTATGATATATAATTAGTTATACTGTTAACTTAATTCTTATCTCTAAATTGGATTTCTAGATTTTTTTAAAACATTTTTCATAAGTTAGAAAAAGATTCACAAATTAATATAAGAAGTTTAAAAAACAAAAAAGCTGTAACAGTGATAGTTCAACTGGAAACAGAAAAGCTAAAATTGGGCCTTGTAGCACTTCCTTTATGTTTTTTGGTTCAGCCTTAGCCAGTATTGTCTGAAAGTTCACCGGAAAAGAAACTGGTTTCTGATGTGTTAAAACCACAACCTGAGAAAAATTGTGCATAAGGCCATATTATAATGATTTGAGAACTAAATGCCACAGCCTGTTTCTTACTTTAAACAAAAAATAAAGCACAAAAGAAAATGTTACTTCCATTTAAATTTGTCCTATTCCTTTGTCCCTTTATTCCCTAATTTTTTTTAAAAACTTAAATCCTATGCTATAGGGAAACTACTTGCTGGTGTTTTTTTTTTTTTCCTACAGAGTATTGTGGACCTGGAAGCAGGTGAGAAAGGAATTAATGGATTAATTCAATCATCTCTCAATCCCCTGATATCACTCGATGTGTGACCACTGGCCATTTAACTTCTGTGTATTCATTTGTAAAATGTGACAATATTGCCTATGGTACCTACTTTCCAGGGTTTGTCTGAGGATCAAATGGTACAATATGGGCATAGAGCTTTGCAAATGTTGAAATCTATATACACTGTAGTAACTCTTGTTGCGAGGATCTAGAGTATAAAGTGCTTTGTGAACTTTGAAGGACTGCGTAAGTGTCAGAGGCAGCTAGGCGGTGCTGTGCATAGAGAGCCGGGCCTGGAGTCGGACTGATCTTCCTGAGCCCAAATCTGGCCTTAGGTACTTTCTGGCTGTGTACACACACAATCACTTAACCATGTTTGCCTCGGTTTCCTCATCTGTAAAATGAGCTGGAGAAGAATTGATAAAACATTCCAGTATCTTTGCCAAGGAAATCCTAAGTGGGCTCGTGAAGCTAGACATGACTGAGAACAACTCAACAACAGCTTCTCCGTTCAAACCTGTAGGAACCCCCACGCCCCCCACCCCCCCGCCCCGGCGGCAGAGCTGCGATATGACGCATAGATTGTGCTCCTAACGTTCATTCGTAGGTCATTGGTTTGTAACTCAGAACGCATAGAAATGTTTAAAATGTCGTAGAGTTTGGTTTCGTTGGCTAGCACACAAAAATTTGTTCAACCTGTAACATAGCTGAACTAACCGTATCATAGCATCTAAGTACCACTTATAATTTTGGTCAAATCTATGGTCAAATGCTTCCCCGGGGATGACAGCATGTGTGACTCCCTCTCGTAGGCCTTGGTCTCAGTAATAAGATCAAAGCCCCTCTCTCCCTCTGCCTTCTTGTTCCCCACACTTACACTGACCATACTCATTGTGGAGCTTCCTGAGAGTTAGGGGCAGTATAGGCTCTCATAGCATAAAGTGCTTTGGACAGGAATTGAATTCCATGTAACTTAGGGACAGGAGCTTTATTAAGGAGTGATGGAGTGCTGGAGGAAGAGTACTTCTGTAGTAACTATACTGCATGGGTCTCTGGCATAGGGAAGGGGGAGAGAGAAAGAGAGTCCTTTTTATTGATCATTTACTATAAGGCACTGTGATAAGTGCTGGGAATATACAAAGAATATAATTCCTACCCTCGAGGATTTTACATTCTAATGGGGGAAAGCAACATATAAAGGGGAACTGGAAATGAGCTGAGGGACAAATAAGAGGGACCAGCCTGCTGGTGAGGGGATGGAGAAGTCCGGAGAGTAAGTTGAGCTAGGAGTGAAGTGAGTATGATTGTGCAGCTCAATAAGTGATATTTTGGGATCAGGAGAGTGGGCCTCAGGGCAGAGGTGTTTGCAAGGTGGGAAGGCTGCTGAGCAAGAGGTCAGATCCAGAAAGTGATTTGAGCCAATAGTAAAATGGGATCCCTCATGAAATAGATTAGGATTTAGATAGCAGGGGTGCCTGCTTCAGCTTCTTTGACAGCATTGACTATGCCTTCTTCGAGCAGGTAAGGACGGTAGCCACTAGTTAGTTTTTGTAAGGTGAGTGTTTGTACTTAGGTGACTGTCTTTTGTTTTAGTGTGTTGATGGTTGTTTAAAAGGTGAAAGTGGCAAGAAATTGGAAGCATAGAGACCAAGCTGAAACCTATTGCTGTAGTCCAGGCATAAGATGATGAGAGTCTGTGCTAGGGTGGTGGCAGTATGAGAGGAGAGAAGGGGGCATATCGGAGAGATGTTACAAAAGCAGAATTGATAGGACTTGGCAAGAGATTGGATTGTGATGAGAGGTAGGGGAGAGGGGACAGTGAGAAGTTGAGGATGATATCTAGGTTGTGAGACTTGGGATGACTAGATTAGTGGTACCCTCTGCAGTAGTAGGAAAACTCAGAAGAAGGGAGGGTTTGGAGAAAAGAGGAAGAGATGGGAATAAGTGATATATAGTACCTACTATGTGCCAGGCACTGTGTTAATTCTTTTACAAATATTTCATTTAATCCTCACAACAACTCTATGAGATAGGCAACATTATCACCATTTTACAGTTAAGGAAACTGAGGCATGCAGAGGTTAAATGACTTAGCCAGGGTCACACAGTTAGTTACTAAGTGTCTGAGGCTGCCTAATAAGTATCAGGTCTTCCTCACTCTGGACCCAGTGTGTGTTCTCTGCACCAGCTACCTCTAATGTGGAAAACATCATGAGTTCAGTTTTGGATATGCTAAGTTTTAAAGATATCTACAGGACACCCTGTTCAAGATGTTCAAAGGGCAATTGGTGATATAAGATAGAAAATCGGGAGAGAAATTAGGGCTAGATTAATAGAGCTGAGAATCATTTACATAGAGATGATAATTGAATTCATGGGAGTCTATGAGATCACCTAAGGAAATAGTATAGAAATCCTCAAAGAGCTGAGAGAGCAATACAACATGCTTACAAATAAGTATAGTATATGAAAAATGACAGAGGGAGAGAATAGTGACAACTGGAAAGATCAGGGGATATTTCATGGAGGAGGTGATTACTGAGCTGCTGAGCCTTGAAAGATGACCAAGAGTCAGCGAAGTCAAGATGACAACTTGATTCCAGCCATTAGATACACTTTCTATGAATGCACAGAAGTGGAAAGTGGATTCAGGTTAGGAGTCCAGTTTGACTGCAACTTAGAATTCTTTAAGTAAAAAATAGTATAATTAAGGATGGAAATAACAGGATTTTGAGCTGGGAAGTGACAGATCAGACCTGTGCCTTAGAAGATTATTTTGTCAGATGCATGAGAATGACTGGTCTGGGAACTTTCTCAAATGAAAGTGGCAGGCAGGAACTTGCCAATGGATGGAGGTGCAGGGGCAGAGGCATCTTCAGGAGCAGATTGCTAGGACAGAAGTTGAAGATTCTAGAGAATCCGAAGGGGAGCCTGGAGAGAACCAATTCAAACTGACTCAGAGATGTAGAGGAAATCCTTCTGTGCTTACGTGGTGACTATAAAAAAGCACTTGCTTTGGAAGAGCTAAATGCCACATTAATGGCTGTTTTCCAAAGAGGTGTTTCTAATACATATGTACATATATATTACATATATATGTATATATATATATATCAAAGTTATATAAGATTCTTTTTAAAAATTTAACACCAGAGAGGACCTAGTTTTTTTATTGTTTAAAGTATAAAAGGGATACAAGTAGAGGTGTTTGTCACCATCATGGAGGAAGTTTACGTTTATAGACAGTAAAGTTTTTATGTGCTCCTTTTTGAAGACCCTATTGTGTTCATAATATCTAGTCCTAGAATATTGTGGAATCAACATGAGATCCTTTCTCAAAAAAAATTCAGCTTAATTATCTATACAGGAAAAGCAAGTGTATGATACACAGTTAGATGGACATTCTATAGAAATAGACCATCAGTTTATATAGCTTGTGCAAATAGCATAAATAGACCCACTGCAACTTGAGCCTTTAAATGTACAGGAGGAAGAATTTAAACTGGATTGGTTTTGGAAAATTGTACAGAGCTTTTAATGATCTCCAAGCTTCTCCTTGAAACAAAATCCCAGGTTTTGTTTTTTATAAACACCACTATTCTAATAATGTTGTATGGATATGACTTAGCTATCTGTTTATATATCTGTCCATCCATGCATCTATCTGCTAGGCATTGTGCTTGACAATGGAGATATAAATACAAAAGTTGGTGTAAGGTCTGCAATGTTTAATTTCACACTAATTGTTCATTGATCTTGTTCCTGTATAGATTCACTAGTTTCATAGAATGCACACTTAGTTCAGTCCCCTCTACCTTAGTCTCTCATCATTTTATAGATGAACCAGAAGTTTTCACTTGCCCATCTATATCTGTGAGGACAAAGGACAAAGTGAAAATAGAAAAGATCTTTCTCCTGAAAAAAAAAAAACCAAACAAAAATGAGAACTCCCAGGAGTTCTAGAGCTTATAAAGTAAAAGAATAAAATGCTACATGCAGCCAGAAAGATATCAGCTACCAAGGCACTGTTGTTCATATCACACAAGGTTTAGCAACAAATACTATAGAGAAAAGAAATTCTTGCTGTAGATGATAAATAAAGGCTTATTGCCAAGAATAGCTAGTTGTTACACTGTTTTCCCCTTTTAATCCACCCTTTGTGATCTGCTCTCTAAAACTGCTTTGCTTGTGACTATTTCATTCCTAATTCTACTCTCCCTCTTTAATCGTACCTCCCTCTATGCTTACCAATATTTTTCCTGTTAAGTTTAATGCTTTTACGCATCAAATTTCTGTATATGTGTGTTCAGCCCTTCTTTGTTGATGGTTACTCTCTCATACCTTCTTCCATGTGTGTACATTCTTCTCATGCACCCCAATTATGAAGTATAGTAAATTTCATCCCCTTTCTCATTTCTTCCCCTTTTCTCTCCCTTTTCTTTCCTCTCTTAAGACCATCAAAACAGAACACAACTACCTGCAGTTTTTCCATTAGTCTTACCTAGTGAAGCTATTAGGATTTAAAAACGCCTTTTTTCACTTACAGTGTTCCTGCATATCTTTTGTTTTATGGCAAAACATGAAACAAAGGACTATGAGAGAATTAATTACATGCTGTCTTCTATTATACCTTAAATGTTTCACTTTTGTCAACCTTGTTTCTTAATTAAATTAAAAATTCATTGAAGACTGAAACTGTGTCTTATACATGTATATGCCTAGCTTAGTGCTAGGGAAATAGATGCCCAGTAACATGAGTAATTGGTGGAGAACTTCTTTACTTCTTCCCCGACCTTAGGTTCAGAGTTGAGAAAAAACTATTGTCAGGAAAATACTGGGAATTTAATTAATTGAAGGGTGGAGATGTGAATCACAGAGTTGGAAGGGACCTAACAGGCTATCTAGTCCATCTTGTAGTAAATATCCAGAAGTGATAATTCAACTTTTATTTCATTGAGATGTAGTGAAAGGGGAGTGTTAGATTAGGAATCAGAGAACTTGAGTTTGAGTCCCAGGTGTCCCCTTGTTGCCTTTGTAACCTTAAGCAAGCCACTTAACCTCAGTTTCTTCTGTAAAATTAGGAGGGGTCAACTGGATCAGAGGTGTCAAATGTACATCCTACTGGCATATAGGAGGTCTGCAAGAACACTGCTAAACCAAATTAAAATGTAGTATTAAATTTTAAAACCAAGTCAGTATGCTGATTGAAGGGGTCCTTGTGGACAGATTAGTGGTCCTATTCTAAATTAGTGGTCCAAATTTGAGTTCAGCACCATTGAACTAGATACCTCTGTAGTCCCTTCCAAATCTAAATCTGTAATCCAGGAAAGGTAACCTGCCATACTTCTCAAGGAGGCCCAGTATACTTTTAGTTATCATGAATTGTTAAAAAGTTTTTCCTTTTATTGAGTTAAATGCTACCTCCTAGCAATTAATACTCCCTATTTCTCTTTCTGTCTCTGAATAATCATCTTACTGTTAATAATTTCTGGGACCAATTAGTGCCCCTTTAGCCTTCTTCCTGGTGATATTCAGCTACTTTGAAGATAGTTATCTCTTATCATGAACTTATTGTTTTTTCTCTGTCAGTCCCTAAATATCAATTTTCTTCAAAGAATTCTCTGTTGGCATCATTGTCACCATCCTGGTTGCCCTCCTGTGGATCCTTTCTAGCATATCAATGTCCTTCATAAAATTTGGTGCCCAGAACTGTATATAGTATTCCAGATCTGATCTGATCCAGATAGAATTCAGTGGGGTCATCACTTTCCTCATTCTGGACAACATTCCTCTTAACACAACTTAAGTGTATAATAAAGTTTTTGGTTTCCATATCATACTGTTGACTTTAATTGAGCTTACAATTCTCTAAAACTAGCAAGATTTTTATCAGATGAACTGCTGTCCATCCATACTTTCCCTTTCTTATACTTATAAAACATATCTTAACCCAAATGTAAGACTATATTTCCCTGTGTTATTAATAAGTATTCTTCCCAGCTTTGTATCATCTGAAAATTTGATAATCATCCTCTCTATACCTTTGTCTAAGTAATTTATAAAAACGTTAAATGACACAAGACCAAGGGTGCATCCCTGGCATCCCATTAAAGACTCCCATCTTCCAAGATTGCATTAAGCCATTAATGACTTTTTTGTGTGTGTAGTCATTCAACCATTTCCAGATCCTCCTACCTGTACTATTGTCTAGCCCGCTGCTCTCTACCTGGTCCACAATAATAGCATGAGACACTTTGTCAAATACTTTGCTCAAATCAAGATAAATGATTTCTACAACATTCCACTGTTCTACCAGTCTAATTACCTTTTTAAAAGCAGTGGAAATAAATTTAGTCTGGCACAACCTGTTGTTAATGAAGCCACTTTCTCTTTGTGATCACCATTTTCTTTTCTAGATATTTCCTAGTTCTTTAATACATTCAAGAAATTTTGCCAGGAAATGAAGGAAATGAAATTCACAGTCCTATACTTAGCACATTTCACTGCCATCTCTTTTTTAAATAGCTTGACAATATTTTCTGATTTGTAGTCTCCTAGTACCTCTCCTGTTCTTCATGTTATTTTAAAAATCCTCAACAGTGGCTTAGCAGTCACATTTATCAGTTACAGACATGCTGGGTATATTTCCCATTTCCTTGTTATTATTTGTTTTGCATGTGCAGAAGTTCCTGTAAGCTTTATTCTGTGCTTGTGTTGGGAATAGATCATGTTTTATGCCCTTTTGGACCTTGTATTGAGATTGTAACCTTAGTTTCTCTGACAATAAAGTCTCTCTTACTTTGTTCGTTCTCTCCACCATGGATCCCAGATTATAGCTTTGCAACTAAGGTTCAGGTTTAGGGCACTAGAGAGAGAAAGCATTTGGAGTCAGATCATTACATGTGTAACCTTGGGCAAACTCCCTGAGAAATGAGCATTTTATTGAGCACTTACCATATGCCAGGCTCTCTATTAAGTGCCAGGAATAGAAAAATGAGTCAAAAAAAGAGAGTCCCTCCCCTCAAGAAGCTTACATTCTAGTGGAGGAAACAGGACATGAAATGAGATTTAAAAGCAGGAGTGGGAGAAAGAGAAGAGAGGAGATGGAGGTAGGGAGAAGATACCTGCCGATGTGAACGACTGCAAAATCGAGAAACTGAAGAGAAGTGAATGTTACTCCTCAAATGGATGCTTCTGCCAGAAATTTAAACATCTAAGGAGGGTACCCCAGAGATGGAAATATCTCCTTAGAAAGAAGGCAGGTGAAGTGGAGGTTACAATATTCTGGGATTCTAGATTACAGCCAGGAGAGAAATGAGCATGGCTAGCAGAGCTCACCAATCAAAGGAGGGAACTTCAGGGGTGGAATTACCTAAGGGTTAGAAGACAATTGTATTTGGTAGCTTAAAATATTCTGTGCATTACCTTATTTTGTTAGAGTAGCCAAATGGCATAGTGGATAGAGTGCCAGGCCAAAAATCAGGAAGACCTGAATTTAAATCCATCCTCAGACACTTACTAACTATATGATCCTAGGCAAGTCATTTAACCTCTGTCTTAGTTTTCTCATCTGCATAATGGAGATAGTAATAGCACCTACCTCTCAGAGTTGTTTTGAGGATCAAATGAGACAAAAATTGTAAAACACTTAGCATAGTACCTGGAATATGGTAAGTGCTTTATTAATGAGATGATGATGCTAATGGTGGTGATAAGCTAGGTGGAGAAGTGGTCAGAAGTCAGAAAGTCTTGAGTTCAAATTCAGTCTCATACACTTATTAGCTTTGTGACTCTAGGCAAATCACTTAATAGCTGTTTGGCACAGTTTCCTCAATTGTAAAATGGAGATGATAAAGAGCATCGACCTCACAGGGTTATGAAGATCAAAGAAATAAAGTGCTTAACGCAGCGTTCGGTACATCGTAGGAGTTATGTAAATGCTTACTCCCTTCTTCCCTCTCTTTTACATAAGAAAGCATTCACATTTTCTAATATGCCGGTGGTAATGATGTTCAACAATTATTGTTTTTGAAGTGGAAAAAATATTGCAAGGGTACTGCTTTTCATAACACTGAATTTAATCCTGTTCACTTTCTTTGTATGTTTCTATTCTGTAATAAAACACATTTAACTTTGCTTGAAAAAAAATTTTTTTGGCCAATTTATACTAACATCTGGATAGCATCATAAGATGCCATATTTAGTGACTAGTAAATATCTACTATACTTTCTAATGTCCTTCAAGTCCTAAATGATTTCAGTTTCTAGTGATCCAATACTAATTTTGTTCTTTGGAGAATATTATATTTTTCCTTTAATCACAAAATGTCAGGTTTTGTTAAAGCTGACAAGATATAATTTTAGTTGACTCATTACCATTGTTCTTGTTGACTCAAATGTATTGCCATCTGTTTGATGTTCTGTGCAAATTTGATTTTTCATAATCAAATGCTATTTTTACATATCCATCTGTGGTGAGGTACTAAGCTCAGTGTAATTCAAAGCAATTAAGGCACAGTTCTACCTTCTAGGCACTTGTAATCTAAAACAGATTCCCATACAGTCAATATGGATCAAGAATGAGGGGAAAAACATAGAGACTGTACCATAAAAATGAAAGTACAATAGAGCCATACAAATAATAAACTTACTGTGCATAAAACACGGTGTTCTTGGTGTTTCTGCCTTTGTGTAGGTATGTATTGGGAGGCGATGGGAGAGTTGAAATAATGGTTTTGTGCAAAAGACAAAATATTTAGAAAATCCATGAAGGAAGAAACCATATATACCTATTAAAGGTGAAAGGGCAATTAGTACATTTGGTTGCAGCAGGCAACAAATTGAATAGGTGAAAAGCAAAGCCTGGGGGTGGCAGAGCCAAGATGGAGGACTAGAAAGACACACTTACCACAGGGTCTTTTCCACAGCCCATAAAATACCTGTAGAGAAGGACTCTCAACAAATTTTAGAGCAGCAGAAGTGGAGAACAACAGAGTGGAAGAGATTTCCAGCCCACGCTGATCTGAAAGGCCCACAGAAATGTCGGTTGCATTGGACGCCGAGCCGAGCACGGAGCCCAGCCCAGCCTTGGCCGAGCGGTGGTGCTAAAAGATGAGACTCTAGGAGGAGGACACCTATGGGGCGGAATCTTCAGTCACAGTAGCGGGTCCTCAGATCCCTCAGCCTACAGGCGCCAAAGGTCAGTGCAGGGGGCCAGGAAGGGAGAAGGTCCTTCCCATAGCTCCAGCAGCAGGCAGCAGCCACAGAGCCAGCACAGCAGCCCTTACGGAAGCTCCATTGTTGGAGCATAAACACCCCGAGGGGCATTGAAGAGCTGAGTCTTACCTCAGCCCTGGGTGGAGGCCCTGGCTGAGCTGGTCTTTGTCTCAAACTGAATGGTGGCCCTGCCCATCCAGCTTATCTGAAAATCAGCCCCCAGTGCTGGCTTGGCAGAACTGGAGGCCAAGTGGCTGTGAAGGGGTATCTGCTAAGATTCTGGGCACAAAAATCCCTCTCTACGTCCAGACCAGTACACACTTGATTGTGCTACCTTGGAGGAACTGAGATCTCACAGATTCCCAGAATATACCCTACTCTTGACAAAAGACCCAAAAGTAAAGGAACTTGTTGGGAAAATGCCCAAAAAAGGGGAAAAAAATAAGACCATAGAAGGTTACTTTCATAGTGAACAGATATCTCCTCCCATCCTTTCAGATGAGGAAGAACAATGCCTACTATCAGGGAAAGACATAGAAGTCAAGGCTTCTGTATTCCAGACATCCAAAATAAATATTCAGTGGGCTCAGGCCATGGAAAAGCTCAAAAAGGATTTTGAAAATCAAGTTAGAGAGGTGGAGGAAAAACTGGGAAGAGAAATGAGAGAGATGCAAGAAAAGCATGAAAAACAGGTCAACACCTTGCTAAAGGAGACCCAAAAAAATGCTGAAGAAAATACCACCTTGAAAAATAGGCTAACTCAATTGGCAAAAGAGGTTCAAAAAGCCAATGAGGAGAAGAATGATATAAAAAGCAGAATTAGCCAAATGGAAAAGGAGATTCAAAAGCTCACTGAAGAAAATAGTTCTTTCAAAATTAGAATGGAACAGATAGAGGTTAATGACTTTATGAGAAACCAGGAAATCGCAAAACAAAACCAAAAGAATGAAAAAATGGAAGAGAATGTGAAATATCTCATTGGAAAAACAACTGACCTGGAAAATAGATCCAGGAGAGACAATTTAAAAATTATGGGACTACCTGAAAGCCATGATCAAAAAAAGAGCCTAGACATCATCTTTCATGAAATTTTCAAGGAAAACTGCCCTGATATTCTAGGACCAGGGGGAAAAATAAATACTGAAGGAACCCACTGATCACCTTCTGAAAGAGATCCAAAAAAGAGAAACTCCTAGGAACATTGTGGCCAAATTCCAGAGTTCCCAGGTCAAGGAGAAAATATTGCAAGCAGCTAGAAAGAAACAATTCCAGCATTGTGGAAATACAATCAGGATAACACAAGATCTAGCAGCTTCTACATTAAGGGATCGAAGGGCATGGAATAGGATATTCCAGAAGTCAAAGGAACTAGGACTAAAACCAAGAATCACCTACCCAGCAAAACTGAGTATAATACTTCAGGGAAAAATATGGTCTTTCAATGAAACAGAGGACTTTTAAGCATTCTTGATGAAAAGACCAGAGCTGAAAAGAAAATTTGACCTTCAAACACAAGAATGAAGAGAAGCATGAAAAGGTAAACAGCAATGAGAAGTCATAAGGGACTTACTAAAGTTGAAGTGTTTACATTCCTACATGGAAAGACAATATTTGTAACTCTTGAAACTTTTTTCAGTATCTGGGTAGTTGGTGGAATTACACACACACACACACACACACACACACACACACACACATACAGAGCACAGAGTGAATTGAATAGGATGGGATCATATCATAAATGAAATTAAGTGGTGAGAGAGAAATATATTGGGAGGAGAAAAGGAGAAATGGAATGGGGCAAATTATCTCTCATAAAAGAGAAAAGCAAAAGACTTTTCAGTGGAGGGTAAAAGAGGGGAGGTGAGAGAAAAATATGAAGCTTACTCTCATCACGTTCAACTAAAGGAAGGAATAAAATGCCCACTCATATTACTATGAAAACCTATCTTACAGTACAGGAAAGTGGGGGAGAAGGGGATAAGCAAGGTGGGGGGTGGTGATGGAAGGGAGGGCAGTGGGAGGAGGGAGCAATTTGAAATCAACACTCTTGGGGAGGGACAGGATCCAAAGAGAGAACAGAAGCAATGGGGGGCAGGATAGGATGGAGGGAATTATAGGTAGTCTTACACAACATGACTATTATGGAAGTCATTTGCAAAACTACACAGATATGGCCTATATTGAATTGCTTGCCTTCCCAAAGGGAATGGGTGGGGAGGGAGGGATGAAGAGAAGTTGGTAGTCAAAGTTGTAGGAACAATTGTCGAGTATTGTTCTTACTACTAGGAAATAAGAAATACAGGTAATGGGGTATAGAAAGTCATCTGGCCCTACAGGACAAAAGAGAAGATGGGGACAAGGGAAGGGAGGGATGTTAGAAGAGAGGGCAGATTGGTGATAGGGGCAATTAGAATGCTTGGCGTTTTGGGTTAGGGGGAGGGGAGAAAAGTTGGAACCCAAAATTTTGTGCAAATGAATGTTAAAAGCTAAATAAATGAATGAATTAAAAAAATAAAAAATAAATTAAAAATTAAACAAAAATTAAAAAAGATAGAAAGAAAAGCAAAGCCTGAATGGCCAAACAGAACAGAAGGAGTAAGCTAAGGGACTGGGGATTAGGTGTATAGAGTCCTTAAAAGGGTAACAGTCCTGCACTGATCAAATTGTAGGGAATCTTAAGTATCTTGGGAAGTCGGCAAGAGAATTTATGGTCATTCGCCCTCGGTTTTAATGAAGCTGTACTCATTGGAATTTTAATATTGAAAACAAAACCCAAATAATTAGTTCTAAAAGTAGTACCTTGTGAATGTGAAGGAAGATCCCTTTGTTACATTACACTTACAATTATGCAGAAAATTATTCTGTATATGACTGAAAGTCCATTATTACCAGGAAGATTAATTCACCTTTTTGAAGCAATTTGCTTTAACTTTCCTTATTTGTGAGCATCTGTGTCATAAGAATGTCACAGTGTCATGAACCCAGCTTCTAGAATATGTTAATTCTTAAGGCATAATATAAAGTCCTTTGTGGCTAGAGTTAAAACTGTGTTGACAGTAGAAAGCTAGCCTTTCTTATCCTATCATTTATTTCTGTCTTCATTTTAACATCTTTTCTTAATACCCTAAAGTGGCTTCCTTTTTGAATGAAATATCGCCTTTATCATTGGCTTTAAAGTTTTCCAACATTGTTTCTCCCTTACCAAACTTCCTTTATCCCCTGCAATGCATGAGACTCTCAGCTCCATTCCCTTAAAACTTATCTCCTGAACCTGTTTGACTTACCTTTGAGCCCTCACATCAATTAATCATTTAATCAACCAGAATTTCTTAAAAGCTTACTATACATCCCCTGCCAAGAAGGAATTTACATTCTAACTGGGGAGACAACCCATATATTTTTATGTATCTATTTAGATACATAGAAAGGATGTGTGTGTGTCTGTGTGTTCCCCACAGTGCCAGGCAGAAAAGGCCACCTTCATGAATTGCATCTTGAAGGAAGCCTAGCAAAGTGTCCTCCACCTATTAAGTCCACAAAATAGCATTGCATGCCAAGGGATTTGTTATGGAAAAGAAAAATATAAACAGTCCAATAAGAGAGATATAGTAAACATGTGTACAAAGAAAGACTTGTGAATATAACAGAAATACATAAAGTTATAGCCTCTACCCCCATGGGGGTGGGGGAGGCTGTCTTTTACAACTTTATATCATCTCTTGAGTACACATATGCCTGTCCCCTCCTCTCCTCTGTCACTGCCATGGCCCTGATATAGGCCCTCATTACCTGGACTATTGCAGTAGTCTTGGAGTTGATCTTCCTCCCATAAATCTCCTTTCTCTAGTCTATCTTCCACCTACATGTCAAAGTGATCTTCTTAAAGAGCTGGTCTGTTCAAGTCACCTCCTCGCCCTCCTACTCAGTAAATTCCAGTGGCTCCCTATAACCCAGAGGACCAATTATAAAATCCTTTGTTTTGTGCCTAGAGCCCTTCATAACTTGCTCTCCCTTCCACCTTTCCATTCTTCTTATGCCTTAAACCTTTTTCCTCTGTATGTCTCTCTAGTCTATGATCCAGAGACACTAGCCTTCCTCTTCCTATTCCTCAAACAAGACACTCCATCTCCTGACTCCAGGCATTTTAACTTGATGTCTCCCATTTCTGTAATAATCTCTCTCCTCAGCTTTTCTTTCTGACTTCCTTTAAGTCCCACCTAAAATCTCACCTTCAACAGGAATCCTTTCTTGGTCCCTCTTAATTCTCATGCCTTCCCTCTGTTGATTATTTCTGATTTATCGTACATATAGGTTGTCTGTACATAATCATTTGTATGTTATCTTCCCCATTAAATTATGAGCTTCTTGAATAGGGACTATTTCTTTCCCCTTTCTTTGTCTCCTCAGCATTTAGCACAGTACCTGGCACATAGTAGGTGCTTAATTAATGTTTATTGACTTACTGTGCAGATGTAAACCTGTATGTGTGTATTTGTCCTTCCTTGCTGAAGAAGGCCATGCCATCAGAAAAATAATGACATGATTTGCACTTGACTTTGTTTTGAGTGAGGGAGGGCTGTGCAGGTCACCAGCCTCCTTTCTCCTCCAGAGCCATCTGAGTCCAGTGATTCATCAGGATGACTGGAGATGACCCAGGATGAGGCAATTGGGGTTAAGTGACTTGCCCAAGGTCACATAGCTAGTGAGTGTCAAGTGCCTGAGGTGAGATTTGAACTCAGGTCCTCCTGACTCCTGCACTGGTGCTCTATCCACTGCACTGCCTGACTGCCCCTAGATGCAAATCTACAGGAAGACTGGAGAGATGAAAGTTTGTAATAAGTTTGGAGTGGACCCTAATGGCAGCATAGTGAAATGGGGTTTGTGAGTCTAAGAGTAATGATCATTCTTTCAGAATTTTAAAAATGATTAAGAAATGGTCTGATAGTGAGAAATGATAAGGTTAAGGCTTAGTAGCTTAGGGAAAATATGGGCATTACATACATTGATGTACTTTTTGTCTCTGTTCCAAATTTAAGTAGAAATTGCCTGTTTCCATTTTTTAAAGCCAATAGTCTAAATCCTAGTTTTTTTTGTGGCAGTAAGGACCAAGGGAGGGGAGGAATTGAGGCAAAGATAAATTGAAGAAATGAAATCCTGAAATCATTCATCAACAAAGTTTATTTTGTACAACCAATTTCTTTCTTTCCATACCTTGTCAGTGGAGGTGGCATGCCATGAAATGATAAAAGATATAATACTGTTCATGGAAAATCTTCAAATACATTTTAGCAAATCATTGATGTACATGACTTTTATAATGACATATGATGTTGAGTTCAGTAGGTGGTTTGACTACAATGACAGGTCAAGATGTTCCACTTAAAATAATTTTTTAAGGAACCAAAACCAGTGGTTAAGGCAGGACTTGAAAAAGAGAAAACAGATTGCTTATAAAATTTTAACTGAAAATATTGGAAATTGTCCTTTAAAAATAATTTTTTAACTAGTAGCAAAATGAAGGCAACTGTTAACTAGTGCTTGGCCAGTATTTTATCCAACTACTTAGCAAATCACAGTTTGACATCTTTATTAAATGAATATGACAGTATTTATGATGCTCCACCACTCTTCTAAAAGCCCTATCCAAATCCTTAGGTCTTGACACCAAACTACTGAATTGTTGCCCTTTACAAAGAAGGGAATGTATATAAAATAATGGCTGAAACAAAAAAGCAGAAGCTACTTAAAATAGTACCTAGTTGTTTGGCATTTGACCAAAGGAAAAAATTGGAGATTTCAAATAGAACATTTTGTTTGGTCAAGGGGATTTTTAGGGGTATGACCAAAAAAAAACAACCAAAAAACCAACAAGCAGATACTATTCAGGATTTAGAGAATTAAGATTTAAAGATTTCTGACTTGCATAAAATTGAAAAGAAAAAAAATAGTAAAAAGGCTAACTGAAGAGAAGAAAATCATGTAATTCGTGAAAAGACTCAGATTAATATGAAGGCAGTAGCAGGTCATTCTTGGACCAGTCTTAATTTGTACTTCCTTCCCTTCTTTCCTACACTTCCACCATCTCTTTGTCCTTTCTGAGTCCACAAATAAAAAGAGAAAATACCCATTATTGAGTATTCATTGTTTTCATTTAAAAGACATGCATTTTAAAGGTAGTTTTAATCTGTATGAGTTCAGGAAAGCTGAAAGCACAGGAAAGATGAAAATAGAAGTCTCACTGTATCTTTTTCAAATTCTGATCTATTTTGTTAAAGGTTAGTGAAGATTGTATCTTTCTGAATTACTTTTAACCCAGTACAGTATATCCTGTCTTAAAACTTGCCCTGTTCTGTTTTGACACTGTATAATTAGAAAACACACTTAAGGTTGGACTTATTGGTATCTGGAGTGGTTGAGTCTTGTACCTGTTTGTCTGATCTGTGATTGGTTGAAGCTGTTGCTAAGCTTGTTTCTTTGTTCTTGGGCAAAGTTAAAAGTTGAGTGTGACCTATTTGAAGTGCCTCCTGCTTAGTCTTGGCTGTGCTCTGCTCTATCTCATCTGTATACTGTAATTCTTTTCAATTGTATTTCATATAGTTTCAACATATCTTTTAAAAAATCATTAGTTTGTGAATTTATTTTGCAGTGGTTTTCAGTTTTAGTTTGTATATCATGTATGTGTGTGTGTACCCACATACACTTTTCAGTATTGCAGTTACATGTTTTGATTTTACCTGATGAATGTTTATAAGCCTTTGAATCTATTGACATAAAGTAAGCTTAAATTGTCAGAACAACACATTTGTAAAGCTTGGCTTATAAATGAAGTTCTGAAGATGACAGATTCTTTACTAATAATTTTTGAAACCTTTCTATATTTGGATTTTTTTTCATTGTCTGCAGGTGTTTATTTGCTTGTCAGATGATTGCAATATGAGATGTTTTTCACACAGTTATACCCTGGCACATTTCATGTCTCTTGGTGATTACATGTTGTTCCTTGTTAATTTTGAGTAGGACACAGGCTGAGAAAGTGTGAGTTCTGCTGAAAAACTTCATTGGTTTGTAGTCTGTAGGACCCTTCAAGGAATGTTAAGAGGTCCAAAAATAATACCCCCTGGGAATTGCATCATCTTCTTAATTTTATTGAAGGCAGCTAGGTGTCAACCATGAAAACTTGACTTCAAATTTGGACTCAGATATTAAATGTGTGAATGTGGAGAGGGCAATTTAATCTCCCTGAGCCTCAGTTTCCTAATCTATAAAGTGGGGAAAATATGGGTTAGTTGTTAGGATCAAATGAGAAAATATTTGTAAAGTGCTTTGCAAACCTAGCTGCATATAGATGCTAGCTATTATTGTTGTTATATTTCTTGTTCAGTGCAAAGGAAGAAAAGAGTTTTATTTGGAAAAAATTCTCTCAGGAATCTTTCAAAACCATTTGAATCTTTCAGCCCTCAGGTGTTCTCTGGGCCTCTTAGTCTGGTTCAAATCCGAAGTAGATGAGCCACAAATTGGAGTGGTTCCTCCAAGTCTGCCCAGGATACCTAAGGTTGAAATCCTAGAAGTCATTGTGAAATTATAAGATTTGGTTCATAAAGGGGAAGACATTAGAAAGAAGACTAGGATGAAATTAGGGTACCTGGGTGATAGCCCTGGTTCTGTCAGTAGCTGTGTGACCTTGTGCAAGTCCCTTAAACTCTCAGAGCCTGTTTTGTCAATGACAAAGAATTATTTGCATTCGTATCTCACTAGTTTTCTGAGTACTGAAGAAAGCATTCTGTACATTGTAAAGCATTATGTAAATGTGAGTTATTGTGATTCTGTTTTCACTTATGGGGAAAATATAAATCTTAGTACAGTTTAGTTGTAGTAAGATAATTGGTCATTAAGTAACATTTCATAGTTAGAGTACCTACAACTAGACTAATATTTATAAAAGGGTATAAAAATTGTGATTCTGAGCATTCCCTGAATGCTTTTCTATCATTCTGCCAGTCTGCCTGCAGAAGTGATAAGGGTTCTGAGAACTATTTAGTATTTTTCTTTAGTTTATAGGTTGCCAAACCAAAAAAATTATCTTCTAGAGGCCTGCCTATTGATGCTGAGCCTCTCTGTGCTTAGCCAGACTGAACCTTGGCTGGTAGACACAGCTGGCTGTCACCATACTTGAAGTCTCTTCAGCATGACAGGGTCTAGGGAAGCTTTCACAAAGCTGGCAGAGCCTGTGCGATTGCTGGTCACCCTCAAGGGAAGATGAGGCGTCACAGTAAAAAATGTGAATGCAAGTAAGACATGTTCCCCACCATCAAGGAGCATAGAATTTGTTAGCTCAGGCTTCTACTGGGCAACTTTTAAACACTTAATAAACAACAACTTGACTTGATGGACCTTTTCCCAATATAAGGACTTTGTCATTAGTTATGTTGTTAAAAGCGAAGTTAAAAAAAAAAAAAAGGATGGCCAAAAAAATCAGGCCTAAAAAGACCTCTAGAAGTTGCGAATACCCACATTGTAGATAAGACAGTCTTTAAAATCACTGGATATTTTTTTTTTTAGGGAAGAACATTACTCAGGAATTCATTTTCATATGTAACAAACCTCATTGTGGAAAAATTCTCTATTACTTAAATTCCTCTTATTATTGATTGAGCTTATTCCTTTTTGTTTAATGGAAATAAAGAATAAGATCTTAGAATTCATTATAGTGATGTTAAAATTATACTTCACCTACAGGATTAAGTGGCTTTTTGTGAACTAGCCTGAGACTGTTAACAACCACTTATAACATAACTACTATGAGAAAAAAGCATTCTGAACTTCCAAACAATGACACTGAAATTTGGAACACAAGTTTGGGAGACTTCCTATATTTCTGAAGATTAGTTACAGAAATTTTTTAATGCTATATGCTATATGTTTGTGAACTAAGAAAGAAAACATTAGCAATGAACAGAAGACATTTCAACTTATCACGAGTGCTAATTTACTCAACAACAAATGTAAGGGAAACAATAAAAACAGAAAAAGGTAGTGACTGAGAGAAGAATATTAAACTAAGGTCAAAGTGCTGAAGGATCAAAATGTACCAAGAATTTAATGCTGAAAATGGAAAAAGTGCTTAGCAGCAAGCTATATATATAAAAACAGGAAGATAGGAGTAGAGGAAGAAAAATCTGTGCAAAATTAGTAAGCAGAAGTAATCTTATGAGCCAGCATTTATGTTAAATGAAATGTTTTATGTGACAACAGAGAATTTCTCCAAGAAATGCTAAGTACCACATAAATCTTAACAATTTCAACTCCCAGTTACTCTTAAAATCTTAAAGGAGTTTTGCTTAATTTAAAGATATTTCTCTGTTTTCCATCCATTATTGAACATAACATTGAACTAGATTAACTTATCTCCAAGTATGCCATGTTTCGGTATGAACATTCCTTTGGAAAAGTTTTGAGAGAACCCAGCTCTACTGGAAGTTCATATAATTATAGTAGTTATGAAACTGAACATAAAGGGTTCATCCAAGTCTCTCATTAATAAGAACAATAAGGTAAATGTTCTTACCCTCATAAGTCTTCATATATCAAGACCTCTCTCTTTCCAAGAAATGGCAGGCCTTCAATAAATATTTTATGTATTTCCCTATGTGTTAGTACTGTTATAGATGCTATGTGGAGAATGGTATGTGTATGGTATAAGATATATGGTCCTTTCCCTTAAGTAGAAGGACCCAGATACAATGGAAAGAGCACTGGATTTGGAATTAAAGGGATCTGGGTTCAGTTACAGTTCTGCTGCTCACTGTCATTGCCTGTGGGAATGAGAACAGGTAACAACCTTTCTGGACCTCAGTTGTAAGAGGAGGAGTTGGACTAGATGACTTCTGGGGCTCTTTGAAGGTCTAAATCTAAATCAAGGGATTCCTTGGTCCACTGAGCCTCTACAAATTCTGACCTATGCCATTCAGAGGATACCACTTCCTTCTTTCTTCAGCAGCAAGGTATTATGCCAAATAATTTGTGTACTCTTGAATTCTCCAGCGTGACATGATTGCTTACATACAGACCTGCCGTAACTAGGGAATTCTAATAGGGGTCACTGAGTTTGACAAATATCATTGTCTAGGTTTCCCAAATGACATATTTGGTCCAAGACAACTGCTGAATTTTGGAGTCACTATCTGAGTTCAGAGTTTCTAGCTCTGATAGTCACTACCTATATGACCTTGGGAAGGTCATTAAACTTCTCTGTGTCTCAGTTCCCTTATTAGTCAAATGAAGGGACTGAGCCCTCTTCCAGCTCTAAATCTTCTAGTAGCAGACATGATATCAAGCATTTGGTCCAAGACAACTGCTGAATTTTGGAGTCACTATCTGAGTTCAGAGTTTCTAGCTCTGATAGTCACTACCTATATGACCTTGGGAAGGTCATTAAACTTCTCTGTGTCTCAGTTCCCTTATTAGTCAAATGAAGGGACTGAGCCCTCTTCCAGCTCTAAATCTTCTAGTAGCAGACATGATATCAAGCATGTATACCTCATCCTATTCCCACATGATTTTGATATCCTCTGTTAGGTCTATATGTTTTAAAAGCTTTTGTTTCAAGTAACTTGGAAAATATAATTGTTTACTATAGTGATATATACATAAAACATCGTTCTTAAGTTTTTGGGAAATAATGTTATGTCTGGGTCATAGTAGACAACAAGTTTGGTCTATGAAATGGACTGATTCCTGTATAGCTTGTTGGTTAAGTTCTCCAAGATATTTTAAGGTATACATTTATATTATGAGGACTTGTCTTGGTAGGTATTTTCTATTTTGTAGTGATGTCCATTTCTTTGCATAATTTACTTTGATCTCTAAATCTGGACTTCTTAAAGCTAACTTTTCTGTAGTATCCAATGTCAGTGACATGGTTGTAAATTAGCATCGTAAACTCTTCCATTTCCTACAAATACATCTGTATACCACAGCTATTTGTTCAATACTTTTGTGTCTAAGTATTTTTGGCTGAGAGTTTGGAGGGCCCTTTGATTCCATTGTTGAATCTCATCCCTTTCATAGACTACTGAGGTAATCAGTGTTTGATTATTTTTGGCAAATCCAATTATACCTATCTCTGTCAGCGTTTAGTACTGTAGAGTAAAATGACATCTTCTTATTCCATTATTTTTGTGGGTTGTTTAGCTGCTTAACATGAGCCCTAAGAATGTCCATTAATCTGCCTCCTTTTTGCTCAAGAACTATTAACATTTCTGTAGTTGCCTTCAGGTGATAGGGCCTTAAGTATCATTGGTTCTGAATGCGTTTTTACTATATTACTTTGCAGATCTTTTTCGGTGCTGAAAATATATATTTAAGACTGATAATGTATAGGTATGAATTTCTTAAAAGTATTTTTTCCCTTTATTTTAGGATTTCAGTGCTTTATTGTTTTCTGCAAAAGCTTTTTTTAAAAATATCTTTATACTTGACAAGTCTTACATAGAGGAAACTAAGATATTTGTACATATTACCTCCATCTGAACCTTTTCATCCTTCTTCGAACCTTCCATGACTCTGCCTTCCTCTATCCTTTCAGCTGAGAACTTTGCCTCGTAGTTTATAGGAAACATCGAGGCAATTAGCTGCCTCTTACTCATCTCCTGTCACTCAGGTGCCTTCTGCCACTGTCTCCTCTTTTACCCCTTTCTCACATGATGAAATGGCCTTACTTCTTTCCAAGGCTAGTCTCCTCTACCTGCTCAAATCCTGTTCCATCCTGTCTTCAATAGATTGCCTCCTCTTTTATCTGCATTTTATCACTCATTTTCAATTTCTGTCTGTCTACTGGCATCATCCCTACTACCTATAAATATACTTATGTTTCCCCTATCCTCAAAAAGCCTTCACTTGATCCTTCCATCTTCACTATTATCATATATTTTTTTCTGCCTTTTGTAATTAAACTTCTTGAAAAGCCCACCTACAATCCATGCCTCCACTTTCTTCCCTTTTATTCTCTTCTTAACCCCTTACAATCTGGTTTCTGACCGTATCATCCCAAAAAAACTTCTCTCCCAAGTTAGTAATGGTCTCTTAAATGCCAGTTACAGGGGCCTTCTCACAGTTCCTCATTCTCCTTGACCTCTTCGCAGTTTTTGATAGTACTGATAACCTCCTCCTCCTTGATACTCTCTTCTCTCAAATTTTTCAGGAAAATACTCTTTCCTGGATCTTCTCCTGTCTATCTTGCTGAACCCTTCTCCAGATCACACTCACAGGTTCTGCCCTGCATGTTCTTCTCTTTTGCATACTTGGTCATCTCGTCAGCTCCTCTGGATTTAATTACCATTTCTATATGAATGATTTTCATCTACCTATCTTGCTCCATCATCTCTGTTAACTTCCAACTTCCAATGTGTCTCCTACTTCCCTTGAGACATCTCAAACTGGAAGTCCAATAGACATCTTAAACTAAAAAAGTCCAAAACAGAACTCATTATCTTTCCTCATAAACCCTTCCGACCTCCTGCCTTGCCTACTCTAAAGGAAAGTACCATCCTCGAAGTGTCTCAGGCTCTCAACCTAGGATTCATCCTGTATCCCAACTATCTCTTACCCACCAATATCTAGTCTGTGACCAAGGACTGTCAGTATTACCTTTGCAGCATCTTTCATATAAGCTCCCTTCTCTCCTCTGATACTTGCACCACCCTGGTAAGGCTGGAGGGTCTGCCTGCCTCAAGTCTTCCCACACTCCAGCCCATCCTCCATTCAACAACTACAGTTATGCCTTCCACATGGCAGGCATTAGGAGATGTGATACCCCCTGCAAACTAGAAAATTTGCATAACATTTTTGACCCTCCTTTCATACTAGAGAAGTTTGATTTTTTCTTTTTCTTTTTATGGGGTGTTTAGTATTTTATCGTAAAATTTGGGTTGATAATATATATATATATATATATATATATATATATATATATATATATATATATATATATATATATATATATATATTATGCATTTCTGAGTTTCTGGCCTTTGTGTGTCATCTGTAGCTCCCACAAAACTTCCCTCAAAATTCTCATTTAACTTCTTATACCAACCTGCCATATATCCATCCTTAATGGGGAAAGTTGTGATGTGGAAGGGATAACTGTAATTTGATTTTCCCAAAGCACACATATGATCATGTCTCACATGTTCCCCTCATCACCACCCAAACTCCAGTATCAAATGCAAAATCCTCAATTTGACATTCAAAGATCTTCATAACCTAGCTTCCTCCTACTTCTCCAGTTTTCTTACACTTCCCAGGGAAAAAAAAGTACTCTTTGATCCAGTGGCAACTGGCCTCCTAGCTATTAGACACATAAGTCATTCCGTCTCTCTTGGCTTCCAGTATTTTCTCTATGTGTCCCCCATTCCTAGAATGTTCTCCCTTCTTCTTTCCACCTACTGATTTCCCTGGCTTCCTTTAAGTCCCAATTAAAATCCCATCTTCTATTGAAAGCCTTTCCTAACTCCTCTTAATTCTAGTGTCTTGCCTCCTTTAGTTATTTCCCTTGTGTGCCATACATAGCTTGTTATTATGTATTTGTTTGCTTATTGTTTGTCTCCCCCATTAAATTGTAAACTCCTTGAGGGCAGTTACTATCTTTTACCTCTTTTTGTATCCCTAGCACTTAGCACAGTGCTTGCAAATAGTAGATGCTTAATAATGGTTTATTGATTGATTTATCTATTGTTTTAAGATGATGTACATATCTCAGAAAGGGGGAGCTTGGTGGCATAGTGGATAGATTGCTGGACCTGGAATCAGGAAGACTCATCTTCATGGGTTCACATCCAGGCTCAGGTACTTTCTAGCTGTATGACCATGTTCAAATCACTTAATCCTGATTGCCTCAGTTTCCACATTTGTAAAATGAGCTAGAGAAGGAGATGGCAAATTACTCCATTATCACTGCCACAGAAACCCCAAATGGGGTCACAAGTCAGACATGATGCAATGATTGAGCAAACAAATCTCAAAGCCTTCAATCTCTATATTTCATTGGTGTACCTTAAGAATTTTAAACTTACCAAGTCAAAAAGGTATTTTTATATCATTGATGAAAAATTCCAACAGATGAAGGATATGTTTAATGTTTTTTTTCTCCCAATGGAGCCACACAGCCTGATGTCATCCATGTATTTGAATGGATAGTAAGATATTTTGGTTTGACTTCTTTAATTTAAAATTTTATTTAGCTCTACTTAGGAGATACAATGATGGATTTAAGGCTAGACAAAATTGTAATGGACTTAAACTATCTACCTGAAAAATGTCAGGTTTTATAGAAATGATTCTTGACATTTTGAGCACATCAATACAACCATTGTTCCTAGAAGGGGCATGTCATTCTATTCCTCTAGTCCCCTCTCATCATCCCTGTAACTTTACACCCTTTTTATGTTGTTTCCTTGTTTAGAATGTGTCTTGTTTGTTTGTATCGCTAGAACATTCATTTTTATTTTGGTCAATAGGAGGAAGGAGTCTGTGCCAGCTTGCCTGGTCCTTTAGAAGGCCCTCTGCTTTGTATTACCTTGCTCATCATACACATATAAAATTATTAAGATAAAATAACAGATGCACTGTACAACAATAATTATAAACAACTTGTATAACCAAGGAAATTTTACCATATATATGTGATACATTATATTGAAGAAAGGAAACAAACATTTATTAAGCACTTATTATATGTCAGGCACTGTACTAAGCAATCTAAGTGTCTGAGGCCGGATCTGAATTCACAGTTTCCTGACTCCAGGCTTAGCACTCTGCTGAGCCACATAGGCAAACAGAACTTAAGTGACTTGCCCAAGGTCACCCACAATTGTCTGAGCCTAGATTTGAATTCATGTCTTCCTGATTCCAACTCTAGTCCTTTCTCCCCTGAACCACCTAGACTAGGCACCTCAAATACTGTCTTTGAAACTTTGGAAATAGTAAATTTGGACTTGGATAAATACTGCTTTGTTTTCTATTCCTTCCAAGGAAAAGGGCTAGATCTGCAAGGAGGCAGATTTCAGTTCAATGTAAGGAACTGTTTAGAGTCATCTTGTCTTACAGCAGCTGACCCAGTCTGACACATGTTGTATGACCCTGGACAAGTCTCTTGAACTCTTGGTGCCCTCAAAATCACTAAAACTCTCAATGTTCTCAAAACTATTTTGATAATACATCCCTATCAGTAAAAATAAAAGAATTGTTTAATAAATTATATGCATGTACTATTCTATGTTACCTTTTGAAACACACAAAAAATTTATTAATGGTACAAAATCCCTTTTGCTCCTACTAAAATATTAATTTTAAAAATCTTTATTGATATTAGTAGCCTACTTCATATTCTGAGCAGTTGACTGCTTTTGATGTCTTATATTTGCTTCCTAGAATTTCTAATCTATCCTGAAATGGCTGGTTAAAAGTTCTGAGTGCATTACCTAAATTCTTAAGAATTTAAAAAGTGGGTGGCCAATTTTTCAAATTTATTTCTAAAATATATTTAGTAATGTAATTCAGTAGCTATAATAAACTTACATTTAAAAATTCTCCCATCTAAGGAAGAGGACAGATTGACAGCACATGTGCTCATGTGTGTTCATAATATTGTGTTGGAGGATGTCTTCTGTCACATAATGTTAAATTAGAGGCTGGATAGTTTATGTATAGACCAGAATATTTTAATTTTGTATTTTACATATTTGTACTTATTTAAATTGTTGTAAAAATATTGCCAAAAATGTGGTATAATTTTTAATATGAAAATATTTTTATAAAATTCTGTCAAAGTGCAAGCTCCATTTGAGTTCACTTTCTTAAATTATAATTTTAATATAAATTTTAATACAAATTTCAAGAAAGTTATTGTTTCTCATGTTTCAAAAAGAAGGGCACTATGAAATCTTAAGGCAGTACCAACATACCAACATGGTACAACATTTTTACTGCCAAGACAACAGATATTTTAAAATAACTATTTAAACCTTAACGTGAGACACCACAAAAATTATCTTTAAAGTTGTCTATTTTGAGAAAATGAATATCATTATCATAGTTTTCTGTGAAGGGCCTTTTTTCTTATAAAACATGTGGAAACAGTTCTGATCTACAATAAAGTTTTTATTCACCATTTTATTCTTTGACATACACTGTTGCAAAAGGGCAGTACTTTCAGCTTTTCTTGGAATGTGTATTATTGGAGAGAGATAGCTCCCCAGTATATTCTAACTTCTGGATAACAACTACAGAATGGGGTTGAAAATCCTGTTAATGATGTTATTAATATTTGTGAAATTTGGTGGGATTGTGGGCAGCATAAGAGTAAGGTGAGATTTCACCATCCATTGTCCTGTAATATCTAGTGAAGAGTGTTTCAAACAACTAGGAGATTGGGGTGGAAGGAATGACTCTTAACTGTCAGTAGTCTAGCACTACTGCTCAGAATTATAATGTTAGTAGTCCTGTGAACCAAATTTAGACGGTAGTCATTTTGGCCTTTCTAGTTCAGTGTTTTAAATCACAGTACCTCCTCTGAAAAAATGAACGTTGCAAACTAATTTTTTCTCTTTATCAATAAACCAGAATACCTCACATGAGCCCATGAATTTTATAATTCATTTTTTAATCAAATTGTTTATAAAGACAGGTGACCAACCAAAACTATTTGATTGGATCTCTGAACACCCTGGGATAGTCCTGGTAGTAGTGGTATGTTTTAGACTGAGAGCAGTTTTCTATATGGATTTCCTATGCTCTAGCATTGTCAGTGTACAGGATGACCCCAAACACTTTCATCCACATGTAATTGGCCTGCAGTTGGGGAGGAATTGTGATCCCTTCTATAAAGAAAGGTGAAATCAGCTTTACAGATAGCTGAAATGATAATTTCCTCACTAGTAATCCATGCATATACCAGTTTGAAGCTTTTGAGCTGAGAATTATGTATTAGTTCTGCCCTGCCTCCTCATTTCACAGAAAAGTCATAACTTTCTTGACGAAACAGTGTTGTTCATTATATTTAGAGCACAAAAACGTATGTTCCTCATCTAATCTAACTTGTATTTATGATGGCATAAGAAACAAGAATTTCTGTACATTGTCTTTTTTTGTGGGTTCTGTCTTGCTTCTGATTTGTTTTTCAATCCTCTGTAGTAACCTTTCTGACTGATGTTCAGTTGTTTATTTTTTCTTTGTGCTGCTTGCCTCCAAGTATTGCTTTTACTTTTTGACTTTTCCTTTAGAACATTTTTGTTTTCTGCTTTCCTTCCTTTCTTTTTCTTTTTTGTTGCCTTAGTTGGATAGTGTGTCAATTCATGTTTTCTACTGCTCACACTAGTTAGATGTTGATATAATCTTTCAGTACCTTTTTGCATATCCTCTTTAGTTTTCTTAAGTTGTTTTGACCATGGTTTTGACCATCTAAAACGTGGCCTTATGGGAATGCCTTGATAGTTTTGTGGTTCTGGCAACATATACTGGTAGCAGTTGCTGTTGTGATCTTAGGTTCTTCCATTTTTCCTTCTTCAGATTTTAGTAACTACTTAAATCTACTTTTTATCTTGGCTATCCTAATCTAGGTTTAAGAATGAAGTTATTTTTTCGTGACTGCTCTGAATTGGTTTGCATCGAAAACCAATGTTATATAACATGCATGCAGCTAGAAGTGCTGTTGACAAAAAAAGATATATGAAGGCTTTGGTTATCACCTCAAGATTATTTCTAGTTTTATTATGATTTAGTACTGGCACATAATGTAAGTATTCATGTCTTCAATCCATTTCACACCTACTCATAATTTCCTAATTTAATAGTCAGCATCTCCTGTACTAAAGCATTTCCAGCAGGTGGGGTATAGGTATTTTTGATTTGCCTTCTTTTGTTCCCAGAACATAAAGGAGTATCCCTTGATCTGCTACACTGTATCAAGCTAACCCTCTTGATGCTTTGGGACATGCAACCCCATGGTGCCTGACCTACTTCTTTGCCTCTTAGAAGCAGCTGAAGGACAGTGTGCCTAGGATACTAACCGATTAGGGAAGTGGCAAGAGCCCAGGTCATCAGAATATTAAGGTTCCTGTCGGGCTTTCATAACTACTACCATAATCACCTCACAGCACATAACGTGCCTGGTACTTTGCTGTTCCCCCACTTTGACATTCCCTTCTCTTGCCTCCCGTGGCATAGACATGCTTTGAAGGAGCTATTGTTATTTATTAGCTGGAAATATTTCCATGTATTTACCATATTTTGTCTTGTGCCTAGACTGGTGGATTTTCATCGGTAAGAGGAACTTCTCCAGTGCAGATCCAGTTGTCCTCAGCAATGTACACTCTTAGAAAATTGCCTAGTTGTTGAGACGTTAAGTGACTTGCCCAAGGTCAAAGTCAGCCTGTCTGTTAATAAACATTATATTAAGCACTTGCTGTATGCCAGGCATTATGCTGAATACTGGGGATACAAAGGAAGACAAAAGACAATCTCTGTTTTCCAGGAGCTTGGAATCTAAAGAGGGAGACTACCAGCAAACAAACACATACAAACAAGTTATGTGTAGGATAAACAGGAAGTCATTAGTAGAGGAAAAGCACTGAAATTAGGGAGGATTGGGAAAGACTTTCTATGGAAAGTGAGATTTTAGTTGGGACTTAAAGGAAGCCAGCAGCCCCATAGAGGAGGGAGAGCATTCTATCCATGAGAGACAGTCAGAGAAAATGCCAGGAGCAGAGCTGGAGTGTCATCTTTGTGAAACAGCCAGTGTCACTGGATCAAAGAGTCTATGAAGGTAAGATGTAAGAGAACTGGAAAGATGAGGGAAGGGGGAAGGGGAGAACAGTTTGGTTATGAAGGGCTTGGAACAGCAAACAAATAAGGAGCCACTGGAGTTTATTGAGTATAGGGGTGACATGCTTGGCCCCGTGTTTTAAGAAATCACTTTGACAGCTGAATTGAGGATAGACTTGAATGGGTAGATTTTTGGCAGGCATTCCAATTAGTAGGCTATCACAGTTGTCCAGGTGTTAGCTGACAAGGGCCTGCATCTGTGTGGTAGCTAGAGTAACAGAAAAGAGAAGGGCGCATGGTCAAGAGATTTCACCAAGGCAAAGTCAACAGAACTTGGCCATAGATTGATGTGAGGAGGGGGGCGGTGGTGAGGGGGAGGAGATGAGAGTAGTGAGAGGTGAAGGATGATTCCTAGTTTATGAGCCTGGGGAGCTGAAAGGGTGGTGGTACCATCCATCATAATAGGCCATTATGTGTCAAAGGCAAGCCTTTATCAAGGTCTTCATCAAGGGCAGATATTTGCTATGCTATTAAATCCTAGGTCTGGGGTCCCATCAAAAAGCTAGTCTAGATTATAACGATTATAGGTCAAAATTATGTTTTCTGTTTCTTCTTCATCCTCCGTAAGTCCTAGCATAGCACTAGCAAACCAAATAAATACTTTTTAGCTTGGTACCGGTCATTTCCAGGGATTATTGTCTGTTACTTATGTTTATTAACAAGTTTGAGGAAAAATCTGGAAGAAAATCAGTCTCGTTATCCGATATTTTAACAAAGATACAATATGGAATACATTTATCTTTGTCTTATATGTGTTTATATATGCACACTTTTTTTAAACATGGAAATGTGGGTAAGGTCAAAGATAAAGTATAAACTAGAGGTAATAAAGATGGCAAATAAAGTTCTGGTCCTTCCATTCCTAACATGTAGTTCTTTTAAGAAAGTCCTCTAAATAAGACTGAAAAGTATGTGAAGCATAAATCTCCACTTGGCAATTTAGGACAAAGTAAAAGAAAATGATGAACAAAACATAAAAAAAAAAACCTGTTACCACAGCTTCTACAAGACTCCTTTTTACTTTGTCTCTAATGAACATTCTTAGGATTAGGTGAATTGGTGGATACATGTTATAACATCCTAATCAGAGAGGTTGGAATTTCTAAGAAGAAGCAATTCACTTGTTTTATTCCACATCTTTTAGGTTAGATTCCATGGGCAGTCATATTTTTAGCTCTGCCCTAAGAAATGGGTATTTATATAGTTTCCCATTCCTCCAGAAAATGAGATTCTTTTGTGTCTTCTCCATGCTTATATTCACACATACTCTTGGGTGAGAATTTTAGTCTCTTTTCCTCCATTCTGCCAATTCTGCCATAGTCTGTAAATGTTAATTTGTGGATGTTTCATTGTTAACTTCACAATAATAAATTTAACTTTAAAAGATTAAAAATTTCTAAAAGAAAAAATAACAGAAATATTGACAGAGTTTTATTGACATACTGTCATTCTATCTTTATTCAGTGAATAATTATTGAATGACTGTTATGTACCCTCTCAGTGCCCACAACAGTATATGACATACTAAGTAACACAGAATTTTAAAGCAGAAGCAATTTTTAAATCTTACATATGTGGTATATTCATTTAGAGAAAGATACATAGACAAAATGAAATACATTGGAAATGCATTTGAGTTGGCTACTTCATTTATAATGTGCCTTCATTTTGACAAACAAAAAGAAATAGCCATGTTTTCACCTATTCCTTTAAAACATAGACAGTTTACAAATTCCTAAAGGGCTGAACGAATTACTTACTTAGTCTGTTTCTTAGTGAGAGACATTAACACTAACACTCGCTTGGCCTAAAACAAATTCACATTTTGAGTCTTTCTACCATTTTGTTCCCTAACTTTCTTACCTTGTGCTACACTTTTAAACTGTTTTTTCTTCTCCAAAATTGTAATACGTTACACCCACTTTTCACCTGGCCATGTGAGTATTGGAAACACTGTGACTTCTGAAATACCTACTAAAAAAAAACTACCTTAAAAGTTTATCTCCATATTTCTTTATTTTTGTCAATGTAGTCCTCTCCAGTTTGGTAGATAGTCGTTAACTCTTTAGGCTAAACAAAAATATCATTCATCTTTGGCTAACTTGGTGATGATTTTGCCAGAACTTAACTAGTCTGATTCCTCCGGGCCCTTGCTTTTAATTTTTTTCAGCTTGACAGAACCTCCTCCACTGGCAGAGCATTTGAGATCGACCCCAATGCAGCAGTAGTATAGCCGAGGAAAGGAGCCAAAATATTTGGGTTCCAGATTACACAATTTCGGTGACTTGCTCTAGAAAATATATATCCCTTCCTAAATTCATCATAAAAGTACTTCCTTATTATAAATCAGAGATCCTGTTAATCATCCGTGAAGCTTTGTGTCCACTTGGGAGACCAGAGAATTCAGAGATCTGCAAATGCCCATCATCTCTTAGGGAAGACTATATTAATAGTTGCTTCGTGGCCTGCCAAAAATAAATTTTAAGTGGAATTTAGGCCATCTTGTACCCCACTTTTTCCTGCATTCGCTGGCTCACATGTGAATTCTGCTGAAGTGGTAAAGAAGGGAAATTTCTGATAAGAAATTGAAAATGATTCATCCGTGACATTTGCGGGTCGGGTCAGATCAGATGTATACCGACGCGTAAGGTTTTGCTCCACTAAAGAGAGTGCAAGAGTGAGCTGGCTGGAGGGAAGGGGTTTGGGGTGGGTTCATTCAGTAGCTCGAGCTACCTACCGCACTACCCTTCAGTCAGACTGAGCACGGTCCCTGGACGGGAGAATCTGCTGCCCCGTCGTCGCTTCCCGTCCCTCCCTCCGCCTTGTTTTTGCCCTGGTGGTGTCACTCTCCTCGACCAGCCGGCCCCTCTTTGCGCCAGGGGGCGGGGCGCCCCAGCAGCCGCCCCTGCATTGGAGAACGGGGCTGTCAGCGCCCGGAGACGGAGGCGGGGGCCGCTCGTCGTGTCGTTCCCCGGCCGCTGGCTGCCAGGCCCCGCCCGCACGCCTGGCCGCGGTGAGTCCTCTGCGCGGACTCGCGGGCCGATGCCCAGAGATCTCTCGGCTAGGTGGCGGTGCGAGCCCCGGAGCAAGCGGAGCGGCGGCCGCGCTGCCTGCCCACGCCCTCGCCCGCTGCTGCCGTTTGCAGGTTGGGTTCGCGGGAGCCTCCTCTACACGGACCGCAGCCGAGGGCCGAAGATGCGCCTGGCGACGGCAGCGAACGCGGCGTACACGGCCAGCCTGGCCGTCACCGAGCTGCTGGGCTGCCCGCGGGGCGGGCGGCGGCGGAGCCGGCGAGGTACCTGGCTGAGCCGGGTGGACCGGGCGGAGCGGTGCGGACGCGAGGGCTGGGGTGTTTGTGCGGAGCCGAGCTCTGCTGGGAGTCACGCCGGGGCCGCTGAGCCCTGGCTCCGTGCAAGCCCGCGCGGCTGCCTAACCGCATCTAACCCCGGAGCTCCCAAAGCGGCCGGAGGAGGAGCGCGCCGGCTGGCCAGCGAGCCCCGGGCGACCCGGCCCCAGCCCTGCCCGCGCCCCTCCTCTGGACCGGCGGCACAGCTGGCGTCCTTCTGGGACCTGGCCCGCCGGTCCAGTAAAGAGCTCTTTACCCGAGCTGTGATCATATACCTATGCCCTCCTCCAGCAAAAATTAATCGAGGCTGGAAAATAATGCTGCTGTAATGTGGTCAATCAAAGCAAGCCTCCCCAAAGTTAAAAACCTTCGAGGCTGTCGAACAAGACCCCCCAAGTCAGAAGTCCTAAAACCCTTGATCTTAGTAAAACACTGTAGAGGTTTTTTGCCTCATCCTTTAGTAGTGTTTGCTCTTCCATTGCATTTTTCCTTCTATTTATGGTAGGTTTTTCCTATGAATGCCTTTGAATTACTTGTTTGAATAATGTACTGTCAGTTTGGCAATCACTTGTTTTATCTAAACTCTCTCTCCTGTGCCTGAGGTGGTGTTTAAAATAGTCTGGCAAATTCAGAAATTCTGTTTCGGCCTAAAGTGGTTACACATGAAACTAGGGTGGGTGTATTGGTTAATACTGTTTGGAAGTAACCACATAACAGAAGCTATATCACCACTGCCAGACTTGAAGACAGAGGAGAGAGAGAGAGATTCAACTGGGGGAAAACTGCACTTAGAAATTTGAGTTGAAATCAGAATGCTTTTTTGTTCTCAATCCTTGCCCTACCTAATCTAAGAAAAGTTTCAGTAAATCTTTTTCATGAAAATTCGTCAGATAAAGGGACGTAATTTGAAGGTAAATGCCTATATTTATAAGATTATGGATCCATTGAAGTATTTGCTTAAATGGAGAGTACTAAACACATATATGTATTAAAAAAATTTTTGTTTTCTCTGAGGACTATAGTAGAGTACTGAATACTTTCACACAGATTTTTATGAGTACATGACCAAACATGCCTTTTGTTAGAAAGTAGAACAACTTTAAAACATTTTTTGAGGTGCTCAAGTTAATAGAAGTTTTTCCAAAAAGCAGAAACGATTACAGACGTATTGCATTAATATTTCCAACTTCTGATTAAGGGTATCATAATAGTTTATCATTTGAAAAGAAGGTGAGCCCTCATGGAACCCAGTTAGATCTTGGTTTTCGTTTTAGTGTTGTTTGTGTATGGAATAATGAATAATCTACCTAACTAAAAGTTTTCTTAATTTAACCTAATAAACTGGAAGCCAAAAGGAGAAATTTAAGATTCGAACTTGATTAGCATGCCCATGGAATTATGTTTTAAGAAAACAAGGGCTCTTTTCCAGGTGTACCTCATTGTAAGCAGAGCTCATTGTTATGGGAACCTGAGTTTATATTAAAAATTATAGGTTCATAAAAACAGGAGATGCCCATAGTCAGTTGGTGCTACCCCCTCATTTTACATTGAAGAAACCAAGTTGGGGAGAAATTAAGTGAGTTATTATATGTGTCAGCCAGGATTCAAACCCAAGTCCTCTGACAAATTAGGTGGTAGTGATTTTTGGTTTATATAAAGCTTTCCTGATTTATTTAAGAATTAACAATTAAATTCGTTTAAGCTTCCTTGATGTATTTGGAATATGAATTTATTTTAATAGAGCATTTATGAAGATCTTACTGTGTGCCAAGAACAATGCCAAGCATTTACACCATCTTTCAGGAACATACTTGTTTATAGAATGACACACACAGGAATTCCTATCCATGAATTTTTCCTGCCTCCATGGTTTCACAGTGATAACTAATTCATATTCCCTTATATGTTCCTAGAATTAGAAGGCATCCAGGTGAAATGACTTGTCCAGGGTCACATAGCTGGTTAGTGGCAGAGCCTGTTTTTTAGAGCCCAGATCTCCAGACCCCCTAATTTAGACTTTTCATTATACCATGCTACAGTGTTTGAAATCAGTGAGGTTCTCCTGAATGAAGCCTTAATGAAAAAGAGAGTGAAGTATTATTAAACAGTTAAGCATAGTTTCATTATTTCTAAATAATATACTAATAATGTGAATGAATCAATTCTAAAGGGAACATTAACACATTTTATTATGGAAGAAGACATTCTTTTAAATCAGTACTAATTCAATTGATTGTATTTTAAATTAGTTTCAAATGCTGAGGAACCTGCATGAATTATTATGACTCCATTGGGGCCAAAACCTTTTGGCAAGTCATTTGTAAAAAATAACAATTGTTAAGTTTGTTGGATTAAAAAAAATTTTACCAACTACTTCTGGCATGATGTAAATGTTTTTAAGAATCATGTCTCCTGGCATTTATTATAACATGGTCAGTTTTTAATTTTAAAATATCTATGCAACTTGATAGATAAATTTTTAACAAACTCAAAAACATCTGATTAAAACAGAACTTTGGGGAATCAGTGACAGGGCAGTATGACAGGGGAGTTTGGCAGGGAAGTTTGTACACTGTATTGTCATCATTTATTAAGAATTTACATTCTTGATTCTGAATGTTAGATTCTCTACCAGGTTGTAGAGGGGCTACCTCTGCATATGGAGAGTGAATATACATAATGATGAAAGCATAGTTCCTCAAATTCAGTGCTGAAAGGACTATTAATCCTCCCCCAATTCCCTCTTTTTACTTGAACAGTGAGAACACATGCACTTTACATTCCTATTACGAGCTATTGCTCTTTTAAAGTCCTGTCCTTTTAGGCACATAATGCATTTTAGAGTTGTTTGCTTAATAGTTAAAAGATACAAAACTTCATCAGTACTTTGTCTCCCCAGGGCTGCTCATCCTTTTGTGAGCCTTGGTGTTGTCTTCATGTGACCAAAATAATTTATCATTTGTAGAACCAGCCCTCTGGTGATGGGACATCTTTGTGAACTTAGCTTAGGGAAGCCCTCAGCCTCCCAACCTGTAACTTGGCACCAGGCCTGTACATGAAACTTTTCTGGCTTATTGTAGGACCAGCTATAGCTGGTGCTCTACTGGCCATGCCTTTGAGGACCCAGGGTTTCCTTCACACAGTTTTGAGGCATTGGTAGGACCTTAGTGGTGGTGTTTGATCAATTCCTTTTGGAAAACCACCTTTATGAGATTGAAGGGAGAAAGTATTCAATGTAAGTGAATTAACAGCCAAAGTTCACCTTTAGTCATGTGTACTTGTTATATTGTAACTGGTTTTGATGGAAATCTTTCTACTATGTGTTTTTCCTTGCCTTCTTAAATGGTATAATGAATATAATTTAACCTTTTTATGACTCTAAGTTACTATTACTATTGTAAAGCAATTACTGGTAATAGCAGGTGACTCTTAGAAACCATTGTGGTATGGAGAATCCATTGTCATTATAGTAATTGTCCTTAGACCACTGGGTGGTTTTAGTTATTGTGTCTGATTTTTTTATAGCTTTTCTCTCTTCGATTCCTATCAGCCCCTCTATCCCTGCTGTTGATGTGCTTATCTGTAGCAGCACCTTCTCTTCCCTTTCCTTTGCTTTAGTTTCCCCAGCTGTTTAAGAGGGAATGATAAGAACCAGACTAACTACCTCTCAGGTTATGGGGAAAACGATTTTACAAAGCTCGAAATGCTCTCTGTGAATACCAGGTGGTAGTCCAAGTTGTTAGTATTGTGTTAGGACCTTGTGACATCTAGTACGGTTGGTTGTTTGAAAGTTTTTTTTTCTCCTTCCTCTCTGATTTTGAGCTGGACTCTTTAAGTAGTGAAGTTGTAGGCTAAATGACATTTTTCTGTACTTCTACTTAGTACATACTAAGGGGTCTTTGTCAATAGTGAGGGGTTCGGGCTGCAGCTCTCACGTCTGTCTATGCATTTCCAAAAGCTTATAACAATACTGTTGTTGTTCCAACTTCTATTGTATTGCTGCCAGCCTAAATAAGAAATAAGAGATACCTTAGTTATCTCCAGTTATACTGCCTTTTACTTTGGGCTACATACACATGAAACTTTCCGACGTTTCACTTAATGTAAAAATGACTTGATCCTTACTTATGACAGTTGCTTTTAACATTAGTTTTCTAATTTTATCTCACACTACATGTCTTATTTGAGGAGTTGAGTTTTTGTCAGCCCCTCAAACGGTTTTTTTATACTATCAAAATAATTAAAATCTGTTGGCATTCCTTCAGGGTCAAATAAATACTATGGTTTGTCTATTATGGAACAAGTGCAACCAGTGTGTCTCATCTAGCTAGTATTAAGGCAAAAGAGTGAGAAAAGTATTCAATAGGGAATCAGGAAAAAAGGATCCTGGACCAAGTATGCCAATAACTAGACCTGTTACCTTGGCTTCATTTCTCTTGGGCTTCAGATTCTTGAATTATGAAATAAGTGGTAGGCTAATAATTCCTTTTTTTTTTCAATGAAGTGGAAACCTATAACAGATTTTTACCGATCTGTAAAATCTTTACAACCAAATACTCTTCCTTAAAACTTATAATTATCAGCATCTAGATGGTAATTTTAAGGTTTACAAAGCGCTTATTATCTCATTTAAACTTCGCAACATTCTATGAAGGTATTTTAGATGTATCTCCATGTTATAAACTTTAAAATTGACTGTTTATGCAGAACAGCTTTAAAAATAACATGTTGAATTTATTATTTGTTTAGTTTTTTCAGTAGCGTGCAACTTTTCAGGACTTCTTTTGGGGTTTTCTTGGCACAGATATTGTAGTAGTTTGCCATTTTTTTTCGCCAGCTCATTTTATAGATGAAGAAACTGAGGCGAATAGGGTTAAGTGACTTGCCTAGAGTCATATAGCTCGTAAGTTGTGTTAAGACCAGGTTTGAACTCAGGAGGAGATGAATATTCCTGACTTCAGGCTCAGCACTCTATCCACTGTGCCACCTAGCTGCCCCTGAATTTATTATATACTTCAAAAAAAACAACAACTATATAATAGAAATCTTTGGTTTCATTTATAGTTCTTTTTATGTTCTTTGCATATGGTAATGTTCATGTTTGGTGTTAAGAATAACAAAATTTGTGTCTGTATTTATATTTTGTAAAATAAAAATATAAATGTTTATATACACATACAGATACAAACACATACACATATACTGATTTGACAGAGAAAGAACGAATTACAGCCTAACTTACTAGGGGCAATTTGAAAAGGCTTTAAACTCAGTTCCTGGATGGAAAGTCACATCAACCAGGCAATCAGGAGGGGAGCATGTTGTATCTTTGTGAATGCCATAACTAAATGTGTTGCTAGCATTCTCTAACGAGCACGTGGTGGGAGATGTTCATTTTTAGAGACCTAATTCAGTTATAATAGTCTTTCATTGTGATTTTTTTGTCGTGTTGGTCAATAGGGTTCTTTTGGTGACAGCCTGTTATTTTATTAATTATGTTAAATGAGATAGGTTAATTTTAAAGTTGGGAACATAATATAGTGGATATTGCTTTGTTTTCTTCTTACAAACTGAATCAAGAATCAAGTACTGCCTACAGAGAACAGTAGAAAGGAAGCAGAACTTGATATTCTGCCTGAAAAGAAGAAAGATTAAGTTTTGCCTAGAGGTATAATGTCAGTTATTGTAAAATTGGGTTCCTTGTTTTGTGGCTGAAAAGAGTTCACCAAGAATGCATTATGTCATTTGTGGAGTATCTTAAACTATTTCTTTACCTTTTAGTTAGTAACAAGGAAAAATCTTTTTTTTCTATTTCAAATGTTTGTCATTTGGGATTATTCAGTACCTAAGTTTACTTTAATTTTTAAGGTATGTAACAGCATTTTAAGTAGCTTGCCCGAAGCTTAGAAGCCCTAACAGGTGTGATTCTAGATAAACATTGGCCGTACTCCCATTGCTCTAGCAAAGGCCAGAGTATTGAGAAGGTGATGGAGGGAGAGAAAGAGACCCTTTCTTTCCCCCTTTTTTCTTCGTTTCTGCCTTTCCTTCTTGGTTTTATACTATTAAAAAATACTTCACATGCTTTTGGTTTAATAGGAAGCTAACCTTGATCTGGTTTGATACTGGGGGAGGGAAGTGAAACCAGGAAGCCAGGGTAGCTGATTGTGTGGGCCCAAAGCTTGCCCTGAGCAGATTTTTGAAGTAGGTGGAACGGGTCTTAATTAGTCTCTATTTTTCCTGTCTTTTCTCAGATCCCCTTGCCTCCAAATTTTCACTATCCTGTTGCTTTCTAGGGGGAAAATGCTATGCTTCACAGGAAGGCGGCTAGGTGCAGCACTAGATATACCATGGGGCGGATATTGTCTGGACAAGTCACTTGACCTCTTTGTGCCTTGATTCCCTCATCTTTTAAAATGAAGAGGAGAACAGAACCTGTCTCACTAGGGTTGTGAGAATCAACTGAGTTAACATGTGGAAAGGCCTTTTCCAACTTTAAAGTGCTATATTTAAATGCTAGTTATTATTATTATTGTAGTAAAGTAACAGGTTATTCACCTCCTGGCAGCATCTGAATTTAACTCAAAGGAATGCCAGATGGTGAAATTCCAGGTGTTACAGAAACCAGGTCATGAGGAATTGTTGGTACAGCCTCAGAAAATAGATTGTAGCTTGATAACTAAGTAATTGGCTTGATAACACTTGGCTACCAACATTTGACAGGAAGGATAAAAATAGGAGACTTGAGAATCTCGTGGAATTCTTAGTAGTGATACCCATTGGAATAAGCGAAATTACTGATTCTCAGCCTTTTTGGAATACAACACTCTATTGTTTGTTATTTTTGTGACATCCCCTCATCTTGCCTTCCTAAGAATGATCTCTGACATATGTTTCCTTTAACAATTACAGTGAATGAATTCTAAATTCTCAATAGGAGGAGATAAGAGAATTTTAGAACATTTGAAATAATGGGTAATAAATACAGTGGCCGGGGGCATAACAAAAAAGAGAGTTGGGAATTTCCTTGTTAAATATTTAAGTTAACTTTTGGTCTGTAAATATATAATATGTACCTTTTAAAATCAGAGTAAAAAGAAAAGGGATATTCTCTTTGAAGCAGCCTACCCTGAAAAAAAAATCCTAGGCTTAAGTGAATAACCAAGATGGTTGTGAAAGATTAAAGACATATCATCTAGTCTGCCACCTTCATTTTACTGGTAGGGAAACTGAGTCCAAAGGAGGCTAAATGTCATGCCCAAGGGAAAGAAGGTTCTCTAACTCCATATCAGCTTCCTGTCTGTTATACCAAGACTAGTACTCTAGATCCTTTACTCTTAGATATAGAGGGTAAATATTCCTAGGGAAAATATGGGCCCATCAGTTTATGAAAGAAAAACTTTTCAGCCAACAGGCAGTTAGACAAAATTCTGAGCCCTGTGCTGGGTTAGAAGAAAGATGTGGGGCATACCTGGGCAGAGAAAGACAGAAAAAATAAATAATTCTTGACCTCAGAAGAGTTCTGAATCTTCCGAGGTAAAGTTCACCCTCAATAGGATTGGGGGATAGTTTTGGAGCCAGAAAGAGCCCTAGGGATTATTAAGCCCAACCTCTTCATTGTACAGTTAAAAGACACTAAGGCCTAAGTAAGTTGAATAACTTGCCTGTCAAGTAGAGCTGGGATTTGAACTCAGGTCCTTCGACGGACATTTGCTCTTTTGTTTGGCATCAGGCTGCTTCCCTACTAACACAGGACTACTGTAAAGGCCGAATGAGAAAAGCGGAGCTGAAACTATGTGCTCTATATATTGCTCTTCCTCATTTTGCATTTCATGGGTTTCATCATTTGTGGAAATTACTGCATTCTTCTCAGAATGATGTTTTGCGTTTAAGGAATGTCTTTTCTGTGACAGTTTGCTGTGGGAAATGATAAAACTGAGATTCAAAATTGTGACAAGGTTTGAACTGCAGATGATATTTTGGGCATCTACCATCGAGGGTTGACATTAGGACATACTAGTTGCTTAGGCTATCCCTGGCAGGAACATCAATTCTCCCTTTCTTAACTTAGATTTGAAGTTATATTTTCATTTATTTTAGATTTATTTGGCACATGTGAACTCTATGTGTGAATATGCTGACCTGCCCTAAAAAAGATGCTCATTTTTTTTCATATGTGCCCTATTTTAAAAAATCTTCAGTAGTAAGCTTTCACTAACTTGGACCAATTTTTTTGGGTTGTAGCCAAGTTTTTCCTCTTTCTTTTTTAAAAGGAAAACATCTGGTTTGAATCACAACGAACATTTGAAAGCACAGGGGAGAGGGTGGAGATTATATTTTATGTAATTATGTAAGCAAGGGTTAATGTTTAGCCTTGCAGTCTCTAAAATTTTTAGTTTTGTCTTGAAAGAAATGAGACTGGGTTGGTTGGACAGAGACGTCAAATCTGTAATATTGGGGTCTTAAGAACACATTAATGGAAAAGGGGGTTCCTTAGTCTTCATGTCTTGACAGCTTTTGTCAACTCCAGTAGACTGAAGTCATGTTAAAAAGCAAATACAGTAATTCTTCAACTATAAATATGTAGTGGAAGCATTACCTCCTAACACAGGAAAGAATAAGGAACAACAATGTAAACTGAAAAACTCTGCAAGTGAAAGTTTCTCTAAATTTGTTTTCTTGGATCCTGTAGAAAACATCTGTGGCTCTTTTTATCCTATTAAATAATCAGGTTGCATCATCTTTTTTTTTTTTTCTTAAGCTTTCCCCTTTAGTTATAAAGTATTGTTACAAGTGTCATCTGTCAGTTCCCTTAAAAACTTTCTGGTTTTTAACATATCTGTTAAAGTTACAGTTTTATTATTTTCAGAAAGGATTTCTAAGGATTCACATGTTGATTCTGAATGTGCAAACACATGCGTCTTATTTTGTATCACTGACAATCCACACGGTTGACTGCTGTGTGCTGAACGTTTTGTTCTAGACTCTCTGCCAACTAAGTACCTTATGCAAAACTACGGTTTTAGTAAAACAGGTTTTCTTGTTTTTAGTCAGAATGGCACTGTGATCTGCGGTTAACTTTGAGATGCAAACAGAAAAATGCAGAGTGTGGATCTAGGCATGAATACCAGCTCACTGCCCAAACAAGTCTGTCTCTGTCTGACTGGGTGGCTGGTTTTTCCATTCCCAGAGCTCCAGTTCATGTTGTTTACTGCTCAAGATCTGAGATGGTGTAATTTTCTTTTCTAGGAACTTGGAATTAGAATTCCTCGACCACTAGGACATGGACCAAGCAGATTCATCCCAGAGAAGGAGGTATGTTATTTGTAAAGGTACATAGTGAACTGTATGCTTTTAAGGAAAGATTTTTCAGGACCTATTTTTTGGGCATCAGAGCAAGTGTTGGTCAACAAAATGTTTTATGCAGAGCTCACCACAATTTGTCATCATCTTTTGGCAGTAAATCTAAAGAACTGTAAGGCTGGGTTTCATACTACTTTGTGATTCTTTTTAGCATTCACACAGAGAAAACCAAGACTTGTTTTTCAGTAATGATACTCCACCCCTTCATATTCAGACAATGGCTAACTTTTCCCATGCTTTTAGTTATTTAGCAGTGACAGGGTATACAGTAATAATCTGTGCTATCCCTGTACCAGATCATCAGTACCCAAAAACAATTGTACCTATTTTCTCTAAAAATGTTTTATTGGGTTTTTTTTTACATTACTATCACTTTTCAATGACACCCCCCTTTCCTCTTCCCCAGCTTTGTCTTGTCTTAGCCCCTATCTATAGTCTGCCACCTTTCTCATGTAAGATGTGTGAGATGATGCTGTACTGTCAGACTGCTGAAATCACAGTTGGTCACTTATGCTTAATTTCCCACAAGGGTAATTTGTGAGACTCAAATGAAATAAATGCTCATAAAGTAATTTGCAAAACTTGAGGTGCTTTTGCAAATGTCAGTTATCATCAGGATGATTTATCTAATGACTTTGGTATGATGGTATAGCAGAAAACATAGGAGCTGGGATTCACCACATGGACTGTGTGGGCAGTGTGTTGCCATGTACTGGGCATGTCCCTTTACTTCTCTGGGCCTCAGTTCCCTCATCTGTAAAATGAAGGGGTTCATTGCTAAGATCCCTTCCAGCTATTAACAATCATAAATCTTACCTTCACTGGATGGCAGGAGGAATTGTGGGTTATGAGAGATTTCAGGAATGTATCTGTGAGGTTTTGTTTCCAAGATGTTTCCTAAATTTAATTGTCTATGCAAATTACCACCAAATTTGTAAACCATCTTATCTAGATGAACTTTAATTTTTTTTTTCCTTTTAGTATTAACAGGTAAGTTTGTGGTTAGAGGGAGTTTAGAGAGTTTCTGGAGCTACAGTGTGGTACTTAATTGCTTCTTAGTAACTGGAGTTAAGATCAAGAAGTAGAGCCTTTAATATGTGTATTAACAATTTGCAAAACTGTTATTTTTCCCCATCTAATTTATACAGATTCTTCAAGTGGGTAACGAAGATGCCCAGATGCACACTTTGTTTGCAGATTCTTTTGCTGCTTTGGGTCGTTTGGATAATATTACCTTAGTGATGGTTTTTCATCCACAGTATCTAGAAAGTTTCTTAAAAACTCAACACTATCTACTACAGATGGATGGGCCACTCCCCCTTCATTACCGACACTACATTGGAATAATGGTGTGTAAAGGTTTAATGATAATTAATTCATGCCATCTCCTTTATAGGGAATGTTAATGCCTTAAAAAGTGACATACTTTTATATTTGGACTTTTAACTGGATTTCTATTGGAGATAATATCTACATTTTTATTATTGTAACCCCTAAACAAAAAGTGATGGTGTATAAGTAGTCATTTTGTTCGCTGAAAATGTAAGTATTTTCCATGAAATTAAGAGAATAAAATGTAATACAGCCTTTCTTGTTAATTAAAATTTCAAAATTATTTTGTGCATTAGAAATTCTTGTTTTGTTGAAATTGTCATTATATTGGACTTTGAAGCTCTGCAAATGTGTCAACTTTTAAGTGACTCAAGTACCATTGATCCTTTTCACATATGTATGTGATCCCATAAATATTTTTAACTTAGTACTTCACTTGAAATCCCTTTTGATTATGAGAAGGAAAAATGAGTTTCAGAGAGATTCAATATAGGTGGTTTTTCCAATGTTCAAATGTTGTTGGCCTTAAGCGTTTTTTTTAATGTTCAAGTTATTTCCACCAGTTATGTTATACAGAAATTTTTTTCTTAAATTCTTAACATAAGAGTAACTTTATTTGCTGTTTTGATATAGTCTATTAAATAATCTATTCGTATAGTGTTTTATATGAGTCTAATTTTTCTGGTAATTTAGAATAGTTCTTTCTCTTAAGGCTGCAGCAAGACACCAGTGCTCCTACCTAGTGAACCTCCATGTAAATGATTTTCTTCATGTTGGAGGAGACCCCAAATGGCTCAATGGTCTAGAGAATGCACCTCAAAAACTACAAAATTTGGGAGAACTAAACAAAGTGTTAGCCCATAGGCCTTGGCTTATTACCAAAGAACATATTGAGGTAAGTCATTGAGCATATACCATCTCAGTTTTAGCATTGTTAATGAATAAGCATCAAGTGAGTGTGAATGGTGTGATATTCTCTATAGATTGAGTATGTAAAGAGAGCTACTGTAAAGGAGAGATTATGGTGTGTTGATTAGTGATCTTTTCGTGTCCTGCAAAACACTTTAATGGATATGACTTTAGAGCTGAAAAAGTTAAAGCAACAAAAAATGTAAGATAGAAATCTATTCTGCAATATAATTTGCAGTGTTGCTGAATTAAACAGGAATCACACACACACATCTCCATGTCCAAGCTCTTGTCATTACCATTTTGGAAATGCCTCCCTCAAAAGAAATAACTGATTTGATGTTATTGACAAGTTCTAAACAACCTATAGGCACATCTTATTCAGTAGTATAAAAGTTTGCTATAATAGTTTGCAGAGCTCTTGAGTATGTAATATGGGCTAACCACTCATAATGCAGCATTCTGAAATACTGCAACCTATAACACATGTTGACATGCTGGTAGCTACGTTCAACCTTTTCCAGTATCCAGCAGCATTCCTTAAATTCAGAGTAGCATAACACCTACCAAGGTATGTTAGGCCATATTTCTAAAGACAATATCAACAAATTCTGAATTCTTCGTTTTTTGTCCTACAACTATAGATGTTATGTAGTATCTGGCCCTGATTTTGATGCATTGTGTGGGTGTTGCTGTGAATGAGTCATTTTTATCAGTGTAACAACCTGTTCCATCTTAATTCTTTAGCAACTTTTGAAGGCTGAAGAGCATAGTTGGTCCCTTGCTGAATTGGTACATGCAGTAGTTCTACTCACACATTATCATTCTCTTGCCTCTTTCACGTTTGGCTGTGGAATCAGTCCAGAAATACACTGTGATGGTGGCCACACCTTTCGACCTCCTTCTGTCAGTAACTACTGCATCTGTGATATTACAAATGGCAATCACAGTATGGAGGAGATGCATGTTGCGGGAAGTGTTTCAGTAAGTATCAGTTATGTGTTATGGAGTCAAAATAAAAAATAATCTCACAGTAATAGCCATTTTGTTTCTTTAGTTTATTCCTTTTCCTTATATTTTCATTTTGAACTATAGGAAAGTATTTTAGAAATTTGATTTGGCATCTCAGATGTAAGAAATCCTCGGAATCATAAACTAAGATACTTGGATTAAATTTCTTTCCTTTTCGCTGACAGTGATATATGGTATATGACCAAGAAAAAATTACTTAAGTCTCCAGTCACCTTTGTGTAAAATAGGAGCATAATGGGCAATGGTTAATGAACCAAGCAAACTTCCCCCAGTACATAATAGTTGTTTGGCATTCTTGGAATGTGAAGCAGGCCACTATTTGATAAATTATGTTTTCAATGTAATAGATAAGCAGTTTGGATAGAAATTCATACCAAAATGATTAACTAGTTGTTAATACCAAAAAATGAAGAATATGAATTTTTCCCTAATAATACTGTGCATCTAAAATTCCAAGAAATAATGCCTTTAGGTTTTCATACTTCCATTTTGTTTCATTATTCCAATTGGCATGTTTGTTTAAGAAAATATGAACTTAAGTGTCAGGGCAGAAGTGTTCAACTGAAACAGGCTCTGTTTTGTTTTTTAAAATATTAATTATTTCAGCTATACCTGTGGCCTCTGTTGTTTTTAAGCAAAGTAGGGAAACATCACCGATACCATTAAAGGCAGCATGGGCCATCTAGCCCCAGCAAATAGTGCTGCTTGTCCCTGAGCCAATATGAATTCCTGACCAACCTAATTTTTCATATGTGCAGGTCAGTTTTATGGTAATGTGATCAGCAGCAGTTCTTTGAACCTCATCAGTGCATTGCTTTCCTTGATGATATTATTATAGTAAATATAGAACGTTATTTTGGCACCATCTATTAAGATCGTATTAAACTGTGTCCCACAGAATGTTTTTGCAGACTATAGGTGTCTGATTATGCTGATACGTGATAAGTGGCTTTTCATTCTTAAGGAGCTGCTAAAGAAGGGAGTCAGTTGGTCATGTTTAACCTTGACTTCAGTTAACTGTAAGGTTCCCTACTTCATTAGTTTCATAAGATAGAAATTCCAAATATCTGACTCAGCTGGCGGCTGAGTGAGGACTAAGCAAGTGACAAGTGTGAGATCCCTCTTCCAGGGCTCAGTTGGCACAGATCCACTTCCCTAAACGTCATGGGTTAAACCCCCTCCCCACCCCCACCACCTCGAAGTAGAGTTGAAAGGATTGGTTCCTTGCTATGGCAGTCATGGGTGGCTGCCACTGTTTAGTCCCCCTTGCAGAATTAAAATATGGAAAATGGACTGCAAGCACAAGCCTTTCCAAAACACATCTCTGAAATAGCAACATAGTATTTGATGTACAGAGTTTTGGTTGGCAGCCAAATTTCATTGAACTGCATGTTTCGTATAACAACAAAAGGTATTATAATAGTCTATACACAGGGTAATAAGGACCTCATCTTAAGTGGTTGGAGGGGACAGTTATATTGTGGAGATAAAAACAGTGGACTTGGCATGGATTTGGATGTGGAAGGGAAGAGTCAAAGAAAAATCTCAAGTTTCAGGTTTGGAAATTGATGATGCCATCAGTAGTTGGAATTTGTCATGGAAAGGTTTAGGGGCAAGATGATTTGAGTATTGGATGTGTTGAGTTTGAGGTATACTTGGTACAGAGAGATATGCAGCAAACAAAAATAAGGGTCTGGAGCATGGGGAGGTGTTGTTGCTTGATGTTGATAATTGAAATCATGAGAATGAATAGAAATTTTAAAAGAAGAGAGTTTAAACATTCATTCTTATAAACAAAATATATTGGCAGATCTCTGAACTCATTTATTCAGTACCCTTCAGTAGCAAAAACAAAAATAACATTTCCATGACACTTTATAAAATAAAAAGAATAAAGAGTTCCAATTTTAACTTTAAATTCCTGAATAACTCTACTTATGTGACATATTTAACACTAACTATGTATCATTTTCAGATAGCTGATTCTTTTTGTGAGGTTGAAGCCCTCATGGAGAAAATGAAACAGTTACAGGAGAGCCGTGATGAAGAAGAAGCGAGTCAGGAAGAGATGGCTTCACGCTTTGAGATTGAAAAAAGGGAGAGCATGTGTGTTTTTTCATCAGGTAAACAATTTTTATATAGTCAGAGTAGTTTCTTTTAAAACTAGGTTCATTTGGAGAAAGTTTATAAACTAGCTAGACAAATGTTGAGAAACATATTATTTTAGATAGATATCCTTATTATAAGGAAACAGTATTTGAAAGCGAACTTTAATGTAATTTATAAATAGGATGCTATATTCAGTAATTCAACCGGAGAAGCATTTATTAAGCACCTACTATATGTTAGATGCCAAAAAAAAAAAGTCTTTTCACTCAAGGAACTTATATCCTATTGGGAGAAGGGTGAGATAGAAAGAAATATAAAGATAATTAGGGGGGTTGGGGAAAAAACACAGCTAGCAAGAGGCAGAAATAGGCAAGAGGGTATATCTAGGCATAGGAGACAGCCATGTCTCATGCACACAGACAGAGGTGGGAATTTCAGTGCTGAGTTTGGAAAATGGCTAATAGGTTAGTTTGGCTGTAATGATGAAGGTGGGGAGAGGTTATTGTGATGTGTCTGAAAAGGTATCCGAAGGTGCCTGTTATCCAAATGAAATAGTTAAAAGTTTTCAGATTTCCTCAGTATTTTAGAAAGTGTTCTCCACTGTTGTCTCAGCCAACATCTGAATGCACTTTTTAAAAATGAAATTTCTTTATTTTTATTTTGAGTTCCAAATTCTTTTCCTTTTATCCCCTCTCCCACCCATTTAGAATGCAAGAAATATAAAGCCTATTATACATACAAAGGCAGGCAAGACATATTTCCACATTAGCCATGTTGGGGGGGGGTATGTTGGGGGCTCTTGAGTCCATCAGAAGAGGCTAGCATGCTTCCTCATTAGTCTTTTGGAGTTATGGTGGGTCATGTGTTGGGCACTAAGTCTCTGTGATAGCACTTTATAAAGGACTATACAGATGCAAGATGGTGATGTGGCATTAACAAAATAGAAGTGGAAAACTAACAGTGAACCAGATAAAGCCATGGAAAAAGACATGGCACTGTCAAGGTGATTTGGGCCCATTTCTGTCTCCCTTCCCTTTGCTATAGAAGAAGAAAAGTAGTTGAGAGCATTTAGAAGTGGCTCCAGCTTGGGCACTTTCTGTTGGGTCTCACCATACTACTTACTCTTTTACTCAGAAACCATCAGTGTCTCTTTTCTTTAGGATAATATAGAAAATTCTCAACGTGGTATTTAAAGTTCTTCATAATATGGCTTTAAGCTAATTTCCTATTTTTATTTCATAGTTCTGTTTCACATACTTTCCATAACTGCTACCATAATTGACATTTACCACCCTCCTCAACTTTGCCTCTTAGAATCCTTGGTTTCCTTACAGAACAGTCAGTACAGTCAGTCCCTTCAGCAGTCCTGCATAGGATTTCCCTATTTTCCCATTTTGTGCTCTCTTCCTCTTGAAATTCTTTTGTGTTTTTTGTATAGACTTATTTTCTTCTATGTTGTATCTCTAGCCACTCTATTCCTATTCTACCACCTACCCCAAAGTATGTAATACAAGAATTTTTTTATTGACAGTTTGCTTTTGCACTTCTCCATGTACTCCTTTCTCCTCCCTCCCTAAAGAGACATTCCTTTTAACAAAGAATCACAAGAGGGAAAAAAAGAAATTCAGTAAACCTGATCAGTGTGTATCAAGCAAGCCTGACATCGGGTGTTTCCCAGCTCTCCCCACCTCAGCAAAAAAAGTGAAGGGAGGTACATTTTCATATCTCCACTTTGGAGTCAAGCTGGTTCATAATTTTACACCAATGCACTTCAATTGTGACTTAAATTTTCCTGTTTGTATTCCTGGGGATAACAGAGGATTCATAATTATCTGTTGATATGAATTGAATTGTGAATCCATGAAAGATTTTTTATTTTATCTTATCCTTTTGTAGCTGTTACTTTATTCTAGCCAGATAATTTGGGCTATAAACCACAGATACTTGATAGAAATGTTTTACAAAATACTTTTTAAAATGTATTTTGATAATAGGAAAGCAAAAATGTTTAAAACTTTAAAGGTTTTAATAATTTTTTTAAAGACTAGAGCAAAGTCAAGAGTGATTTCTTTAAGTGACTTTTTTTCTTAAAATGTACTGTAATTTTGTTTTCCATCATGCCTGAAATTATCAGCAAAGAATCACTTTGGATTATTTTATCAGGTCTTAAAATCTAATGCTTCATGATGATTCTCTATGTAAAAAATGAAGTTATTACAGCAGGAAGTAGTGGTGGTAACTCATACAGTATTTTTTCCCTCACCCACTCTTCTAAAGTAGTGCTTAGGACCACTAGGTTATTTTGACTGTATGACCATACATTTTCATTTACACATTAATTCTCAGATTACACCACAAACTATGTAATTATTAAGTAACATTTTATAGCATGTGACCATAGTTAGATATTTAATCCATGTTTTTCAAGTATTCACCACAAGTGTTTCCAAACCTTGTATGAAAATCATGCTTCTAAAATATTTCTTCTTTTAAAAAAATTATGGGAAACAAGTCAGAAAAGATTTTAAAAATTATGTGCCTGAGAATGTCTTTGAAAATGCATTTCCACTCATTAGTGGAATCTAACCTACTTTTCCAGGTTACCACATTAGGATTTTATTTGAATTACTTGAAGAGAAGGAAATCCATGTGGATAAAATATTATTATAGACCCTTATTTAAAAGCCAATAACATAGTTTTCCTTACTGCAGATGATGAAGAAGTTGCACCAGCAAGAGATGTCTCACGCCACTTTGAGGACACTAGCTATGGTTATAAAGACTTCTCGAGACATGGGATGCATGTGCCAACACTGCGAGTTCAGGTAAAACTGAAGTATATATTTTACATACTACATCTAAAAAGCCATGTTGTTGTAGCTTGAGAGGGACCTGGTTTCAAGAACTCTAAAAACTAGTAAAGGGAAATTAATTTTGTAGTTCCCAAATAAGGTGTGGATCTTATTCTGAAAGTTTGTAAGGTTATTGTTTGGAGCTCAGAATACACCCATTCAAGCCTTTTATAAAAGATTTTCGCAATAGCCATAACTGATACTTAACTCAGAATACAGATAGGAAGTATGATGATGGGGACAGTATTTCAGTCTGGTTACCCTTTGACAGCATTGTTTCTCTGTAAAAAGTTAGATTCCAACTTGGAATGTCAAGAATACATTTCCTCTCTTGCAGCACCAACAAAAAGAGAACTCAACTTCACCTCAGCAGGTGTTTTTCCAAGACTTGATAGGCATCAGAGAATCCTAGTCTTTGGCATCAGTGGAAGACATAGGGAATTGGAATAGCTGGATTGAGGGCAGGGGGGAATGGCATCCATAAATCAGAGGACTGACTAGATAAAGGCACTATTTTTAGCCTTACATTTTCTTAAAAATTAGTACCCCACTGCCCTCTCTCTTGCTTGCTGTACTAAATTATTGCAAGAAAGGAAATGTACATTTTAAATGTCAGTTACTTGAATGCCTTTTAAGATTGAAATATTCCCTGAATTTAACTGAAAGCAGTGCCATTCTCTTTATAGATTGCAAAAGTCATTCACAGTTAAATATGAAAAGTTATTCTTTAGTGTTAAGAGTAAATAAGTGAAAATAATGATGCATTATTTATAAAAATACTGCTTTCCTAATATCAGATTATTGACTGTAATATACAGTAAAACTTGAATTAATTCTGCAAATTTAGAATTCATTGTAATTAGGATCACCATGGTCCTCTAGGCTTCTGTTTTTGTAGGCAATAAGAATAGCAGTGGTCCCAGTTGAGAAGCTGAGATCAGTGAGTAAACATTATTAAGCATCTGCTCTGTGCCAGGCACTGTTGCTAGGGGAAAATAAGAATAAAAGAATTCCTGTATTCTTGTTAGCTTTTATTTTACTGAAAAAGAAAAACACACCCAAGATAAATAGACCTCGATAGGTAAGTCTACATATATATCCCTATGTAGGTTATATGTAGACCAGTATTAGGGGGTTAGGGATATATGCACGCTTACACTACACATACTATATATAATCAGTAAATGCAAGATAATTTGAAAAGAGTACTGATAACTACGGGGAAAAGAAAAATCAGAGGTTCCACCTCAGTGTCGCATGGAAAAGTCAAGGATTCTGAGAGGGAGAGGTGAGGAGGAAGTGTATTATTCCCTACATGGGAGGCCACTTGAGCCGAAAAGCACAGAGCTGGGAAGTTGAACATCGACCTGAGGAAGAAGAAGTTGGCCAGTTTGGCCAGAATATAAGAGACCTAGAAGGGGAATGATGTGAAATAAATTTGGACAGGGAGGACCAAAGGATGCTTCATAAATCTGTCATGTTATTTGTTCAGCTACAGTATCACTGAAACTTGTTGAATCTTTCAACAATTATTTGTAACTATTTTAAATGAATTTACTAAATATTCTAGGTTCATGTATTTAATTAAAGTGGATTTTCTTCCTATCCTCTACCCCTTATTTCACAAGGTGACATTTTATTGTGTGTCATTCAATCAGCCAAGTGTTTTTTTGAGCACTGACCATTGCTAGCACTTTAGTTAGTTCTACGAGGATACAAAAGAAGTGGGAATCACAGTTTCCTACCTACCCCCTTGGGGAACACAGAGACAGTCTGGTGGGAGAGGACTCATGCACAGAAAGTTGGAGACCAGTATAAGACACCTTGTGGCCAAGGCTGCCAAGTTTGGTTGCAGTAGTCCAGGCAAGGGAGGATTTAGGTAGTACAAAGAAGAATAAACAAAATGAAAACTTCCCTTGAGGAGAGAATTAGCTTTCTGGAGATAAGGAAGTCCGGTAGAAAAATGGAACAGTATGAAGAATAGATTTTAATAGAAGCAAAAAGTCCCTGTTGAGTAGCTGTGAGAAACCAGAGCAGTGCCACATCAGGCAGAGCTTTGAGTGGTAAGCAGAGGACTTTATAATTGAGTACAGCAAGAAGAGAGATGGTATAGTTTCTTATACATGCTAGAAGAGGAATTTGGGGAGAATTAAGCCACTTTTCTGATGCCTCATTTTGATTTAAAAGTGAGCATGGATTCTCAAAACTACACCATCAGAATACAAGTTCTGGCAGTTTCTACCAGGCTAGGAAATCTTTAGGTATAGTCTTGATAAGGGCAGCTAGGAAGTATAGTGGATAGAGCTGCACCTAGAGACACAAAGACCTGAGTTCAAATCTGGCCTCAGACACTTACTAGCTGTGTGACCCTGGACAAGGTACTTAACTCTGTTGGCCTCAGTTTCCTCCTCTGTCATATGAGCTGGAGAAGGAAATAGCAAATCACTCCAGTATCTTTGCCAAAAAACCCCAAATGGAGTCACGAAGAGTAGAATGTGGCTGAACAACAGTAATATTCCTGACTATACTGAGAGTGCTCTCAGTGAAGGGGAGAAAGACTGATAATAGAAGATGAATTCTTTGGCCTTGGCAGCCCATGACTCTTGACAATGATGTGTGAAGGGAGTAGGGAGATTAGATGCAGAAACACCAGTTAGTAGGTGTTTAAAGAAATTTCAGTGTAATATGTAACACATAATATGTAATATGATAAGAAGCAAGATTTAGGTAGTGGTAGGAAAGATAAAGAAGGATGGAGTGAATCCAAGAGCTGTTATATGAAGAATTGGACAGTAAATCAAATATAGGGGACAGAGAGAGATGACTCAAAGGTTCTTGGCCTAGAACAGTGGAGCTCTGAAAGGAAGTTAGGAATGATAGCTGGTTTTAATGTATATAATGATTATCAGTTGAGTCTGTAACATGTTGATTTTTAGGCTGAGGTACAATATACAATAGGGTTCTGCCTCACAAGTGAAAGATCAGAGCTGGACATGGTGATTTCAAAATCAGCCACATAAAGACAATTGGATTCTACTAATGATTTTGTTAATAATAATACTGTGTTCTGATTTAAACTGGTAATGTAAAACTAGAATCATAGACTTTGTAATAATGTTCTTGTCCAAACTGTCATCTTTCACATACATGATACATTACATCTTCTGCTGTATATAGGACTATTGCTGGGAAGACCATGGCTACTCTCTGGTTAATCGTCTTTATCCAGATGTGGGACAGTTGATTGATGAAAAATTTCACATTGCTTACAATCTGACATATAATACAATGGCAATGCATAAAGATGTAGATACATCAATGCTTAGGCGTGCAATTTGGAACTATATTCACTGCATGTTTGGAATAAGGTTAGTCTCTTAAAATGTTCTTCATTTTTAAAAATAAAGTTGTTACCACATAGACTCTCCTTCCCTCTAGGTTGCCTTAAATACCTCCTTTCACAGTATTTTTAGCCCATATTTAAATATAAGGTTACACATTCTTAAATATCACTGACCTAAATGTCTCTTAAAATTTTCTCTTGAATTTTATTGAAAGTCATATGGGTGCCTTAATTTTTTTCATATTTAAAATATGGTATTTCATAGAGGTAAAAAATTACTTTCTACAACAGATTAACATTTCAGTCTTAGAGGAAATGAGGGTATAACAATACAATGGTTTGTCATTATTCAAGTGGAAATAAGTTTTCACAGTAATAAATTATACCTTTACAGCATAAAGTACAACGTCACCACTTTTAACTTCTTCTGAGTTCCTTTGATTGCATGTATAGTGGCCATTCTAACTCCTTAAGTTGGCCATCAAGCCTTCCATCAGAATAAAATCTATCAAAGTCTTGCTCCAGTCTATCATCAAACAGTGATGTTAATGGTGCGGTCAAGAACAAACTATCAGGTCCTACTAAACCAGATTTATAGTCTGTGCCAGGCAGTGGTTTGTGCCCATAATCTGAGAACTCCAGGCAGAGAGAGGCAGGAACCAGGACCAGACAAGAGTTTCAACTTCAGAGAGGGGAAGACCTCAGGCATAATTTCCAAATAAGTGGAGATTTTCTATAGTCACCTTCAATTTTTGTACTATTTCTGCTTCCTGGTACTCCCTCTTCTCTAGCCGCAGGAAGTCAGTCTCCATGCTGTCTCCTCGCTGTAAGAGAAGCTTGCAGAAAATATAGCCCTCCATCCAAGCCTGCCTTAAATCTAGTGTGTCCAGTGTTCCAAAATTGTTTTTCCTTTCTGCTGCTCACAAATAAAAATCCATGTGGTGGCAAGAAAGTCATAATGATATAATTTTTTTAAAGGGAAAACATAGGCATTAACTGTTAATTGAGTGAGTATACAATGGAGAATGCTACTCTTAACACCTTTTTTTTTCCATTTAAAACAGATATGATGACTATGACTATGGGGAAATTAATCAGCTTTTGGATCGTAGCTTTAAAGTTTATATCAAAACTGTAGTCTGCACTCCCGAGAAGGCTACGAAAAGAATGTATGATAGCTTCTGGAGGCAATTCAAGCACTCTGAGAAGGTATGTGTGCATTTTTATCTTATTCTATTGACAGATTCTAAATTACTTTTACTTATTATCTCAGGGCCCTTCAAATTCTCTAGTACTTATCACCCTTCTACCTAACCAAAAGAAAAGGTGACAGGGTAGTACGCATGCTCCTTAGGAAAGAGCAGATTAGGGCCAGAGAGTGGTTCAAGGGGGATGGCAGGGATTTGAATAGGCTATGGCCTGCTTAGGAGAGATGAAGGCAGAACTAGAGAAGAAGGGTGAGGGGTTAGTGCTAGTGTGACTTTACATTGCAGTAGCTTAGGAGGCAGGAGGAACGTTAGTATAAAATTGCCTTTACTTTGGGGGAATTAAGTAGGAACAGAAGATTCTGCCACTCTTGAAATTGTCTTAATGGAAAGTGCAGAACATCGCCTTACTTTGAATGCTGGTATTGTGTAGTTGCATCCAAAGTTGTGTTCAATCTCTAGGTATTTTATTAAACAAAAATTGAAGTTCAGAAAAGCTTTCCAAAAGAATACTAGACATAACTTTTTTGATTTGTTCTCTAGAAGAATAATACTCTATTTCATTTGGTAGCCTGGACTTAACTTCAGTTAAGTATCATGTCCACTTATAAATATAGTGAAACAAACATAAGTATCCAGATGTCCAACCTGTTAATGTGGTATTTTTTTCATATTCAGGTTCATGTTAATTTGCTTCTTATAGAAGCTCGGATGCAAGCTGAACTACTTTATGCTCTGAGAGCCATTACCCGCTATATGACCTGAAGTCTTTACTCAGTTCAGAAAGCTGATGGAATGATCAGAAGATGGTGTCTACGAGTGGGGGAGGAATGGAGCCCCAGGACCATGGGCAGATCCAGCATTCACACCTCCATTGAGCCATGATTCCTTTAGTTTCTGCTCTCTTACTGTGGGCCTGAGTGGGCAGTGCTTGACTCCTCCTCCAAGGTGAGAGCTGGGGTTCACAGGCTTCTGCTTTATTACAGTTTAAGAAGCTGTGTGACTCTCCGAGTCCCATTGCTTTTTGATAAGATAACCCAAGCCGGAGCACACAGTGATGGGACTCGATAATGCCTAAAGCTTAGTGACGCGTAAGGAATTTCAGAAGATTTTGGTGCTGCTCTTTCCGCCAGTAGAGAGAATGGGACTGGCTGCCCCAGTTAAGCTATCAGAGATACAGTGAGCACTGCTACCGTCTGAGCCTCTGTGATTTGTGTGGTTTAAAGCAAAACCTGCATATGTGTTCATTTTGAATTCAAAATTTAAAAATCTAGACAAGCCTCCCATCTCAACAATGACTGTTTTCAAAGTTACCAGTTAATTTTTTTCTTCACTATAGTTTGCTTTTAAAACTACTATATAGGACAAGTTTTATTTTAAACATTTACTTACTGTATGACATCAATTAATGCTGGCCTTCCTAAGAAGATTGAGTCCTTCACAGTGCAATCTTCCAGGACAGAGCATAAGCTACAAACACTGCTGACAGCCACGTGACATGTTTCCTTGGGTAGTTTCTGACGCTGGTGGGCAGGCAGTGTCAAGCTGGAGTTTTTTCCAGTACCTCAACTGCGAGCAGTTCTAGGGGTATTACACCTATCGCCCCCATGTTAATAGTGGTGCAGCTACTTAGATAATAAAGCTGTAAAACTTGTAGTACTGCAAAACAAATTTCATTTACAAAAAAAAAATGCTAACTTTGAAATGCAGACTGGTTTGAAAAATATATTGAAAACTTTGTATTATGGAAGCATGAACTGCTTTTAAGTCTGTCAGTATTATTGGTCTTTTTAAATAAAGGATAATTTTTTTTCTCCATTTTTATCTCACTTTATTCATTCGTTCAACAGGCAGAGCACTTTGCTAGAGAAAGATACAGAGTTAAGACATAGCCCCTGCTCTCTTGGAGCTGACAGCCTGACAGGAGGATAAGGCACAAACACATAACTTACAATACATCATATCATATAAGTGCATCAACGAGTTGCAAAACAAAATGCTGTACAAGTCTAAAGGGAATGAATGTGAATTTTAAAGAAAGAATAGGAATGCAGCAGGTGAAAAGGAATGGAGGGAAAGGGAATTGGAGCCCATCGGAGCTGGTACCATCTAGAGGACCTTGAATGCCAGACAAAGGAGTTTGAGAAATACTTGGTAGACAGTGGGCACTGATTTTTATTTTTCACATTTCATTTCCTTAAAACCATTGTTTTGAGTCTTTCAATATTCATATGGCAAACAAGATTACTGTTTCAGTGGTACTGTGCACACTTCCATTAACAGCCAGTTGCAGATGAATTTTTCCTTTCTGATAGTAATAAATCAGGCCCAGAATAAAAAGCTGCAACATTTTAGTGAAATCAGGTACATGCGCACCTTTGTGATGATGTCAAAATTCTTTTCTTTGGGAATTATTCTTGGGTTGTCTGAAATGAACCTTTGCTTGCTATATATTTTTAAAAGCTAAAAATAAAACTGTTAGGAACAAAAATAAAGCCAACATCAATCAGATCTGTACAAGAAAGTTCAATGTCAGTTATGTTGTAGCCCTCTATCAAGAAACAACAATTCCATGTTCAGAGAGTACCCATATAGGAAGGCAGTATATGTTCTGGGGCAGATGTCCATGCCCTCAGTGGGGCTTACAGCAAGATACACTGATGACACAAAATGTAAAAACAAAACAAAATACACAAGTACATTATCAGAGAATTCGGTTTTAAGATTTAAGTGTAGAGATCATCTTTTTACATTTATCAGCAGAAAGATCCTTGTGTGTTTCCAGGTAAGCCTATTTTCAGTAGGTCCTGCCTATTTAACCTTCCTTCAGTTGGCTATTGCAAGTAAAATATCCGTGGAAAGACAAACTAGCTAGTTTGTTTTACCAGTTTTTATATTCCCTACCTCATCCTTTAACCCCAGAAAATTACTAGTGAAGAGAGAAAACGTTTTTGAGCCTTAGCTTAGGCAACAAAAGAATACAAGGCTGAATAATGGAGAGTCAACTGCTTCATCCACTTTGCTTTAAGCAACGTATTTGAAAATTTGACTTAATATCTGAATTTCTCTATCTTACCATTAATCTCAAATGTATTCATTACCTGAACAGTATGTGCAATATGAAATAAAAAATATATATATCACAAGTTCTTCTTGTTACACAGTAATAGTTTTCCCCAAACTAAACATAGGATTTCTAATGTTACTGTAATCTAATAGTAACCAGACAAAACTGGGAGAGGGAAAAACAGCTTTCAGCCCAAGAGAGTATCCTAAACACAGAAAAGGTTTTTCTTCCAAGATAACCATGGAAAGACCATTTCTGAGGTTTTTTTGGGAAAAAAGATATGTGAAATCTCTTAATTTTCCATTTGTCATAATATCAAAGCCAGGTAAGTGACTAAGTTAAGTTTTTCAACGTAAAGGGCAATGATAGTCCTTGTTTTAACTTGAGCCAATTATTAAATTCCAAGGGAATTTAATTCTTCTAGTTGTTTAGACGATTCAGGAAGGTTACTAAAAATAATCAGACTAGTAAATAGAAATGCTTTCCTACATCATCATGGTTCTTGTCAAAGTTTGTCTACACATGGCACAAGGGAAAAAGGGTCAGTGGAGGGCAAAAATTGACTCTTTACACTTGGTCCTTTTTTCTTGCTGTGTTTTTTAAGCCTGGCCCAACACTCATATGAATTTAATAGTTTTTACCTTGAGATTTATGAACCTAGGAAGAAATTCTTAGCAGTAAAATAATGATTATGTAAAAAAATAAAATACTGCCATTTGGGGAAAAAAATCTGAAAACTGTATGCCATTTTAAGAGTTCTTTGTTAAAGGAGACTTCCTTCATGGAAGACTGGCCTCTGGAATGTTCTGGAAGGGACAAACGCAAACTCTGGCCAAATTATTTGACACCAGAGTACAGTAAGGCTCAAAAACAGCTACCTGTGTCACACCGAGTAGAACATCAGAGTCGCAGAGGTGGAGGGATCTTCAAAAGAATCTAGTCTAAGCTCCCCCCACCATACACACACACACATCCTTTTTTTAAACAGACGATGAAACGAAGACCCAGAGGATACCATGACTTGTCCAACATCACCCAGATTGTTGGTAGAGCCATGACTGCCAAATTAGGTCAGACACAGACTAAATAGTCTTCCATTGATTTAAGTTCTACCATAATAAGACCAATACACTTCCAAAACTCTTTAGAGTCCCTCTGCACACTCCATAAAAGCCTATTCGGTGCCTGGGATCCGCGTCTGGTACCTTGTCTATCTAGAGGAACCTTGGAGCTTGAGTTCTTCCTACCAGTCCTCAGGTTCCAGTTTAGTCTAGAACAAGACATCCCCACACAAACCTGAGTCTGTCAGCCAGGCCACTGCTTGATGATCTGTTAGGGACAGGCAGAACTACAGATAAACAACTAATAAAAGAAGCTAGAATCAAACTTCATTTTCAAAGTAGTTTGATAAAAATGACTTTTCCTCTTTCTAGGACCTTTTTGTGATTAGTATTTTAAAGAAAGGGAAAAATAATATTAGTCTTGGTAGTTCTTCTGTTTTTAGCATTTAGCAAAAAAAAAAAAAAAAAAAATCTCCTACACTTCACACAAAGCAGCATGTAAGTACACCAAGTAACCCAAAGGAAAGGTTCAACTAGCCCCACGATGGATAGTCAGTGACTTAGAGCGGGCCAGAGCAAATCCAAAGCCTTCTTTTGTTACAGATCTCGCTTTAACCCTAACATGATCCCACCCTGCCTCCTCCTTATCTCCACCCCTCACAAAAAAGCCACTGTATCAGAAAATGGATTCACAGCAGAGAAAATGGGAATTAGCTAACTTGTTCATTTTAGAACGTATTGCCATTTTAGTACTACATTCAGATTTAAAGGGTCTCATCTACAATGCACATCTCATTTAGTAAGGAACAAATTAAACTGTCAAGAATTTAGATTCCAGAATGTGTGCTGTCGAAGAATTTTGAAAGACTGAAACTATTAAATCTTCAACAGAAGAATCATTTCATTAGAAAAATAATGAAAGTATTTTATCTTAAATTTCTTAGAGTAGAAAGTTTATAACAACTTACACATTCACTTTTTATAATATACTGATTACAATGGGAACTGTTCATTGCATTTAAGTCTATTCTCTAAAAATCAGTATCTGAGGATAAATGAATTGTTCCATATTTATTCATGAAAAAGTGTTTGAATTTATTACTTTTTTATGAAAAGACCCGACTTGAATTCATCTTTATATTGTTAATCACCTACCAGACTTTTACCATATTAAAAAGAAGGAATAGGTAGAGGTTCAAGGAAGGTGTGGTGACTCTGAATACGTTTAAGAAGTTGCTGTGCCACAGGCTTGAATTCTGTTTCCCAATAAAGTTTGTGATAGTCTCTTAAGTCTCTGTCAAAACTATAATCCAATGCTAGTTCTTCATCTGTAAACAGAAAAAAACAAGTAGTAGCCATGACAAGTTCATGTCGAATTATGACTTGCTTTGGGAATCTAAAACAATCAATCATGCATTGCTTTTGTCCAAGTTTTCATGTTTGGAATTAAAAATGAAGAGTTGACTATCCCCTTCTTTTCCTACCTGCTTCTGACTTTTCTTTGTTAAGGACCCATCTAAATATCTCCAGGCTCTTGCTTGGAAGGAGACTTAGAGGGCATCAAGGCACATCACTTACCAAATCATGTAATAATAAGACGGGCTGATGTTTGTAGAGGCTAAGGTTTATAAAGCACTTTGGATACATAACCTTATTCAATCCTCACAACTCGACCAGTTAGATACTTAACTATGTGCATGATTAGAGAAGGAAATGGCAAACAAGAAAACCCCAAATGGGGTGATGAAGAGTCCAACTTAACAACCCACCAATGTGCCCCATCATCTTGGGTTATTTCTATGCACTATCATCTTGAACTTCACATATGAGCAGTCTCAAAGAGGGTAAGTGATCTGGTGATCCAAACAGTGAATGTGGGCAGGTATCACCTGACCAACAAATCCAACACACATTCTACACTCCCACACTGCTTCCTCAATAAAGAAGATGGTACCTTTACAACAGACAAACAGGAGAAACAGCTCAAATTTGACTGTATTCTCTGAAACCAAACCTTTCCTGGCTTGTACCTAATAAGGCTTCAACAGGAAGATAACTCTACACGGACTGAAATTCTGGGGTGTGACTGAGATAAAATCGAATCCACACATTATATAGAAAAGTAATCACTTTTAAAGTGCCAAGGTATACCTTTGTTTACTTAATCTAGGATCAAGGAACGCTGAAAGCTTAAAACCTCAAGTAGTAATAAAAAGATAAGTGTGACTGCTCAGACAAGGTTATCTGAAGCATTTCTTGGCTCACTTTCAAGACTAGCATTAGCATTTCCACCTGCTTAAATGAAACATCTTCTCTCCATTTTTGAAGACTTGAGAAAAATTCTTTAAATTTTTTTTTAAATTTTCATTTCCTGGGGGAGTGACTTGAAATCAATTACAGTAACACTTTACTAAATAAAGGCTAGGTAACCTGGGGGAATAGACCTATGGGCCTGAAGTCAGGAAGACCTGAGTTCAAATTCAGCCTTAGATATATTAAGTGGGTGACCCTGGGTAAGTCACTTGACTCTGCTTGCCTCAGTTGCAGCATCTGCAAAATGAGCTGGAGAAGGAAACGGCGAACGACTGCAGTATCTTTGCCAAGAAAACCCCACAGGCGGTATGAGCCACAGGGGCACCAAGAATCAAAAACAACAATAAGCTGGGCTGAACAGTCATTCAGTCTTAACGAAACTTCTGTAATTCCTTTCGTCTTCCCCTCTGCCCATCGAAACCTTACCTTTCCTGCTGGGGACCCTTCCTCTGGCTAACACTAATCTCTTCCTCCTTTGAAGTGCTGTTGCACCAATTTCCTACTCTTCAAGACCTTCAATCTTCTCTAGTTGTCACATATGTTAGTTCTGTCTCTTCTTTCCTGGAGGATATGAGTAGCTAGTGATCTGTCTTTCCAGACCATATCATATCACTTAAAAAAAAAATAGTCCCAGTTTTCATGACTTGTCTTCTAAAGTATATGTGTAACGGAGTTTAAAAGTCAAAATGCATTTTCTCATAGAAATAACACTAAATGGGGGGCGGAGCCAAGATGGCGGAGTAGAAGGAAGCACGTTTACGAGCTCCGAAACCAAAGCCCATAGAATTAATAGAGTCCCCCATAACTTCTGGGTCAATACAAGGTGTGCAGAAGCAGAGTGGAAGAGATTTCCGTTCCAGGGAGCCCTGGAGACCCATCCCCAGAGTCCGGCACGCCCTGGAAAGTGGACCCCACCCCCAGCGCTGCCCTGGCCGCGGCCCCAGAGAAGCTGATCCAAGCAGGCTTCAGAGACGGAAGCTCCGGCAGCCGGGAAAGTCCCTCCGCCCACAGAAGCTACAGGTCAGTGAGAGAGAAGGCCGGGCTGGAGGAGAGGGGGAGCAGGGCGTCTCCGTGACTCGGGCCCCCTCGGGAGGAAGCAGCGGCGGCAGAGACGGGGGCAGGAAGCGGCGGAGGCAGAGGTGTGGGCGACGGCTGAGGTGGCAGCGGCCCAGGACTCAGGAATCCCCCAACAGCAGGCAGGATCTTCATTACGGAAGATTCCCGCATAAAACTTGACGGAGCTGAGCCCGGGAGACGGCCCTGCCCCCACCCCGCTCTATTACTGAAGGCTTCTGCTCAAAGCCCCCAAGGGAACTGAGATTGGGAGGCGGGCCCCCCCACCCCGCCCCCACCTGCTCCATTCCTGAAAGTCTCTGCATAAAGCCCCTGAGGGATCAGAGTCTGGGAGGCGGCCCTGCCCCCACCCCAGCACCTGAACTAAAGCTCCCTGATTGACAGCCGGCAGGAGGAAAGCCCATTTAAATCTCAGAGGCCAAGCACTAGCTGGGCGGATCCAGGCGGGGGTGGAAAGGAATCTCAGAAGTCAAGTAACTGGCTGGGAAAATGTCTAGAAAAGGGAAGAAAAATAAGACTATAGAGAGTTTTTTCCAACAAATGCAAATGATCCCGACCTTCGGATCTGATGACGAGGACATATCCTTGCCATCAGGGAAAGACGTGGAGGGCGGGGCCTCAGTACCCCAGACACCCCCGGGGGGTGGCGGGTGGGCTCAGGCCCTGGAAGAGCTCAAAAAGGATTTTGAAAAGCAAGTTAGACAGGTGGAGGAAAAACTGGGAAGAGAAATGAGAGAGATACAAGAAAAGTATGAAAAACAGGTCAATACCTTGGTAAAGGAGACCCAAAAAAATGCTGAGGAAATTAACACCTTGAAAAATAGGCTCACTCAATTGGCAAAGGAGGTTCAAAAAGCCAATGAGGAGAAGAATGCTTTCAAAAGCAGAATGAGCCAAATGGAAAAAGAGGCTCAAAAGCTCCCTGAAGAGAATAGTTCTCTCAAAATTAGAATGGAACAGATGGAGTCTAATGACTTTATGAGAAACCAAGAAATCACCAAACAAAACCAAAAGAATGAAAAAATGGAAGAGAATGTGAAATATCTCATGGGAAAAACAACTGACCTGGAAAATAGATCCAGGAGACACAATTTAAAAATTATGGGACTACCTGAAAGTCATGATCAAAAAAAGAGCCTAGACATCATCTTCCATGAAATTATCAAGGAAAACTGCCCTGACATTCTAGAACCAGAGGGCAAAATAAGTATTGAAAGAATCCATCGATCACCACCTGAAAGAGATCCAAAAAGAGAAACTCCTCGGAACATTGTGGCCAAATTCCAGAACTCCCAGCTCAAGGAAAAAATCTTGCAAGCAGCTAGAAAGAAACAATTCCAGTACTGTGGAAATACAATCAGGATAACCCAAGATCTAGCAGCTTCTACATTAAGGGATAGAAGGGAGTGGAATAGGATATTCCAGAAGGCAAAGGAACTAGGACTCAAACCAAGAATCACCTACCCAGCTAAACTGAGTATAATACTTCAAGGGAAAATATGGTCTTTCAATGAAACAGAGGACTTTCAATCATTCTTAATGAAAAAACCAGAGCTGAAAAGAAAATTTGACTTTCAAACACAAGAATGAGAAGAAGCATGAAAAAGGAAACAGCAAAGAGAAGTCTTAAGGGACTTACCAGAAGTGAACTATTTACATTCATACAGGGAAAGACAATATTTCTAACTCTTAAAACTTTTCAGTATCTGGGTAGTTGGTGGGACCACACACACACATGTACACGCATGCACACACATACACACATGCATACACATACAGAGATAGAGAGCAGAGATTGAACTGAATAGGATGGGACCATACCTTAAAAGAAATTAAGGTAAATGGTGAGAGAGAAATGTAGGGGGAGGAAAGAGAGGGAAAGGGAAGGGGGTAACTATATGTCATTTAAGAGGCAGGTAGGAGTTTTTATTAGTGGAGGGGAAAAGAGGAGAGCTGAGAAAAAAAAAAAAAAAAGAAAAAAAAACCCAAGAAGTTTACCCTCATCACATTTGCCTCAAGGAAGGAGTAAAATGCACACTCATTTTGGTATGAAAACCTATCTTACAGTATAAGAAAGTGGGGGAGAAGGAGATATTGCAAGGGGGGGATGATGGAGGGGAGGGCAAAGGGAGGAGGGAGCAATTTGAAGTCAACACTTGGGGAGGGACAGGATCAAGAGACAGAAGAGAAACAATGAGGGGCAGGTTAGGAGGGATGGTAATCCAGTTAGTCTTACACAACACGACTATCAGGGAGGTCATTTGCAAAACTACACAGATATGGCCTATATTGAATTGCCTGCCTTCCCAAAGGGAATGGGTGGGGAGGGAGGGATGGGGAGAATTTGGAACTCAAAGTTTTAGGAACAACTGTTTAATATTGTTGTTGTAACTAGGAAAGAAGACATACAGTTAATGAGGAATAGAAAGTCATCTGGCCCTACAGGAGAAAAGAGAAGATGGAGACAAGAGAAGGGAGGGATGACAGAAGAGAGGGCAGATTGGAGATAGGGAAAATTAGATTGCTTGGGGTATTGGGGTGGGGGGAGGGGATAAAAGGGGAGAAAATTTGGAACCCAAAAATTTGTGAAAATGAATGTAAAAAATTAAATAAATAAATAAATAAAATTTTAAAGGGAAAAAAAAAAAAGAAATAACACTAAATGGCACTTAGACTTTTTTGGCCAGCTCATTTAACAGTTTACTTAAAACACAATAATGTATTAATAATTAGTACTACAGAAACTAACTAAATGTAAAAGACTGTATGTGTGAAACAATGTAACATTTCTAAGGGAAAATGCATTCAGACTCTAATTTGGAAAGCCAGTAATACATGACCCCACCTCTGTCTTCAAATTCCAGGTTAACTAAAGTGGGGTGGGGTGGAGACAGAAGGAAGGGGAAGATTTGATTGGTTGCTTTGGGGAATGAGGGTAAAGAGTTATCAGATGAGGGTCTTCTGCCAGTGTAAATCCTTGGGGTACTTCAACCTGGATTAAAGAGTCATTCACTTTAGATTTCACAAGACTAAGCAATTTCAAATATTCCTAAGGACTTTGGAGAATTGTTTCTTCATTTAACCAAAGGCAACAAGAAACATCATTGCTTCTAGGCCTGAAATACTCAAGATGGGAAAGAGTAAACAGATGGTGACATCCAACAGATAAATAGACGGCTAGATTTTTGTTGTTCAGTGGTATCTAATTCTTTGTGACATCCAACAGATAAATAGACGGCTAGATTTTTGTTGTTCATTCTTTGTCATACTGTAGACCGTACTGTCCATGGAGTTTTCTTTTGCAAAGATACTGGAACGGCTTTCCATGTTCTTCTCCAGTGAAAGAAGCAAAAGTTAGTTGATGACTCAGATGTCTCCCTCTGGCTTTCTTTAAAAAACATTATTAGAAGATGAAGTAGAGATAGCCAGAATTAAATGACATTATTTAAAAAAACTCTAAAAATGACTACAGATCAGCACTCTCTTCAGAATAAGCTCTCTGAAGTGTAATCAGATCGTCAATGTTAGGGTCAAGGTCAAAGTAAATACCAAATTTTAAGGAAGATTAAAGACCAGAAGACAACAATGGGACTACAGAAGGTCTAATCTGACACGTTTGCATAAGCTGTCAATTCTAAAAAATGGAAAATGGAAACATGTAAAGGCATTTATTCTATCACTATCTCTAAGACAAATTTAACCAACATAAAAACAGTAGTTAAAACAAGGAAGCTGCAACAGGCTAAAAGCCATCTCAGCAAATACACAGTGGCAGGCAGACAGATATCTAATCTCCTTGCCAAGCAGGGAAGACATGATAAAAAAAAAGGAGGGGGGGAGTCAAACCAATCTGGAATTGAAATTAGGTAAAACACCATGGAAGAGAATTAAAGGTTACAAGTAGTATCACCTCATAAAATGGGGGAAAGAACTTGAAGAAAAGAGGAGCCTATAGAAAGATTAACATGGGATCCACCTCGGCCAGATTATCCTGCAAGCATTTACAGATGAAATCAGGACAAAAACAAATGCGAAATTAAACAAGATTGCCAGTTTTTCCATATATTTCTCCCTCTTCTCCACCATTCTGCATCTCAAAATCATTAATGTGTCATTCCTTATTCTTTCCTTTGCTAATCTCTGGAAAAAAAAAAAAAGCCAACTCTCCTCCTTAGCCTCCTTATCAAGGCCAACAGCCCTACTTGTGAAGTCCTTGATCTCCCTATTCCCCCCTCCCATCTCTTCTGGCAGCTTTTGTCTTCTTCAATCACTACCCTCAGCCATCCACCATCTTTAATATCAATGTTTCTACTGTCCCTTTTTCTACTGCCAACAAAAATATCTAAAATTCTTCCATTTTCAATAAAACCATCCCTTTATGCTCTCCTTCTATATTTCTCCTTTTCAGTGCCAAATTTCTTGGAAAATCTTCTATATTCACTGCCTCTACCCCTTCACACCCTGTTCATTTCTATTAATTTTATTTCCTTTGTATTCTGAACTGAAACATCCAAATAAAATGAGCACTCAATGTACATGGCAGAATTCTAGACATGAACACAGCCAGTCTTCATTCTGTAGAGTGTGCTTTCCTTTTTAAGCAAATGACAGATTTATAGTTTCAAAGCTGTCCTGCTTATTATCTGTGATTTCTGATTGCTTCTGGCTTTCCATCTAGTCTGATTGTTTTTCCCCTTTTCTTGTAAGCAATAGAGGAAAAATCCTATCCCTATTCTTCCTCTTCCTATGTCCTCTTTCCTTTTCTACACTGTAAAGAAAAACAACCCCTCCCCCAAAATATTCATGGTCAAGGACAATAAATTCTTATATTGGTCATATTCAAAAACGTATGTCTTCTTCTGCATCTTGAGTCAATCTCCCTATCAGAGATGAGTAGCAGCATGCTCCATCATCGCTTCTCTGGAGTCATGGTTGCTCATTGCATCAGTACAAGTTCTCAAGTCTTTCAAAGTTGTTTGTCTTTACAATGTTGTTTTTACAAACTTGTTCTCCAGGTTCCACCCACTTTCCTCAGCATCAGATCATGTAATTCTTCCTGGGCTTTTCTGAAACCATCCCCTTCCTTTGTTCTGGTGTAATATTCCATAACTCTCATGTACCATAATTTGTTTAGCCACTACCCAACTTTTAAGACACCTCCTTCATTTTCAATTCTTTGTCACTACAAAAAGAGATGTTATATTTTCGTAATTAAGGATCCTTTTTCTCTTCCTCCAGTTATGCTGGGGCATAGGCCTCGTAGTAATAGTATTTCTGGGTTAAAGAGCATGCAGCACAGTATGGTAATTTGAGGGGGGAATTGTTTTCCAGAATGGCTGAACCAATTCACAGTTCTATCAACAATGCATCATGTTTTCTGGAAGCCTCTCCAACTCTAGTCAGTTTTCTTTTTTCTCACTCAGCTTTGCCAATCTGATAAGCACAAGATGGCTATTTGTTTTAACTGGCATTTCTTTATTAGTGATTTTTCATAAGTTTGTTGAAGACTTGAGTTTTTCTTCCTTTGAAAATTACCTGTTAATATTCTCTGACCAATTATTAATTATGGAATTGCTCTTGTTCTTGAAAATTTTAATCCATTAAATATCTGGAAATGAGACTTTTATCAGAGTAACCTGCTTCAATGATTCCCCCCCCCCCAATTAACTGTTTCCTTTCTAATTTTAAGTGTACTGCTTTGTGCAAAAATTTTAAATTTCAGGTAATCAAAACAATCCATTTTATCTTCCGTAGTTCTCTAAATTCTCACTATTTCTTGTTTGATTATGACTTCTTCCCTTAGCAATAAACCTATAAGGTAATTTCTTCCTTACTCCTTACTTCCTAATTTGCTTATTATATGATTTTTTTATCTCTAAGTCACGATTAATTTAGAGCTTATCTTGATATATGGTATGAGATGACAGTCTATATCTAGATTTCTTCCAGACTGCTTCCCAGTTTTCCCGATAGTGTAATCTTTAGGCTTATCAGACGCTATACTACGAGGTCCATTTGTTTCTGTATCTTGAATAATCAATTCATTGTACAACCTCTCTATATCCTACTCACTTCTCAACTCCTTTCATTATGGAATTTCTCTCTGCAAAGTTACCAACACTCACTTAATTGCTAAAGGCAACTGTCTTTTCTCAAACTTCATCCTTTCTGATCATTCTACAGTATTGGATACAACTGCTCCCTCCTCCTGGATCCTCTTTTTTTCATGGATCTTCTTAGTTAACCTTCTACCTGGCTGGCTGTTCCTTCTTAATTTTCCTTGGTGGATCATCATCTATGATGAATCTTTATCTGTGGGTACTCCCTGGACTTCTGTCCTGAGACCTCCTCTCTCTGCAGTCCTTCTCATGGTAATTTCACCAATTCTCAAGCAGATAGCACCCAGAATTATATACAGAGCCATTTTCTCTCCTTTGAACTCCTGTCTCACATTACCTCATTAGATATTTCCAAGTAATTGTTCTATAAGCATATCACAGGGACAGCTAGGTGGCTCAGTGGATAGAGTGCTAGGCCCGAAGTTAGGAAGACTCATCTTCTTCCTGAGTTCAAATGTGGCCACTGAAACTTACTAGTTGTATGACCCCAGGCGAGTCACTTAACCCTGTTTGCCTCAGTTTCTTCATTTGTAAAATGAAATGGAAAAAGAAACAACCACTCCAGGATCTTTGCCAAGAAAGTCCCAAAGGGGTCATGAAGAATTAGACATAACTAAGCTACAAAAACTCACTAAAAACATATCACTCATGTCCAGACTGGGGCTCATTACTTCCTTCTTTCCCAACTCACCTGTCTCCCCAATTTCCCCATGTCAATCAAAGACCAGAGGGTCAAATACTGAAGATGAAGCTTCAATATTTTAGTTACATAATGAAAAGCCAGGATCCACTGGAAAAGGCCCTGATGTTGGAAGAGATTGAAGGTGAAAAGCCTTGAAAAGGGATGGCAGAGGATGAGACAGACAGAAAATGTCATGAAAGCAATGAACATGAACTTGAATAGACTTCAAGAGACAGTAGAGGACAGAACAGCCTGGCATGCTACAGTCTACAGAGTCATAAAGAGTTGGACTGAACAGCACCAAAGTACCATCTTCCTTCTAATCACAAAGATTACAATGGCGTCATTCTCAATTCTTCTCTCCATCATGCCACCAATCAAATCTTGCCAATTCTACTTCCACATTGTCTTGCATTTATCCTCTTTAGTCACACAGCCACCAGTCAAAGAAGGCCCTCACCTATCACCTCTCACTGACACAGCCTCATCATTGATCCCCCTGCTTCCAGTGTTTCAGAGTCAGAAAGAACCACTCTCTCAGCCGTGCAGCTCGCTCCCCACTACAACAAGCCTGACAACCATCCAGCCTTTCTAGAAGCCCTCCAAGGAGAGGAAATGCAAGGCAGATCATTTCACTTGGAAACAGCTCTAATTGTTGAGAAGTTTTACTGACATCAAGACTAAATTTCCTCTCTGCAATGTCCACTTCTTGCTTCTGGTTCTGCCTCCTGGGAGCAGACAGAACAAGTCTGATCCTTCTTCCACACAATAGCACGTCAGGCTATTTGAATAAGAGCATTATGTCATCTCTATGTGTCACCTTCTACATGCTCAGCATCCCTAACTCCTTCAGCTCAAGGCCCAGCACCATCTTGGCCACTCTTCTCTGGACCCTTTTGATCTCATTGATTTCCTTCCTACCTGTGGTACCCAGAACTAAGCAGAACATTCCTGTTGTGATTTGTCCACAGCAGAGTCCAAAGGGACTATCACCTCTCTATTCTTGGAAGCTATGCTTTTCTTAATGCAGCCCAAGGTGCATTGTATGGACTGCCATATTGTAATGTAGACTCAAATTTAAGGTGCAGTCCAATAAAACCCCCAGATCTTTTTCAAAGAAGACTGTTGTCTAACCATGCCTCCTGTATCATTTCCTTATAAAGCTAATTTCTGAATCCAAGTGTAAGACTATATTTATCCCTATTGAATTTGCCATTTTTAGATTGAGGCCAATGCTCTAGCCTGTAAAGATATTTATGCTTCCTGTCATCTCCTCTCCAACAGGACATCTACAAAACTGCCAAATTTATTATTACCAAAGTACAAGGATGACTGCCATTCATGCTCAAGAAACTCCAGGGGTTTCCATTGACTTTAGGATAAAATACAAGTTCTTTGGTGTGGCCTTTAAAGATCCACACAATCTGGTTCTTTTCCAGGATTTTTACACATTACTCCTTTTCAAAAACTATATTCCAGGCAAACTATCCTTGCAAATAATAATTCACGTATGGTTTTTGTACATGCCCACCACACCTGGAATGCATTCTTCACTTCCACTTCCGACAATTCTACATCCCTTAAAGGCTCGGTTCAGGTGTCACACCCTATTGGAGGCCTCTCCTGCTCTATCCACTTTAGTTCAGGAGGCCTCCCCTCCCAATATTATTTTATATTTATTTATCCATGTTCATATTTTTCACTACAGTAGAATGTAAGCTCCTTGAAGTCAGGGCTATTTATTTGCTGAATAAAACAAGGAATGAATATTAGACAAGTTAATCTAATTTTAGTTCAAAATGGGAAAATAGAAAATTGGAACAGATTAGACAGGAAGAATCAGAAATAACTGAACTCAATAACTCAGTGTATAATAATAAACCACAAACATAAATTACCTGGGAAATCTTACCTATTTGGAAAGAATTGCTGGGAAAACTGAAAAGTAGTTTACTAGAAATTAGGTTTAGACCAATATATACAATATATCACAATAAAGTGAAAATGGAACAGTTATATGAATGTTAAATATCATTAAATACAAATGCACTAAAATATAAATATATTAAATACATATTAAAGGCTATACCATTAAAAAATAGAGTACAACCACATCTGTACCTTTCACATCTATGGCTTAGAGGATAAAAGCCAAAGGATAGAGTCAGTTTTTCAAAATATAACAAAAAATTTTGATTTCATAAAACTGAAAATCTTGTACAAATAAAATTAATGAAACTAGAATAAAAAGTAACCCCATATACTAGGGGGGAAAATCTTTGTACCAAATATATCTAAGATTCTGATACAAGTCTGAGACTCAAGATATAAAGGCAACTAACAGAAATAGATAAGCCCAAAGGTCATTCCTCAAAAGTGATATAAAAAAAGATATGAAAAAACATTTCTCAAAGTAAAAATTGCAAACCATTAGCAACTACATTTAAACATTACTCCAAATAACTAATAATGATAATCAAAGCAATTCTCGAAGTTTCACCCCACAGTCAGCAAATTGACAAAGACAAACAAAACAAAACAAAAAACAAAACACCACCTAGAAATTGTCAGTGTTGGAAGGTTTTTGGAAAGAGGTATACCAATTCACTTTTGGTGGAGTTGTGAACAGTCAAAACCACTCTAGAAGGCAATCTAAAATTATATGAGGAAGGCAACTAAAATATCCATACTTTTTGACCCAAAGATTCTACTGTTAGGCATATGCCTGAAGAAGATGATTTTTACTAAGCATTTTTTGCTTAGGAAAGAACAAGAAACAAAAGTGCTGCTATTAAGTTTTCTGGTGACTGCAACTATCTAGAAAACAGACACACAAATATAAAACTGAGACCGTCCCTACTTTAAAGAGCTGACATTTTAGGTAGGCTCAACGCAATCAGAACGGTGGCCAGGAAAAGGAGTTTTGGTTTGAGGAGGCACAGAGATAGTGAGCAGAATGATGGTATAGTTAAATTTTAAAGAAAATTCCAGTAGCAATGATAGTATTCATTTGATTACTGTTTATAGAACAACAAGTAGAAAGCAGGATTTGGGGGAGATGGATGAAAAGGCAGATAGCAAGAATCCTAGATTGGTCCTGATTAGTAGCTGGATGGGATAAGTATAGGGGAAGGATAGGTTGGGGAAATCATCTTAGAATTCCAACAGTTTAAAAATTATCTTGATAGATACCTTTTTCCTAGATACAGTAAGCTTAATACTGATCTTACAAATATGATCTTCCAAATCAATTCCAGTTTTTAGTCTATTTTGTCAAAAGTTCTAGTTAGACAATATTAATATACATACTTTCTCCATTAATATACATTCTACTCCAAGGAAGTAACATAAAGCACCCAGATCAAAAAGAATAAAACCACATATACACAGACAGATAAGATACAAAAATATATTTTATACTTTAAATGTGGTGAAAAAATTACTTAAGAATGTAGAAATATTTCTTAAGAAATAATTTTAAAACCTTTAAAAAAACTATACACTGTGCCATCATTCATCCTTTTCTCTAATACAAGAATACAAATCTGGTCTACTTAGAGCAAAAGTAAAAACACAACTGGATAAGTACACCATGGCATTACAAAATTAGTTTGTAATCTTGGCTAGTTACTTTAGATAAGTATTATAAGAACATCTACAAAGAAGTATAAACAGGAGATACTGACTCAAAATTACATGATCTGAATTATATGAATTGAGTCCCAACTCTGCCACTAAATGTTTGGCTTTAGAAAAAATGCTTAACCTCAAGAGATCAAGAAGATCTTCTCATCTGCCAAATGGATGTAATGATTATGTGACCTAGAGACCTCAGAGTTGTGAAGATCAAATGAAATAATGTATGTGAAACCACTTTGAAAACTATACAATAGCATACAAATGCAAAGTTATGGCAGTACTTATGCTAATGTTTCAGATGTCCTTTCATTCTCATAGAAACACATTTGTACATCTTACACACCTCATTTCATATACCAGAATGCATCAAAGACATCATTTTTCAACATGAGTACACAGGAACTTTTGGCTCATTCACTGTAAAATCCTTACCTAAAAATGATGACAATAAGACTAAGAGTGCGTTTGTGTCCTCATCTCCAAAACACGATGAAGGATTCGGGACATTTTCACTATAATTCCATAATGTTTTACAAACCAAGCAGGCCAGCTGCCAATCTGTGGGGCCAAAGTCTCTTAAACAATCCACTAACCTGGTAAGAGAAATAGGATTCAATTCAGTTCCATTCAACAGCAATATGCCACATGCTGAGTACACGAATGGGCACACAGACCTTACTTATCCATCGGAAAACTTGAGATATGAAGAGGGTGCGGTAGGGGGAGGGGTAAACTATGTAGAGTGATTGGGGGCAGGAACCATTTAAAAATTCTGCATTTTTAAAGATAGTCATATTTATCTTTTGGTTGTATTTTAAACATATATAATTCAAGTCACATTTACTCATATTCTATTGAATAATTAGTTCACTTTTAAAATAACAATTATAATCTTTGTCTAGGAGCAAAACCTTCTGGAGTTGAAAGAGTTTGAAAGAGGAAATGGAACAACAGTTCTTTTATGTGTGAGTAAATGTGTATCTTCCACTCCCCTCGCCCTGCCTCAAAGGGTTCTCCAAAAGGGTCTGAGCAACTGGGTACTGGACCCTGAAGTTAGACTTTGATTGATCTTCATGTGGGTTCCCTTCAACATACTCGGCAAATGACACCAAAACAACACAGTCACACACACAAACACACACACACACACACACACACATATACACACACGGGGCTCACACCATCTCTCTTTTTGCACTGTTCCCACCAAGGCATGAGACATAGGGAAATCATTAACAGCACTTCCTCATGTAGAAATTGCGATCTTTCAATCTAGAATTAGTCTCTTTTAATTAAAAATGACAGAAACTGCCACTGCTTCCCTAAATGCAAAGCCCCCTCGATCTTAGAAACATCAGGTTCCTAATATGTTTTGAACTTTAACTCACTTTTTAATTCCGCCCCCTTCTTTTAGGATTACACGCTTGTCTTTGTCGACAGTGAGGTTTAGGAGAACTCCACAGGCAGAAAAGCAAACATCTTGGTGCTTAGCATCCAGCAATGCAATCATAAATTTGTAGACTGAACAGGAAAAATAAAGTGTAGAGCAAAGAGAAGAAAAACATAATAGTGAAATCTCAAGAGGACACACAGTCTCATTTTTTCAAAAAGGACAGTGGGAAGGAGAAATGCCTTGCTTAGAAGTCAGTGATGGAGCAAAATACAGAACCCAAGCCTACTGACTTAAGACATTTTTCTTAATGGGGCAATAATAAAAGTAATTAATGATAATAACAACAAAGACCACTTACATTTGCATAGCACATTGAGGTACAAAGCACTTTATATATATGGTCTTCTAACCGCATACTTGTAGGTGGACAAATGGTATGAATTAGTAAAAAGAACTTGGAATCAGCAGGTAGACAAGGAGAGATTGAAGATAAATGAAAGTGGGGCATAACAAAGGAGGGCAATCTGTTAGAGAGGACTAGAGGGCATAAAGTCACTTGTGCCTATGGATGGGTTAGCTCTGGCAAGGAGAAAGGCCACCTCTTCATGTGAGACAGGAGTAAAAGAGATGGTGGCAGAAGGCATCTGAAGTGATGAGAGATGGAGAGTGTAGAAGGGGGAGCTCTTGATGAATGACCTTAATTTTTTCAGTAAAATATGAAGCAGGGTTCTTACTTGAGGAGGGAGGAGGAAAGGAAAGAAGAAATGGAGCCACAGGAAATTTGTGGAGAAACAAAAAGGTTTGAAAGAACCACCGTGAAGGGTGGCATAGTGATTTCATTAAGGAGGTATATAAAAGGACTGCTTCGCCACAGTGACGGCTTAGCTGAAGTTATGTAATAAATCTGTGGTGGACCCAGGCAACAGAATTTGATGATTTTCTCCACCTCAGTTCATCTACATGTATACTTGGAACCTTCAAAGGCAGCAGATGTTAGCAATATTTCAAGGCCAAGACTTGGCAGGGCAGAATAAGGCAAAAGAGACTCAAGAGAATAGTGTAGAATTGAACTAGTTCACCAATGGGTCACAATGGGGACAGGGGTGATGGGCTGGTAGAGAACTGAAATATCCAGGTACTGGAAGTCATGAAACGCAGACAAATAACAGCATTTGGAGTGAAGGCGAATGGAGAGTTACTAATATAGAATGCTATGTTTTGATCAGATAAGGCAATCTCACAGTTAATTAACATGCCAGTGGTACATTTGTAAGTGATGGCAAGATCAAGAATCTGACCATCTTTGTGGTTGAGTTTGGAGTACAGTAATAGGTCTTATGAAATGAGTAGGCCAAGATATGTGACGTTAGGATATCTGAAGAAATATCAACATACATATTGAAGTCCCCCAGCATGAAAGGCAGGAGAAAAGGACTATAAATAAGGCACTTAACTGATTGAGAAAAGAAGGGGAGTGTCTAGGAGATTGGCAGATCTATATTTACCACAGATATAAATTGAAGGAAGAGAGATTCCTGAGTGGTGGAGATAGAGGACTAGCCTAGAAGAGGAATGGGGAGCAAGGAATATTACAACTAATTCACCTCCAATAAAAAGTCAGCAGGGGATGAGTGAAAATGCAGATAGCACTGGAAAGGGTAGTATAGAAGACTTTATCATTAGGAGGAAGTCAAGTCTCAGTGTAAGCCAGAAGACAGAAAGAATGAGAAAGGAAACAATTTAAGAGGAAAGCAATTTTATTGCCTATGGAGCAAGCAGGCCAGAAAGAACAATGGAAGGGGTGGGTAGCTTTGGAGTTGGGACACTGGGGTTGGAGATGAGAGGGTTTGAACGAATAAGGAATCAGGAGGTGGCAATGGGGAATGTGGTTTGGATGATGACTGAAAAGGGTCTAGAATCACTGGGAGAGGAAAGATATAATGCAGGGTGTTGTTAATCATTAAGGGAATATTTTGATAGACTTTTAATGTCCACAGCGTTTTGGCCTCAAGGTGAAGTCTCACCTATGTAAAATTTGAGAATATTGCTATACTAATCTAATTATAGGAAATACTTTTAGTATATAGCACCAAATTTATATTTTCCATTTTTACCAATATATTTTCCTGTAAAAATTTAAATTTTTGATAATTTTTATTTTGTGACTTTTATTTAGTCATTCATCTATTTATTTTTACAAACATTATCTCTTCCTCCTAACTCATTCCCCCCTTCAATGACAATAACAGAAAATAAAAGTAGTGGTCCTCCCTGACTTAATGACAACAAATGAAGAATTAATGTCAACAAATTACAGCTCTTCTCTGGGCATGAACAGTTTGTTACTAACTTGGAGAGAAAGTTGAGCCAACACACAGTCGGCAACAGTGGAGCAGAAAAGAAGTGGGCAACTCTCAGAGATTTGGTGTACAGCACTGCATCTGCTCATCTGGGTCAGAACACTTGCCAACACCAGGACTGGTTTGATGAGAATGATGGGGAAATTCAGAAGCTGCTAAATGAAAAACGAGAATTCCACAGGATTTACCAGCAGGATAGTTCATCCACCTCTAAGAAGGCAGCATTTAATTCCATCAAAACTAAAGTACAAGCAAAGTTTAGAGAGATGCAGATTCCTGGCTCAGTAAAAAGGCAGATGAAATTCAGCTTTATGCTGATAGTAACAATCCAAAGTGCTTTTTTGATTCCCTGAGAGCTATTTATGGACCAAAAACCTATGGTGCATCACAACTACTCAGTGGTGATGGAGTCACATTGATTAGTGATAAGAACATGATCCTAGAGAAATAGGCTGAAACACTTCCATAGTGTTCTCAACAGACCATTATCAATCAAGGCTGAGGCCATTGACTGTTTACCTCAGGTTGAAGTCAGTCCCTCCTTAGCTGAAGTTCCCACTGAAGCAATGGTTTTGAGGGCCATTAGGCTCCTTTCATGTGGCAAAGCACTTGGTGCTGATTCTATTCCAGCTGGGATTTGTAAGGTAGGGGGACCATTGCTCATAGAAAAGCTGACTGAAATTTTCCAGGTTATATGGGGCAAGAGTAGGTTATTCCCCAGGAGTTCAAGGATGCCTCCATTGTCCTTCTCTGTAAAGGTAAAGGGAATAGATTGTCCTGTGACAAGGGGGGTCTCTCTTAGTCACTGCTGGCAAAATTCTTGCTGCACTCCTTCTTAATAGGCTGATCCTTCACTTGGAAGATGGTCATATACCTGAGAGCTGGTGTGGCTTCAGAAAGGGCCAAGGAACAGTCAATATGGTGTTTGCTGCCTGACAACTCCCAACGTTTGCAGATCCGACCAAGGCCTTTGACACTATTAATTGTAAGTACTTATGAAAAACTGTCAGCATTTGGTTGCCCAGAGTTCATCAGTGTTGTATGTCAATTTCATGATGGCATGTTTGCCCAAGTTCTGGATAGTGAACAATGTTCTTGTGCCTTCCCAGTCATCAATGGAGTGAAACAGGGCTGTGTGCTTGTTCCAGTGCTTTTTAGAATGATGCTTTCAGCCATGTTGTCAAATACTTTCAATGAGGATACAGCATTAAGGTCAACTACCATACTGATGGTAAGTTCTTCAATTTGAAAAGGCTACAAGTCAAGACCAAAGTGGAGGGAGTGTTGGTGCATAATTTTCTGTTTGCAGATGATTGTGCACTCAATGAAGCCTCTGAAGCTGAGATACAACAAAGTATAGATCAATTCTCTGCTGCCTGTGCTAATTTTGGCCTAATAATTAACACCAAGAAAACACAGGTTCTCCATCAGCCACCACCATACCTTCCATAGGTGGAACCATCGGTTACCACAAATGGAGAAGTTTTGAATGCTGTGGTTAAGTTCACTTCCCTTGGTAGTGTACTTTCCAGGGATGTACATATTGACAATGAGGTTGACACACACATTGTCAGAGCTAGCTCAGTGTTTGGGAGGCTCCAAAGAAAAGTTTGGGAGAGAAGAGGTATTAGTCTGACGACCAAACTGAAGGTCTACGGAGCTGTTGTGCTGATCTCATTGTTATATGTTTGTGAAACGTAGACAGTCCACCAGCACCATGCCAGGAAACTGAAACGCTTCCATTTGAACTGTCTTAGGAAGATTTTGAGGATCACTTCGCAGGATAAGGTATCAGACACTGAAGTCTTTGCTCGAACTGAACTGCCAAGTATTCAAACTATGCTGCAGAGAGTGCAACTCTGATGGACTGACCATGTTGTTTGAATGCAAAATGTACACTTGCCAAAAAGACTACTTTATGGAGAACTCACATGGGGCAGGTGATCACATCATGGTCAGGAGTGATACAAGGGCCCTCTCAAGGTCTCGTTCAAGAACTCTGGATTTGATTGTGCAACATGGGAGACACTGGTACAGGACCGCTCAGCATGGTGTTCCTCCATCAGAAAGGCCACTGTGCTCTATGAGCAAAGCAGAATTGAGACAGCACAAAGGAAACGTAGGATATACAAATCTGGAGTATCCACCCCAAATATACACACGGACTATCTGTGCCCAACCTGTGGTAGAGCATTCTGAGCTCATATTGGTCTGATCAGCCACAGTCAGACTCGATGAAATTTCACTTTATCATGGTGATGTCATTTTGGTCCTCTTCGAAAATGAAGGATAACAACCAACCAACCAAGAGAAAATAAAGAAGAAATTCATAAACAAATATTCATAGTCCAGCAAAATAAATTTCCACACAGACCATGTAAAAAAAATATGTATCTAATTCTTCATTTTCAATCTATTACCTCTCTTGCAGGAGGTGGATGGCCTGTTTGCTTTCTGTGGGCTCATGATTTATCATTGCATTCAGGAGAGTTCTAAAGTCTTTCAAAGTCATTTTTCCTTCGAAAGAGACCTCATTCTTCAGGGTATTGTAGTTCTGTGGACCAATGCAGTGCCTATGGCAACCCTTGAACCCCATATCAATTTGGGTTGTTGTGAGGAAACTGTTTCTGCAAACTTTAAGGTGCTATATAAATGTAAGCTATTATCACTGTTATTATTGCTGTATACAAACACCCCATGTTGGAGCATCTTCTGTGCTCCCACTTGCCAATATATTTCAGGTCTGAGCTGAAACTCCACAATGGAGAGAAATAGTGTAAAGGAATGGAGGAAAGAAATCTTTGGGCCTGAGATGTCCAGCCTAGAGCTAGGAAAGGGACAGGGGGGAGTTCTGACTGCTACTGTGGAAGCCTTACCACTGCTCTGCCCTTCTGTATGCTTGACCCTCATCCCATCCACACCTCATAAGGGAAAGAAGAAGAAGCCTCTTTGTCTAGGAGGAGGACAGGAAAGGCTGATGTCTCTGCCACTCCTCCCCTCTCAGAATTCTGCCCTGACCACAGCTTGATTTTCAAGGGTCAGAAGAGAATCTCTAACTCGGGCCTGGGCAGTTTCAGTGAAGGTCTCAGCAAGAATGTGCCAAGCTCTGACCTAATCCCTGAAAAATCAATTCTAAAGATGAAAGAAGCATGATAACTCTGAGTAAAAGGAAGGCACTCAGAACCCAGCTTGGACTCAGACAAAATAAAGAGACCAGCAGTCAGCCAGCTGATAAACATTTATCAAGCCCCTTCTATGTGCCATGCACTTGTGTAAAGTGCTGCAGATACAAAAAAAGGTAAAAGGCAGGCAGCCTCTGCTCTCAAGGAGGTCCTAATCTACTGGAGAAGATAACATACAAACAATGATGGACAAACAAGTTATAAACAGCAGAAATTAGATCTCTTCAGCAGAAAGAAAACACTAGAGCTAATAGGAATTGGCACAGGCTTCGGGTAGAAGCTGAGATTTTTTTTTACCTGGAACTTGAAGGAAACCAGAGAAGCCAGAAAGCAGAGATGAAGAGGAAGAGCATTCCAGGCCTGGGGGTCAGTCATTGAAAAATGCCTGGGAGATGGAGTGCCTTGTTTGAGGAAAGCAAAGAGACCACTATCACTAGATCAAAGAGAATGTGGAACTGGGTGTAGAGTATAAGAAGACTGCAAAGGTTCAGGTTATGAAGAGCATTGAGTGTCCAACAGAGGATTTAATATCTGATCCTGGATTTAACAGGGAGCATCCACTGGAGTTTGTGTTGGGGACAGAGGGGTAAAGAGGAGGCAATGTGGTCAGACCTGCCAAGCCCTCACTACTAGGAAATGAGCCATAAAGCTTTGAACTTAGAAGAAAAAGTAGGATCATGGTGTGCTAAATCTCACCCAGAAACCACCTGACTAAAGCACAAGTCAAAGCTAAATCAGCGAGACATGTCTGCTAATGAACGTGCGCACTGTACTCACCGTTTTTCTGAACGATGAAGTCACAAATCTCATCATACTGGGAAAGATTGCCGAAGACTCGCACGGCCTCCAGGATCCCATCCATGTTGCTGCTCATTAGAAGCTTTAAGAGCACTGATGGTGATTGTTTCAGAAAATAAAGCAGAGGGAGTTAAGAAATGCTTCCCTTCTGTAGCCCTTGAACACCAATATCATACTAAATACAAGTAACTGAAAAGTCCAAAATGGTATGAATACCATTAATACCAAATTAAAACCACACAGTGAATTTCTATGGCAAGTGGATTTTTAGTTTTGCTCAGGAATGAATGAGGCTCTTTTTTTGCATGTTAAATGCAAAAAATACTAATGGCTTACATCTAAATAATGGAATCAAAATGTTAAAGAAGAACTAATTAACCCCAAGTGACCCAGAACTTTACATTCGGCGACGCGCAGCTTTTGGTCCTGAATGATGGAATCCTTCACTTGGTAGAAAGACAAATTGTTGATTGTTGCCGTAGCATTAATTACCAATTCCTCACATTCCTCGATTGATTTATATTCTGAAAAGAAAAAGACTCACATATGAAACCACTCGCCACAGCCCGAGGATAGAGCACATCATAACTTCAACGTCAGCCATAATCTGCACTTGAACAGTTTTATTTAGGATCTATTTTCTAAGGCTAGAATCAATCAACAGGTGTGGTGTTTTTCTTTCATTGTCTACTTTGTGCTAAGGCACCATTTCAGGCACTAGGAAAGATAACATTTAAAAAACAATAAAGATATTAATAATAATTGTTCACATTTGTATAGAGCTTTATGGGATTTCTCATATGATCCTTAACACTAATGCTGTGAGATAGGCTGGATGGGTATTATTATTTTTCAGCTCCAAAATTTTATGTCACTATCATCTGATGATCCTCCATTTTAAAGATGAGGAATTAGGGCTCAGAAAGATATATATTATCAAAGGTTCTTTAGATCTTGAGCTAGGAGAAAGTACCTCTGAAGCCATTTAGTGTAAACTCTGTCATTCTACAGATGAGGAAACTGAGACTGCGAACGAGTGACTTGACCAAGACCATGAAGAAAGTAAACGGCAGGTGGCAGGTGCAGACTCTGAACATAGGTCCTTACCACAATGTAGTATTTTTTTTTTTACTTAACCTTCCTTTGCCTGAGATGTCTGGCTTCTAAGGTCTCTTCTACCTTTCAGGCCTGCAGCTCACTACCAGCATATGGAAAATAATTTTTTCTCCCATGGCATAAGTTAAATATCTCTTCCCTAAACTAGTTTGCTTATACATTCCTTTACTGGAAATGTTAAAAAGTAATGAAATGGTAATCATAGAAAAAAGCAGCAGAAATGTAATTCTAATTTGAGCACAACGTTAAGCTTGAGAAACACAAACGGGCTGAATTTATTAGACCACTTATTCCGATGTAAACTTGTACTCTCAAATTGGCTTGTGAAATCAAATTCTAAAAGGAAGTTTAGCAAGGCTTTTATTTATTTCCTGTTCATTCCATATGAAATTCTCTGCAAAAGCTATTCTAACCCCATCACAATCACCCTCCCTTCCTACCTTGTTGAGATTGAGGCATTCCATTGAGAACTCTCTCACCCTCCCCCTCTTCTCCATCTTAAAAAAAAAAAATTCTGTCTTCACTGTACTCCTCCTTCCCTCATCTCTGAGGAAGCATGCCTGCTCCTTGTCAGGCTACCCATGTCACAGTTCTCTTGATTCTGTCCTTTCCTGCCTCCTCCAGGACCTTGTGCCATCCATTACAGGGTCACCAATCTAAAATTGGAAGGTATCTCAGAGGTCATTCTAGTTCAACCTCATTTTTACAGATGAGACAATGAGCTTCAGGGAGGTTAAGCTTTGCACAAGATCACTTGGGTACTAAGTAGAAAAGGCATTATGGTTCTTGACCATCAGAGTTAGGATACTTTCCACTATACCCCAAGTTTCCAATCTCTTGCCCATTGACTCCTTTCCATTTATCTATATACATAAGTCAGACCTCCACTAGCCTTATAAAATGTTCCACTGATTACCCTTCAGTAATAGTTCCCACCATTATAGCCCTTTAATAGCATTTCTTCACAATGACCCTAATGGTAGTGGAAGTATCATCCCCATTTCTATATGTAAAGGATGGCTGAACAAATTATGGTGTACTCTTTTTAAGGAAGGATGGAAGGGATGGTTTCAGAGAAACCTGATTACCTCGTCTGGATCAGAATCGGTGAATTCTGAAGTACCTTCCAACTCTTAAGATCTACCTTACCCCGTGTACTAATGGGAGGCAGGAATAACCACATTAAACTAACTTAACAGATGATCTGCAAACCACATCGTAGCTTCCTTCCAATCACTTAAACATCATCTTTTAGCCAAACTAACTATGGATTTTACTTCTTTTAAACCTAGGAGAGGCTGGGCGGGACACAAGGAGAGACACTGGAAACACAGTTGAGAGCCAAATGCGGGCATCTCAGACCTAACACTTACCCACAGAGTGACCATGACATCCCTTAACATTCCTAAGCCTCAGTCTCTATGTGTGTAAAATAGGTATGATGACAGTATGACTTATATCACAGGACTGTTGAGCGCAAAGGGCTTCGTAAACCTTAAAGCCCTTTGTAAATCTGAGCTCTCTTGGTTATCACTTTCTTCATATGCCTGAGGGTACAGATTAGGATAAACAGTGATAAATGTAAGTATTTACTTATATGTAACATGTCACTGAGATAGTACATATAAAAACACTTTGAAAACAAAGTACCACACGTTAGCTATTGATATAGGTAGAGCAATACAAATTCAAATTAAACGGTATATATAAGAACATCACTTTTGTTTGACAAACTTTAACCATGCAGAATTCCGAGGACAAGGATGAACTTCCACACTTTGTGTTTAATTCGGCTAGTTGTTGATTCCTATCATGGTATTTATGAGACTGTCCTCCAGTCTGAAGAAGGCTGGGGTGTGTCCTTTGAAAACAGAGGCCCACAGACAGAGCTGCATTACAAGGGACTGTTAGTCCTAATCGGGGTCCACTACACCCATGCCTCTAAAACATTAATTACGCTGGAACCAGAAGAGGCTCTTACCACCAGGAGCAGACATTCCAACCTGCCTAAAGATTGAATAAAGATAATGGAAAGAGGCCTGTTAGAAGGAGTCTCTTACCCAGGGTTGTGACAAGCAATGCCACGACTTGCTGATTTGCAGCCAAAGCTGCCCCTATACCAGGGTGAATGGATATATTGGCCAGTACTCGGATCACCTTTATAAGGACATCTTCCACCTCAGAAGGCTGCTTGCGTTTCTTGTTCTTTTCTTCTTCATCATCCACCCTTTTCATAGAATTCAAATCCATTTCATAGTAAGTATTGAATAATGATAAGAGGGTTTTGATGCAATCCTTCTCCTTAGAAAACTGTTCCCGGGCTTGATTATTTTTTGCGGTTAGGTTGCCGAGAATGAAAACAATACGAACAACTAAATCCTATAAGAAAAACAAATAACAAGGATTATATAGGTAGAAAAAAGATTGGAAAATTTATCAGGAAAAATTACAGTATTTCCCTGATTTCTCAATGTAAAACAGAACGAATCTAAATTCTTCGTATGGTATTTGATCCTCAAAGTTGGGGGTCAACTGACAGAAGAGATTAAAAGCAACTGACAAGTTGTGAAAAAGAACAAACTGATGCTATTAAAAAGTCAAGGAAAGACTAGTCAAACTAGAAAAAAAAATCACCAACTATCTTCCTTTTCTCCCAGAAAAAAGCTAGATGAACAGGATTTGGTTATTGATAGTCATGTAATTAGGTATTTAGGTTCTAAACTCATCTCTAACATATTTCTTTAATATCTAAGTTCCTATACACCCAAAGGACTATAAAAATGCGCATACCCTTTGACCCAGCAATATTGCTTCTAGGGTTATATCCCAAGGAGACCACAAAAATGAGAAAAATATCCACATGTACAAAAATATTTACAGCAGCTCTCTTTGTGGTGGCCAAGAACTGGAAATCAAGGGGATGCTCATCAATTGGGGAATGGCTGAACAAGCTGTGGTATGTGAATGTGAGAGAGTTATTGTACTGTATGAAATGATGAGGGGGGCAGTTTCAGGAGAACATCATACAAAGTAACAGTCACAGTGTACGAGAACTGTTTCTGATAGCTTTTGCCCTTCATTAAATGCAATGGCCTAAAGCATTCCGAAGGACTCTGTGTGTATTAACATATATAATATACATACATGTATACATACATACATGTATACATACATTTATAAATATGCATTTCTACAATCTGAAATTAAAATCAGCTCTATGAAATGCATCTGGAAATTTTATATATGCATGTATACATACATAACATTTATTTGTCTACTCATCTATCACCCTATTTATTTATGTAATTGATTATTTTAGGCTGTACTGAGTACAGAACTTAAATGTACAAATAATCTATGTGGTCAATACCTGATTCTACTTCAATGGGACCTTCTTCCAGGTAGTCCCAAGCATTACAGGCTAAATGAAATGTGGACCATCAGATGATTTATCAATTAAAAAAAGTAAAACTGATACTGAACTGTCTGGACTGTACATGAGATATATGCTCTTAAAACACCAATATGTGCACTTAGTAATTCTCTCAGGAAAGGGAGAGAAAGAAGTTCAATGAAGATAACTTCCTGTCCACTCTCCTCTCATGGGGAGCCTCTACCCAAATATACTGGAAAGCAAAATGATACATTGTGATGCTACATCATCATAAGAGTCAAAATATCGATGTGCATACCTGTGATACCATATCACCAACTTACCTATTTTTATCAAAATGCTAAAGCCTTCCCATCAGTCGATAAACATTTATTGAGGACCTACCTCTCTCTGTTCCAGGCACTGTGCTAAGCAATGGGGAATACAGATAAAGGCAAAAGACAGTCCATGCCCTCAAGGAGTTCACAGAGTAACGGAGAAGACAACATGCAAACATACAATCAAGCTAGATAAATTGGAAATAATCAATAGAGTGAAGGAGGTACTTGAATGACTTCCTGTAGAAGGTGGGATTTTAGTTGTTATCTTGAAAGCAGAGATGAGGAGGAAGAGAACTGTGGGCACGAGGGGCAGTCAAGGAAAATGCCCAGAGTCTGGCAATGGAGAATCTTGTGTGAGGAATAGCAAGGAAGCCAGCGTCATGAATCACAGACAAACTGGAGCTAAATAAAGTATCAAAAGACTGGGAAAGCTGGGGGGAGGAAGAAGATGGGGCAGGTTCGGAAGGCACAGCGGTGACATGATCAGACCTAAAATTCAGGAAAATCAGAACGGAATGGGGGAGAGATTTGTGGCAGGCAAACTCCAGGCTACTGCAATAGTCCGGCCATGAGATGATGAGGGCCTGAACCAGGGTGGTGGCAGTGCCAGAGGAGAGAAGGTTGCATAGATGAGATATGTTAAGAAGGTAAAACCTGGCAACAGATTAGACATGGGAGTAGGGATAAGAGAGAGTAAGGAGTCAAGAATGATTTCTAGGTTCTGAGCCTGGATGACTGGACGGATAGTAGTGAAGTTAGGAAGGAGGGAATGTAGAGGGGAGGGGAAGAGAACTTCAGTTTCAGACAGGCTGAATTTAAGATATCTGCCTGGTGGCTGTCCATGATCGAAGAGGACCAAAAATGACATCACTCTGTGGGGGGTCAATGTACAGTATATCTGCCTTTAGCTGATCAGACCCACAGAAGTTAGGAAAAGTTCTACCACAGGTGGGCACAAATAATCCCTAGGAACATTGGAAGTGGGGATGATTCTAGACTGGTGCATCTCATGTTCCTTTGGAGCTACTACTAATTCTGCCCAACAGCTGGGAGGAAAATCCAGTTTGAGAAGTACAATGGGCAGTTAAAGATGCAAGACTGAAGGGCAACAGAGAGGTTGGGCTGGGTGATCATGGGCATAAAGATGATACCTAAATCCACGGGAGCTGATGAGATGAAAATTCACATTATTCCTTTCTATTTAGTGCCATGGTTGTTAAGTGAGAAGAGAAAAAATCTTTTCTTTTTCTACAAAAGAACTTTGGACATACCATCATTTAAGAACTCTGGGCCTTTATATGGGAAAGTAAATAAATAACAAGTTCTCCAAGGAGGGGCAGTCCATTAACTCCACATTTTATGAGGCCCTAGTTCTTTGATGATGTCAGCTTCCTCTTGGGCCTAAGCATGGCCCAGATCACCAGACAAAGTACAAAGGGGAAGACAAGCTCAAGTGTACTAGGAGCTAAGGCACTCTGAGGGCCAACTTCAGATAAAAAAAGAGCACTGTATGATCAAAGTCATACTACAGATAAGTAACATAGGCAGTTGCCTAGAGCACAGCAAGGGCCATCTTAAAAATGTTACTTTCTACAAATTCGTGTGTGTGTGTGTGTGTGTGTGTGTGTGTGTGCGTGCACAGAAAATTCTATTTTCCAGAAAGATTTTAGCAATAAAGGATTGAGAGTGGGAAGGAACTTCAGAGAATATTAATGTTATCTTTTCCAACGTTGAGCTCACATCACTGCCTTACCCAGATATGTTTAATGATTTCTTACTGCCTGCTGAGTATCATGCAAGGGGCTCAAAATAGAGCTCTTGGATGATTTCAGCATCACATCCAAGGGGTTCAAAATCTGGCTAAATGCCATTTTTAAAAAAATCTTATCTCACACTATTTCCCTTGGTGTCATCTCCTGAGCACATTCCAGATTTCTTACCTCCAGGCTTTTGTTCACATCATTCTCTATCCCAGCAATACTCCAGAAACTTTCCTTGATTGCCCCAGAGGTAATGATCTCTTCCCCATCTGATTTCATCTGTATCACATTATTTAAGTACTTATCACATTTTAATATGTATTAGTCATTTATGTACATGTTTATCTCTCCTAAAAGACTGTAATTTCCTTGGGGGTAGGGATATGTCTTAAGGACCCCCTTACTACTCCCCTGCCCTTGTCTTCAGAACTTCATCTCAGACCTCTCCATTACCATAAATTCCTAAGCTTGAATTATTAAATTCCTTTCTCCGATCATAATCTCTTCTCTTTCCATCTTTTCCTTTTACACTGCAATGTTTTATTGAATTTTTATTAAAAATGGATGAATGAATTCAACAGAATCCTACAAAATCCCATTTAGATATTGTCCTCCTCTAAGCAAGAACCCTTCCAAAGGTAGGAATGATTCTCACCAGGACCATCAGTGCCACACCCAAAACAATTAATGTTGCTTCTTTCATCCTTTATGAAAAAGTAGACTACAAATTCTATAACTTTTCCTTAAATTTTTTTTCAAATTATTTGCACAGGTCAATGCACAAATTTCACAGGGATCTCAAAATTAAATCAAATCTAGAGCAAATATTTTTAACAACAAAATACCAACGAATCCTGGGGAGAGAAGGGTAAAAAGCAGACAGTCTAGTCTAACCAGTTTATATTGACTTTGCAATTTGGGTTAAAACACTATCAGCCTAGCAACAGCCATAGCCAATCAGAGCTTAGGCAAACAGTTACAATTATATTTTAAGAAGTCTGACCTCAACTGTGTATTCCAGTTACAGTCTATCAGATATTCTCTTTAGTTAAGCATATGCTGTGTTGTTAATGAGCAAACACGTTACTCAATATGACCAGGCACTAATAGGCTTTAAAAAATATTATTGAAGTGGTACAAAACAAGTGATGACTCACTGTATGACCTTGGCTAAGTCATTTAAAGTCCTTCGGGCATCAGGGTCTGCATCTGGACTGGGAGGGGTTGGGCAAGATCATCTCTGGGAGCCCTTTCAGCTCTAAGAAGATTTTTTCAGAATATAAAAAGCTTTTCTTAAGAGAATGACAATGTTCACTGTTCTGTTTTGTTTTTTCACCAAAATGGTTTGTGGTCCCAAGAGCCTGGAACCAAAAGGCTCAGTTTCTCTGATAGTCAAGAAGGTCTAGGCCCACATTCGGGGCACTGGGATCGCCCAGGATCCCAGTGGGACAGAGGGTCCTCACAACTGTTCCCAGGAGATGCACTCTCAAAGAATGAGGTAAGCAGATCCATCGTGGAAGATTCCAAAGGCAGTCTGGTCAGACAGGCTTCGCCTAAACACACAGGGCTGTGCCAGCTAGACGGTGTCATGTGGATAGTGTCCCAGGCTTGGAGTCAGAAAGACTTCTTGACTTCAAAGCTGGCCTCAGACACTCACTAGCTGTGTGACCTTGGGCAAGTCACTTACCCCTATTTGCCTCAGTTTCCTCATCTATAAAACGAGCTGGAGAAGAAAATGGCAAACTACTCCTGGATCTTTGCCAAGAAAACCCCAAAAAGAGTTTCAAAGGGTTGGACATGACTGAAGCAAATGAACAGTGACATACAGGGACTCAAGGATCTGGGAGAAGAGAGGTTCAGAAACAAAACACATTTTCTAAAAAGCTGATAGAGTGGAGTTAACCAGAGGAAACTCTACCTGGAGGTTTGTTTGTGCATCCTGTTTATGACAGAATATGCCAAGCCAACATCAGGGACTTATTCAGAAAACCAAGTCTTCCTTTAGCTTCACACCACCCACCTAACACGACCCCCTGCAGACCCTTGCTCTATAACACACAAGCCTCTAGGTCATTCTCCTTCCTTTCTCAAGGAGTTCTGTAAGTACATTCTATACCTGGCTAACAATTCTTCCTTTTCATTCCCACCTGTGTCCTCCACCACAGGATTTCAATATCCACATTGATGTTCTCTCGGAATCTTAAGTCTCCCAGTTTATCAATCACTTTAACTGTCATAACCCACATCTTTACTGACCTTTGGCTGCCCAAAGGGATGGTTACACCTTAGAACTCACCCTGTCACTGGAGACTCATTAGCTTGAACTCTTACATTCTACTCTCTGATCATAATCTCCTGTCCTGTTTCTCTTCTAACCATGATCCTCTTTTTCTCCCCTTGACAGTTTTGATGCCATGTTTAATCAATTCAACTAGACATTGTCCTTCACCCTTAGAGTCTTTGCTCCTTGTCCTGCTGCTGTCAACAACCTGCCAATCCTCAACAGCGGATCATCCCCAAAAGCTAACTGTGGCTACAGGGACTACTCCACACTCATGTTACTTAATCTTGATTGGGCTCTCACTAATGTATAGTAACTGTTGGATCCCCATTCCAAACTCCATTTTCAAGCCCCCAATGCCACCCCCTCCATAACTCTTTTTCAGAAGATGACTTTGCTTCCTACTTTACTGAGAAAATTCCATTCTGACTTCTCTACAAGACATCCCCCTTTATTATCTTCACCTCATTTATCTTCAATCTTGTCCTGTCAGCAAGCTGCTTTCCTGCTGCCTATAAACTTGCCCATGTCTCTTTCATGCTCAAAAATACCCGTCATTTAATCTCTTCATGTCTCTGGCCATCTGTCCAATTCTCTTCCTCTCTTTTGTGACTAAATTCCTTGAGGGGGCTAGCTACAATCCAAGTGCCCACTTCCCTTCTTCACTCTGTGCAGGCTGACTTCTGATTATATTCCACTGAAAAACTACTCTCTTTCTTAATGGCCAAATCTAACGGTCTCTTCTTAATCCTCATCACACTTTCTGACCTCTCTTCAGCCTTTAACATTATAGATCACTCTCTTCTCTCTAAATAACCTCATAGCTGTGTGTAAGAAATACATCTTTGTTTAATCCTTTATAATTGTTCCTTCACATTTTTATGTTTCTCTTCGCTCCTATGTTTGAACTCCAGAGTTTCTCTGCAGCTCTGGTCTATTCATCAGAGGTACTTGGAAGTCCTCTATTTTATTAAAAATCCATTCCCCTCCCCCCCATGGTATTATACTCAGTTTTGCTGGGTAATTTATTCTTAGCTGTAAGTTCTTGTCTTTAGTCTTCTGAATATCATATTCCAAGCTCTCTGCTCCTAAAGAATGATGGCTGCTAAATTACGTGTGATCCTGAGTGTGGCTCTTCGGTATCTTAATTCTTTCTTTCCAGCTGATTGCAGCATTTTTTTCTTTGATTTGGAAAAACTGAATTTTGACTATGATGTTCCTGAAAGTTTTCATTTTGGAGTTTCTTTTAGGAGGTGACCAGTGGGGTTCCATTTCCACTCTGTCATCTGGTTCTAAGAGATCTGGGTAGTTTTCTCTTAAGACGCTTAAAAACAGGAGGCCTAGATTCTTTTTTGGTCACGGCCAATAATTCTTAAATTTTTTTCTCCTCTATCTGTGTTCCAGGGGAGTTGGTTTTGCTATAAGATACCTAACATCCTCTATTTTTTTCAGCCTTTTGACTTTAATATTTCTTGTTACTTCATGGAGTCACTCGTTTTAATTTGGTCCATTCTAATTTTCAGGGAGTTCCTTACTTAGTAAAGTTTTATACATCCTGTTCTAAGCTGTTAATTCCCTTTCCAGTTACCTTTTGCAGAGTTCTCATTTCTTTTCCATTTTCCCCCTCAAGAATCCTAATTCAATTTGTAGAAGAAAAACATTTTTAACTCTTTAATAAAACTCTTGCTATCAACTGGGGAATGGCTGAACAAGTTGTGGTATATGAATGTCATGGAATACTATTGTGCTATGAGAAATGATGAACAGGAAGACTTCAGAGAGGCCTAGAAGGACTTATACAAACTCATGTTGAGTGAAAGGAGCAGAACAAGGAGATCACTGCACACAGTAAGAACCACAGTGTACAAAGAATTTTCCTGGTAGACTTAGTCCTTCACAGCAACGCAAGGACCTAAAACATGTCCAAAGGACTCTAAGCAAAATGCCATACACATCCAGAGAAAGAACTACGGAATTGGAACACAGAATGAAGCAGAATATTTTCTCTTGTGTTATGTTTTGTTATGTTTGGGTTTTTCTCATGGTTTCTCCTATTCATTTTAATTCTTCTATGCAACACAACTAATGTGAAAACGTGTTTAATATGAATGTATGTATAGCACCCATGTAAGATTGCATGCCATCTTGGGAAGGGAGAGGGAAGGGATATAGGGGGAGAAATCTAAGACTCATGAAAGTGATTGTAGAAAACTGAAAACAAATAAATTAATAATTTAAAAAAACCTCTTGCTTCATCTCTTCCAGGAATTCTAATAGAGTATGCTCCCAATCTGTGCACTCTGAGGCGTTGCTTGTAGATATTTTGGAGTCATTCTCCTCATCCATGTTTGTCTCTTGAGCATCCCTGACTCAACCATAGCTCATTATGGGGGGGGGTCTTTTTCTTTATCTGTTTTCCCATTCTTCCAGCCTACTTCCCAACTTCAGACTTGAGATTAGGTCTGGGCTCAGCTTTACTTCTGGAGGGAAGGTCTGGGCTAGTCCTGTTGTTGGTTTCTTGAGATATTGAGTGTGGCTACTCTGGGATCTTGGGGGACAGGACAAGGATCTGAAAGCTTTCAGTGTTCACAAAGTGGTGTGAGCTAAGGTAAAATTTGACTACTGTTCCCCTGGTCTGAGTTCTGGCAGTTCCTGACCTTGAGTGTGGGTCTGAGCAAATATAAACTGTTTCTGGAGTCAGCCTTATCAGCCAAGTGCTGGTTCATAGTGGCAGAACTGTAGGCTCCCTTTTGGTCTGAAGAGTCCTGCCTTGGCTATTCCTCTGCAGGCTGAGCTAGATGCTGGCAATACACCTCACTCTGATTTTGGGGTCTGAGACACACTGCTGCTGTTGACTTCTGAACTTCCTCCTTTCTCAGAATGCTACCTAGGACTGCTATCTGGGAATATCTCTTTCTTGTACTTCTCACTCCATCTGGGATCTATAACCCAGAATTGGATAGTGGGAGAGAAAGTTATCATTTAACACCTATCTCCTGAGCAGTGCTCTGGTCTAGAACTGGGGGTGGACCAGACTGGGACCCCCCTTCTTGCCCTGGTGTACAGCTTCTCCCTAGGTACTATAACACTCCATGTACTGTGTATTCCTGGCCCACTCCAAGGTCTCTCTAAACTAATCTGGGCTAAAGGGCTTATCGTGCCTTTTTTTCTGGATTTTCCCATCCAGATGCAATCTGGCACATTTTTCTAGATCTGTTTGGAAGGGTTTGTGAATAGGAACTCCTATTCACATGACCTCCTACCACTCTGTCATCTGGCCTCTCCTCATTCTTTTCTCCATTCTCTGAACAAGAGACAAACCTTCCTCTTTTAATGGCTAACATCTCTCCTTGTGTTCTTGATTCCACATAACTCCATACTTTTCTTCTCCTACAGGAATTTCACAAATCATTCTTATTCTGCCTACTTGTCTCTCTGTCTCTTTATCAGTCTCTCATATACACACACACATACGTACTGTCAACTTATTTCCCCTTTCTAGGTTCTTCCACGAAGCTTTCAAACATGCACAGGTCTCCTCATTCGTAAAACAACTTGTTTCACTCTAATCTACTCATTCTCCCATATCTTTCTCCTCCCTTTCACTACCAAATTCTTAGACTATACTACGCTAATTTTCTTATCACCCATTCATTTCTCAACCTTTGCAATACAACTTTTTACCCCACCATTCTACAGAAACCAACCCCTCCCAAGTTACTGGTTACCTCTTAATGGCTAAATCCAATGATCTTTTCTTAATTCTCAGAATCCCTGACCTACATATGGCAAGTGAAATTGTTGGCCAACCTTTCTTCCTAGATCCTCTCCCTTCTTTCTACTCCTACACTCTTGGCTGAGCTTATGCTACCTCCCACTTATCCATTTAGCCCTTTGCTAAATCATCAGATTATTTCCCCCCTCCAAACCAGAAGTGTTTGTCAAGGCTTTGTCCTGGGCCTTCTTCTCTGCTCCATTTTCTTTCTCATGGTGATGTCATCTGTTCCTGAGGATTTAGTTATCACCTCTCTGTAAATAATTTCCAAATCTAAATATTTAATCCTAATGTTTTACTGGAACTCTAGTTTCACATCACTGGCTGCCTGCTATACATTTCCATACATTTCCTCAGTTTTTTAAACTCCACATATCCAAAATGGAACTCCTCATCTGACCTTCTAAGCCTTTCCTTTTTCCAAATATTTCTATTTCAGGTACCTTTGCTATTGAAGCAGTATTATATGGTGAAAAGGCTGCTGGATGTGGAGTCAACACAGATCTGTCTTCAAATCTTGTTTCAAATATTACCTAGCTGCACGACCCAGGAAAAGTACCTCTAAGAACTGCTGCCTGACTCTAAAATTGCAATAGTAACTGTACTGCCTGCAACTTAAAGACTTGTCATGAGGAACACATTTTGTAAATTTTGGGGATTTATATAAATCAAGGTACTACTGTTATAATAATTATTGTTATTAGGCATGAGAAGGGTGTGAGCCTTCAGGGAAAGTAGATTATGTTTTGTCTTCTATATTTACTAGAGCAGAAAAGTAGAATATATTTGAGAATACTTTTCAAGAGTAAAGACTAAAACTGTAAGATTTGTAGTGTTTAAAAGACAGATATTTGCATATACGCATGCACACACAGACACACACACTCCATTTAACTTGAAAATCCAGTTCCTCAGAATGCCTTGTTAATAAATATTAATTAATGAATACTAAGAAATGTGTTGCATAGTTTGAAGTTGTGAATTGAGAATCAAGATTTGATTTGTAGCCCTTTATCCCACTCTATAAAATACATCTACACTACAAATGTCCTCAGTAAGTTGTTGCTATCCAGTTGTTTTTCAGTCTTGTCAACTCTTTTGGGGTATTCTTGGCAAAGATACCAGAAAAGTTTGCCATTTCCTTCTCTGGTTCATTTTACAGATGAGGAAGCTAAGGCAAACAGTTAAGTGACTTACCCAGGGTCACACAGCTATTAAGTATCTGAGGCCAGAAGTGAACTCAGAAAGATGAGCTTTCTTGACTCCAGGCCTGGCACTCTATCCACTTTGTTACTTTATAGCAGTGTTCATAAATGGAGGCATAAAATTTAACTGATCTAGAAAAAAATAATGTACTCCATTATGAAATAATCAAACTAATTCTTCCTTTATGGATAATGGATCAATAAGAACATACATATTTAGTTATACCAACTGGAAATATGGGAGATATGTCACCCTTCTACAACCATTCTGGCCCCCATAACTCTCCTGATGCCTGCCTTAACCTTCAGGCAGGACTAGAAATGATACATTTACTCTGTCTTCCCCTCCCCACCCCCTTTCACATCCTTCTCAGGAATTGATAATCAATTCAACATTATCTCTCAGGGGCTTGACAGTCTCTATGGCTCCTATTCAGAATCCCTACTCAGAATGATTCAAAGTAATAGGCATCCAGATCAAAATCATTTTTAAAAAATCAGTTAAGCTCCAAAGAATGGCAAAGCATAAATAATGATGTTAAATACAGAAGCATCGGTGGAAAACTCTGAAGACCTTTCTTATTTAAGCAGTTTGTCTCCAATGTTGCTGTATTTAATATCACTACCACACCTTTTGTTTTGCTAAAAGATGGTGGTGGAGGGGACGCAGTTCTACAAGGTTCAACCAGTGGTTGTTTTCAAAAAGCCAGCAGTAATGCTCAGAGTTACGGGGTGGGGTGGGGAGGGAGAAGAAGCCAAGAACTGCACCATGTTCTGCAAAAGGAATAAAACTGAAAGAAAAAAGAACACCAAGGCAGGGGCCCTAATGAGGAAGCAAAGAATTTAGCCAAGCAGGAACATCTACCAACCAGGTAGGAGCCTGAGAGAGAAAAAAAGTCATATTTCTTCTGCTAGGCAAAAAGGAGAGAAGGAAAAAGAGAAGGGACTACTCTACAAAGGTTCTAAAGAAGGGACAAAGAAACCCTCCCAGACAGTATTCATTAGATCTAAAGAACATGAGGAAAAATCAAGGTCCTTATCACGGTTAGGCTTTATAACCTTGTTGCTCTCCCTTCTATCTATTTACGTATCTATCTTTACCTTCTATCTATCTATACACATATATGTTTATGTATATACACATACACACACAGGGAAGGAAGGATGAAGGGAGGGAAAAAGAGACCTTGGGGAAGTGGGGGAGAGCTAGACAGACATATGTACTATTTCTACCCAATAGAATGTAGATTTCTTGAAGGGAAAGACTATATTGGTGCCTAGCACGGTATCCACCACATGGGAGCCACTAATTAAATGCCTGCTAATTGACAGATGTCGTTAGGGAAGGATCACCTAGCTAGGCTTAAAAAGTAGTTTCTGTTCCTTTCAGTTCATGTGCTTTTCAGATATCCCACTACACATTTTCAAATCAGCACAGTTTCTACCCACAAACCCTTAACCAGAACAATCCAGTTAATCTAGGTTTTACAAAGGTTTCACAAGGTTAATCAAAGTATATAACAGAGGACTGCAGGAAGATGATTATCTTAAAAGGAGTCCCACCTAGAATTAGTCAAATACGACCTCCAAAGTTGGACTTGAGAACACAAGCCCAAAGTTTGAGAAGGATTCTGATATGGCAACAGTTCTAAAATGAAAACAAAAGACAGAATTTTAAAACAAGCTAAATAAACTATCACCTGTCATACCAAGTTGTTAATTAAGACTCAAAAATAAAATACGTCTTATGATATTTTAACTCTCCACAGGGAGAACAGGAAGAGCTCTACAGCAGTAGTCTGGATTTACAGACAAAACAACAGGACTCTCCAGATTGCCAGGGACCTTAGAACAGTCACCTAATACAAACTACACTTGGATGTGAATTGCCTCTATTAACACCCCTGACAAATAGACCTTCACCTTCTGTTTGGCCACAATGTTCCTAGGAGTTTCTCTTTTTGGATCTCTTTCAGGCAGTGATTGATGGATTCTTTCAATACTTATTTTGCCCTCTGGTTCTAGAATATCAGGGCAGTTTTCCTCGATAATTTCATGGAAGATGATGTCTAGGCTCTTTTTTTGATCATGACTTTCAGGTAGTCCCATAATTTTTAAATTGTCTCTCCTGGATCTATTTTCCAGGTCAGTTCTTTTTCCTATGAGATATTTCACATTCTCTTCCATTTTTTCATTCTTTTGGTTTTATTTGGTGATTTCTTGGTTTCTCACAAAGTCATTAGACTCCATCGGTTCCATTCTAATCTTGAGAGAACTATTAAATTCAGTGAGCTTTTGAACCTCTTTTTCCATTTGGCTAATTTTGCTTTTGAAAGCATTCTTCTCCTCATTGGCTTTTTGAACCTCTTTTGCCAATTGAGTGAGCCTATTTTTCAAGGTGTTATTTTCTTTAGCATTTTTTTGGGTCTCCTTTACCAAGGTATTGACCCGTTTTTCATGCTTTTCTTGCATCTCTCTCATTTCTCTTCCCAGTTTTTCCTCCACCTGTCTAACTTGCTTTTCAAAATCCTTTTTGAGCTCTTCCATGGCCTGAGCCCACCGGACATCCACCTGGGATGTCTGGGATAGAGAGGCCCCAACCTCCACGTCTTTCCCTGATGGTAAGAATAGTTCCTCATCATCAGAATTGAAAGGCGGGAACATCTGCACCCCATCAAAGTAGCTCTCTATGGTCTTATTTTACTTCCTTTTTCTGGGCATTTTCCCAGCCAGTTACTTGACTTCTGAGATTCCTCTGCACCCCCGCCTAGATCCGCCCAGCTAGTGCTTGGGGTCTGAGATTCAAATGGGCTTTACGCGTGGCAGGTGCGGCTTCTATTCAATGTGAGCTTAAGTTCTGGTGCTCAGGTGGGGGCAGGGCCGCCTCCCAGGCTCAGTTCCCTCAGGGGCTTTATGCAGAGACCTTCAGTAATGGAGCGGGTGGGGGCAGGGCCGTCTCCCAGGCTCAGTTCCCTCAGGGGGTTTATGCAGAGACCTTCAGTAATGGCCCTGAACTTCTGCCTGACTGCTCGGGGAGTGCCTGCCTGCTCAGGGAGTCCTGGACTGCTCAGGGAGTCCCGGGCCGCTGCTGCCTCCGCCGCTGCCTCCGCTGCTTCCTCCTGAGGGGGCCTGAGTCACGGAGACACCCCGCTCCCCTCTCGACCAGCCCAGACGTCTCTCTCACTGACCTATAGCGTCTGTAGGTGGAGGGAACTTCGAGGCTGCTGGAGATTCTGTCCCTGAAGCCTGCTCGGATCTGCTCCTCTGGGGCCGCCTGGCCTGGGCAACGCAGGGGTGGGTTCTGCTTTCCGGGGCACGATGGACCCTGGGGACAGCTCTCCAGGGCTCTCTGGAACGGAAATCTTTTCCACTGTGTTTCTGTGCTCCTTGCACTGCTCCAGAGTTCATGGGGAGTTCTTCTTGCAGGAAATATATGGGCTGTGGGTTCGGAGCTAGCATACATAAGTCTTTCTACTCCACCATCTTGGCTCCACCCCCCACCTTCTGTTTGAAGATATCCAGTGAAGAGGTACCTAATATTACGGGGGCTGCCCATTTCGTCTCTTTATATGTTAGAAAGTTTCTCCTTATATTTAGGGTAAATCTGTTTCTCTATAGCTCCCCACCCCCCAAAAGAATTATTCCTAATTATGCCATCTAAGGTCAAATAGAACAAATTTATATACTCTTCCACATGAGAATCCTTTAGATATTTAAAGACAACTGATGTCATCTCTTCCAAATCTTACCTTTTCTGACTCAACACCTCCAATACACATACCCAGTTCCCTTAACTGAAACTCATAAGATAAAATCTCAAGTCCCTTACTGTTGCCCACATTCTGGTCTGATCATTCGCTATCTGGTCAGCATCCCTCCTAAAATGTGACTCTGAGAACCAAATAATGAAGATGTAGTCTAACCAGGGCATGTCAAGTCAAGTCAGCGCATGTATTAAGCATTTAACATTTGCTAGATTCTGTGATGTAAGCAGATGAGATTACAAGTAAGGGCAAAACCAGTCTTTGAAAGCAGCACAGAGACTACTGCCTCCTACGATGGAAACCTTACAACATGCACATTAGTGATGCTGACTTTATATGATATTGTTTTATGTCTTATAAAGCACTTTATATAGTCTACTTGATCCTTACAACAAGTCTTTCAGATAATATGCCTCCATTATGGTATTAAAACAGCAAGATGCCCAAATACATCTAAAGTATGATTTGATTTACAAATAAAACAGAACACACAGTTTTTCAGAACCATTATAGAAATTATTCCCGTTAGCAAAAACAAAAACATTCCTCTACCCCACATCCTCACTCCTCCCTGTATCCTCTGCAAATCTGCATTTTACAGATTTCCAAATACACATTTTACAGATTAGAAAACTAGGGGACTTAGAAGTGATTAGACCAAGGTAAAAAGTGGCAGAACTGGAAGGGAACCCCAGATCTTCTAATTTCACATTCAAAGTTCATAACATGAAGGTGATCTAGGGAGATAATATAATTTCAGAAAATCAGATAAGATACATATAATCAACCACCTTCACATTTTGGTTTGCAACTTTTTAAAAAACATATGACAAGTTTTAAAAAATATTCATTTGACATATTTTACTCAAATGCTTTTTTTACAGTAGTGAGTACTTATAAAAGAGGGAAAACAATTCCAGAAATGAAGCAAGTTTACAGGTGCCACATATAGGCTATGTTCAGAAATTCTGATGTCATAGCCAATTGCCAGGAGTCAAAAGTAACAGCTCTGATTCTGCTTATCCCAGAAGTTATTAAAGCCTGTCTGTCAGTAAATCTGTGTCTATAGCAAATGCACACTTAGATCATAGAAATCAAGCAATACACTCATATTTGTAAATGAAAGGGAACTAGTCTACCACATTGCATTTAATTCCCTGTTTGTCAAGGCATTTGACCGAATGCTAAATTTTAGTTCTGAAACACTTTCAATGAAGCCAGATGCAATAATGAGCTTAGTCTTTTCTAATAATTTTACATAGACTTCACTTCTTAGATGAGTCCTGGATTTTGGTCAAAGTGAAGTAAAAGAAATGAAGGAGAGCAAAATCTGACATGTTTACTGATGTGAATCTCTTTTTAGAGGAGCTGGAGAAAGGTTCCTATGTAGATAAAATTCAATTCCAATTTGTAAAGGGCTGAGATGCAAATCTCTGTGGTAAACTGGTGATATACAGAGGGAAAACAGCACAGTCTCCATCCCATCAAGGAGCATATGGTCTAAAGCATGGGGTGGAAATAGGGACACAAAACCATTTATACAAGAAGTAATGATATAACTTAGAATGTAATAAATATATTGGAGAGGATACAGAGTGGGAGGGGAGTGATTGGGGGACAGAATATCACGTTTCTTGCTGAAGGGTATCATTTCTATCTGGAGATCAAAAAAAGACTACTTAAAAAACACATGCCTCTGAAAAGTTGACTAGGTTTTCCATTTTACTGATAAGTCCAATCATACTTTAAATGTACGTGGGGGTATGACTGTTTAAAGGAGACTAAAGGAATACTATAATGAAGGCAACTCAACAGGGCTTTATCCCAAGACAGCAACATGGAGGACATTTCCTTCTGCCATTTTCATGCACCCAATGGCTCGCTGTCCCTTGCTGTATACTGTGACTCCAATTCTTTGCCTAGAACCAGGCTGCTACCCTCAAGGTCCTGTCACTGTAGCAGTCCTATCCTGGGCTTCCTCCTCTGCCCAACAACAGCAACTACCAAAAAGGCACAGAATGGACTCTCTGAAGGATGGGTCACCTCCTTTCACAGCACAACAGTACCATGGTTAGCCCACCCTCTGAGGCACCACTGTGACCAATCCTACCAATGTACCAATGACCAGCGAATTGATAGACTATTGGAAGAAATGAACTACATCAATACTGATACTCTTGTGATAAAAAGAAATCATTCAACAAAATGAAGCTGCAGCAAAATGGCAGGATGGCTCAACGAGTTTTCCTGGACAAACAAACAGGAGTTAGAAGAATTGGTTTCAAATGTCTAAAGGAAATAACAAATTTCATTTCCTAGAACATCTTATATTACAATGATTGTGATAAATAGGAACAAAAAACCACTACAAAATTAACTATAGCATATGCTCCAATGTGTATTGTAAAGGATGAGCTATTGAAGCCCCAAACTGGTAAGTGGAAGAAGACACACACAACATTTAATTACCATCAAGTCCTTCAAAAGTTTAACTAGTATAAAATAGTGGCCATAACATAGAGGTCAAAGGAGCCCAGAAATTGCCTGGGCCCAAAACCAACGATCTCCTTGCCTAGTAGGGCAGTACAGGCGAGATTGGATTGTCAACTACATTTAATATACAATAAGCAGCTTCACCTTTTACCAGTTTGTTTGTTGTTTTTTTTAAAGGCATGGAAACTAAAATATTTAAAAGGCTAGGCATAAGACCTAAGAAAAAGTCACATCACCCAAAACATGCACAGATGAAAATGGCAGGAGAATAACAAATACATTAATCTGTCATCACTTCCATATTGTTCTATTCTCAGCTGTAGTACAGTGATAGACTCATTTGGACCTGAAAACCTTAATCTCTAAGTACTCTAGGAAAAAGTAAAGATGGCACAGTTTGGAAGACTAGCATGACCAAATCAATGGTACAGCAAGGGAATCAGTGCCAGAGGTTACACAGCCTTCAAAGCACTAGAGGAGGCCTTGAAGAATATCTCAGGAAGAAGGTGAACAATACTCAGAAAAGTAGCCCTCAGGAATACTTTTTAAAAATGACCCATCCCTAAGCCTACGCTTACTTTGTCATCTCTGTAAAATCTTCATGAGAAGGATCTCCTTCTGTGTTAGGAGAATTGCTGTTGGAAACATGAGGAGGAAACCAGTATTCTTTTCACAAGTGCTTCTCTGCAGCAGACCACATATAATTACATAATTGACTAAAATGTACAGAGAAAAAAGAATCTCAACTGCATTTGGAAATAACCATAAAAAATTGCATTTGATTCAGTGAAATAAAACACATACTTAAAGGCTCTCTTCCAAAGAGGAGTCTCTTTATCCACATATGTAAGATTATACAAAATAAATACAAGAACAGAGATAACTGTGCGTCAATGACTATGATTAACGGGAAGAGAAGTATAAGACCAGGAGCCACGTGCTCAGCAGAGGGGCTGCCAAAGTCATGCAGGGCCTCTTACCAAGAATACAAACCGAATACAAGCACTCATCACAGATAGGGAGACCCTCTGAGACGCTCCTACTTGCACGACTTCCTCTTCACATTCTGGAATCTAAGTAGATTGTCCTTTTCCCTGTTCCTCACAAATAGCACGCCATTTGCACATCACTGAACCTTTCCACTGGCTCTGCACTGAGCCTTCATTCTCTCTCTCATCTCCACCTATCAGAATCTCTTTTTTCTTCCAAGATGTAGCTCAAGCACTGCTTCCCATGTGAAGCTCTTCCTGATTTTCTCAAGTACTAGGGCCCTCACTTCCACACTATCTTATTTTAATTATGTATCTATTCTATTTTACTCTTATTTATTTACATTTTCATTATTCTCTTTATTCTACTTTAGCTATGTATTTATTCTATTTTATTCCTATTTATTCTCTTTATTGTTTTAACTATGTATTTATGTATGTCCTCATCTCCTTCGCTGAAATGTGAGTTTCAAAGAGGGATTGTTTCATTCTTTATTATTTGTATTGCCAAGACCTGGCATAGTGCCTGGCACACTATAGGCACTTAATCTTTGATTAAGTCTCAGAATAAGCCCTTTCTCAATGAGGAATAGCTAGATAGAGGATGGATTGGGATCTGGCAAGACTTGAGATGGAGAGAAAAATTAAGAGACTATTTAAACAGCCCTAGTGAGAGGTGATAAGGAGCTGAACTAGGGTGGTGGCTGTTTGACTGGAGAGAAGGGGAGGTGTATTTTAGAGATATTATGGAGGTATATTAGAAACAACAAATTTTGACAACTGGTTGCACATGTGGGGGCAAGTAAGAATGAAGAGTCAAAAATTATTGTGGTTGAGAATCTGGGTAACTAAGAGGATGGGTGGGGCTAGAAGCATAAACAAGGAAGCTCATAAGAGGGGTGAGTTTGGGGAGAGATAATAAGTAATTCTGTTTCAGACATGTTGACTTTGAAACACTCAATAGGGTGCCAGTGATGTAGAACTGGAACAAGAGAGAATAGGGCTAGATAGACAGATAGATCTGGGATTCATCTGCATAGAGGTGATAATTGAAGCCATGAGATGTGATGAAGTCACCAAATGAGAGAGAGCATAGAGAGGAGAGTGCTTATGTTTGGGACAGGCAAAGGAGATGGACCATGTGTTGGATCCAGAGCTAAGCAGGGGGAAGAGAGGAGACAGGAGTACCTCTGTGAAACTATGCAGTGTTTCTAATGATCTCAAGCTGTTCCCTGAAACAATGACCCATCTTCTCCACACACACTGTCTCCCAGAAATGTTATGTGTGTGTACACTTGGAACAACCCAATCTGAGAAATCAGTTAGGGATGATCCAAAAAACAATGGAGAGACATGTGCTGCAAACATGCGGCTGCAGAACATTTCTAATAATGGTCAGTGAGTGATATAAAGGTTACCTATCACAAAAAAGGAGACCCTTCATGAGGGAAGTGCATGGGGATAACAGGCTGAGGGTCTGAGCAGACTCACGCTCATAGGGTGTAAAAAAAAAACCTAGATGAAATCCCTCAGGAAGGTGGGGGTGGGGTCTGTGGAGGCTCTCTGGGGGAACAAGAATTGCACACATTGAGAAGGTATAGAGGAGTAACCATTTTCACTAATGCAGGAATACCCTCCCCTTTGATGAGAACACAGATCATAAACTAAAGAAACTTTAAAAGTTTACATTTTTACATACTAGATTTTCTTAAAACAAATTATACCTGTGGAGGGATCTTCCTCATAAAAGTCTCACTAACAAAAAACATTCTAAAAGGGGAAAAAAAAGGAACATAGTGACTATGTGAGCTTGGCTAGCTAATTCATGTGCAACAGGCCTCACAGAACACAGGAAACCCAGAGCTGAAGCTTTCTACCCAAAGGTAGATGGGGACTACTAGTACTGCAGGTACAGATCATGGAGAAGGAAATCACCTTGATTCAAGTTAAATGGTGTTTTGTTCTGTTTTGTTTTTTAAATGGACTGTCACTATTCAAATGTGGAGCAGCTATAACAGACTTGCACTGGCTACAGAAAGGCTTGCTATGACACCATTCTGGCAAAAGAAGTAGGTGATAGTCTAACATAATCCCTTTACATTTTCCCTCAGGGAGAATTGGTTATTAGGCGTAAGTCCTTTTGGGAAACAGTATGCACCATGGAGGTCAACGAGCTCAGGACCTGTTTGTTAAAATTACATGCAAAGACCTTTTCCCAAACATCTGGAAATTCTTGATAATTTGGTTCATATATTTTGTCAGACTTTTTAACCACTCTAGATAAAGATGACCCTGTGTGTCTGACTTAGTCAGTCAATCACAAAATCCCTTGAGATTTTCCAGAAAATCTACTGCCATGGCAGGAGAAAAATTATACACTTCCAGTAACCCAGTCAATAAGCACTTACTAAATGCCTACTAAGCACAAGGCACTGTGCTAAGCACTGAGGTTACAAAGAAAGGCAAAAGTCAGTCCTTGCCATCGCAGAGCTCACACACTAACGGAGGAGAAAAGAGAACAATGATATGCAATCTACATGCAGAATAAATAGGAAATAATTAACAGAGGGAAGGCATCAAGGTTAAGAGGGATTAGGAAAGCCTTCCTGTAGAAGGTGGGATCTGGGTTGAGACTTGAAGACAGCCAGGAGGCAGAGAGGAGAAGGAAGAGCTTTCTAGATCTGGGAGGGAGTCAGTGAAAAGGACCAGAGCAAAGATGGAGCTCATAGAGCAGCAGCAAGGGCAGTGTCACTGGATCTAAGAGTATTTGGAGGGTTGTAAAGTGCTAAGAAGACCTGAAAGGTAGGCAAGGGGAACTAGATTATGAAGGTCTCTGAATGTCAAAGAGAGGTGATAGGGAGCCACTGGAATGTGTTGAGTAGGATAGGGCATTTGGTGATATGGTCAGAGCTGAGTTTTAGGTAAATCATTTTGGTAGCTGAATGGAGGATGGACAGGCCTACCAGCAAGTAGGCTATTGCAATAGTTCAGGCATGAGTTGACAATGACCTGCATCCAGAGTGATGCCTATCTCATAGAAGAGAAGGGGGCAAATTTAAGAAGTGTTGCAAAGGCAAAATCAATAGGCCCTGAGACTAGATATGGGGGAGCAAGACGTAGTGAAGAGCCCAGGATGACACCGAAATTGTGAGCCTGGGAAGATGATGGTACCCACAACAGTAATAGAAAAGTTTGGAAATTGGGAGGACTTGGGGGAAAGATACTTAGCTCAGCTTTGGAAATGTTGAGTTTAAAATGTTCAGTTCAAGATATCTGAAAGACAGTTGTAGAATCATCAGCGTAGAGATGGTAATTAAATTCATGGAAGCTGATGAGATCCCCAAGTGAAATAGTACAGAGAAGAGAAAGGTGTCCAGGTCAGAGACCTATGGAACACTCAGAGTTAGAGGGCATGACCTGAATGAGGATCCAGCAAAGGAGAATGGGAAAGGGTTGTTCAGAGAGATAGGAAGAGAATTGTGAGACAGTGATGTCCTGAAAACCCAGACAGAGGAGAGTATCAAGAAGAGAATGACTGACAGTGCCAAAAGGCTGTAGAGAGGTCAAGAAAAATGAGGACTGGCAAAAGGTCTCTGGATGTGGCAATTAGGAGATGACTGGTAACTTTGGAGTCGGCAGTTTCAGCTCTCCCAAAACTCTGTTACTATATTACTATATGTTACTATATCTGTTTGAAGTTTTAGTATTAAATATGCATATAATAATGGGACCATTACTATTATGGAGGGTTGATGGCAGGAGGCAACTCATTTTACTGTTTCTAGATTTTTTTGAATTGTACTTTGTCATTATTTGTAAGCAAGGGGAGGAAGAGGTAAGGAGTAATGAGACTTTTCCCAAGTCTTAGAAGACTCCGTGGGGGTGTGCTGTTTCCTCACTTACAGCTTGAAGTAAGGAATAGGTGACTACAATTCAGTTGCCCTAAGTTGCTAAAACTAAGAACTGGGCACCATCAGTCGGTAACAAGCTGGGAGTTTTTCAGAGCTCCCCAATGATCCCCTTTCGTAACAGCTGGGAATGGATATGGCCTTAACTAAGCAGGTATAAATGTTTTAGATCAGAGACGTACTATCCCTGGCTATCTCATTTTAAGAGCGTGAAGGGGACAAGAAATCTGTAAACAATTTTAAATGAAAATATCAAGAAGAAAAAAGAATCCCACTCAATTTTCTCTGTAAAGGTGACTGCTGTCTGAACACAATCCAAAGCATCAGCACTTACTTATCTACATAGTGACCATAACTTTGATTTGTTTGATTTGTTATCAACCCGAAATTCCTTTCCCACGTCAAGGAGCCTCCAGACACTATCAGTTTGAAGCAGCTCTTAAGGTAGCACCAGGGAAAGTTTTCTTGATTATGAAATCACACACAAGTCCTATCTATGTTATAATAAACCTGCCTGCCCTATGTTCTTTGAAAACACAATGTCTGGCACATAGTAAGTACTCAAAAATGTTTATTAACTAATTATTGTTTAAATGTCTATCAACTGAGCTCAGATTAGGAAAACAGGACTGGAACACTATTAGTTATTGGTAACTTTTGAAGATCAAATCCAAGCTGTGAGCACTGAGAGCTTCAATTCTGGGATCAACAGACTCACATTTATGTTTCCCAGTTAAACCCACAATTACTGCTGGTGGCAGCAACCACTGGACAACCATTTCTCTTTCCAATTTACCCTTCACAGTCATAAGAAAGGGAAGCAACTCCTGTGGAAAAGAAGGCAGCCATTCCCACCAACTACAAACCAACTGCCACATATAAGACAATCTAGCTGAAGTAGTGTGAGCCCCTAAGAGAGAGACAGAAGGCAACAGTAAGTGCCAGGCAAGTCAAACTCTCATGTCAGCTGAGATAGTGACCCCATGTCCCCTTAAACTCAAATAGGGAAAGCCCAAGGCCCAGAACCCAAGAGCCCTGGGAAGAGAGACATTAAATAATGACATTTTCAAAAGAGGCATAAACATTTATTTTGCCACTGCACCCTAAGGCTCATGTTTTTTCATCTGTATTGCAGCCAAAACCTTCCAGGACACTGATGTAATCAGCAAACAGGAACAACTAAAGTACCACATTATCTATTGGGGATCCTTTGATTTGAATTCTGAGCAGAATTTCCATCAGGATGGTAACAAACACCACTGGCAAGCACGTATTTCCCTATTTTATATCTCACACCGATAATGAGAGGATCACTAAACAAAATTATCTCTACAGTTACATCTTTCAAGGAATCTTGTATGATTTAACTACTATATTTGCTTACATAATTCCTCACATTTTATGGAAAATGCTGAAGTAATACCCTCCCAACAACAGCAAACTCCAGTAATGCTGCCTCTCTGATACGCCTGGCTCCTGGTGGCCTACTATACTCTTCACATAGGCCTCTGAAGGTCTTGTAAAATGTGAGAAGAACTTTGTGCATTTGCTCCTGAAGTACTTTGCCCAAAAGTTTCTCTTGTTTTTTCTCCATGTACATTTCCCAAAATACCAGAATGTGAAGCAGGATGTTATCCAAAGGGAAAAACAATGATGAAGCAGGATATTATCCAATGGGAAACACAATCAGAACAAATCAAATAATGCTGGTTCCAAACATGATCTTACATAAGGTAATGAGGTAACTCTATTCTCTCAAAGAATAAAGTGAAATCAATTCAACAGCTTCTAAATGTCAAGAAAACTTCTTAGTGAGAGGTATGTAAATTGATAAGTACAGCTAAGGTTTAGAAACAAATGTCTAAAACTCTAAAACATTCCTTTCAGATGTATATAATTTTTTAAATTCCATGATTAAAAAGGCATCCCAAAAATAAATCTCTAAGGCTGAAAATGAGGTAAACAACATAGCAAACATTATTCCTGTAACTAATCCTGAGGCAGTACAGGAAAGGTTAGTGCTGTTGACATAAGTTTCTGGAGAACTAATGACAGTTTCCAAGGGCAATGATAACTAAAGCTTTTGTCTGAGAACCCAAGTGAAAAGCAGAGTATAACAAAAGCAGTTTACCTTATATTAACACATTCATATTCTTCTTTATGGTTTTTAAAAAAACTGATTTCATTTCTGCAGAGAAGAGAAAAATTATTTTCAGGTGCTTATGGTATTAATGTGGTCTCAGAAAAAAAACACAGAGGGGTCACTTTCAGTCTTTGATTTGCCTGCTGCAGATGACAAAGTCAGCCCATCAAAGAGAAAATCATATAAAGAAAAAATCTTGCATTTCCTTCTCAGAAGTATGAGGGTGAATGGGGTAGAGAGGAAATATTTGAAGAAGTAAACAATAAATAGGGTGAATGCTTCTCAGTAGCATGTAATAGCTTCATGCTATTAAATGCTAGTTTGATTTCACAGAGAAAAAGAGAAATGATTTGTTTTCTCTTTTAAGAAAAATGTCAAATGTGACCTGAAAGTTTAAAAAAAAAAGTTTAAAAAAAAAGCCTATCTCACTCCTTTAACTGATCCATGATCTCATCCACGAAGGCATTCCTTCCACTGATGCACAAACTGCAATCTATCCACACCTTTGGAATACACAAATTCTTGTCCATATCTTCTGATATAATGGAAGCCAGAGATCATTTTCTGAGTCTCTTGACAACACCTGGGTGTTGAGGCAGCAACAATCAGACTGTCTCCTACTCTCAGAAAATCCAACTCCTTTCCCAATCACAATTTCTCTCAATAGTGTCCCTCGTGCCACTTCCTGAACTCGAATCATCATTGATAATATGCTGAAGCCCATTTATGCTGCTCCCATACCTCTCCATTCCCTGTTGGTGACCCTTAGTTTTGAGTCTTTCAAGATTGGATACCCTTACTCACATCTTACTGCTATTAAGGAGATGGTTTCAGGAAGAACCTTGAGAACATTAAAAGCACAGTACAACTTCCCAAAGGCAACCCAGTCTACTTCCTTCTGTTCAACTCGGAGCCTGGTTCAGTGTTCATCAGCACTATCTGTCCAAGATATAGGTACTGACAGGCCAGTCCTATGGACTAGGTGCAATAATAAGCTCTTTGATGATGGAGATAGTACTTATTTGCTAACACACTGTGTTAGTACACGCAAAAAAAATGCTAATTGCTAGAAGGCAGGATTTCAGCAATTGGTGTGGAAAAAGCTGGTCATCTTTTATTTGACTTAGCATGTATCAACATTCTAGAAGTGCCAGAATGAGGTAGAAGGTAGGTAGTAGGTGGAGAACCCATTACAATGCCTGGTTCAATAAGCAACGATTAATCAGTGTTTGTTAACTGATAGTCTGGGCCACAGGAATAATTCTTTTAGTTCTTCCTATGTGGATAATACAATAAAACTCTTTTGTTTGATAATGGAAGCTCTGAAAAGTTCTATAATATAGTGAACACAGTATCATCCCCAAACGGGACTTCTTAGAGAACTTCACTATCTACACTATCTCTTCTATTTGGATACTGTGCTAAACATTTTGCATGCCTAGGGCAAATACACAGGGGACCAGTCATCTCTGTTTTATGCATTATTTGATATTAATAACCAAAGGATTTTCAAACAAAATTGTCCCTAACTGATTTGTTTTTCAAGAAATCTTTTAAGATTTTGTCATGCATCTTGTTGAAGAAAGCTTTTAAGGGAACACTCTGTTCTACCAAATTTAAACGCTTTTTAATCATCCAAAACAAGAATCACAGTGGGATCTTGTATCCTCTACATCTTTAAGTCATTCGTGTGACTAAAAATGAGATCTGCACCAAGTCCCAGAACACTCTAGAGTCTATTAAGTAACTCTCACATTCTCCCTCTCACATGGTCACTCAAAAGAGGTAAGTCTAGAAATCTACACCAGAAAAACCAAATGGATGATGAACGCACATTGCCCAGATAATGCAGTCTACTGAATTAGGAATTGCATTCAGACAGTGATCTGAGTCTAGAACTGAAAAGGAGGAAGAGAACAGAATGGATAGCACTGAAGAGACTATGCCATGCATGCACCCAATGATCCCAAGCTTCTCCCTGAAAAAAAGTCTATTTCATTGAAAAGACTTTAAGTGGTGCTATATGGCTGAAAATCATGAAATATCAGAGGCCATCTCAGGACTTGAAAACAGGAGACCTAAAAGGAAATGGAAAGATGCCCTATGGATATAATTAGCCTAAGAGAAATTAGTAATGATTTACAAGAAGTGGAAATAACCCTGAGATGTACCATCTCCATTATACAGATGAGAAAAATTGAGAAATAGAGAGGTTAAGTGACTTGCCTACAGTCATATAGCTATAAGTGTCTAAGGCAGGATTTGAACCTAACTCTTCCTGATTCCAGATCCAATGATTTATTCATTGAGCCACCGAGCTTTATAAAAACCACACTGAAGGATTCTAACAGAACTGCCTAACTGCAAAGGACACAAAAAGAAAGTTCTCAGCTCAGAAAAGTCTCTTATTTGTTCTTAAATCAAAGGTATGACTAATTGGTGATCCTTAACTATCAGTAATTCATTAGGTTAAACAGTGAATACCTTGCTCGTTAAGAAAAAGAGCTGTAGTGTTAATTGCACCAGCTATACCTGGCCAAAAAACCATGTCACCAGTCTTTTGATTCGCATATGCCTCATGCTGGCAAATTAATAAGATATTTTTCTATTTATTTAAAATGCCTATCATCGTTTACAAGTCTCAGAGAGCCTACACAGTCCCTGAGTTAAGTCTATAAACAACAGCTTAACTTGACAGTCCAAAAGAGTTAAGTATGGAAGTTGGTCAGACTGCATTGTTTTTTAAAAAATCCATAGGGGGCAGAGTCAAGATGGAAGAGTAGAAAGATGCACCTACTCTAGCTCTTCCCCCACAGCCCATAAAATACCTATAAAAATGACTCTCAACAAATTCTAGAGCAGCAGAAGTCATAAAACGACAGAATGAAAGAGATTTCCAGTCAAGGCAGCCTTGAAGGCCAGCAGGAAAGGTCTATTGCACTGGGCACAGAATGGAGCACAGCCCAGCCTTGGACACGCAACTTAGTACGGACAGGACCCAAGCAGCCTCAGGGGGCGGAATCCCTGGCAGCAGCTGTGGTTCCCAGATCTCTCAACCCACAAACGCCGAAGACAGCTTCAAAGGTCAGTGAGAAAGCTTTTTCACCTCGATGAAAAGGGGAACAGGGTCCTTCCCGAGCCCTTGCCCCAAGCATTGGAAAAACAACTGGCATGGAAAATACATCCAGGAGAGATAATTTAAAAATTATGGGACTACTTGAAAACCATGATCAAAAAAAAAAAAAAGCCTAGGCATCATCTTTCATGAAATTATCAAGGAAAACTGCCCTGATATACTGGAACCAGAGGGTAAAATAAATATTGAAAGAATTCACCAATCACCTCCTGAAAGAGATAGGAAAAGAAAAACTCCTAGGAATATTGTAGCCAAATTTCAGAGTTCCTAGGTCAAGGTGAAAATATTGCAAGCAGCCAGAAAGAAACAATTCAAATATTGTGGAAATGCAATCAGGATAACACAGGATCCACCAGCTTCTACATTAAGGGATCACAGGGCTTGGAATAGGATATTCCAGAAGTCAAAGGAGCTATGACTAAAACCAAGACTCACCTACCCAGCAAACTGAATATAATACTTCATGGGAAGAAATGGTCATTCCATGAAATAGAGGACTTTCAAGCATTCTTGATAAAAAGACCAGAGTTGAATAGAAAATTTGACTTTCAAACACAAGAATCGAGAGAAGCATGAAAAGGTAAACAGGAAAGAAAAATCATAAGGGACTTACTAAAGTTGAACTATTTACATGCCTACATGGAAAGATAATATTTGTAACTCTTGTGACTTTTCTCAGTATTTGGGTAGTTGGAGGGACTATACATATGTATATGTATATATAAATACACATATATACATACATATATAGATAGATAGATAGAGGGCACAGGGTGACTTGAACAGGAAGGGATTATATCTAAAAAAATAAAATTAAGGTGTGGGAGAGGAATAATTTGGGAGGAGAAAGGGAGAAACAGAATGAGGCAAATTATCTCTCATAAAAGAGGCAAGAAAAAGCTTTTTCAATGGAGGGGGAAAGGAGGGAGGTCAGAGGAAAAAAGTGAAGTTTACTCCCATCACATTTGGCTTAGGAAGGGAATAACATGCACACTCAGTTTGGTATGAAAATCTATTTTACACTGCAGGAAAGTAGGGGATGAGAGGATAAGTGGGGTTGGGGGATGGTAGAAGGGAGAGCAGATGGGAGGAGAGAGTAATAAGAAGAAATCACTCTAGGGGAGAGACAAGGTCTAAAGAGAGAATAGAATAAAGAGGGGGTAGGATAGGATGGGAGGATATATAATCAGTCTTTCACAACATGACTATTATGGAAGTTTTTAGCAAAACTACACATATATAGCTCATATTGAATTGCTTGCCTTCTCGGGGGATGGGTGGGGAGGGAGGAAGGGAGAGAAGTTGGAACTCAAAGTTTAAAGAATGAATGTTGAGAATTGTTTTTACTTGAACTGGAAAATAAGAAATACAGGTAATGGGGTATAGAAATCTATCTTTCCCTACAAGAGAGAAGATGGGGATAAAGGAAGGAAAGTATGATAGAAGGGAGAGCAGACTGGGGAAAAGGATAATTAGAGTGCATGGTGTTTCGAGGTGTGGCGGGGAGGAGAGAGACAGGGAGAAAATTTGGAACCCAAAAATCTTGTAAAAATGAATGTTGAAAACTAAAAATAAATGAATAAATTAAAATTTTAAAAAATCCATAATTACAATTTTTTTATGGATCAAAGATAGAGATAAATTTTGTTTTGAAACAAACGACAAAACAAGTTTTGCTTCGAAATCCTAAGACAAATCATATGAAGTAAACCTCTGCTGTAACACCTATGATTGAAATATCATGACACAAAAATTACCAAAAAATAAAAATTTATAACTATCTCTCATCTCCCCCATAAATCAGGAAAAGGAAGTGAATTACATAGTCTTGCATCTCCAGCATTTATTTGAATCAGAATTTGAATTATATGATAATAACACCAAAAAAAGGCCATAAATATTTAAATTGCTCTTTGGGTAAACAGAGGGACTTGGAGATTTGAAGGCTTATTCAACATATTCACTCTTCCTCTTCTTAGACAAGTTTTTCTCTATGAGAAACTCTCAGTCTTTAAAGCAATGTCAGTGAACGGCTCAAGTGTCCCAAGTATAATGGTAAATTAATGTAACTATAATAAATACCAAAGATGTGACAGAGTGGTTGTTGAAAAATGTAAGAGCACCTGAAAACTGATCAACCCAAACACAAAAGTTCAGGGGAACATTTATAAATTATGTTTTAAGTATAGTAAAAGAAATATTATTTCAATATGTGACCAAATTATCAAGAAGCATACACTCATCTTAAATATTTATAAAAATTTTCTTCATTTTACCATTACATACACACACACAAATATCAGAGAGGAAATAAGTGTGATTTTAACAGTGAACTCTCTTATGTTTACAGGGTGTGAATTTTTATTTCTAAAAACGCATGTGATAAATACTAATGCTTTTTATTTTATTATGGGGGGTAAAATTAATTTCTACATTTTCATCTGATGGCAAATATGGACTGAGTTTAGTTACATCCATCCCATAGCCAATAAAAGCAAATGCTCTCATGTTTTTGGATCACCATGCATATATCTATGACTTTCAACTTGTAAGGAAAAATCTTACCCATCTTATTGAGTAGCAAAATTTTAGCTCGAGGGAAGCTTACCAGGACAATTTTATTGTCAATCTATTATTTGTTTGATCCTCTCCCACTGAACCAAAATTTTTCTTAAAACTACCATCAAAAACTATTATCAAAACTACTATTAATATTTTCTTGCATGTTCACAAAAGAAGGTCACTCCAAATGGGCTTATAAACTTACACATAAATACAAAGACACACCATGGAATATGGAAAAGTCAGAAAGAGCAAACTAACCTGCTTCTTCTCATACTGGTTTATCAGGCGCAAAAATAAGGCATAACATCTGGAATAGTCAGCCAAGGCTGCACAGCAGTCGTGAAATGAAGAAAGTTTGCTGTATACACACCAAATGGGGAAATAAAAATGAAAAAAAAAATTTTATTCTTCTATAAAACTCAAATTTGTGTTCTGCCCACTGAGAAACTTAGATTCTAAAAGATTCATTTTCAGAGTTAAAAAATCACCTATTGTAGCTCCCCACATATAACATTCTATAGCATATATCCCACAAGGCCACATGGGAAACATTTAAAGACTATTATATAAAAGATAACTATGAAAAAGATGTGTACCCATATCTGTCTAGCAAAATTGATACTGTAAAAGGTCAAATTGCTATATTTTTAAATGTAACATTCTACTTTAATATAGCACTATGAAAACAACTGGCTCTATACCTCCTTTAAAAAAAAATTATTCAAGTCAAAGGAATTTTTGAATTTGATTTTTTTTTTTGGTCAATGATAAGGAGATTTGACTCATAAAGTATTTTATCCCACAAACACTATACAATTAAACAGGAATTCAGAGCATTTTTCTTTACTGTTTCTAATTTGTATACCCAAAATATCTTTGCAGGTCAGAGGCCTTTGATGGAAACCTGGACACCTGCAGAGGAGAGCAGGACAGGTAGCCACATAAGTCGTAATGGGTAGGGGATGCAACAAGGAACACTTTTTAATATTTTTTGGAAACACACATTTTTAATGATAAAATATTCCAATCTGGTACAAAGATATAACACTGAACAGAACGAAGAGTTGAGGTTCCTAAGACAGTAGCGGCCCCAGCTCTCCCTTGAGTCAGGGGGACAGTGGCAGAAACAATGTGGGGAAGGGAAGCACAGATTTGAAAGTAAACATCTTTTAAAAGTCAGGTTCTATAAGTCCACACTGGGGTAAGATTTTTCCATCTTTTGACAAATAAGCCATTACAGTTTTATTACAATAGATTTTACCTTCTGTCACCAAAGCACAGCTCAAACGTTATTTGTGACCATAGCATTTTTAGGGCTGGAGAAGGAAGCAAACAACTGTATCATTTGAGTTGTATTCATGTAGATAAGAGAGGATAACAACATCTGTGGTACAGGTTCAAGATCCAGGTCCCTGAGTGAAAAGTTACTCACTTATCTTTGTACTCTTGCCACATCTGTATAATATGTTTGATATAGCTGTGCTACACTGGGCCAACCAGCATCTTTCTGTGGCACCATAAGGTCCAAATAAGTGTTAGAATTTTATGTCAGCTAGAGGATTGCTCCTCTAAGTCAGAAAGAATTTTTTTTATCTTTGTGTCCCAAGTGCCTAGCTACCATAATTTGCACATAAGATGTATTGAGCAAATATCTGTTCCACTGATCTGGGATTTGAAGTTAAAAGATGCTGGATACCCACTGTCTAGACTGTACCCAAACCAAGGTCAATGGAACCAAGTGACTAGCTCACTATCTAAGGGAGGGAGTGTTTTTGAGCTTCTCAACCATCTTGAGAAGGGTGAGAAATTTATAAAATTAAAAAGATTCCATCACAAATCAATAAAGGTATTATTTTTAAAGGTTTCATTGGTGTGGAACAGAGGATAGTAGGGAAAGCACTGGTCCTAGAGAAAGAAAACCTATGGATCCAGGATCCTATATTAACTAGTTGGGTAACTATGACTAAACCATTTGACCTTTTTAAAATGTCATTTAATCATCTGTAAAGAAGGTGATACTTACACTACTTGATTCACAGGGGTGCTGTAAAAGAAAGTGCTTTGTAAACCTTAAAGTGCTATGGCAATTTGTATTACATCATAACCCAAACCAATCTTGATAATTAATCAGCAACAGGCAGAGGGCCTTTAGGTACACAAAAGAAATTAAAAGAACTTGAAGTTTGATGGAAATCGCCTTTTTTTACAGTGAACTTGAACATGCATGAATGCAAGTCCTACATGCTAATCTAAAATCACAAGCAGCAGAGGAAGAATATTACAGTATCCTACATACTCACAAAAAATCAGATCCTCAAAAAGGAATAGATTCATTCAGCCAATTTTAACTCTGAGCCTGGGATGAGATATCATTGCCTGGGATGGCAATGAGATGTCACTGAATCACTTAAAACTACCAGTAATCATGTCAACTTTCAAGTATTTACAAGCAGACTATCCAAATTTCTGTTTATTTGTGGCATATCTTGCTTTCACCAAGTCCCTACTGATAAAAACAAATATGAGAGTGGGGGCAAATTAAGGCAATTAATCACACCTCATTTAGCCCTGATACTTCTATCAAGCAAGAACATCTCCAAGGAGTCAATAAATCAGAAGCATAAGCAAGGCCCAGAAACCTCTGTTTAATCAATCCAAGACTTTAGATGAGGTACTGTAAGTCCTTTATCAGTCTTGAAGTTCTTCAAAGTCATTGGATAAAACAGAGTAACAATGAACAGAAAATATACTGACATCAGCTGAGAAGACTTCATCATGCGCTGTAGGTTTTATATAAAAGAGCAAACTAATCCAGAAGCCAAGGATTCAAGCTCCTAGCAGTAGAGAGAAGAGAGATATTCTAGCCAAGCCCTTAAGAAGGAATCATTGGGGTATGGGGGTAAAGTGGAGAGAAAAGCCAGGCACTGGCCTCAATCTGAGCTTTAGTCTTGGTATTCTCTCCCTCTTCCCTACCTATAGCTAAAAGGAAAAACAAACAAACTTGGGAGCTCTGAAGGTTTCAAAGGATTTTGGATTTCCCACTGGCATCCTAGCAGCAAACCCAGAACATCTAACAGCAGTATATGAATTGTGAACTGAGGACTAGACACACTGAGGAAAGGGAGCTTCAAGACTCTGTATGAAGCTGAGCAGAAAGCTACAACATGCCTAAGAGAAACTTCATGTGAACTCCATGAAGGACTCCCTGAAAAATGGCTTCCAGCATCTATCATCCCACTTTGCCACATATACAACAAGCATCAGTATACTTTCCCCTGAATTCTATATGTACTTATTGGAGGGTGTGCCCCCTGTATGGGGTGGAGGGAAGTTTCTATACCACTGCAGCTATTTCAAAAAAAACGAATTAAGTTTGGCTCTCTGATACATGAAGAGAAGTGCATTGATGGGGGCTCAAGAGCTACACAGCATGAGAAAAAAACTAAAGTCCCTCAGGGATATCCTTTGACTCTGAGGGGGAGATAGAGCAGCCAGCCTCTGGGGCCCAAAGCCTGATAATCAGAATGGAGTTTGGGGAAAATAGCTCCAGAGACTCCATGTGCAACACAAACACTACTATGTAATGAGGAGTGAGGGTAAAAAGTGATGTTCTAGGAACCAGAAAGTCTGTGTTTGAGTTCCAGTTCTGCACTTAATAGTTGTACTTCAATAGGTAGGTAAGTAACAATCTCTTGGGAGTCTCCATTAGACTAAGCTCCTTGAGAGCAGGGACTGTCTTTTGCCTCCTTTTGTATCCCTGGCACTTAGCCCAGTGCCTGAAAATCCAAGGGAGTCAACCTTAAACAGCATTCTACCTCTTACAGCAACTGATCATCTTTCTAGGGCTTTGTTATTCTCCTTGAAGGACTGTGAATTTCCAGAACTTCAAGCATAGCCATATCTCAGTATGGTTGAAAAAAAAAACATTTGTAAACTGTGGATGTCCTATTAGAGAGCTATCTCCTCTAATTCTCCTCCATGTGTACAATTAATCAAAGGAACATTTTAGACATTTATTTATTCATTCATTCATTCACTTATTACCTGTTGAGAAAGATATAATATAATGCCACTGGCTAATTTACTTTTCCGTTGCAAAACTACCACTGGTGACCAAAAATGTACACAATGGTGGTTATGAACATAAAGCATTTGAAAAGAATGACTTTGTTAATATCAGTTAATATCATCTCCCTTCTGGGATTACCAATTCTGCAAAAGCAATGGTCACAACATTCATCATTGAATGGAAATGACAATTTTAAAAGTTTAGGAAAAAAACATGTAAATAATAGCTCCAAAGTTAAAGAGTCACTAAGATTTTGAGAAAAATAAATTATATGTACGAATCTAGGAAATATGTTAAGGATACAATATTATTTCAGTACCAGGTAATGGAACCTAATATGTAACTTTAAACGGACTGAAATAATCTTTCAAACAGGAAGATAATAGAGCTCTGACTCATAAAGAAGAAACATATTGATACAATAAAACAAATGTAAAACTGAAAAAACCACAATGTTTTAATTAAAAATACTAGAATAAAGAAACATCTTCCATTCAGAAAATTGAATTTCTTGAAGAAGTTATCGTAATGGACTCAGAAGGACAGTCACTCCATAAAGTGAGCAATTCAGTAACACCATGGCAATAGTTTAAAAGAGTAGTTTTAAACCTGCCACAGTTTCAAAGAGTACCAAGTCAGTACTAATATGAATCACCAAAAATGACACTTAAAAGCAGTTACCATCATGATGTGATATGTACATTGATCTCATTCCCCAAGAAGTTGTCTAAGCTAAAATCTACAGTTTCAAGAAAAGTGTAGCTAAATCAATAGATCCATGTTGAAAGCATTGAAGAAAAATAAGAGACGTTGGAAATCTATCTCATAACCTATAAAGGTTAGACAACTATTACATTCTCCCACAGAGCCATTACCGAAGACAGACTAAATCAGGGGTAGGGAAGCTGAGGCCTCAAGGCCACATGGGGCCCTCTAGTTCCTCAGGTGCAGCCTTTTGACTGAGTCCAAGTTTTACAGAACAAATCCTTTTATTAAGGGCATTTGTTTTGTGAAGTTTGGATGCAGTCAAAGGACGGCACTAAATTTTCCATGGATTTGAATCATGGCTCTGTCACACCATTTAAATAATTTCTTGCACTTGTTATGTATCTCATGCAGCACAAGAGGCCACATTTAATGTACCTTTTTGACATCTGTCAAGAAGCATCCTGACCATGTCACTTATAGTCACAGAACAAGCCCTCTGCCTATTGTGACATTTAGAAAGGTTCAAGAGAGAATTTCTAGGTAATTTAATTATTTTATTAATAAGGGCAGCACATTTACTAATAAAAGGGTGGTCATTTGGTCATCTCCCTTAGACCAAAGACCTTCATAGCAGTGGGCTCATAGTCTTTATACTCTTGGAAGAGTAGGTGTTCCTCGGGGTAGAAGTCAACTCTGATTCGTCAACAATCAATGAGAAAATGAATATTACAATGAGAGGCTGGGCTATATTATAATGAGAGTTTTGGAGTACATGACTTGGGTCACCCAAGTCTTAGTCAAAAGAACTTACCAATTTCCATATCACTTGTCTGACAAAAGGGAAAATTAATACTTTCCAGACATATCTGAGCAAACATAAGGAGGGATGCGCCCATTAACTCATTTCTTTTACTGTTTGATTAGATCATGGCCTGGGTATATCTTTGAGAGAGATTTCCCACACTGATTTCTGGATGAGGAAGTAGAAAAGGGGAAAATCTTGGTACTAGTAGAATAATTAGTTGTTAAATACAAGAGAAAAATAATTATGTCTATTTAACACAGAATCACAAAAATTCCACCAGGTGTTACTAGGTTTAAGATTGTGCCAAATGGAACCATTAATTTTGTTTATTAAATATGCTTTTTCAAATCTCCTTATTTATTTCATCAGGATTATTGACATGACTTTTTTAGAAGGTGTGTAAATATATGAAGTGCCTTCTTAAGAATCCGTAGCTGCTCTGGGATTTGGGTTATCGCCCTTGGAGTATGTCTCAGGAAGGCGACCCAAAGAAGACCGGCGCTGCCCTGAACTTCTGCTTTGCGCCTCTTCCCACAGCTTTCCCTTTTTGTTGTCGTTTAAACTTTTGGCTCCAGTGTTTCCCACAGCGGCTCAAACCTGGCCATTCTCCAGCACAGTAAAAGAACGTGCGTGGTCTACGGGAACCTGGTCGTTGACTTGGCGCAAGTCTCCTTGAAATAATATAGGAGTATTCACAGAGAGAAAAAACAGCACTATAAATGAAACCCAAGTCCACTGAGATTTTTGAAAATTGAAAGAGGCAAAATCTGAACAAGCTAACATTGAGGTACAGGTTTCAAATATCACACGTCTATAAAGACTTCATTTCTAAACTCACATTTTGAAAGATATTCATGACATCTGGGAAGATACACTGAGATAAATAATAGGATTTCTTTCAACCACAGTGACATTCAGAAATGTGCACAGGGATGCAGCATAAAGTCTAAAAGAAAAAACACAGAACTGGGTCTTCAAAAGGCTTGTGCTTTAGCCCTGGCTCTAATCCCGACTTTGGAGAAGTCATTTAAACTTCCTGTAATTCTGTGTCTCCTCTGTAAAATGGCATTAATTAGATCTCTTTCAGGGGGGAACTTTTAACATATTTACAGAATATACTCAGATCCTCTGAAAAACACTTTATGAACCCTAACTACCATCTGTAAGATAAATACTAGTTATTAATAGTGTGGGTGCTAGAAATAGGAATTGTTAGGAAATCTCTGAACTATTGGAAGCCAGTATCATAAAAATAACAAAAAATGATTTTTTTCAGACATGCAAAAAATATAAAGTAACACAATATCCTAAGATTAACATTCATATATGGTATTTTTTCCCTTGAATGCTACCTTAATGTAATAACAATATAATACCTTAATATTCTAGCAATATTGGTGCAGACATCCTTATCATTTGCATACTGTTCCATCACTCCACAGAGTTCTGGAAGGGCACTATAGCTCAACAATTTACACCTTGCCGGTGGTAGATCAACCAAATTTCTCATGGTAGCAGTAATCTGTGACAAAAAAAAAAAAAAAATCAGAGCACATCTGTGAGTTGTTTTTTAAGTAAGTAAATACTACAAATACAAATCCTATCATAAAGCATCTCACAATTCCATGAAGGTCAAATTTAGCTTTACCCATATAATATAGCTTTCCAAATGGCATAAAATAAATACCAGAATTTTAAAATATAGAGAATATAAAATAATAGAAAATAAATGGTGCTAGGTTTTCAATGTTAGATTATATTGTTATAGAAAATATGAGAAAGAAGAATAGTGAATGAAGATGAATTGAAGCATTCATAACACAAAGAAAATCTCTAAGATGAAAGAAATGATATATTTGTATACGAAAGAAAACAGAACTAGACAAATCGTTGCCCAGCATAGCTTATGAATAATCATAATAGCTTTAACTGGATCTGTCAAACAACATAAGCTAACAGAGATGAGAAGGCTCACTTTCGTATGCTTATAAACCACAATAAAATAATGATTTGGAAATTAGCATTTGAGACTTGTCTTAATTCTCTTGTAAGGCAGGCACTGAGCTGCTGGGTTCACAAAAGCACTATTGCTGAATCAAACTTCCTCATCAGAGGACCATCATGGATTCAGAGTTGGAAAGGACAATAGGCTGGAAAATGTTTAACAACTAGTTCTTGAGAAAGAAAAATGTACCCATCATATACTTTTAAGCTGAATCTTCATTATTATCACTTCTTTTGTTGTTGCTGTTTTTCTTAAGTCTAAATAATCCACAAAATAATAAATCAAATCCTGATTTTATAGAGCATCTGCTGATTTCCAAAGTGTAAATGTTCACACTGAAAAGTGAACGATTGGTCTTTATGAGCCAGAATGAGCTGACTCTAGTACAGCCCTGACCTTGGGGATCATCTTGTCAAATTTCTTTATTTTAGAGATGAAGAAACCCAAACCTAAAAATATTAAGTAACTCACTGAAGATCAAACAGAAATTAAGTGGCAAGATTTGAACCCTGGTCTTCTGATTCCAAATTTCATGCTCTTATTAACACGCTTAAATTTCATGTATCTGATAATGAGGAAACACAGAAAGGCTACCTCCTATCTGCCTTGGTTCACAAAAAGAGCTCAGACTAAAAACAATTTTTCAAACCATAAACCAATTTTTTTTTCAGCATCAACAGTTTGTTTAAATAGGTGAAGCTGAATTGTTTTGTTTATCCCATCATTTTTTTTCATTTTTATTTGTTCCAGTTTTGTATCAGTTTTGATCTTTGTTCTAACAAGGAGGTGATGTGATCCTACAGGGCAGCTGATTCAGGAATGACTCCCTTATCAGATGGTAAGGTTGGAATTTTACTCTCATCTGGGTTGAAGAGGAAACAAAGTGTACATCTAAAAAAGTTTAGAAGTCTTCCAAACTTCTGGAGAGGTGAGAAAACTGGGGAACAGGGTGGGAGAGGGACTTTTAAAAGATTAATAAGATCAGCACAGTGGGGGGAAAGGAGAGAGGAAGGAACTTTAGAAGGGTGGGTAAAATAAAGAATAACAAGGGGAAAAGATAAAGTAATAGGGATAAGGAAAAAGAGAGGCTGAGAAGGAAAATGGTAAAATAAGAGTGAGGGAAATTCACAAATCATAATCAGAAATTTGCCAAATTTATAAGAATCCAAATCATTTCCCAATTGATGAATGGTTAAAGGATACTTTTACAATGAAGAAATCTAAACAATTTCTAGTCATATAAAAATGTTTTAAATCATTATTGATTATAAAAATGCAGATCAAAACAACCTTAAGATATCATTTTATACCTACCAGACTGGCTAAAATGATAGAAGGGAAAAGTGACAAATGTTGGAGAGAATACAGGAAAATTAGGACATTCATTCATTGTTTAGGGAATTGTAAAATGATTCAACTGTTCTGGATTTATGCCCCAAGAGTTTTAAACTACTTACAATTTTTGACTCAGGAACAGCATTACTTGGTCTATTTCCAAATATGATTACAGAAAAAGAAAAAGAACCTTTATGTTCTAAAATGTTTATAACAGCTCTCTTTGTGGTAGCAAAGAAGTGGAAATTTCAGGGACGCCCATCAATTGAGGAATGGCTGAACAAGTGGTGGCATACAATTGTGATGGAATACTACTATTCTATAAGAAATAATGAGGTCAACGATTTTAGAAAAACATGGAAAGACCTGCATGAAATAAGGAAGAGTGAAATTAGCAGAACCAAGAGAACATTGTATAAGGCAACAGCAATACTGTTTTAAGAATGACTTGGAGCGAGTAAGCTATTTTGCCTGTTACAAATACCAAATTAACTCTAAAGGACATATGAAGAAAGACACTATCAGCATCTAGAGAAAGAAGTGATAAATGTTGAGAATAATTTGGCATATAAATACGGCTATTTGTGTCTAATGGTACTCATCTTTAGGGTGGGGGAGGGGAGAGGAAGAAAAAAAGAAATTTACATGATAATTTTGCTGTGTATTTGAAAGGAATAGCAAGTTGTGCATAGCAGATTTAGTTTCATGCGCAATCATTTTTCTATTGTACTATGTAATGAAAATGCTTGTTCTATTCCATGAATTAAAAATGAATTTTTTAAAAAAATGAATAACATTAAGTAACACTTTGGATCACAAGGGGTAAGAACTCTCCTCATTTTCCCCATCCTAACTAGAAAGAAGTGGCGTCAAAATTTGTACACACCATACCTGCTGGGCTGGCGTTTGAGTGGGGCTTTCTATGCCAGTCCCCTTCCCCTTTAGGCAAACAGAGAGAGTTTCGTCTCTAGGACCAGTGCTCTCACACTTAGAGACACTATGACTCCAATCAGCTCATTCTTTTAGGGAAATCTAAGTGAGCCCTCAGTTCTACTTTTAGAGTTTTGCTTGGGAAAGTTATAGGATCACCTTAAAAATTAGAATTCATCAACTAGAAGTTAATGACTTTATGAGAAATCAAGAAACAATAAAATAAAATCAAAAGAATGAAAAAATAGAAGATAATGTGAAATATCTCACTGGAAAAACAACTGGCCTGGAAATCCAGAAAAGGTAATTTACTGGACTACCTGAAAGCCATGATAAAAAAGAGAGCACAGATCTCATCTTTCAAGAAATTATCAAGAAAAACTGCCTCAATACTTTAGAACCAGAGGATAAAACAGAAATTCAAAGAATCCACTAATCACCTCCAGAAAGAAAGCCCAAAATGAAAACTCCCAGGAATATTAGAGCCAAATTCCAGAATTCTCATGTCAAGTAGCCAGAAACAACTCAAGTATCACAGAGCCGCAGTCAGCATAACAAAAGATTTAGCAGCTGCTACATTGGATTGTGGAATATGATATTCCAGAGAACAAAGGAGCAAGGATTACCACCAAGCATCACCTACCCAGTAAAACTGAATATAATCCTTCAGGAGAGTGGCAGGGTGGGAATACAAGACTTTCAAGCATTCTTGATGATAACACCAGAGCTGAATAGAAAATTGACTTTCAAATATAAGATTCAAGAGAAGCATAAAAAGGCAAACAGGAAAGGGAAATCAAAAGGGACTTAATAAGGTCAAACTATTCACATTCCTATATGGGAAGATGATACTTGTAACTCATAAGAACTTTCTCATGATTAAGGCTCATTTAGAAGGGCACAGGTATGAGTTAAATATAAAGGGATGATATCTAAAAAAAACAAAATTAAGAGGTGAGAGAAGAACATAGTGGGAGACAGGGAGAGGTAGAATGCAGTAAATTATCTCACCTAAAAGAGGCAAGAAGAAGTTTTACATTGGAGGGGAAGAGATGGGGAATGAGAGAATCTTACTCTCATCAGAACTGGCTCAAACATTCAGCTGGATCTAGAAATCTATCTTACCCTACAGGAAAGTAGAAGGGAGAGGGGATAAGAGAAGGGGAGGAGTGTGACAGAAGGGAGGGAAGATTGGGGGAAGATCTGGGAGAAGCAAAACATTTTTGAGGAGGGACAGGAAGAAAGGAGCAAAATGGAACAAACAGGGGTTTGGGGATAGGATGGAGGGAAATACACAGTAATAGTAACCGAAGCAAGTTTCTCTAATAAAGGCCTCATTTCTCAAACATATAGAGAATTTAGTCAAATTTATACAAATAAGAGCCATTCCCCAACTTATAAATGATCAAAAGATATGAACAGTTTTTAGATGAAGCTATCTATAGCCATATGAAAAAATGCTCTCACTAATGATTGGAGAAATGCAAGTTAAAACAATTCTGAGGTACTACCTATTAAACTGGCTAATAGGACAGAAAAGGTAAATGACAAATGGTGAAGGGGATGTGGGAAAAATGAGATACTAACGCACTGTTGGTAGAGTTGTGAACTGATTCAATCATAGTGTAGAGTAATTGGAATTATATCCAAAGGTCTATAAAGTCATGCATACCTTTTGACCTAGCAACACCACTACTAGGTCTGTATCCCAAAACAGATTAGAAACAAAAAGGAAAATGACCTATATGTACAAAGATATTTATAGCAGCTCTTTTCTGGTGGCAAAGAATTGGAAATTGAGGGTATGCTCATCAATTGGGGTATGGCTGAACAAATTATGCTATGTTAGTATAATGGAATATTAACTACTGAGCTATAAGAAATGATGAGCGAGATACTCTCAGAAAAACCTGGAAAGACTTAAATGAGTTAATGCAAAATGAAATGTACTATATACAAAGTAACAGCAATGTAAGATGATTAGCTGTGAATGACTTAGCTATTCTCGGCGATACAATGATCCAAGACAACACGGAAGGACTTTGGATGAAAAATTCTATCCCTCCCCAGAGAAAGAACTGATGGTGTCTGAATACAGACTGAAGCACACTTTTCAAAACTTTATTTTTCTAGAGGTGTTGTTTTGGGGTTTTCTTTCACATCATGACTAATATGGAAATGTTTTACATGATTACACATGTATAACCTCTATGGAATTGCTTGCTTTCTCAATGCGGGGTGGGGTGGGGTATATATAGAGTGGGAAGAATGAAGAGAATTTGGAACTCAAAGTTTTAAAAACAAACGCTAAAAATTATTTTTACATGTAACTGGAGAAAAATAAAATACTAAATAAATTTTTAAAAAAAGAAAATTATAGGACCATTCATAACACTAAACCATAACTCAATAGCCCCAAGGAAGGGCTTTTAGTCTCCCAGACTAGAACTACAGGATCCTGGCTTAGAAAGTCTGTAAAATACAAAATCCCTGAGGGTTATCTCCTGCCTGAGTCCCCTCTCCCATCCTCATGCTTATAGACATTCTGATTTCAACAGACCAATGCTCATTGACAATGGAACAAACTAAAAAGAGACTCAGGCTTACATACTACCTTCAGTCATGGGAGATAGAATAATAGGGCAGTATTGGGCCTTTTTTCAGATCAACCTAAAAAGAATGGAGGGAAGAGAAAGAGTCCACATTTCAACTCAGGAAGATGGGGTCAGTGACTTTGTCTTTATAAATAAGAGAGGAGGAAGTACACAGTAGATAAATCTACCAGGTCCCAGCAGGACTACAAGGCAAGCACATTCAGACAAACAGCAAATTTTAATAGGACAGATCACTTCATAAGCAGATGATTGAGGAAGACAGACTCTAAATTTTCACAATAACCGGTCCTATAGTTCATATGCGGTAGCAGAACCCTTCACCTGCAATTAGCTCCCACCATAGTCACAAATCCACATACTCAATCTCTCTTTGGCAAAACTTCCTAGGATTTTGATCCAACCCTCTCATGAAACGTCCATTTCTCCCTTCAAGTAGAAAAACTGTTTCCCAGTGATCCTTGCTGCCAATATGTGGCTATATCAATACTGAGTTATTTCATGTCTGTTAATATTAAAATTTATTTAATCATTTGTTATATTTTTGGTGTTTACTGTGTCTACCATTTTCAGATTCTTCACTCAAAAAAAGTTTTCAGAATATATAGGCAAGAGATAATCTATGTTTTCTATAAGCCTTTGACTCTAATGTGTCTTACTCCTGAGTTTATTTTTTCAACATCTTTTTTGGTCATCTTCCCCTAATTCATCTTTGCATTTCAGTCACCACAAATCAAATAATACGTTAATCAATTTAGAAGGTCTTATTGAGTAGTTCATTAAATTTCCTTATCTCTTCCGTAACAGATGTTGGTTCAGAAGGTACAAATACTTTATGACTGTCTTTTTACAAAGACATTATGTATACTATAACATGACTAAATAGTACACACTTTGGATGTACCAACTCCTTTATCTGCCTCTCCAAGAAGTAACTATGAACTATTCTTCCATTTAGTTGCAAAAGCCTTTTTTTCCTCTGTTTTCATTTATAGCAACAATGTCAGTGTGTCCATTCATAACTTGACAAGAATCTCACATGTATATGTACCAAGAAGTTAAGTCAATGTTCACAGACACTTTAAAAAACAATTTATTTTGTTCCCTTTTACTGTAGTTTCTGCCATCACTATTACAAAAATGGAAAATGACCCCACATGGACTAGAACAAATACACACCAACAAGGTCTATGGTGGACCATGGTGGAGGCCATTCAATTTTGAGGGTACTGAGGGCTCAGTTCGCAAGTTAAGTGCAAGAAGAAGGGATACTAAAGCCAAGGGGGGAGAAAACAAATCTCACTGTCAAAAAAAAGGTAATCAAGAGAATACTGAAAATGACTGACCTATATGTTGATTCTTCTGCCCTTATAAAATCTACTAAATCTAAGAACAGCCTACATCAAAGGAAAGGAACAAGAAGGCTTCCGTAAGTCCCACTCTACAGCAGAACACACCCTCACACTTAGGCCCCTGTCTTTCTATTTACACAACTGATCGAATGGCAAAGAGAATGTAAGATCCCGCCATGCATACTGTTCACTGACTATGAAAAAGTCATGACATTTGATTTGGCTTTAGTAGAACAAAGGGACATTTTTCCTCCTACAAGATGTCTCCCATACATGTCAAAATCATACATGATTCGCCTGAAAGATAAAACAGATAATCTTACTCAATATTAGCTATCAATATTAAGTGATGCATAAAACAGGGAGATCACATGCTCACCAAAGGTCTTTGCCACTGCTACAGACGATGTCCAGGGCAACGTACAAATTGAAGAGGTATTCCCTACAGAAGAAGAGGTCTTCCAGATATTCCTATTTCCGGATGACACTGGCCTGGAACCCTGTAAACCCTCTAAATGAGATCGATAATCATTCACAAGAGTTTCATCCAAGTATAAACACAGGAAAAATCAAGAGGATAAAGCATGCCTATTGTGTAGACTAGAGGTGTGAAGCCTGTGGCCTTGAGGCTGCATATGGCCCTCTAGGTCCTCAAATGCAGCCCTCTGACTGAATCCACACTTCACAAAACAAATTCTCTTAACAAAAGGATTTCTTCTGTAAAACTTAGACTCAGTCAAAAGGCTGTGTCCAAGGACCTAGGAGGCCTTGAGGCCATAGTTTTCCTCTTCTGGTGTAAACTATGCAGGTAGATGGACAACCTATACGTTCATCTTGCAAATGGACACTGAGCTGGTCTGGAATTCACTAGGAGAAAGAGATCAGGCTGAACTGCTTCAGGGATAATTTATGTACTTTTTGTAAACTAAATTCTCTCTGAAACAAAGGGTTCATCTTTGAACTGAAACTGAGGAAACTGGCATGGTGAGTCTGGGCAGGCTGTGACACATTACTATTGAGGAATTATGCTAAGAGAGTCCATGTGAAGGATGTCATAAGGGAAATGTAGAAATGGGGGGGGGCAGGGAGAAATGGCCTGGTGACATAGCAAAAGACAAACAGCGGACAGTCAGCATGCACCACTGGTATCTAGACAATGTCAAGAGAAAGACAGGGTGGAACACTTGTGGTAGGTTTACAAGGATTAGAGGCACACAAAGACAAGCACAGATGGATTACAACCTGCATCACTGGAGTGTACCCCTGCATCAACGAGATCACATCCTTTAGAAGGCAGAAGTACAAATCACAAACCCTACTAACACATTTCTAATCTGATAACCTCAACATGCATTATGATGACCTTTGTGCTCAGAAATATCAGCTATTTAGCAAAGTAAGAACATATAGACATATCACATAAACCAAACTGACATCAGATATGATGTTTTTATAGGTGTTCGCTACTTCAATTGCTTTTTAAAAAATAGTTTCAAACATATCTGGCTTGCTTTAAACTCTAGTAAAACTAGGCTGGCATCCAGAGTTAGGGGAGGGAGGGTGCCCTACACTTACAAAAATGCCATACAGGCAGGAAAATAAAAAGCAGCTCTTAGCAAAGACTAACATGCCATCCAATGTATTCCAGGCTACTGCTTTTTCTAAAATGGAAAATTTGCATCATGGGACACTCACTTAGCTTATACCCTTTCTGCAGAGATATGGGACAGGCAGGCAAGTGCTACTGGATTATATCAGCATCAGTAAATGACTCATATACTTCCTGAGCTGTAAGAGAACACATCTACTCATATAAATCCAATTCTCCCATTAAAAACTAAAATCTGGATTCTGTCTGGGTGGAAACTAAACCTTGATATCTCACCTTAAGTAAGAGTACATGCAGGCATTCTCAAAAAAAAAAATAGAATCTCAAATTCCATTATGAATTTTCACACAAAAAACTTTATTGTTAGTCTACAGCTTTAAATTTTGTGGATGGAACAAGCTATATGCTATTTTACCTTCTACCATAGTGGCTCCCTAGTCCTGAACTCTGCAGTAATAACATGGATGCCCACAAAACCTTTTTTCAGGTAGTAAGATTTTTTTGGTGGCAGGGGGTGGGGAGCCTTTGGTATACTTCCTTCCTGCAAATACCTTGAGGACTGAACCTTCAATGCCCTCAAAATTGTATTGCTTCCAACACAGAATTAATGTCAATTTTTTAAAATTATTTTTTCAAGTATGAGCTTAATAAATATCAACCAACGATGCAATGAAAAACAAGAGTATTGTATATGACTGTAAACTTCTGCCATCTACAGTTTTTCTCAACACTATGTACATTTTAGGGTGGCGATGTCTCACTTCTACTTTTTTCTTAATTCAAATTTAACCTGGTAGTTCTAACATTGATTTTATTTCAATTCTTATCTACCATACTCTTCCCCAGGCCCACTTGAGTATATTTTACACATCTTCTGGAGCTGTTACTTTGTCAATAAATTTCCCTGTATACTTGGACTTTTCTACCAACATCCTTTCCGCCTGCTTACTTTCACAGTCATCTTTCCCCAGAGGATACCCTATCCCTTTCAAGCCTTTTTCCGTACAGAAAAACCCTCCTCTCACTTCTCTAGATTCACAGGCTCAGGGGATGATGAGATAGATGATACCACTACCATTATGACCTTTCCCTTTCTGAGGGGAACCCACAGACTACCACCCTCTTCCTCATCTTTGGGCAGCTAAATGGTAAAGGGGTGAGAGTGCTGAGCCTGGAATCAGGAAGACCTGAGTTCACATTCAGCCTCAGACACTTATTAGCCGTGCAGACTGATGACTCTGGGCATGTCACTTAACTTCAGTTCTCTCATCTGTAAAATAGGGATCATAATAGCACCTACTTCCCAGGTTTGTTGTAAGGATCAAAAGAGATGCTAACTGTAAAGTGTTCAGCATGATGCCTGACGTATAGTAAGCGCTATATAAACATTAGCAATTATTACTCATAGATCAACAACTTCAGTAGGGTCTCACTGTCTTCCCTTCTACCATGATTCTCAAAGACTTCTATATGCATAATAAAGACCTCTCTTCCCTCTCAATTCCTCACCTCAACTCCAACTGCCTCCTCCTAAGCCCATTTTAGCTACACACCAGTAAGATCACATATTAGGCTTTACAGCTCTCAGATTATGCCTCCTCCAAATCCAGAATTTGAAATTCTTGAAAAATTGAAATTCTCTGAAAATCTCTCACAATTCCTCCCACATATTTCACCCATACAAACCTGCTCTGGACACTTCTCATAATTTCCAATTGCTATCATTTTTCTCTCAGCCTGGTTTCCAATCTCCATTCTGGCTTCACTATTTCTTCCCATCATGAACCAGCATTAGCCACTATAATGTTTAACTTTGGTAACATCTCTTCCAAACCCCCAACCCCAATCTCTACCCTTTTTTTGGATTATGTTTACGTATATATTACATTTGTCAAGGAAGTAACAGTCACTTTGTTTTTGTGCTTTCTCTGTGTGTTTTTAATCTTTTATCAATCCCCTCCCCTAACTTAAAACAAGTGACCCAGCCCCTGCTTCACTGAAACTGATGCTGTCCAGTTAGAACTCTCTCAGAGTTCTCTTCCTCATAACTTCTCAGGGCCATTACATACTTTCTCCACCTTCCTTCTCCTCTCATTAAAGCTAAATCAATCCCTCTACCCAAACCTTTAATCCTATTCCTTGCTCCTTGAACCCTCACCAGTCTCTCCCTGGAAATCCTAATCTCTAAGTAACTCCCAGAAATGATTTCTCAATTTCTGCTCTAGGACCATGGAATGCTGCTTTAAAAACAAACCAAGAACCATGAAATAGAGACAGCTTTACTGCATGTGTATTTGGTATCACCTCAGCTGGATTCATGTTGTTGCTCATTAAACCACTTCATCCTTGCTGTCCCCTTTCTTCCCCACCTGTTTCTTTTCCCCAACCTAATGTCCATTTTCCTATCCCACACTTCGGGGGAACCCAGCCTCTTAATTCAGTGATGATGGCCATTGAATCAGAGCTCACTTAACCACCCTCATTCTTCAGCTTTTCTCAGTTCCAATCAGGTACTTTTTCCTTCTTCTATCTTAATGTCTCATTAAGGCTAATGGATAATGGAGAGAGTGCTGAGCCTGGAGTCAAGACCCGAGTTCAAACTCAGCCTCAGATACTTACTAGCTCTGTAACCCTGGGCAAGTCACTTAACCTCTGTTTGTCTTAATCCACTGGAAAAGGAAATGCTAAACCACTCCAGTAACTTTGTCAAGAAAGTCCCATATGGTATCACAAAGGGTCAGACACAACTGACTGAACAACAAGACTAATTAGTTCCTCTGCCTAATTAATGCCCTCTCTATCTTTAATACCATTCCCCACTGACTCTTCTCTAGGCACTTTCTCAAGAAGTAATTCTGTTTTCTCACATCTATCTTCAATAAATGTCTTTCCTTTTCTCTACCTACTGAATTCTTACCTTTTGGGGTCCAACTCAAATATTCCTCCATTAACCCTCCCTAATTCTCCAGGAAGTTACGGTAAGAACTATCCCCCTCAGAAGTCACATAGGATTCTGTTTTGCAACTTTCACCTATTTACTATGTGATACTGTGTGAGTAGTTATATTTGTTGGTTTCTATCCCCTTACTAGTCTATATACTCTATGGGGGCAGGAACTACATTTTACCTAAGTTTGGACAACCCATCCAGCACAGTGTTCTAGGTACAAAAAACAGATATACGGAAAAGAACAGAAAATGAACTTGTGATCTTATTTTTTTATTTTTTTAATATAAATTTATTTATTTAACTTTTTACATTCATTTTCACAAAATTTTGGTTTCCAAATTTTCTCCCTATTTATCCCCTCCCCCCACCCCAATACACCAAGCATTCTAATTTTCCCTCTCACCAATCTGCCCTCTCTTCTATCATCCCTCCCTTCTCTTGTCCCCATCTTCTTTTTGTCCTGTAGGGACAGATGACTTTCTATTCCCCATTAACTGTATTTCTCATTTCCTAGTAGCAAGAAAAATACTCAACAGTTGTTCCTAAAACTTTGAGTTCCAACTTCTCCCCATCCCTCCCTCCCCACACATTCCCTTTGGGAAGGCAGGCAATTCAATATAGGCCATATCTGTGGAGTTTTGCAAATGACTTTGATAATAGTCGTGTTGTGTAAGACTAACTGTATTTCCCTCCATCCTATCCTGCCCCCCATTGTTTCTATTCTGTCTTTTGATCCTGTCCCTCCCCAAGTGTTGACTTCAAATTGCTCCCTCCTCCCATTGCCCTCCCTTCCATCATCCCCCCCACCCTGCTTATCTCCTTCTCCCCCACTTTCCTGTATTGTAAGATAGGTTTTCATACCAAAATGAGTGTGCATTTTATTCCTTCCTTTAGTTGAATGTGATGAGGGTAAACTTCATGTTTTTTTCTCAGCTCTCCTCTTTTTCCCTCCACTAAAAAGTCTCCTGCTTGCCTCTTGAATGAGAGATAATTTACCCCATTCCATTTCACCCTCTTTCCTCCCACTACATTTCTCTCTCACCATTTACCTTAATTTCTTTTATGATATGGTCCCATCCTATTCAATTCACTCTGTGCTCTCTGTCTCTGTATGTGCATGCATGTGTGAATGTGTGCGCACGCACACGTATACATGTGTGTGTGTGTGATCCCACCAACTACCTGAAAAGTTTTAAGACTTACAAATATTGTCTTTCCATGTAGGAATGTAAACAGTTCACTTCTGGTAAGTCCCTTATGACTTCTCTTTGCTATTTACTTTTTCATGCTTCTCATTCTTGTGTTTGAAAGTCAAATTTTCTTTTCAGCTCTGGTCTTTTCATCAAGAATGCTTGAAAGTCCTTTGTTTCATTGAAAGACCATATTTTCCCCTGAAGTATTATACTCAGTTTTCCTGGGTAGGTGATTCTTGGTTTGAGTCCTAGTTCCTTTGACTTCCGGAATATCCTATTCCACGCCCTTTGATCCCTTAATGTAGAAGCCGCTATGTCTTGAGTTATCCTGATTGTATTTCCACAATACTGGAACTGTTTCTTTCTAGCTACTTGCAATATTTTCTCCTTGACCTGGGAATTCTGGAATTTGGCCACAATGTTCCTAGGAGTTTCTCTTTTTGGATCTCTTTCAGGTGGTTATTGATGGATTCCTTCAATACTTATTTTGCCCTCTGGTTCTAGAATATCAGGGCAGTTTTCCTTGATAATTTCATGAAAGACGATGTCTAGGATCTTTTTTTGATCATGGCTTTCAGGTAGTCCCATAATTTTTAAATTGTCTCTCCTGGATCTATTTTCCAGGTCAGTTGTTTTTCCCATGAGATATTTCACATTCTCTTCCATTTTTTCATTCTTTTGGTTTTGTTTTGTGATTTCTTGGTTTCTCATAAAGTCATTAGACTCCATCTGTTCCATTCTAATTTTTAAAGAACTATTTTCTTCAGTGAACTTTTGAACCTCTTTTTCCATTTGGCTAATTCTGCTTTTGAAAGCATTCTTCTCCTCATTGGCTTTTTAAACCTCTTTTGCCAATTGAGTGAGCCTATTTTTCAAGGTGGTATTTTCTTCAGCATTTTTTTTGGGTCTCCTTTACCAAGGTATTGACCTGTTTTTCATACTTTTCTTGCATCTCTCTCATTTCTCTTCCCAGTTTTTCCTCCACCTGTCTAACTTGATTTTCAAAATCCTTTTTGAGCTCTTCCATGGCCTGAGCCCACCGGACATCCACCTCGGATGTCTGGGATACAGAGGCCCCAACCTCCACGTCTTTCCCCGATGGTAAGAATTGTTCCTCATCATCAGAAATGAAAGGCAGGAACATCTGTCCCCCAAGAAAGTAGCTTTCTATGGTCTTATTTTTCTTCCCTCTTCTGGGCATTTTCCCAGCCAGTTACTTGACTTCTGAGATTCCTCTCCACCCCTACCTAGATCCGCCCAGCTAGTGTTTGGGGTCTGAGATTCAAATGCTGCTCCCCAGCCTCAGGGCTTTCAGTGGCGGGTGTGGCTGCTATTCAATGTGAGCTTAAGTTCTGGTGCTTGGGTGGGGGCAGGGCTGCCTCCCAGGCTCAGTTCCCTCAGGGGCTTTATGCACAGGCCTTCAACAATGGAGCTCCTGACAGCCACTGCCTCTGCTGCTCCCTCTGCTGCTGCCTCCCGGGGGGCCTGAGTCACAGAGACACCCCACTCCCCTCTCGGCCACCCCAGAAGTCTCTCTCACTGACCTGTAAGCCTGTTGGCGGAGGGACCTTTGCTGCCGCCGGAGATTCTGTCCCTGAAGCCTGCTCGGATCTGCTCCTCTAGGGCCGTGTGGCCAGGGCAGCGCAGGGGTGGGATCCGCTGTCCGGAGCGTGATGGACCCCTGGGGACGGCTTTCGAGGGCTCTCTGGAACGGAAATCTCTTCCACTGTGTTTCTGTGCAGCTTGCTCTGCTCCAGAATTTGTGGGGAGTTCCTTTTACAGAAAATTTATGGGCTATGGGTTCGGAGCTAGCATATGTGAGTCTTTCTACTCCGCCATCTTGGCTCCTCCCCCATTGTGATTTTATTAGGATAGGGATTTCCCTGATGAATCTCCTCAAATCTCCTTCTACCAATGTAGGCTAGCATCTACTAGGCAATGATATTCTTAGAAAGTTGCCTAGAACGCTAAGAGGTTAAGTGATTTGCCTAGGGTGGCACAGCTAGTATGTGTCAGAGTCAAGGGCTTTATATGCAATTGGTACCTAATATGGTTGAAGTGAAATAATAACCTCTAATCCCTCAAATTTTATACAGAATTTTTATACTTTATCTTGCATAAAAAATACTTCTGTGTACATATGGTGTCCTCACAAGGTTCCATCTGGGGCACTTTTTTCTTCTGTTGCCTGCCTTGGCAACATGCATGGCTTGAATTAGCACTAATATTCTAACAATAAACACACACACATATACACACATGTATATGTGTATATATACACATACCTATATAAACACACATGCACACATGTGTTATATGTGTGTACGTATACTTACACTCTCCTGAGCTCCTGCTTCATTCCCCCAGCTGTTTGCTAGACATCTCCTCAGTGTTATGGAAGGGACTCAAATTCATTTTTTCTCCAAAATGTGTACTTTCCCCTAACCTCTATTTCTATAAAAGTGCAAGACAGCCATTCTTCTAAGTCACAAGATTGTAGGATCATAGATTTAGAGCTGGAAGGGATCTTAGAACATTATCTAGTCATGCCTTCTGATTTTACAGATGAGGAAACTGAGTCCTCAGAGGGCTAAATGATTTTGCTAGGTGGTAAATCTAAGCTCAAAACCTAAGAATCATCTTTGACTCCTCTTTCTCGCCCTCCCTTTTCCCCCTCTTTTCCCTGTCCCTTTGCCTCTCCCATATATAACCAGTTCTCCCCTACTATCAACTCTAAGGCCAAAACATTTCTTTCACTAGTCTTCTTTCCACTCCTAGTTCAAGTCCTTATTATTACCACTGGCCTGGACTATTTTAATAGCTTCCAGTACCTCTCCTTCCCAATTCAGTCTTAGTATATCTATCAAATTACACTTTACGAAAGAATAGGTCTGACATCCCTCCCTCAAACTTTCAAGGATCCCTAATAAAAATACAAACACTTTACTAAGATTTGCCATTTAAGGCCTACCCTAATTTGATTTCCATCTACCCTTCCAATACTACTTCAAACCACTCCCATTCATGTATTCTACTGAGACAGGAACAGGGATTTCATTAGTACAGAGACTCCCAGGTGAGGAAATTCCCTCTATCATAGCTGGTTGGCACTTCCTTTGCCAACTTCCAGTTTCAGAGAGTTCCCTACAGCACCAAGAGATTGTGACTTGCCCAAGGTCACACAGCTAGTATGTTGCAGAGGAGACATCTTCACCAATGTCCTCCTAGCTTCAAGGCCAGCTCTCTTTTCACTATACTGTACTGCCTCTCTGCATTCTACAATCTAGCCAAACGAGATCACTAATCATCCAATTTCTTACTGCACTTCCCTGCTTTCATGCCTGTGCAATATCACCCACACCTGCAAAGTACTCACTTCCACATTTCTACCTGAAGAAATTCTACCTTTCAGGATGGAGAAGATTCCCTGGAGGCCCCCAGCTTCACTTGGTCTATCTCTCCCCAAATCTTCTTATAGGATTTTGTCCGTATTGGACAAAGTGATGGACAAAGATATTCTACTTCATATCAAATCTAGGTGACCTTAAGCCTCCTACTTCACTGGAGAACAAGAGACTTGTTTTTCATCTCTGTATCCTTTATACCACCACAGTGCCTTCCCTGCACACAGAAACTTCAAATGTTTGGTAAACTGAATTTGTTGAATGTAATTATGCATATGTCATAGCCCCCTACTAAAATGAATTCTCCACCGGGTTGAGGTACCTTATCTATACTTTGTATCTCTCTCAGAAGCTAGGATAACGTTTTAAACACTGCAGTCACTTAATGAACATTTGCTGCACTGCTGAACTGAATTAAATCCCCTAATTTTCCCACCCTTGCCACCATTTAACTCCATTTAAGTCAGCCATTACAACTTCGGCATTGCGCTAGTTGTAAATGAAACTGATAAAGAATTAAAAACTTCATTCTTGTCAATGATCTTGACAGTTTTTCTCCCATCAATCTATCAAACTTGTTAAGTGTGAAGAAAAGACTATTAAGTTACATATTCAATAAATCTTCTGTTGTGGTTTTTAATATTTTCTTAAGCTCTAGCCCTTTTAGAAAGGTTTTGGAAAGAAACTACAGATGACCAGCAGAGGCTGGGTTATAAAATGGAGATGAAACCTTTGATTAGAGAAAGATCATGGGGAAGTCATCCTGCAAATACAGACATAAAATGCCTCATTTTGAGGACCTGTGCTGTGAGCCACAAGACAGACTGCAGGAAGGGAGGGAAAGAGGGAGGAAGAAATCTAAAGAAAGGAAGAATATGAGGAAAGTTGCAGAGTTGGGAGCAGCAAGACTTTTAATGGAGCAACCAATGACCAAACTTTTGAGCCCCTAACAGAGGTAAGAGTGAAGAACTGAGAATCTTAGTTTGAGTATCTAAGTGACCAGAAACATACTTTAGTGCCCCTGACAGAAAAAGAGAAATCAGTTTTGGAGGCAGTGAGTTTGTAATGCCTCTGAGACACCCGGATCAAGATGTCCAGAGGGCACTTGGAGATGTAGGAGTGGAGCACAGAAGAGAACTGGGGAGGCTGGATACAGAGGTTTAGGAGTCTTCTGTGTAGAGGAACTGATGAGAGAAGCTACAGAGAGAAGAGGCCCCAGGACCAAGCCCTGAGGTACAGTGAGGAATAGGAGGAGACTGAGAAGGATCAATTATGCAGGTAAGAAGAGAATGTCAAACTGAGGCAGGAAAGAGTCACCAGACCAATGAAAACTAGCTAACTGTAAAGCTGCAGAAAAATAGTTATTGTGACTTTTTCAAAATTTGATTTCCTGAGTATAACATCTCTACCGAATAAACTTTTACCTGTAATACATGTCTGTACGTACATATATGTATTATATATACTATTCTATGATACTATATGGGTCCATGAAATTGACAAACAGGAAGAGGACCAAGTTATTTTGCTGCCAAACAACTGCAGTGCTATCATGGAATGAAATTAACATCTGGTCATATTTTTGCCATCTTCCCAGTGACTAATGCTACTCCATTGATTCAGTTTATGTGCCAAGGCACTGTACAAGTTATAAAATATTAATGATAACAAAATAATAATAGTGACAGTAAGCATTTCTATAGAGCCTGCTACACATGCTAGGCTTTGTGCTGATAAGCCCTTTACAAATGCGCTCTCATTTGATCATTACAATTCTGAGAATGTTATTATTATCCCCATTTTACAGCTGAGGAAACTGATACAGAGAGAGATTCAAGTGACTCACTCATGGTGAAACAACTAGTGAGTGGTCTTGAGCCAGGCTTTGGACTCAAGTTTTTCTGACTCCAGGCCCAGTCCTCTATTTAACACACCATCTATTTACCTCTAAATTAAAAAACAAAACAAAGAGTATTTTGAGAAAGTTCTTGAATTGTGAAGAGATTATGCTGGAGCTTGTCTAGTTACAATGTAAGATCTACAACATTTAATGTTGCTTTTGCCCAGAGTTCTATTAGAATTGAAATGTTAAGGCAAGCTTGGAGAGCTTGTCATTGCCATGAACTGACCAAAGAACAATTTCACCCAGGAGGCCTTTAAAAGTTGAGCCTGCTAGCTCTGCAGACAGCAGAGGTAAGAGACAGCTGTGAGCATGGGCCTTGATAGCAGGTGGAAGAAGAGGGAAGGGGGAGGAAGGGGAGGGGGAGAAAGAACAGAGAGAGGGAGGAGAAAGAATTGAGCTCAAGAGGAGACTGCTGTTTGTTTTTCTTACGTGCCTTTGCTCTTCTCCCTAAACCCTACTGGCCTTGGCATCCTGAAACACAAGTTCATGTTTGTAGGAGACACTGAACCCAGCAGGGAGTAGGCCAAAAAGGTCAAAGAGACTGTCAGTGGGTGAACCTCTAAAGGATTCAATGTCCGCAGCAGAAAACAAAGAGAATGAAGCCCAGTGGCCTGGAGTCCAGCTCTGATGCAGAATTCACAACTTCCCCATTCATCCCTACCAACACAGTTACAGGAACTACCTAGAAACCAACTCTCTCAGCACCAGGCTCAGAGATCCTCAAAAAGGTTTGGGACTAATGGTCTAAGCCTGGGTGGGGAACATGTAGCCTTAAGGTCCCCCTAATAAAAGGATTTGTTCTGTAAAACTTGGACTCAGTCAAAAGGTCACATCCAAGAATTCAGAAGGCCACATGTGGCCTTCCCCAACCCTGACGCTTATGGCTCAGAAGGGCTCAGGCTTTTCTTAGCACTTTCTAGTTTCAGTGTTTGGGGCTAAACAGGCTTTTATGGGCTGGCCTAAGATTATCACTTTTAATATAACATTATTTCTATGGAAAACTGCCACTCATCTTCAATTAAAATTTACAAATGAACTTTTGGAGCATAATACATTTGTCCATTGGTTACTGCCTGTATCAAATTAACACAAATATTTGAAAATTCATTATAGTCCCTTACTTCTCCCTCTTTCTAAAAGAAAAGGCAAAAAAGTAATTTTATAATAGAGTCAAATGCATTTAAAGACAGGATCTTAGTTAATCATTAAAAGATTATTATCATCAACATGATGATGATATGATAATGATGATAAAGATGATGAAGAAAATGGAAGTTTCAGAAACATCAAGTGATCTCACACTACATTAAAAATACTGATTCTATTTATCAATCAGCTGAAGAACCCATAACCACATTCCCTAGTTTTTTAGTGTCAACTGCAAAGTGCTTAACTTCCTCCGGGGGTGATATGAAAAAATAAACACAACTGCCAGAGACCACAAACAGTGTAGTGTCAAAAGACTGAAAGATGAAAGTCACGTCATTTTTCAGCCTCAGCAAAGTCATCTCTTTCTATTCACAAAAGCATTGTATATTTTGGACCAGTGCCCAACTGAGACCATGTACATGCCAAAGCAGAGACCTATGTGGCAACCCAAAGGAGTTTCATAATGTCTGACATAATTAGCACAATTCTGGCTGACAAAACTGAAAGAGATGACAAGATCCCACTATACATATGAAACTCATATTGTTATCATTTACTAAGCAGCTTATTAGAGTACTGATAGATAGTAAAGGCAAATAAAAAGCATGCACGCATTCACACTTCTACCACAACACTTTATGGTTGAGCAATACAAGTCTAGGCCAGGTACCTAACTTGAGTTTCCAATCTGTTCTACTTTCAATTTTACTTCACTTAAAATCTGCTGTCCTTTGTCACCTCTGAACCTTAAATGCTTATTACTTTAGAATGTCAAAGTACTACATGGAGATCATCTTTAATCTTGACCAACATTCAACATTATTTCTGTGTTTTCTGCTTTCACATTGTTTGAACAGTGAAACATTTCTCTCACGGATTTCCCAAACGGTGATTTTTGAGATGGAGTGGTAGCATATTGGAATAGCAATGTAATCTGCAAAGCCAATTCAACAAAATATGGTTAGTGAATAAGACATGACGGGTCCCAAAGATAATACAATGTAAGTGAAACCAGCAGCAACCTCACACAGTTATTGGGAGGATCACAGGCGATAACATGAAAAGCGCTTTGCATTATACATGTACCATTGTTGCTGTTACTGTTATAAAGTAATGAGACAGATTCTCCAAAACACATGGATGAAATGATCTTTTTATACTTTAAGAATTACAGATGGTCCATTAAAGAGAGAAGCATAAAAAAGAGATAATATAAATACAGAAATGTTTCTCATATTAGAGCCAATAAGTTTTAAGTCATTAATCATAGTCAGATATTATATTTTAATGTGTAATTTGAAAGAATATCTTATATACATGTAATACAGCCCTCAATAAATATTTGTTGTTAAATGAATACAGCTTTAAAAACTTAGCAACCACACTGGTCAACAGAATTTCCAATGACCCTGAGAAAAAACTCATTTCTTCCTCTCTCTAATTCTAAAGGAGTAAAATAAAATTAGTTAAAATCACTTTTATTTAAGTGAGTAAAACACAGTCTTCAATAAAATAGAACTTTATTTTTAGGGTCTATTTTAGTTCAAATCAAACGGCTCAAGTTTGAGCATAAATGATCTACAACCAAATCAAAGGTCCATTTGCTCCAACTTTAAGTTCAGTCCTAGGACTGTAGTACTTCAGAGGAGGAAGACTGGAATGCTAAAAATCTAATCAAAAAAGCTTTAAATACAAAGGGAAGGGGGAAGGAGAAAATTGTGTATTTGTGTATGTGTGCGTATTAGGGGTGGAGAACCTGCAGCCTCAAGGCCACATGTGGCCCTCTAGGTCCTCAAGTACAGCCCTTTGACACAATCAAATTCCACAAAACCAGGGTTTGTCTGTAAAACTTGGACCTAGTCAAAAGATTGCCTCCACGGACCTAGAAGATCACATGTGGTCTCAAGGCCCCAGGTTCCCCACACCAGGTCTAGCTATGTTGAGTAACTATCTGTAAGAGGAACAATGTAGGAGGTAATAGGGATACTCATATGTTAACAGGAGGCAAAATCCAGGAAAGAGGTCAATAATTAAAAACTATAGGCTCAGAGAGTCATGTAAAAATTCACAATATGTGAATGACAATCAAGAACTAGAGGTTCTACTGGAAAGATGTGAATTTGACCTCAAACTTATCGAGTTCAAAATTATTGAGTTATAATCTGTGGCTGTAACAGAACTTGAAGAAGACATATCTTATTCAACAGAAGTAGGAAAGGTAAAAAGAGAGATAAAATAACACTATATATTAAGATGCTAAAGTCATGGAATTATGGTACAATGCATTTGGCACAGATCAACGGAATCAGTCACTGGAATATACGAAATACCACCTGGCTAGAAAGGGCGAAGCATGAGTTCAGGAAACACACCAGAAGCCTGGCACAGATGCAGGCTAGAGAAGAGATTTGTTGCTTCTTGTTTAATTGTTTTCAGTGGTGCCCAACTCTTCATGATCCCTTTTGGGGTTTTCTTGGCAAAGGTACTGGGGTGGTTTGACATTTCCTCATTTTACACATGAAGAAACAGGCTGACATGGTTAAGTGATTTGCCCAGGTTCACACAGCTAGTAAATGTCTGAGGCCAGATTTGAACTCAGGTCTTCCTAACTCTAGACCCAGCATTCTATTCACTGTACCACCTAGCTACCCATAGGGTAGAGGGTAGAAGATTTTAATTATCGAGGTATCAACTGAAATCTTCCTCAAAGACAAAAACAAAAGAGTTTAATGCTATCTGTATTGGACTTAGTGATAAAGTTACTTCAAAGGGTGAAGGAAACAAGAATTTCTATTCTATATCTGATCTTGCTGGGGTGAAAATAACCACTCAACTCAGAACTGATGATAGAGAAGAGGAAAATAAAGTTAGGCATGGTATGACATACACATTAGTTTTAAGGAAAAAAAGATTTCAAAAGCTTCAGGGATGGGTGGAATCCCAAGGCCTAATATTCTAAACAAGGGAACCCAGGAAAGGGGAGAAATTTTCAAGGAACTTTCAGCTGTGGCAAGAAGGGAAACAAAGGCATTGTGAAAAGAGACTGATGTAGATACACAGGAAAATCACCCATCAACTTCAACCAACATGTAAAAGGACGAGAAACAGACAAGATTAGAAATCACAGTACAGTTCTATGAGAATAGTGTCAGGATGATAAAGTCTCAGGATGAGGTGACAGGCTGGCAAAGAAATCTGAGGACCTCTCAAAAAATTAATAATAAGGGAGTTAGTCACACTGGAAAAAAGAAGGGACTCAGAGGTAGGACTGCTGCTAGAGATGGATGAGATGTTTTCCTACATGCCCTGAAGATGAGTACAAGTCACCACTAGGTCCATATAAACTCTATCAGGGACTAAAAAATTGGCAGATACAACTCCTGAACTACTGTCAATAGTCTTTTAAGGATTATGTATAATAAGGTACTACAGGACCGGAGAAAGACAAGTGATATACATTAAAAAAACCCAACCACCCTGACCAAAAACTGTAAGTCAGTGAAAGTAATAAGTTTGGTTCCTGGCAAAATTCTAAAATATATTATTAAGAGGATGGTTACTTAACACAAACAGAAGGAAGGAAACAGTCATCTACAAGATTCAGTATATCTTCATCAACAACAGATTTTGCTAGACTAACATTTCCTTTTTTGACAGGATTACTATGCTGGTAGATCAGGTAAATCTGGTAGAGTTTACCTAGATTCTACTTCATTTTAAAAAAACACACATTTTGTTGAAGCTTTTTTTCATTACATCACAGTCAACTCCCTCCACCCCCATTCAAGAAGGAATCTTCCTTTGTAACAATAAAGAAAAAAATTAAGCAAAAAACATCTGAAGAGATTGACAATTTTATACAATATCCTTCCTGGTAGCCCTCTATCTCTCTGCCATGAGGGAAAAGGGTGGTTTCATTATGTTTTCTCTGGGACTTTTTTTCTCCAGTTCTTAAGAGTTCAATTTCCGTTTTGTGATCTTTTCATTTATACCATTTCCACTGCGTGTATTATTCTCTCGATTTTATACATTTCAATAAATATCAATTCAAACAAATGTTCTCATGTTTCATTTCTTCATATTCAACATTTCTTATTGAATTTTACACACACACACAAACAAATGTTCTCATGTTTCATTTCTTCATATTCAACATTTCTTATTGAATTTTACACACACACACACACACAAGAGTTTCATCCATTTCCCAAGAAACAGGCACCCATTCTGTTCCCAATTCTTTGCTATCACAAAGACTCTTGCTATAAATATTGCGGTATATATTGGAATGTAGTTTCTGCATTTGACTATTTTATGGTATATGCCACTAGCAGGATTGTTAGGTCTAACAGTAAGGGCAGATCAGTCACCTTTCTTCCACAATTCCAAACTGAAATTCAGAACAACAGGACTACTTCATAATTCTACCAAAAGGGCTTTGGTATTCCTGCCTTTCCGCACAGCTCCTCCATCACTGATTGCTTCCATCTTTTTTTCCATCTTTGACAGTTTGCATGGACTAAAGTAAAAACATTAGGGCTATTTTAATTGAAATTTCACTTATTATTCATGACTTGGAGCATGTTTCCACGTGGCCATTTACAGTTTGCTAATCTTCTTTAGAAAACTTTTTATATCCTTTAACCAGTTACTTATCTGGGAATAGTTCCTACTGTTACAGGTTTTCATCAGTTATCTGCATACTGGATAACAACTTTTGCTGATGATATTTGATGTAAGTATTTTCCCACTCCATTATTTTTCTTTTACTTTTCTCTTTACTGATTTTTAATCATGAAAAAGCTTTCTAACTCTACATTGTCAAAATTGTCCATGATCTCTATCCTGTTAAGTTGGTGAAGAATTCTAGTATTGTGAGGAAAAGTACTTGTTCTTATCTCAAAATTTTCATGGTATGACCTTTTATTTTCAGATCTTATTATGATACACACACATATACACATATACATACACACACATATGGTTTAAGGTAGTGACTTAAACTTTATTTCTGTCACAATGCTTTCTAGTTTTCCTAGCAGCCATTTTCCCAATAAGTTATATTCTTAATTTTATCAAGCCCTACTGTTTTGTTTTTTTAAAGATTTAACTTTTAAAGATTTAATAGTCTTTTCTATTGATCTGCTTTTGTGTTTTTAACTAACATCATTCTATCCAAAATCATCTTTAGTAATAAAAAATTAAGACGCAAAAAATAACAGTTCAGCAAAACCAGAAACAATAAAATCTGATAACAAATGCAACGCTCCACAACCATGGTCCCTCACCTCTGCAAAGGAGGCAATGCATTTGCTCATCCCCTCTCTAGGGCTGTGGTTGGCTATTATAATTACATAGAATTCAGTTTCAGTTTTTTGTAGGGAATTTCAATACTCCAAGCAATGATGTGTGTGTGTACATCACCAAAATTATTTATTGTGCACATATTTGTCTATTGTGTATACACTGTTTTATCCTATTAAATGTGAGCTCACTGAAGGAGGGGAATTTTTCATTTTTGCTGCTCCCTTTCCAAGAGCACAGTGGAAATACAGTGACAAAGACTTAATAAATGTTACATAATTCACACATATTCCAAGATTTCTTCCAAGTGGTTATAAATTACTTTGTACACTAAATGATTAAATGAGGATATGATCTATTGAGAAAAAGCCTAAGAAATGAGTAGGGGACATGGTGATGGGTTATGGTCCCATGGTCACAGTCAGAAGAGAAGAAACTCCCTTATTGATTTTTGTTTTTTTAATATGCAAGAATAAAGTATATGCATCAGGGGTGCTCAGGAGGTATATGGTGATTGGCTGATCACCCGTAAAGTTCAGTCTGGCTTACCATTGGGAACTCCTAATCTAAATAATGATGTATTAAATCATTAAGACAAACCTTCTCTAAAACAAAGAATAGAAGGTTGGAATTGGACAGAGTACCCTAGTAACTACCATGAAGTTGAAAAAAGTTGTATTTTATAATACTAATTATTATGCTTAATATACTTTGTTGTAAAAATTATATGTTCACTGTTCCTGTTTTAGAAGTTAAAACACTTACCTGGACTAACAAGTGTCCTGAGTTGGAGGAACATACCCCGGATTTCCTCATGTTCTCATTTATCTGCTTCATCAAATGTAGCAGTATTTCAACAGCACCTTTGTTGATCATTTCATTAAGAAATCTTGGATTTCCAGAAATGAATTTAATAGCCCCCATGCAGTACAAAAAAGCTTCATTGTTAGTATGCAGGTCTTCTACTCGTAGCACCTCCAACAGTGAATCTGGGGGGGGGGGAAGGAAGAAGGTCTAATTAGAAAGAATGTGATTCATGTTCTATTATTCAAATTTGTTTTAACATATTCCAAATTCTGAAAAAATATAATTACTTTGAAGCACATGGATGTACTTTTGCATATGCATACTAAGAATAAACTTATTAGTGATGAGTCAGAGTCCACAGGCAAATGGTCTTGAGTGTGTTATTCATCCAGTACAAAGAGAAAGCTATTTCTACCTGCCCAATGAAACTCATTTCAAGCTAGTAACACGCTCAGGAAAAAAGCTGACCCCATTAACCCATGTATTTAAAAAACGGGTTATTAAACGTCATTCTTAATGATTTATCTAAAATTCATTTAGTTATAGAAATTTGGAGTTATAGAGAATAACAAACATGAAAAGGAATTTCAGAATTATATTTCAATCTCTTCTTTACAAAATGTGTTTGTTACTGAGCAGAAATCCTTCGAGGCACAAGATCAGAATCAAAAAGAGCAACAGGCCAATAAATACAAAGATGGAGGGAGGATTTGGACCATCTTTCAGAACAGGGATAGGTACCAGGATTTATACTGGAACTAATTCCAGATGAATGAATAAGAATTACTTAGGAGCAGGATCCGACAAACGGTAAACCAAATCCTATTTGCATTTGGTCAAACTGGTCCAGCTTTAAGTCCAGGGAAAAATTTCTTTGGACCATGAGTACTTTTCATGACCAAGTGGGCACTACTCAACAAGGTGAGCCCTAACACACACAAAAGACACATGGAGAAGATATTAATTCCATGAAAAGAAAAATCTTCAACTGCCACGTAATCCCCAACTGGTCACAAGTGGCAAAATGGAGGCCACTGTTAGAAATCCAAATCTAGGAACACAATTTCTATCAACCAGAGACCCAGGATCTAAAGAAAGAAACATCACTTAGACATGAGGCCCCTCCAACCTCCTCCACCCTCAACCCCCAAATAACCTTGCATTTCTTCTGTATGTGCTTTTGAATGGATATTGTACCACATTGTCTCCTCCAACAGCCCAAGTTCCTTAAAGGCAGAAGGTGTTTTTTTATTTTTGTATCCCCAATATCTAGAACAGCACCTGCCACCTAGTGGGTGCTTAATAAAGGCGGGCTGATTGAAGAGACAAAAGGATTTCAAGATAGATGAGGATTTTATTGAACTATGGATTAAAGTAAGTAGAACTTTGTTCCTAATTCAAGGCAGCAAAGGCCAGGAACATAGTTTGAAATGATAAGAAAGAATGGTATGGTAGGGTCAGCTACTACAATTGTGAGTCTGCACTGCTCCTTTCTAAATTCTGAGTGTCTAGAAATGCTCTTCCACTCCAGTCTCTCCTCAAGGAAGTCCTGCTCTAGAAATCTCCCTGGGGTGAAGAAAACTGAGGTTCACCACTTTGAGTAACTAGGTGAGTCAACCTCAAGTTCCTAAAGTCACTGCCAAAGGGAACAAATCACTCCTCAGCTGAGCTGAGTGCAGGAGGGCATCAGGGAAAAGAATGACTTTGGCCAAGTAGTAAACCGAGTGGCTTATGACCTGAGAAAGGCAAGGTAACAAACGAGAGGCTGAAGCAGGAAATAATTAAGTCTAGCTGAGGGACCAGATGATGAGAAGACACTTTTAAAAAAGCAATATTGTACTGGGTTCAAGCTTCAGTCCTTCTACCAATTCTTATCATGGAAGAGAGACAGTCCCATGTTCTCCAAAACTAGGCAGGTCTTTCCAAAGCTTGAAACATTGCAGGTACAGGACCAGTGATATGTTGGGGAATACAAAGGAGTCTGAATCCCAGCACGGTGACACCCTACCTATGAGGAGTTGGACAAATTGCTTAAAACTCAATGTAGAAAATTACGGATTGGACTAGGTCCCCACTAAAGTCCCTTTCAGCTCTATCTCTATGATCCTGTTACTGTAGAAAACTAGATTTTTGGGAACAAAGCTCACAATAAAATAACTTTTAAATTCGTATTTTGTTTAAAGTCACTCTTAACTGTTCCAAAATTTCTACTACCACATTCTCAATTAATTAAAATTTAGATATTTCTTATTTTTATATGTACACTAATGGAGAAAAGATATATTTTCTTCTTTTCAAAAGAGACCTTCAAATCGTTTTCCATTTTCTTGAGCTGTTCCAACATAGTTTACATTAACCCAATTCATAAAATGACCACAAAAGCTGCAACTTAATTACTTGGGAAGAGGGGCATCATTTCAAGAACTTTCTTTTCTCTTTGTGATTTTCTCTTTTTCTCTTTGCTCCAAAGAGATTTTTAAAGCAGATACTAATCTTTTGATCACTTTCTCCATGTCTGCCAAAAAAACAGTAAAATACACTCTGAAACTAAGAGGTTCCATAATTTTTTAACTGCTACCATCTATTTTTCTATCATTTCTGGTATGATACAAAAAAGATTTACAATTCGAGGACTCATGGTCTAAGAAGTAGGTTTCAAAGTGAACTGATAAAGCTTTTTTTAAAAAAAAGTAATGTTTATAGATGTATGCACTTCTACAATCCCAAATAGTCCCCATAAACACCTAAATGCTGTAGTGCCCTCTGAGAGGAACCCAGCAAAGGAAATTTTAAGCTGAATGTGCCAAAGGAGACAACCAAGCAAATAATACACATAATATATCTGTTTCATTCTATCAACCACTAAATGTAACTTTCTCCCTTTTCCCCCAAAAGAAGTTCAACACTTAGTTAAGAAAAGTATATCCACTTACCAAGAATACTATCATTTTGGATAAGAGAATCATTCTTCTCACTCCTGCTAATTTTAAATATAAGTTTGCAGACATTGAGAAGATTCTTTCCGCTTACTTTAAGCTGGAGAGGAAAAAAAAATTTTACACATCTGTTTTGGTTGGAAAATTAAAATATGTTATACTTTTAAAGAAAAACAATAGAGAAACAACTATTAAAGATAGTCCTGGGAAAGTTATTTTTAAAGTTGAAGTTGAGAATTCTGAAAATTAATCCTCCACCCTTCAAAATTTTGAGAGGCAATTTTGATAAACAGGGGGATGACAATTTTTGAGGAAGAAACCTTAGATACCATATACAATTTAAACCCCTCTCCTCAATGCACAAGTGCTCATAACTATTTAAATGAACATCTAAGTCAAGGGTCCCCACCCTAACCCTGAGGTTTCAAGGTCACATGTAGTCCCCCAGCTCAAGTGTGGCCCTTCAACTGAGTAGAAGGTTCATGTACATACTGAAAGATGACTTTTATTGACTTTTCCAACCCTAAGATTCCAGTTCTCTTTGATTGAATAAAGGGCTGCACTTGAGGACCTAGAGGGCTACATAATCTCCTTGAGGCCACAGGTTCCTCACTTCTGCAAGCTTTTGCAAGAGAGATCTCCCTGTACGGTATAGCATAATTAACAATGACTTCAGATTCTGAGGATCTCAAGGTTTGAATCCTGGCTCTGACACCCTCTCTGTACCTTGCACTATCTGTAACAAGTTATTCACTTCTTCAGGCCAGTTTTTCCTTAAAATGAAGGGATCAGATTGGATGACCTTCAAGTTCCCTTCCAATTTTAAATCTATGATCTACAATATCAAAAGGCACCCAATTTCTTTTTTTTTTTTAACAGTTCAAATTGTTGAAAAGTTCTTTATACTAAGCCCAAATCCAACATCCCTGTAACTTCTACTTAACAGAACCACACAAGATAACCTGAATCTGTTCTGGGAGCATTATTTTAAGAAAAACATTAACAAGGTTGAGCACATTCCGAGAAGGGGTGACTGGAATGGGGAGGCAATTCTAAACCATGTCACACAAACCTTAGCTGAAGGAAGTAGGGATAAGACTTAGAGGAATGTATGATCACTGTTAACAAATAATTGAAAAGTTCTATATATAAAAGCAATTAGATCCCTTCTGTTTGGCCTCACAGGACAAAATTAGGATTCCCTGGTGGAAATTAGGAAATTATTTTTGACTCCTTAACAATGACAGTTATCTAAGTCAATGAAATGGGTTGTCTTGAGGGGGAAAGAATTCCCTCCCTGCCACTGGAGGTCTTCAAGCTGAGGCTCAATGAGATTGCTTATTAGGGGACTGGTAGAAAAGATGATAGACTGATAGATGACTTTTGTTGACCTTTCCAACACTAAGATTCTGGTTCTCTTCCATGTGACAGACCTAAAAATACTTGAAGATGACTTTTACATTCTCTACTTTCTACTCAAGTCTTCTCTCAAGACTACGTATCCCCATTTCTTTAACCAGTCCCTATATGACATGGTGTTCAGATTCTCCACTGCTCTGTACTCTAGAGAGACACCAGCTTGCCAATGCCATGCTTAAAATGTGGTGCCCCAAACTGAACGTTGCTCTGAAGGTGGTCTAGCTAGTACAGAACACACAGGACACATTAAGGATATTATTCTATTAAGTAGCCCCTGGTACATAGTAGGAATTTAGTAAATACAGCTTGATTAAGAAAGCCAATCTGACATGGAATACTGAGAGGGAGCTAGACTTGGAGTCAAGACCTGGATTCAAATTCTGATTTGACATATACTACATATGTAGCCATAGGCAAATCACTTAACCTCTCAAAAGCTTGGTGAATTGAAAATATGTATCTGTGAAGGTAGTTTCCACACTAGGAAATTTCCATAGTAATGAAAATCACAGGCCAAACTGCCAAACATTTCCCATTCCCTGCACCCCCGCCAAAAAAAAATAGCTCTCTTGGCATATTATTAACTTATATTGAGCTTTGCGGTTGTTCAGTTGTTTCAGTCATGTCTAAAGCTTCATGACCCCATCTGGGGTTTTCTTGACTAGAGTGGTTTGCCATTTCCTTCTCCTGTTCATTTTATAAATGAGGAAACTGAGGCAAACAGGGTGAACTGACTTGCTCAGAGTCACACATTTACCTTCCATAAAGCAAACAGTGTGGACTTAATTTTATAGGTAAATTTTAGAGGAATTATATTTCAAATTATCTGTATTTAAAATGTTCCACCTTCCTTTGGTTGTATGCTCCTGGAATCAGAAAGACCTCTCTCCTTGAGTTCAAATCTGACCTCAGTCACTTACTAGCTCTGTGACCTCGAGCAAATCATTTAACTCTGTCTCAGTATCCTCATCTGTAAAATAAGCTGGAAAAGGAAATGGTAAACCAATTCAATATTTTTGCTGAAGAAAATCCTGAATGTGGCCTATCTGAGGCCAGATTTGAACTCAGGAAGATGAATCTTCTTGACTCCGGGACCAGCAGTCTATTCTTCACTCCACCACCTAGCTGCCCTTTTGACTTTGCACTAATGTTTCTCTTTTCATTTAAAAAGGAAGAACTCCATGTAGAAGTGAGGCATCTACATAATTAGTTAAGATACAAATGAATGCTTCTAAGTTTGGTTGAAAACCAAACCAGTTCAGCTTGGTATGCTAACTAAAGTAACAGGAGTAACTGAAATGCCCCAACAAAGCTCAGCGAAAATGCCAGGGACAGGGCATTCTAGCTCACTGCACTTTCTGACTGTAAGTGACGGTTAATCATAAAACCCCTTTGCTTCAAAATCATTTGAAAGTGTGTTATCTTGCTTTATTCAAATGTAAGTTAATGGTTCAGGATTTTTCAATATCTCAGGGTCATTAACAGGAACCTAATTTTCATTGCAAGTAGTATATTTGATGCAGACTTAATCAATTAGCAAACACTGTAGAAGCTGTAGGACACTGGATTGATCATACGCTGCCTTCCAGGGAATATATCATGGTAGATGTTTTTTTTGACTTTGTGTGTGTTTTGTTTTGTTTTTTACTAAATTCCCAATTCTACCTTATTTTCTTATATTTTGATACTTTTAAAGTGAGAGTAAGGTGAAAAGGTTCCTCCTAGGGAGTCCAAGTATATTGTTTCCAGTTAATCAGGAATATACTATTATGACTTTTAATTACATTTTATTTTTCAAACTATTAAGAGATATAAATAGTTTTTATGGGCATCCTACAAACCACTATATTCTAGAACAAGAGTTTTTTTTGTGCCATGAAACCCTTTTGGCAATTTGGTGAAACCTACAGACCTTTTTCTTAGAATGTTTTAAATGCATAAAATAGGCAGGATTACAAAGGAAATCAATTATATTGAAATAGAGTTATAAAAATATTTAAAATATTTAGCTCTAGAATACTGTAGAATATTTTGATTTAATTGATATAATTTTGTTTGTTATGGTGGTTTACCATTTCCTAAACAGGGTTAAGTGATTTGCCCAGGGTCACAAAGCTAGTAAGTATCTGAGGCCAGATTTGAACTTAAGAAGAAAGGAGTCTTCCTAACTCCAGGCAGCATACAACCAAAGGAAGGTTAAATATTTTAAATGTAATTCCACTAAAACTTACTTATAAAATAAGATCAGACTATTTGCCTTATGAAAACTTTTAAAGATAAAAATGTTTTTCAAAAATGCTTTTTAATCTTTTATGAACTGCCTCCTCATCTTTTCTCATATTCATAACAAAAATATAAAGAACATGATGAAGTAAACAAACCTCTCTCATGTTGCATATTTTTTTTGCATCAAATTGAAACTTGCTATACATTCTAGATTAGAATATTTAGTGCAGCATCAAAAATTAAAGAAGAAACATGTAGCACCTATAGCTTCCGATTAAGATAATGTAAAATAGATGAGATGGATGGGATATGTTGATATTCATTTTAATAACTATAGTAACAATCACGTTTTGTATATACTCAGATGTTAAAATGATGTTTAGGGTCCTAACAACAAAAGTTCCTTATAGGTGAATACAGCTCTATTTGTTTTAATGATTCTTTCAAAGGGCTTGCTGATAACTGCGTCACCTTTTGATCAAACTGCTTATGCTTAGAATATAGTGTTTCTTTTTTTCATTTGTATCATTTTATTCAAGCTAGGGTTTCTATCTTGATGCCTCTCTTTCCATTCTATTTACAAATCATCCTAGTATCTAGGCACCTTACAAAACCAGAGTGGAATTCACATTTTCAAGTTCACACATGTCTACTGTCACTGTTTTACACCTATATCATAAAGAAAGTGGCTGTTAGTTCTTACTAGAAATCTTAATTCATTGATAAAATCACAAGGCAGAATAGCTTCTACTGAGTCTCACTATCTAGTATGATCAGAACAGACTAGAGATCAGAATAGTATAAGTATATAACACTAATTAGAGTGTTCCAGAATGGGTAATTAAACTTAATCATGTGTTCAGTCTTAACATTTTTATGTCTTCAGCCTTAGATTTCCACTATACCTGTAGAAGTCACTCTAGTATCCATTTATTTTATACTCCAAATCCACTTATAACTAACTCTGTGGCATTTGTAAATATACCTCTTTTTAAAGCATCCTACTAATTCACAAGAAAAAAAAACTTACAGCTAGAATAATTTTCGCAAGTTTTAGGCTGAGCAAATCCGAACCAACATCAACTAGTTTATATAAGGTTTTCAGAAGTACACTCCTTCTCTTAAATCTCTTTCCAAGCATGCTTCCTTCCTCTAACGCTTGATGAAGCTGGGTGCAGGCGGCACAAAAATTTTCAATACTGTCTTCTGTTATGAGAGCAAAGAGAAGAAAGCATCACTTATCATTAAAGATCAATCTTTTCAACCTGTCAACACAAACAATACAGTAAAACCCCCATATGAGGTCTATAAAACTTTGGGTTTTGCCATCCCCCTACCACCTCCTCAAAATATTTGGATTTTATGTTTTTAACAGTTTGATTTATCCTTCCACAACTTTGCAGACCAATCATATTAACTGATCAAGAAATAAGATAGCTGTCATTTGAAATCTGTCAAAATTTACAGGATGGAAGATATATTTTATTACAGTCTATTATTTTTATTATTATTATCCGCTTCACATCTAATAACCTACAAACACAACTTCAGCCATATTTTCTTCTTATTGTCTGTCTCCAAGTCACTACAAAAATGGCATTTTTTCCCTTCTTGTATCTATCTTTATTTTATGTGATGAGTCCCCAAATCCTTTTATAAAAACATCCTTAAATCCCAATTTTTCAATGAAACATTCCACATCTACCCTAATACTCATCCAACTCTTAGAGCATTTGTTATCTACAGGATTCATATATCATGTACTATTTTGCATTGTTATTCATCCTTGGTCCTATCTCCACAACTAGATGGTAAGCCTCCAAGAGGAGAAGTCTTATATTACATTTTTTAATCACTAGTCCCTTGGACATAATAAGCATTCAATAAATGCTTGCTGGAGGAACTTATCTTCCATTCCTGGAAAAATTCTAGCATATATTATTTTGAGTGTTTGAGCTGAAGTTTGTTTGAGCTTTGAGTGTTTAGAAAGGGAAGTAGCAACAGCTAGGAGCTAATATGGCATTATCAAGAAGAGCTAACTTCTTTTCCTTTTATTGACAGGTATAACACACGCAGGCATCAGGCAACACTGTCAACATATCATATTGAGATTTCATCAAAGAATTTTACCAAGTCTCTTACACTATCCTTTTGAACAGGGAGAGATACTAGCTTAATGACAGCAAAGTTAATATAATTAGGTGAACAAAAAATTAGCTGACTTATCAAGAAAACAGCAATTAATAAACTTAGGTCAACCTTAAAGGCCTCTTGGGAAGTAACTCAGGGATCTTGTTCATGGACATACTGCCATTTAATAGTTTTCTAAATGGCTTCAATAAAAGCATATGCTATACGTTTATCTAATTCACTGGTGGCATAACAGTCTGAGAACCGCAAAATTTTCATGGAATTTAGAGACCATTCTACCTTACGTGTATCTGACCAAGAATCATTTCTAGGATTCACTCATCAAGTCATCATCTAGTGTTTTCTAGAAGTCTTCCTCCCCTCTAGAGAGAGAATTTTCCACTTCTTGCCAGAGGCTGTTCTACTTTTGCCTAGCTTTAAGTACTTTTTTCCCAAAATCTAGACACTACCTCTCTTAATACAGCCTAAAATCACACTGACTTTTTTTTAAAAAAACATACCATATCACACTATTCTACTAGGAAAAAAGACTCATCACCTGGGAGAAACAGGGTTTTAAACAGAACAAAGTATTCTCACGCCAATGATGGGTCCTAACTTATCTAATGTAATAAAATTTGTGGATGGGGAGTGAGATAGGATAAATGAGGATCAAAAAAATATCTTGGCTGACAGGACAACTGACAAGAGTAGTTACTTTACCATTAGAATCTTCAGGAAGCACAGTTTTTAAAAGTGGTATCTTTGCTGGTAAGTAATAAAAAAAAATGGAGTACATACACTGAACCCAAGAGGAATCTAAAAGAGCCAAAGCATGAGATCTTCAGTTGTAAATAAATTGCATTACTAATAGATCTCATCATTAAATTAAAAAGTAAGAAACCCATCTAAAATGAATATAATGTGCCCTTAAAAGCCCACATAAAGGAAGCATGCAACTGCAAAAGGAAATGACTCAGTCCATTTTTAGCTCTTTTCAACAATAACATCTAAGAAAAAAAAATTTAAACCTCAATAGCTAAGTAACCTTCAATGCCTAACAGTTATGTACTTAAATAAAAGAACTGATGGGAAATGGCTGAGACTAAATTTAAAGGGGGAAAATAAATGAATTCTATTATGAGAAATGTTTTTGTTATTTGATTCTTCTGGGATAGGCAATTTCTCCTGAAACCCTACATATCAGCCCACTGTGGGTTGTCTTCAGTAGGTTTTTCCCCAAATATATAGATTTTTTTTGGTTTATTACCTTAAAAGAATCTTTATTTTACCCAAAGGAAAAAAGTATGTCCTTAAGAGTCAATTTTTAAACTATTGTAAAAAACAAATCCTTAAACTACCAGAGTATATGCATCCCACCTCCAACTGCGATGTTCATATCAGAGAATCCAAAAGTAAATAGGAATCTAAGACATCATCTACCCCATTCTCTGCCTCCAAATGGTGGCCACTCAAGATATTTATGTGGGTAAATACAACATTCTCCATCGGAATCTTTTTCTAATGTTTAATACCCCTTACTTGTTCAAGAGGTTTTCCCTTGCGTAAAAACCTCAATTTCTCTTGTTAGATTTAAAACCTTCCTCTTCTTGGATTATCTTTCGTGGAGTCAAAGAACTGCTAATGCCTATTTGTCCCAGTTCATTGCAGCAAATTTGGGAATTTAAGAGGATTTCAAAGAAAAGGCAAATGGATCAGTGATGCTAAAAAAGCCATAGCTCTTTAACAGGGGCATGTTTTAACTCAACAAGGAAAGGCATATAAAGCCCAAAATGAGATTCCCCCAAGGTATGGGGATGAGGAATGGAGAAGAAGGTCAGGCCAAAGGATACAACTTGATCTCAGTCATCCTTTTCTCAGTCAACAGAAGAATATTGCTGGGCTTTGGGTATAATGAACTTCTTGCCAGAGTAGGAGAAGGAAGGGACTGATCTCACTAAAGGTTACCCCCCCCTCCTGCCCTGCCTGGCACACTTAGATTACAGCCAGGCACCTGTCATTCTAGTTCAGTATAACCATCCATCACACATCAGGGTAGGTCAGCAACATATATATGTATGTGTCTGTGTATATGCATATGCATACACATGCATAGGATACCCTGAGCAATTTGAATGCTACATCTTGAAATGCCTAAACCACGGGAGTCTAGTAAGGGAGAATGATTAAGAGTCACTAACTATAAATATCTTGTTTGCTTGTTTTTTTAAACACAAAAATATTTCATTTTTTTCCTGATTAAAAAGAGATCTACAACAAAAATATTAGATAGACAATTATGACTCCCACCAAATGAGTCATTTTTACATAAGCAAAAAACAAAGTTCTTTCTCCTCACTGATTGATCAAGGTTACACTATTTTCAAATGACTATCTATTGAGAGATTAGTTGTGCATTTGATAAAGTATCATAATCTGGTTAAAAATAAAAACAAAACTTAGCTAAGAACTGTTATGGGCATGAGCTATACACATACTCAAGATTCTCCCAAAATTCATTAACTGACACTCTCTGAAGAACAAGACAGATGGAAAATCATAGTAACTTTTTAATACCTTGTGTAGATCATTCTACATCTTTGTAATATTTTTAACAAGTTGTCTTCAGCTAGTATAATGCCTGGTATGCAGCTGTTAACAGATCAATCAATATGTGTTTGCTTGCTTTTAAAAAAAAACACTTTAACTCCTTTTACTATTTGATATATAATTTTATTTTTTAAAAATTAAATTCAAAAGCATAGAGTTAAATACATTTGAATGACCTTTTATAATATGGAATGTGGCAGTGAGAGGCATCATAGCATGGCCAACTGTATGAAAATTTAAAATATGAAAAATCTTAATTCACAAAAGCAACAAATTAAAGGATTATTATTCACAGTGGGAAACAATTATGTGCTTTTTACAAAATGATTCACCACAGGAATCATTTAAATAGTAGGCCCTCTTAGTATAATTAAAGTAAGCTTTTATTTACCAAGAATTTAATTTATATGCAACTTACAGGAACAAAGCTATTAAAGTGAAGTTAGTCCCTATATGTGTTTGGACATGTCTGCTGAAGTTTCTGATGGGTATTTATTTCTCAGTCTCTGATTTTGCTCATGGAGGCAATTTCTCTCCAATGATACTTTCCCCAACCCTCTATAACATAGTAGAAGGTCCTCAATAGCTTCCCTAGCTGAAAATTTCATCATTCTGAAGCCAACAAACTAATCTGACATTAGGCCTCTCAGAACTGGTTCTTAGAAGAAGAAGAAAATGAAATCTGTTAACAAGCCCATACTCATAGCATTTCCAGCTTGATTGGACCTTTGAGAACTTTTGCTGGAATACATTTTGAAAATGTGGGATCACCTTGACACTATGGTGAGGAGGTAGGCACAAGTATAGGTTGATGGGCACAGTGTATTTAAAAAAATATAATGGCAATGGGAAGGGTACAAACAATTTTCTTTGCTGAGATCCCTTTGACAAATATGGTACATAACAAAAAAATTAAATGTTCCTACCCTTTTCTAATTCACGTAAGACTGGTAAGATCCTTGTACTCCAAAAGGCTTCTTCTTCTTCTGTTTCTGTTTCTGTATCAGTTTCTTCCAAGTTCCTCTGAACCTCTGAAACATCAAAAAAAATCAGGGGGAAAAACACAGATATCAGTTTTAACTACAGTTTTAGTAATCACAAATATTTTATGGTCAGAACTAAGCTTCATAAATGGAACTAATTACCTTTTCCCATCTTCCCCATATTTTTCATGGTTACTGGTATAACTGAAAAGAGTCCACTTTTAAAAACACAAAGTGTAATAGCAATACATGCAGAAAATGTCTTTGATAAAATCCAATCTGCATTTATTACAAAAAAAAATTCCAAAGAAAAGGAATGGTGAATGTAATAGCATATTATTACACCATAAGAAATGATGAAAGGGACAGATTCAGAGAAACCTGGGACAATTTTATGAACTGGAGAGAAAAGTGAATGGAACCTGAAGAACATAAACAATGACTACAATGTTGCAAAGGAAAAAACATTTTGAAAACTGAAGAACTCTGACAGGTGAAAGGACCATTCCTCCAGAAGAACAAAGACAGAGGTGAAAGACTAGGGATACAGAATAAAATGGACATCTAGTTTCACTACACTTATTTGTTATAAAGAAAGGCCTTTTGGGGGCAAGTGGGGAGTTGGCAAGCCAATGAAATGTTTAAAATATGTACAGAGGATGAATAAAATTTAATATATACTTTATAGTATATATAATATATACTTTAATATACAATATATAATATATACTTTAACATATGTAAATAATATATACTTTAAAAACACAAGCTATACATAGCAGATTCATGGTTTAACATACAATCCTTTTCCTGTTCTTTGTAAATATAATTGTTTATTTTTGTTAATATTTATCAAGTTCTTAATAAAAAAAGGACAATTAAAAAAGAGGAAACCAAGGTTCAAAAAAAGCATGCTTCCTCAATACAATGAACTGTTTCTTTTTGAAACCAAGACTCAATATTAAATACAATGAAAAGACAATAAACACATTTCAACCAAAAAAAAGGGAGAAAACAAAGGTGCCTACTTTCAACACATCATTTCCCATAGTATGGGATATGTTAGTAACTACATCATGACACAAGAAGATTAATATGTTAAACAAAGAGATCAAAATGTCTTTATTTAGAAATGTAGGCAATACTGCACCTAGGAGACTCAATGGCCCTTCGTTTTAGATAACATATTAAGGAATACTTAACATATTAAGGAAAAATCCATTTATTTCCTATGCTTCCGTGTGTGTGTGTGTGTTTAAACAGGAATGGATATTCTATCTTGTCAAAAGATTTTTCTGCCTCTATGATTTAATCATATTATTTTTGTTCATCTACTATTTTTATAGTTTTCCTAATATTTAACCAACCCTGCATTCCTGTTTTAATTCAACCTGGTCATAGTGTCTCAAGTTGAGATTTGTATCAGAAAATCAGTAGGAACCCTACTCTTCTATTTTTTTCAAACAGTTTTATGTACAATTTGAATCAATTCTGCTTTAAATAGTTTGTAGAATTTACTTGTAAATCTCACTGATCGTAGGTTGTTTTCCCTTTGGGAGTTCACTTACAACTTGTTCAATTTCTTTTTCTAAGAAGTGATTATGTAAGTTCTGTATTTCTTGTTCTGTTAATCTAGGACTTTTACATATGTGTTAATATTTGACCATTTCATTTAAATTATTGGTGTTATTGGAATATAACTGGACAAAATAGTTCAAAATATTTTCTTTTATTTCTTCACTGGCTGTGAATTCACATTTTTCATTTTTTTATATACTGACAATTTGCTTTGCACTCTTTTTTGGTTTTTGTTTTCCATTTAATAGTGTTTTATTTTTTCCAATTAAATATAAAAAGTTTTCAACATTCACTCATAAGATTTTAAGTTCTAAATTTTTTTCCCTCCCTTTTTCCCATCTCCCCTCCCTAAGATGGCAAGCAATCTACAGGCTACATATGTACAATCCACAAATAGTCATGTTGTGAAAGAAGAATCAGAACAAAAGGGAAAAACCATGAGAAAGAAAAAAGAAAAAGAAAAAATAGTATGCTTCATTCTGCATTCAGACGCCATAGTTCTTTCTCTGGATATGGATAGCATTTTCCATCATGAGTCTTTCGGAATTGTCTTAGATTATTATATTGCTAAGAAGAGCTAAATCTATCAAAGCTGATCAACAAACAATGTTGCTGTTCTGTTGTACACTTTTTGAAAATCTAGTTAATCGTTTATCTGTTTCATTTTCCATCTCCTCCTCGAAAAAGAGCTTCTAGTTTTACTAAATCAATGGGATTTTTGCTTTCAACTTTGTTAATCTTTCCTTTATAAGGATTTCTTTTTTGGTATTTAATAGGGGGATAGAGGAGGGAAGTTTATTTGTTAATGGGAATGTTAATTTGTTCATTTTCCAGATTTCTTAAAGTGGCATGCTTTATTGATCTGCTTTTTCTCTTTTTATTAATGAAAACATTTAAAGATATGTTTTCTTTTCATTGCATCCCCAAAATGTTTCTACTTTCACTGTCATTATCTTTAATGAAATTACCTATTGCTTCTAAGATCTGTTCTTTGCCCACATTCTTTAGGATTAAATTCTTTAGTCTCCAATTAATTTTAAGTTATTTCTTTAGTGTTCCTTTAATGAATTTTTACCGCATTATGGTCCATAAAAGATGTGCTTAATATTTCCACTTTTCTGCCTTCGTGAGCTTTTTTTATGGCTTAATATGTGGTCAATTTTTCTGAAGGTACCATGAACATTTAAAACATATATGCTCCTTTTTATTTTCCTTCAATAATTACCAGAGGCATATCTAATTTTACTAAAATAGCATTTACATCCTTCATTTTTTTATCATTTGATTAAATTTTTCTAAGTCTGAGAGGGAAAAATTGAGGCCCCCCCACTATTATAGTTTTACTGTCTTCTCCCTGTAATATTTCATATTTCCTTTAAATATTTATTTCATGCCATTAGGTACATACAGTTTTAGTATTAATTCACTGTTTTCGGAACTTTTCAGCAAAAGGAGTTTCCCTTTCCATCTTTTTTCTCTTCTTGCTGTCACTTTGTCTGAGATCATGATTGCTACCTCTGCCTCCTTTACTTCATCTGCAGCATAAAAGATTCTGCTTCAGCCTATTGTTTTAACTGTGTCCACATTTCCATTTAAAACATTTCTTATAAAGAACACATTGTTAGATTCTGCTTTCTAATCCTTTCTGCTATCCTTTTTCATTTGTGGGTGAGTTCATTCTATCCACATTCACAGGTATGATTACTCATTGTATAAGTCCTTCCATCATACTCTCTTACATGCCATAATTTCCATCTCCAGCTTTAGAAGGAGGAACATGATAAGATGGAAGGAGTGAGCTCAGAACCAGCGCTCTAGGTTTGATATAATCTACTGTTCTCCTGCCCTTCTTCTATTTCCATTACTCTGAATCCTTGCTTTCTTTGCTTTTAAACCCCTCTTTGAAGTCTACGCTCCTTAAGAGTTCATTTCATTTTTAAAAGTAATCCTTCCCTTACTTTGGAGATGCTTGATTCTCATTTTTATCTGAGCTGCTCAGAAGAATACACTCACACAGAGCTGGGGAAAGAAATACATTTCACTCAATTGGGAAACAGGACCCTTACTGGATCCAGATGGCTAAGGAGGAGAAAGGGAAGCTGATGACCCTGCATAGCCCTCCCTCACTCAAAAGAAACCCCTGACTACTTCTTGAAGTGGCCCGGTCACTCAGTGGGTGAGTGACATACTCAAAGTGAGTATGTCAAAAGGCCTAGCTTAAAAAGACCAAGGTCTCCCAGTGTATCCTGGGCCATCTCCAGTCATCCTGCTGAATATCTGGTCACTGGACCCAGATGGCTCAGGAGGAGAAAGTGAGGCTGGTGATCTTGCACAGCCCTCCCTCACTCAAAACAAAGTCAAATGCAAGTCACATCATCACCTCTCTTATGTCACATCATCACCTCTCTTATGTCACAGTCCTCTTCAAAAATGAAGGACGAACACAACAACAAATCCCTCCCTTAATCTACTCTGCCTCTTATGCCCCCTACTCCTTCTTTCTTTCTCTCCTGTTTCCCAACTGAGTGAAACACATTTCTTTCCCTAGCTCTATGTGAGTGTATTCTTCTGGCCAGCTCAGATAAAAATGAGAATCAAGTGTCTCCAGTTCTCCCCACCTTCTACCTTCCCTTGCTATTTGTAGAGACTTCTATTTGCTTACTGCCAACTATGTAGATAATTTTCCTATCTTTATTTTTTCCATTCTTACTTTAAGATTATCAAACAAAAGAACTACTCCCAGTCTCTCTAATTAGACTCCCTCTATGATCCCTGATGGTGATAAAGCTATGGGAGGTACACATATAATTTCATATTTGAATATAAACGGTTCAATTTTTTTGGTTCCCTATGACTACTTGCTCTTGCATACTTTTACTTGACTCTTGTGTTTATATTTCAAAGTGTCTACTCAGCTCTGATCTTTCGATCAAGAATGCTTGGAAATATATCCTTCATGTCCTTAAAGATCTAACCCCTCCCCCTATAGAACCCTACTTAATTTTGCTAATTATTCTTGACTATAAACCTATATACCCTTTGCCTTCTGGAATATGGTATTCCAAGCTCATGCTTCTTATCTGCTAAATTATGTGTGATTCTGACTGTAGCTCCCTGGTTCTTGAGCTTTTTCACTATGGGTGCTTCGAATATTTTTATTTTGACTTGGAAGCTCTTGATTTTGGCTAAAATGTTCGTGGGGGTTTTCAGTGGGGGCTTCTTTCAGGACCTTGGCCCTGATTCTAGGCATTTTTCTCTTGTGATTTCTTGAAATACTACATCTAGATTCTTTCTGACTCTGTGCTAAGTGCTCTACAAATATCATCTCATTTTATCCACATAATAATCCTAGGAGGTAGATACTATTATTATACTCATTTTACAATTCAGAAAACCAAAATAAACAGAAATTAAGTGACTTGCCCAAAGTCACACAAAGCTACTAAGTAGCTAAGGCTGAATTTGAACTTAAGCCCCTCTGATTTTCTTCATTGCTTATGCTTATCAAATATGCATATGGCACAAACTAGGGAAGAGAGTTAAGGGGTAGGATGATTTAAAAAGGTACACTGTCAGAGTCTCACAGCATGTAGTCACCTAGTCAGCACACATTTGCAGTTTTTTATTTATCCTATCCCCTGAAAACCTGAATAGAACACTGGAGGTAGAAGTAACACCATGAGGTAGAAAGATACTTGTATTTGTAGTCAGAGGATGTGGGATTCAAATCCTGTATGACTAGTAAGTCATATAATCTTACAGTAAGACATTTGACTCCTCCGGGCCTCAGCTTACTCACAAGGGAGCTAAATATGGGTCCTTTCCAACTCTGAATCAATTACCCTGTAACCTTAAAGTCTCTCGCAGATATCTTTGGTTCATAATCTCAGACATGGTTTCCCTTGAGAATAGAGAATCTGACTCATTTTACTTTCCCTAAAAAGGGTGCTCAGCTTCCCAGTAAACATTAAGGCTAATGAGACAAAGAACATATAACAAGTTTTGTTTGACCTACTAGCCAACTATTGAAATAGTGAGGAAAACTCTAGTTATGTTTTTAGAAGGTGTCAAACACTCTTTCCCCTGATGGCTCCCAGATTCCTACCTGGACATCACCTTTCTTCCTAAGCCTGTGTTCCTAGATGTGCACTTGGCAGATACTGTGCAGGTTTTTAAGGAACATGAGGTACTGGAGATCATCAGTACACAGGGTTTCTCGTAAAGGTGTAGATTCAGAGAATTGTGTCTGAGAGAGAAGATAACCAATTTTTCCTCTATTTGTCTGTGTTTTTCCTCTCTCTACATCTGTTTTTGCACTGTTCACTCATCTTCTATCTGGCACACTTCCTCACAAGGCCTCTCCCTTGAAAAGGCCTTTCTTTGCTCATCTCTTCTGGGGTCTCCAACACCTGCATGTCTTGATCTAAGCAACCCACTAGCATAGCTACTTTTTAAAGGCCAATTCCCAGTTCCAGGAAGGTTGTGTGTGAATTCTAACATTCCTGAGGTGTCAATCTGGAGATCCCCTTCTGATGCTACAAAATTTGGTCATTGTCAGAACAAAGGCCTCATCAACAAGCAATAAGCACAGAGGATAAGGAGAATTCATTTTATATCTAGCAAATTTACACCTTGTCCAGGAGATGGCAGAAATGCCTGCTATATTCTTCCCCCATACATACTATATTAGAAATTTTTTAAAATCACATAATTATATGAAGAGACGCAAAAAAAGAGCTTTTGACAAAATACATCCATTTATGTTAAAATATTAAAAAGCATAAGAATAATTGGCCTTTTCCTTAATATTTCCTTCTACTATCTGTCTAAAAACAAGAAGTAGCATTATACGTAAAGAAGAAATGCTAGAGGTCTTTCTGATAAGACTGGGCTGAAGCATTCTGAAGTACAAACATTCTGTTTATCATCGCTATTATTCAAAAGAGTTCTTTAAATGCTAGCTATGTCAGTAATATAAAAAAAGCAATTGAGGGAATAAGCCTAAGTAAAGAGGAAATGAAGATCACTTTTTGTAGATTATGATAGTTTAAAAAACTTGAGAGATTAAAATAAAGATTAATTAAAATAAGCAATACTTTGGTAAAATAGCAGGATAGCAAATCTCTTAAATATTATCAACTTTCATGGATATTACCAATAAAATCTAGCATAATGATAAGGAAATCCCATGTGATAAGATTAATTTTTAAAAAATGCTTTCTACAGTGCTTATTCCCTCCACCTTTTCCTTTCCCCATTTAAAGTTATCATAGAATTTAGAAACAATCTGGGAATTCATTTACTAATACACATAGACATTATATGAATAAAACTATAAAAATTTTTCAGAAATACAATAAAACAATTAAAGATATACAGGTTATTCCTGATTGAGCCTTGCTATGGTAAAGTTACCTAAATTAATTTACAGATTCAGTGTCATATCAAACTACCAAAGATTACTTGACAGAATTGGATAAAAATACAAAATCATACAGAAGAACAAAAGGTCAAGAAAGGGAAATGAAAAAAAATTTTAAAGATAGGAATGAAAGGGGGGAGCTAGGATAAAGATTTGTTCTGTGAAATTTGGATTCAGTCAAAGGGCTGCACACTTGAGGACCTAGAGGGTCACATGAAGCCTCAAGGTCATAGATTCCCCAACCCCTGGACTAGGATTATCAAATTTCAAACTATAATATATATCTGTAAGAATCAAAATGATTTGGTACTGACTACAAGAAGTAGGAAAGTTGATCAATGGATCAGATAAGATATACAAAACAGAAAATAATCAAACATAATAGCATATTGTTCAATAAATATGTGAACTAATAAGGAAAGGACTATTCTATAATAACTACTCAGAAAATTAGCAAACACTGAGAAAAATTAGGCTTAGCTCAATATCTCACACAACAAGCCACATATTAATAATAGCTAGCATTTATTGAGCACTTTAAGGTCTGCAAAGCACTTTACAAATGTTATTCATTTAATCTTCACAACCACCTTAGACTGTAGGTTCTATTACTATCCCCATTTTACAAGTGAGGAAACTTGAGGGAGAAAAAGGTTATATGGATCACAGGCCTAGTAAGTGTCTAAGGACAATTCAAACAAGTCTCTGATTCCAGGCTTGAACTCCAAAGTGGATACATAACCTATATATAAAAGAGCATATCATAAACTCGTCAGAAAGGGAAAATGATGTCTTTCACAAAATTGGTTAAGAAGAGAGTGTTTAACCAAACAGGGACAGACATAATGAAAAAACCCCAAATAAAACATTTGTATTATAAAAAAATTCAAAAGTTTTTGCACAATCAATATAATTAGATTTTAAAGGAAACTGTGAGCTGGGAAGAATCTTTAAAACAAATTTCTCTGAATAAGGAAGACATTTACAATACATAGGGAATGGATACAAAAGAACAAAAATCATTTCCCAAGAGATAAATGGTTCAAAGATACCTCAATGGCAATCTATGAGCAGACATATGAAAAAAAAGCTATAGAACATATACATAAGACATATGAAATATACAGCACACAAACATATGACATATACAGCTGACATATGACAAAATGCTCCCAAACACTAATAATAAAGAGAAATGAAAATCAAAATGCAAATTCCACATAATACTGTTGATGGGACTTTGGGAGAGAAGTTCATGAAACTGTGAATCACTCTAACCATCCTGAAAAACAAAGTAAACCAAGTCACTAAACCCTCTAACCCATGATAACGCTACTAGACATATACCCCAAGGAAATTAAAGGGAGGGGGAAAATTCCCCAAGTATACAAATTTCTAGCAGCATTTTTTTGTTGTAGGAAATAACTGGAAACATAATGGGTGCCCATTAATTGTGGAATGGCTAAACAAATTGTGGTATGTGAATACAATGGAACATTGTTTGCATCATAAGAAAGGATGAAAGAGAGAGATGCAATGAGATCTGTAAAAGATTTCTAGGAACTGATGTGCAGTGAAGAGAACAAGAGAAAAATATACCTAATAATGACAATACTGTGAAGAAAAATAACTTAGAGAGACTGAAGAGCTCTGGTTAATACAGGAATTAGTCATGATTCCAGAAGAGTAAAGATGAAGCATCCCACCTCTTGCAAGAGAAACATTTGATAGAGGGTGGGTGTGTGTCTGTGTCTCTGTGTGTGTTGTATTCATATAATTCCTGTATGTGTACTGGTAACTGGCCTCCCAGACACTGAGCTAGCTCTGGCAATGCGTGCATCAACCTCATTGTCAATGTCTATATCCCTGGAAAGTACACTACCAAGGTAACTGAATTTATCCATAGCATTCAAAATTTCTCCATTTGTTGTAACCAATGGTTCCATGGATGGATGGTATGGTGGTGGCTGATGGAGCCTGCGTTTTTTTCGTGCTAATTATTAGGTCAAAATTAGCATAGCCAGCAGAAAATTGATCCACACTTTGTTGCATCTCAGCTTCAGAGACGGCAATGAATGCACAATCATCTGTAAACAGAAAATCATGCACCAACACTCCCTCCACTTTGGTCTTGGCTTGTAGCCTTTTCAAATTGAAGAACTTACCATCAGTATGGTGGCTGATCTTGATGCTGTGTTCATCCTCATTGAAAGTATTTGACAATAATTTCACTTACCTGGTAGTATACTTTCCAGGGACGTACACATTGACAGTGAGGTTGATGCACGCATTGCCAGAGCTAGCTCAGTGTTTGGGAGGCTCCAAGGAAAAGTTTGGGAGAGAAGAAATATTAGACTGACTACCAAACTGAAGGTCTACAGAGCCATTGTGCTGACCTCATTGTTATATGCTTGTGAAACATAGACAGTCTACTAGCACCATGCCAAGAAACTGAATTGCTTCCATTTGAACCATCTGAGGAAGATTCTGAAGATCCCCTCACAGGATAAGGTGCCAGGCACTGAGGTCCTTACTCGAACCGAACTGCCAAGCATTCAAACTATGCTTCAGAGAGTGCAACTCCGAGTGTTTGAATGCAAAAATGTATCCTTGCCAAAAAGACTATTTTATGGAGAGTTTGCAAGGGGCAGGCAATCACATGGTGGTCAGAAGAAGCAATACAAGTACACTCTCAAGTCCTCTCTCAAGAACTTTGGATTTGGCGGGGAGGAGTCAAGATGGCAGAGTAGAAAGATACACATATGCTTAGCTCTTACCCCACAGTCTATAAAACACCTGTAAAGAAGAACTCTCAACAAATTCTAGAGCAGCAGAAACTACAGAACCACAGAGTGGAGGAGATTTCTGTTCCAGAGAGACCAGAAAAACTGATGGGAAAGGTTTGTTGTGCACCAGATGTGGACCTGAGCCCTGGACCATGCCTTGGCCATGCGGCACCGAGGGGAGCAGATCAGAGCAGGCTTCAGGGACAGAATCTCCAGCAGCAGCGCAGGTCCCTCAACCCACAGGTGCCAAAGGTCAGTGAGAGTGTCTTTTCAGCTGGCTGAGAGGGGAGTCCCCATAACTCAGGTCCCCCAGGGTGGCAGCAGCAGAGGCAGCAGCGGACAGGAGCTCCCAAAGCAGACAGGGGCCTGGACCCATTATTGAAGGTCTCCAGGTAAAGCCCTGGAGGGAACTAAGCCCTGTGTGTTAGCCCTGCCCTGAGCAGCTGAACTTAATCTCACACTGAATAGCAGCCCCACCCCCACCTAAAGCTCCTAAGGCTTAGGAGCAGCATTTGACTCTCAGCCCCCAAGTACTGACTGGGCAGAACTGGAGGTGAGGTGATTGTGCAGAGGAAACTCAGAAGTCAAGTAACTGGCTGGGAAACCGCCCAGAAAAGGGAAAAAAATAAGACGATAGAAGGTTACTTTCTAGGGGAACAGATATCTCCCCCCATCCTTTCAGATGAGGAAGAACAAGGCATACTGTCAGAGGAAGTCAAGGACCCTGCCTCCAAAGGGGATTTAAACTTGGCTCAGACAATAGAAGACCTTAAAAAACAAGTTAGCAGCTTACTAAAGGAAAACCAAGAAAATGCTGAGGAAAATAACAGCTTTTAAAAAGATGCTAACTCAACTGGGGTCCAAAAAGCCAACGAGGAAAAGGAGGTTTTAAAAAGCAGAATTAGCCAAATGGAGGAGAAGGTTCAAAAGCTCACTGAAAAAAATAATTCGTTGAAAGACAGAACTGAGTCCAGGGAAACTATGAGTTAAACCAAGAAGTTAGTAAACAAAACCAAAAATTTGAAAAAAATAGAAGATAAAGTGAAACAACTCATTGGAAAAACAACTGACCTGGAAAATAGAACCAAGAGAAATAATTTAAAAATTACTGGACTGCCTGAAAGCCATGATCAAAAAAAGAGCCTAGACATTATCTTCCATGAAATTATGAAGGAAAACTGCCCTGATGTTTTAGAATCAGAGGGCAAAGTGGATATTGAAAGAATTCACTGGTCACCTCCTGAAAGAAACCCGAACAGAGAAACTCCTAGGAATATTGTGGCAAAATTTCAGAGTTCCTAGATCAAGGAGAAAATACTTTAAGCAGCTAGAAAGAAACAATTTAAGTACTGTGGGAAAACAATCAGGATAACACAGGATCTGGCATTTTCAACATTAACTGATCGAAGGGCTTGGAGTGGGATATTTCAGAAATTCAAGGAGTTGGGATTGAAACCAAGAATCACCTACCCAGCAAATCTGAATATAACACCTCAAGGGAAAAATTGGTCATTCAGTGATATAGACGACTTTCAAGATTTCATGTTGAGGAAAAGACCAGATCTGTATTTAAAAATTTGACTTCCCAAGACAAGAATCAAGAGAAGTATGAAAATGTAAACAGAAAAGAAAAATCATAAAAGACTCTCTAAAGCTGAACTGTTTACATTACTACATGGAAAGAAAATATTTTTAACTCTTGGATCTTTTCTCAGTATTTCAGTAGTTGGAGAGATTGTACACACACACACACACACACACAGATAGAGAGTACAAGGTGAGTTATATCAAAAGATGATATCCACATACACACATACACACAAAATAAAATAAAAATTAAAGGGTGAAGGAGGAAAACTCTGGGAAGAGAAAGGAAGTAATGGGAATAGGGCAGGCTATAACTCATAAAAGAGATAAGAAAAATCTTATTCAATGGAGGAGATAAGGGAGAAGGGGAGGGGGGGGGAATAAAGCTATTCTCCCCACATGTGGCTGAAGGAGGGAATAACATGCTCACTAAATTTGATATGAAAATTTATATACACCACAGAAAAGTAGGAGAGGAGGCGACAAGTAGAGAAGGGAATGTTAGAAGGGAGGGCAAATGGGAGAAGGGAGTCACTAGAAATAAACACTTTCAAGAAGGTACAAGGTCAATTGTAGGGGGGAAAATAAGGGAGGAATAGGGTAAGTCAGAGGGCAATATAATTAGTATTACACAACATGATTACTATGGAAGTCTTTTGCAAAACAATACATATTTAGTCTGTATTCAATTGCTTCCCTTCTCAGTGGGGTTGGGGAGGGAAGGAGGAGGGAGAGACGTTGGAATTCAAAGTATTAGAAATGAATGTTGAGAATTTTTATTGCATATAATCGGGAAATAAGAACTACAGGGTTAGGAGTATGGAAATTCATCTTGCCCTGCAAGAAAAGAGAGAAGATGGGGATAGAAGAGGGGTGGGGTATGATGGAGGGGAGGGTACATTGAGGGAAGGAGTAATCAGAATGCAAGCTTTTAGGAAGCAGGGGGAGGGGAGTGATGGGGAGAAAAATTGGACATGTTACAAAGTGAGGTAAAAGCAATTAGTATTAAAACAATAGACTGAATTAATTACTGAGATTAAATCAATGACACCTTTAGTTTGGAGAAAAGAATTTCAGTCTAAATTTCCTAAAGGAAGGTAACCTCAGGTAAAATTTGGCATTGATGGAAAAGTCAAGGTTTTAATGGTAAATTAGATTTTATGATTGCCACTTAACCAGGAACTAGAAAATGTATAGAAAGACATGGAAGCCACTTAAGACTTGCCTCAAAAGATGTCCCTTAGCCAAAGTGAAACTATAATCATATTTGAAACCTGGTTATTGGAACTTGCCATTTTTAGATGCTATGGGACTATTAAGTGACTGTTCTTCTGAGTCTAACTCCAGGTATGGGAAGCAAGAAAGGCGATCTGAGCCTCCAGTACATGATGCCACTAAACTGATGAGATGCTGGTATGAACTGCATAGATGATCTCAAGGGAAGGGTGGGAGAGCGGCTGTTCAGCATGGGCTGAAGTGGCATTCTCCTAACTCAATTTCCCCACTGACACCTGGCAGACTTTAAGCCTGACTGAATGCAAGTGGATAGTCTAATCCTGCCTGGGGTTGACATGAAGTTAGGGAGATATTGTATCCCTGCAACGTCCTTACTATTGGTGGCAATTTCCTATAGTCAAAAGATTTGTAAGCTTAATGCCAGATCTATTCAATTATAGATTATGGGTAGGGATGTGAACATCCAAGGTTGTCTAAAATTAAGCTATTAGGCATAGGACTTTAGACCAATAACAATAAGTTAGGGTCCTTTAATTCTTAGTAATACTGTGGAGACAATTCAATCAAGAGCTTGTGAAGTTAGCAACATAAATATTATCTGTGTCTCACTTGGTTAATGTTTTAAAAAAAATTCTTATGTGGTCCATATTGTAAATGCTTTAAAAAGATGTTATTACCTGACCAAAAGTCTGAATTGTTTTCTGTTATAAACTGTGTTAAAAACAAAAAAAAAAAAGAATTTTGAATTTGATGGTGTAACATGGGAGACACTGGCACAGGACAGTTCAGCAAGGCATGCCCACATCAGAAAGGGTGCTGTGCTCTATGAGCAAAGCAGAATTGAAACAGCACAAAGGAAACATAGGATGCGCAAATCTGGAGTATCCACCCCAAATGTTCACACAGACTATCTGTGCTCAATCTGTGGTAGAGCCTTCTGAGCTCATATTGATCTGATCAGCCAGAGTTGGACACAATGAAACTTGACTTTATCATGGTGATGTCATTTCCATCCTCTCTGAGAACAAAAGATAACAACCAACATTCTATAATGATTTTGAATGGACTTTCCTTATCTATATTTCTCTGCTGGTTTTTCTTGGCAATATTCAGAAAGGTGATGTTTTGGGGAGGAAGGGGTTATTTAATATCCTATTTTTCTGAAGTTATTAACAGATAATTACAGTTTAACGTAAAAGCTTCTTTGTGTTTTTGTCCATTTTTTGCATATGAAACATGTTTGTTCATGTTTACTGTTGATTGTTAAGATAATAAAAAATTTTTTAAGTAAACAACAGTGATATGGACTACTTTAGAGGGTAGCAGGTTCCCTTTCACTAGTGGTTTTCAAGCAAAGGGTGGACAATTACCTTGGACATCTACATCAATACATTACAGAAGTGATTTTTGTTTATTTATGGGTGGAAATAAATTCTTTCCAATTCTGTGATGTTGTGCAAAGCATTATGAAAATGAACAGTTGGTATTCAGGAGTCTGGGTTGGGTTTTTTGTAGATTTGTGGTTTCATTTGTACAGGGAATTTTCAGACAGGGAACTCCCTCTACCAATACAGATCAGCAGCCATCCTATATATTATAGCTGAGATCATCTCCTACTCTCTTCTCCTTTCTCCATCTCTGACAAAGAGGCAGCCCCTTCTCTTTCCTTTTGTGATGTGTGCGTGACACCATCATCTTCCCCACCTCAAATATTCAGGTCTTCACTGTCTATTGACTCCTTACTGCCTTCAGCGATGTACAGGGCTTCCCTATCCTTAAAAGGCCTTCACTACATCTTACCATATCCTCAAGCTTGTATCTCCCCTGCCTTCTCAGTTAAACTCCCAGAAAAAGCCATCCACACTTACTGTCTCCACTTTGTCTGACACACTTCTTAACTCTGCATTCTGACTTCCAACCTCATAACTCATTTGAACTGCTCACTCCAAAATCATCATTAATGTCTTAATCGCCAAATCTGATGGTCTTTTCTCAAGGATGGTTATTCTTCTTGACCTTCCTGCTGTATTTGATGGAGATGCCTGTCTCCTCCTGGAGGCTCTCACTCCTTTAGATTTTTGTATCACTCCTCTCTCCTAATTCTCTCGACTTTTACTTCCCAGTCTCCTTTTCTGGCTCACATATATCATATCTCCTAAAAGTGATTGTTCCCCAGTGTTCTGTCCTAAGCTCTCATATCTCTCTGTAACAGAGATTCTTAACTCTGGGGTCTGTAAACTTGTTTTTTAAAAATCATTTACTATTTGAATATGGGCAGTTAGGTAGTAGTGTCAGTCCTGGAGTCAGGAAGACCTGGGCTTAAATCTGGCCTCAGAAATTTGCTAGCTGTGTAACCCTGGGCAAGTTATTTAACCTTGTTTGCTTCAGTTTCCTCACCTGTAAAATGAACTACAGAAAGAAATGGCAAACCTCTCTAGTATCTTTGCCAAGAAAACCCCAAATGGGGTCAACAACATTTCAATTATAATATGGTTTCCTTTTTAATCCTATGTATAAAATTATATCCTTTTAAAATATTATTCTGAGAAGGGATATAAATTTAAAGTATAAAGCCCTCAGCTGTATACACAGTTTTGAGAAACCTCATCAGTTCTCATGTGTTTAACATTCTTATGCAGATGTCTCAAACACACACACAAATACAGGTGAGTGTATGTATGCAGAGAAAGAGGAGAGAGAAACAAAGTATCTTTTAATGAAAGACTGGTCAAATCTCACTGCTAACAATTCCAAAAAAATTTCCCTGAGATCAATGGTTCACGTAATATTGTTGTGTTAACCTAGTTATAATGACTTATTTCTTTTACACAAACAATTAAATCAGTCAACCCTTAATCAGCTGCAATGGAACTATATTATGAATAACCCAAAATGGCATCTTTATGAAAATTCATTTGAATTGTAATTTTGTACTTACATTTGAATATGGTAGGGTCTACTTTTTTTTGGGAGTTCACTTCAAATTTTAAAAAAAAAAATAAAAAACCTCTTTAGACTGTTATCACTTTACTCAGAGGGAGCCAAAAAGCTCAACAAATGACACATCCTGCCGTATTGCTTCCCAATGACCACCATCCTAACTTCTTTCTCCATTACACAGAAAACAGACTTAAACTTTCTCAAACCTCAGTAGCAGGGAAAGTTATTAAATAATTGGGCTTCAAAGAGTATTTATCCAAAAAAATAGACAGGAGTAGAGCTGTCAAAAAGTAGCACTTAAATAATTTAGGTGCCTTCCGTGCCCTGAAGAGCAAGAGTTCAGTTAATAAATCCCATGAAGTTAACTATAAAACACCAGGCTGAAGTTGCCTTCAGGAGGAAATCTCACACTGGTTTGGAAGCTTATTTTTTTAAAAAGCCGCTTAATGATGTTCTATCTGCTTATTTTCTACATTACAATATCTTAACTTTTATGAACATCGCAAGCAGATTTTAAATGGAGTCAGAGGAAATGTAAAAATCCAAGCTTTACAAAACACCTGGCTGTTCACTTTGACACATCAGTGTCACTTTCAAAATCCCTTCTGCTTAAAAAGTAAAACCAAGCCAATGCACAGCAACAGCTGAAAAGCCTGAGAAGTATTTTAATGGAGCAAAATATAAGAGATGCTATACTTAAATTCATCAGAAATACAGATTTTAAGACTAAAAAAGTCAGTCAGCTTTTTCACCTTCCATGTAAATGAAGCTATCGAAATGATCAATGATGCCAAGTAAAATTGGGATAAATGAACTGTTCATCAAGGAAAACTAAATAAACAAAATGCTATGAAATGAACTAACTCCTTTGGTGCCCCCAGGGTTTACACTGAGTAGTATCCTTTAAGTACTAAAAATAATACTAGTTTCACATAGGTGAGGAAGGGATTAGAAAACAGTTTCTTATTGGAATGGGATTAGATCTTTTACTGAGCACTCTCCCAGATATTGCTGAAATATTTGTCTTCTTGGCCTGAATATTAATGTATTCTAGTAAAATGTTTAATTTCAACTCTCCCAAGGATTCCTTTGTGTCCCACTTATGCCTCCCTACTGTTCTGCAAATTCCCTCCCTTTCCAATAGGTTTCAATATAATAACCTTTCATTTGGAATAGTGGCTCTAAGACTGAAATACACAAACATTAGAATTTTTAAAACCTACCAAAAATGAAATCTTTGTTTCAGTCTTGGGGAAGAACCTAGTACTTTAGAAAATACTTTCATCTTGGTACAGAGTTCTCTAAATATAACAATTATGATTCAACAGGAAACTGGTTAAGTCAAGCAAAAAGTTCAGCATGTTTTTTAAGATTTTGCTGTCTCAGTGGTTACAGTTTTAAACCACAATTCTGCATCTTGGACACAAAAACTTGACACTACGCTTATTGGCTGATGTTTTTAGCATGCAAATGCAATAAACCTTAGCAACAATGGGACTTGAGAAAGCAGCTATCAACCCTAACTCATTTTCCTAGATGTTTTGTGAAATTTCTGTTAATCATAAAAAATAGAGTTCTTCCCCAAAGAAAGACAAGTTTAAAGATATTTACTTTAATGTTATTTTGATTTAACATAGTTTCTAGCCTGTGATTCATGTTATTAATGACATTATTCTCTCAATTAACATTGTATCCAGTAGCCATAATTCAGATGGCCCTTTAATTACTGTACTCTATTCATTTTAGACATATATCTGAGTTTTAGTGTTAGAGGGAATTAGTGAAATGAATTGAGTCTAACCCTCTCATTTTACGGATTAGACAACTGGGACCTTAAACCTAAAGCATTTCTTTCAACGTCATTTTTTTGGCTTAAGAAAACTTAGATGACTCCAACTGGTGGGGCAAGTGAGTTAATGGCAAGTGAGAAAGCAACGATAAATTTTCTGGAATACAAGCTACCTACCTTTGTTTGATTCCAATGTATTCTTGTTACTACTGACCAGACACGATGAAGCTCTGGCACATCTTTTCGTCAGATCACTAAGAAGAAGAGGCACACACACAAGAAAAAAAGACTCAGGGACAAAAACCAAAAACAATTATCTTTCTTTAAAATGCAGATGCTCTGGTATATGAAGCATCTGAAGAAAGAATACAAAAGTATGATACATTTCTCTACACAGTATTGCAACTAAACAGTATCTTTCCATAGTTCTTAATATTTGATTTCAAACTATATTTTTTGAATCATGAAAAGCAACAGGTCAAAACTATATACAGTAGTAGGAAGCTATTAAATATAAAACCAAATTTCACAACTCAGAGATTAGAATCTTCCCCACAAGAGGTCACTATTATGGTACTGAAAGAATTCTGATTCTCTTAGAAGCATAGGCTTTTTTTTTTTTTAAGAGCTCCCAGTGACCTTTAGCATCATATAGTCCAACGGCTCTTAAGTTAAGAGTCTGTGAATCTCTGGTGATCCCTAAACTTTTTCAGAGACTCCTTGAGATCAAAATTATTTTCTTATAATACTAAGACATTATCTGACTATTAAGATACTCTTCCCTTTCCAGTTACATATCTGCATAAGGCAAAATTTTCTTCATATTCTTTAACCAAAACAACACATCACAATAGATTATGCAAAAGCAGATATGAGAATCCAGCTGTCTAGATCTACCCAGAGATTTGCAAATATGTATGGGTGTGTACATGTACACATGTATGTATATGTGTATGTATAAACTCAATTTTGGGGAAAATATAGTTATCTTTAATAAAAATATATTAACATGTAATGAGTTTGTAATTCTAAATATTTATTTACAACTTAAAATAATTTTAACTTTAAAACTTAAATATTAAAATATTTAAAATCAAAATATTTTAAATAAAATTTAAACATTTTAATGCATCCATTTTAATTTTTAATGATGAATATAGATATCACACACAAAAAACTCTCTGGGATCTTCCATACTTGTTAAGTATGTAAAGTTGCCTTGAGATCAAAAAGTTTAAGAGCCACTGTTATAGTCCAACTTCCCTCATTTTAGAAACATGAAGCTCACAGAGGTTGTGGTTTGTTCAAGATCACACAATTAGATACCAGCAAAGCTGGGTCTCCTGAGTCCCAGACCTGTATTTTTTCCACTGGCCCTCACTGCTTCCCTGTTTTGATAAGAAAAATCCCAAACTAATGAAGCTGATGTCCTAAAAAAGGACATTTTTATATTTATAAACGATGTAAAAAAAAATTACCAGAATGCATGTAAACATTGGTGGCTGGTTATCACCTTATAAATGGGTTTGTTGTATTCTAAAAGTGCACTTGCAAGTAAATTGTTTAGAACTAAGAACAAACTTTCCCATTTTTCCATGGAGACAACATTGATCAAAAACAAATTGGCTGGGGTGAGTCTGCTCCTGCAATTTCCAAGGAAGCAATCCTCAAATGCTCCGCAGCCCTTCCTGAGACTGACTCTGAGAGAAATCCTAATGTACAGTGATTATTCTCTGTGAATACGGGCCATTGTAAACAAGTGTTCTGAAGTAGTAGGTTCTTTCACAGCATCCAAAACTTACATCCGCAAGGGCAGGGGCTGCTATTTTGTCTTTCTTCGTATCCCCAGCACTTAGCACAGGGCCTGCCACAAAGTATTCAGTCAAGGTACACTGACTACTAAAATTATGGGAAAATGTGGTGGGTAGGTATGCTACCTAGGGAACTAGGGAACTAGACCTATGATTGCACTGGGTTAGGGAGCTCCTGGATCAAGGCATTGCTTCTATAACACAGGTTTGTACCTTCTCGACAGCTTATAGTCTTAAAAGTGAATTACAAAACTGAAAGATGAAGTGAGTAACTTGCCCAGTCACACAGCATGTGTCAGAGAAAGGACTTGAACTTGGGTCTTTCTGGCTTTGAGACCAGCTCTCCTTTCCACAGATGCAAATATGAAATGGGAAAAATCAAAAATAAGAGAATCTGCTTTGAAGTTTTTTTGTTACAAAATTTATTTGTGCTATGAAATTCATTAACCCAAATGGCGTAACATTTATTTGTATGTATTCCCTCCTATACTGCTAGTCAAATCCAGCCACATGTGTTGCGTGTATATATGCAAAAATATCATATATATTTATATATACACATATGTATATACTCACAAACATATACTGCCTCCCCAACACTTACAGCATCTTGTCCTCTATTCCTACCTCTAATAAAATCAACACTACTAGACCATTAGGTGGTGCAGTGGATAGAGCGGTGGGTCTGAAGTCAGAAAAAGCTGCGTTCAAATCCAGTCTTAGACTTACTAGCATGTGTGACCTGGGCAAGTCACTTACCTCTGTTTGCCTCCATTTCCTCAACTATAAAATGGAGTTAATAATAGTACCTACCTCATAGGGTTATAATGATCAAGCTGAGATAATATTTAAAAAATGCTTATTAGCACAATGCATGATACATAGTATATACTTAATAAATGTTGGTTCCCTTTCCCCCAACTATATTACTAGGAATTGCTCGAGTTTTTGGATCATCTCCAGATAGCTCCCTGGCTATCAGAGGCCTCTTCCTCAATTTCTGTCTGTAGTGCTGTCCCTCCAAACCTCAGGCTTTCTATAAAAACAGACATACCCTCATTTCCTACTTCATTTTGTCTTTTTAGAAGGGTACAAAAAAGACTGAGCTAAATTCAAAAAGAAATGTTTTGACTTTGTAATGCTCTGGAATAATCACTTTATTTTACCGTGCAAATTAAAATGCAGATCTGGTGGCAGAAAGCTATTGGTTCAGGAGAAATGCCAATCAGAATCCCAGGATACAGGGTGTTGCGTGATCATCAGTGAGAACTGGGATTCACTCTTCCAGAAAGCAAAAGAAATCAGCCACACGGAGAAAAATCAACTATAGGGTCTATCTCATAACGGTCCGGTGCAAAGGAGGCTCCGGTAATTAGTAAACCAGGAAAAAAGGAAAAGGTATAAAACACAGGGGAAAGGAAGCACCTACGAACCCATGGTAAATTCTCTAACTAGGTTTAAATATGAGGGAACGGGACATTGGAAGGCACAGTACTGGAAATGAGGTCTCCCTATTTATCACCAGGTCAAAGTTCTTTATCCTGCCCTACTTTGCAAAAAATTCAGGAACACTAACATTACTACTTTAGAAAATATATATTTTCTAAATATATCATGCTCCTCTAGCACGCCCAAAGTATCTCCTTCCCTTCCACCTAATAAAAGCAAAGCTCTGCAATGACGCCTTCCTTAATGTCTTAAATTCATCTTCTAGAATAGTTTAGCACTAGTGACTTGGGCCACCATCTAGTACAACCACCCACCACATGAAGGAGTCCCTTATACAACACCCCTTATGTATAATCATCCAGCTTTAGGCTTGAATGCATAACCTCACCCTATTATGTCAGAAGGCAGTCTATTCTATTATTTTAATAGCTCAGTTAAAAACTTTCCCCCCTTATAATCTGCTGAAATTTAAAGCTACGAATTATTAGAGATGAAAGTGTCCTTAGCAGTCCTCTAGTCCTGTACCTCCTTATAACATACCCAGTGGTTCAAGTTTTACCCCCTAGAGCTACAGTGAGTAAGTTTAATCACATGAGCTATCAATTCCAACATCTGAAAATCTGATACTCGTGGCTTCTAATCAACCCATTAATAAAGACACCAAATAGGACAGGAATAATATATATCACACTAAATATCTCTCTCTCTGGGTTCAAAGCAATCCAATTAGTTAAATGAGAAATCAAACATGAATTTCTAAGTCCAATGCCCTGAACCAGACACTGGAGATACAAAGGTGTTAACTTAGAAAGAAATTTGTTTTGAGAGGCACAGCAACTCTACCCAGACAAACTAGGTGATGTCATTCAGGGCACTAAATGACTTAAGACAAAAACTCAAATCCCTAAAATTATTTTTCCAATTTTCTTAACTATTCATTCTTACCAGATAGTGCCAGCTAAGAAAATTACCATCAAAGCAAGTCTTATTGTATTAGAAAATTAAGGTACTGAGTACAGAGATGAAGTGATTCATTGCTATCATGTGAAAAGAGTTATATAGTATTTTAATACTTCCCTCACAACAATCTAGTGAGGGAGTTACTATAGACAAGTTACTTGCCCATGGTCAGTCATATGGCTAGTATGTATTCATGAATTCTAACAGAAGTCTCAAGGTTGCAAATACAATAGACTTTCCACAATTCTATATTGCCTCTAGACTCTGAATTAGTCTGAATAGTAAAATTTTACTCTGTTAACACAAGCACTACTATAAAATAATGTAAATAAGGAAAGGGTAAAGTGAATAAAAGAGATCATTTACCATTAGATGGAAAAAATGTAGAAAATGCTGGCCAAAACTTTCTACTGCCCCAGAAAACAGACACTTCATTTATTAGAACTAAACTCAATCCGTGGCATCGATTAACATAATAACCTCTAGTTTTTAAAGCAAATGCTTAAGCTAAGTTACAAAATACGAATTACAATTGCTGCACTTAAATTTAACCAACTGACATTTTCCTAAAGAAGACTGTCTATTAAAACACTTATTTTACACAAACATCAAAAATAAAACTAAGCTACAAAACGATATCCTCAATTTTACTTACAATAAAGAAATCTGAAACAGACTTAGAATTATTCAAGATCTCAAAATGGATATATGTACACATACATATGTATACTTTAAAGTTTTTCTGTGTTAGATGATCAACTAATATTCTTAGTAACTACTAGTTTTTGCCACTGAACACTCTAGGAAGCCACTTCAGGCCTGTTTCTTCAAATGTAAAATGAGGGAGTTGGACTAAAAGGCATCTCTTAATGTTCAGTTTTGCAGGTTCTCTTACTTTCTCCTTTAATTTTTTCCTTCAACCTTACTATACATGATCAAAACTCACTAATTCAAACTAAATGAAAGGCAGATCAGTCTGCACTGGTGTCAATTTTGAATTACTGGCATTTTGGAGATTTAAATTTATAAGCAAACTGTTATTCAAAAGGCTATTTCTTTAAGTTATTCTGCTGACAATGAGACTGCTCAAACACCAAGAGAGAGGTGGCACCTTTGTTCTGCCATGCTTGGGATGTCAATGTGAAGAGAGGTAGCAGAACTATTTTTTCCAAAATTATCTTTAGCTATAAAAATGGAATTAAAACAGCCAGCAATAAAAACACTAAAGTACACTGTAGTTTTAAGATGTCTGTAGAAGATTTTATAGTAACATTCAAGCAACAACACCCATTCATAAAAACTTCATATTCACATAGTTATGGTGACAATATTTTCCAACCCCAAAACAGTCATATTGTTAATTAATTTGCCTTCCTTCCATAATCACTTGGGCTTTTATATTAGCAACCATATAGTAAAGTTATCTGTAAGCTTTATTAGGGAAATTCTCCAGCCAATCACCACTTTCGCTCTGCTGGCATATGCCATGTTATCATACATACAAGTAAACATACTACATATACAGCTACAGATGTGTAATACTACTAGCAGGCAATCAAGTCATTTTCAAGTGAATTGGCAATGTTTCACCAGCCTATGATTATTCATGCCTTATAGTTCCTTACTTTTTTGACTTGTGTTTATTTTTATTACAATGGCTATCATCTAGATTCATTCAATTATGCTTTAGTGAAATACTGGAATTTCTGGCATAGTTTGATAATTCATAGGGACAACATGACAGAATGTTTTAAATAGAGACTGAAAGTCACCCACATGGCAAAAGCCAATCTCAATGACTATCCTTTCCAGTTAAAAGAACTTTTCTTTGCTAGTTTTTTCAACCTTTTAAGACAGCTTTATTCCCACTAATGGAAGATTTTGTTTAAGATGGAGATATAACTCCATTTGGCAATCAATATTTGCTTCTGATACAGACTGGTTCTTAATTCTGAAACCCAAATCAAAACTTACATCAGAAACTCCTCCCAAAAGGGCCAGGACCTCTGCTGGACCATTACATTTTGAAGAACATTTACAGAAAAGGTATGTGTGGACTTGTGTATATTTACGTATAATGTACACAATGAATTAAAGATTATTGTGTTTACATAACACATAAATATAAGGTTTACAAATGTATGAAATAGAATATATATTTAAAAAATGTTTTAGTGCTTTCAAGTACATGCAGTAATATTAAAGATGGATGAAATTCTACCAAATAGGAGTCCTTCACTTCAAATTTAACATGTTCACAGACTACTCACATTTTCCCCTTAAATCATCCATCCCCCAAATTTCCTTATTTCTGTCAAGAGCACCCCCATTTTTCTCATTACCTGGGTTCCTAGGAAGTCTTGTCTTTTTTTCTTCCTTGCCCCACCTGAAACTTATCAGTTGCAGGTGGTGATTGATTCCATTTCTACTACATCTCTTACACCTGTTTGCTTTTCTTTACTCTCAGTCCCAGATCCTCATCACCTCTCACCTAAAATATTGCAAATAATCTAATTTGTTCTCCCCTGCTTCCAATTTCTCCTCTCTCCAAAATGTCTTCTAAGTAGCTGCAAACTTGATATTCCTAAAACATAGATCTGACTACATCACTCCTCTCCTCAAAAACAATCAGTGGCTCCCTATTGCCTCTAGATTAAAAGACAAAATCCTCCTCTTCACATTTTAAACCCCCCACAAACTAGATCCCACCTGTCTTTCTAAGGTCAGGTCCTTATTATATCCCTTCCAAGTAGCCTCTGCTGTAGCTATATTGACTTGCCACAGTTGTTCCTCATACACAACATTAGCGGTGTGTGAATTCCTTGGAACAAAGTAAGTAAACACTGAGTATTCAATAAACTTTACAACTTTTTGCATCTTTTAAAAAAATTTAAATATGCAAAGTTTCCTCCTTCTCTTGCACTTGTTTTACCCCACTTGGCACTGCCTTTGACATGTATCAATTCTTCCCCACAAAACCACTTATCACATCAGGTATGGTGTTCTTTTGAAGAATCTAGTCTTACAACTCATCGGTTCTTAGTGGAGTTTAAACCATAGAAGCATGTTTACTTCCATCTCTTTGATTTCTTAATCTTTCATGACATGAGGCATGGTGCAAGGTCATCTTGCAGGATTCCATCCCTATTTGAGAATTTCTGTGACTCTAAAATGATTCTGCTTTCTCAATAGAATTATCAGCATTCATCATTCTTCATAGGGGACAAGCCTTTAAGACTCACAGGAAATAAAACATCCTCTACATATTTTCCTCAAGTGATTATTTTATAGTGTGATAAAGCTGCCCATTACTCAGGCTCACCTGGTCTTCTGACAATGGTTCTAGTAAAGCCTTGAATGAAAAAAATTTCATCAATAAAAATTACCTTTCTATAATCTTCAGGATCCCAGTATTTTACTATCTTTCCAATGTCAAACATTTTTTTCTTCAAACAGTTGTTGGTAGCTTTTTTGTCCCCTTGCTGTTTTTCCAACTTTTAGAAGTATATATCTCACCACTCCTCTAGCTGCCATGTCCCTCTGAAGATCTTTGCTTGTTTTTTGAAATTTAATTAGGTAGCTTGATAGCAATGATTTGGCAGTTCTTGTTTCTGTTTCTGACAGTATTTTCTTAGCTTCAGTGTGCCTGATTCTATTTCATTATGATCTTGAATGATCCCTTAAAACACTTGACTATCTCATACCAAAGAACTCCTGCAGTATCTCCAAGTCACTGAAGGGTTTTTCTGAAGGCTCTTTATCTAAAAGCTACAATGTTTACATATTTTTGAAGCAATATCCATGCTTAAAAATCAAAGAATTAAAAACACAAGAGGGCAACAAAACACACATATGGCACAGAATCCAGCATTCAACTGAATGCTAACTAAAAATAGATGAATCAGCTTAATCTGGCTTCATCTGGTCAAGGTCAGATGTTTTGCATTAGCCTAATGTCAGCAAAACCACGTATTGTTGTCAAAGAATGAAACCACATCAAAGTTATAGTTTGTCCCAAGTAATTCTCACACCACTATATGTCTTACCTCCATGTCTTTCAATAGGTGATCCGCCATGTTTGGAATGCACTCCCTTCTTCCTTACCTTTGCCTTTTAGAATTCCTAAATTACTTCAAAAACACAGGTCAGGTGCCAACTCCTACACAAAATCCTTCTAGATCTTTCAGGTTAGTGCTCTATCCTTTTTAAAATTACTTAGTATAATTTTGTATATATTATTTCAAATTTACTTATTTGTGTGCATACTGTCGCATACCCAGCAGAATGTAAGTTCCCTGAAGACAGGATTTATTTAAATTTTGTCTTTGTTATCACCAGTACCTAACATGGATCATCGCATTACTGGATCTTTAATGCTTATTGAACAGAGCTGAATTCCACACCTACTTTAATGAATAAAGTCTTTGAAATTAGTATAATATTTTTACATTAAAGTGATACTATGTGTAAGTTTCCTTTCTTTAAGTAGGTTAAAAATCAAATCCTACTTACATTATTAACTTGTTTGGTTAAAAAATATCATAGGGAATACGAAATCTAAATTATCAGATAACTCCAAATTTCTGGAGTCCAAATTAAAGAGCCATTGTTTTTTTTTTTTTCTGCAAATGGAATTTTTTAATACAACTATTATTTTTAACTATTTGAGAAGCCTACCCTACTACTTATTACAAACCTGTGCTTCTAAATATCTTATTTTCTACCTTCTGCCTTCTCCCCTTACTAATTCAAAATTTCCTTTCCTACCTTATGTGTACTTGCTTGGACACTCCAACAAAATGCTCTTTTTTTACCCATTAATGTTCTAAAAATGAAAATATGTTAAATGATGGTAGAAATTTATTTTTAAAGTTGAGAATATTACATTATATAGCAATTTTTGTTTCTTGAAATTGCTCACTTAAGCATTTAAAATAAACCATTATCATATAGTCTTATATGCTTCTAATTCATAAATGCTAAGATTTGCTAATATGTTTCATTGTTTTCATTATATTGAATACATGTTTTGCCATCTCTTCTACAAATCTCCAATCCAAAAATGAAACTGATGAAGCAAAAAATATCTTACCGAAAGTAAAATTTGCCAATGTATATATACCAAATCTAATCAATATATAATACAAAAATTCTAATAAATAGAAAATATTTATCACAATTGTTAACATCTTATAATATTGTCTATCATAAATAAGCTCTTCTATTCTTTGATTTGTTCTTTTTGGCTTAACGTAAAAAATTTGTAAACTAAGATGCCCTTAGCAAGTTTTGATTTTAGGAAACATAAGGAATACTGGCTTGCCAAAATGGCTCTTTAGAAACAAAGTATCCCAAAATCCAGAACGACTCCCGTTTAGAATTTGATAGACATTCTAACTTTTTATATGGATGGGGACAGCAACATAATTTTCTTTCATTACAAGACTGAAAGGAAAATAAGTGTTTCAACTACTTTTATAACTACTACTTTTTTAACTCTGATATCTAAAGACTTCATTTGCAAATGGAAAGACATTTAACAAAACAACCAGTTTGATGCTTTACAATGAACTCACCAAATCCCAGTTTGAAGTACTTTCTCTTACAAATCCCCTTTCCTTTTAATCTAAAAATGTTCTAAATGCAAAATAACATGAAGAAGGCTACCTGTGCTACTATATATTTTACATGACCATACTACCAAAGGTTGAGACAGTATGCAAAATCAGTTCAAACAAAATGACAATTAGCCAATCAATTGAGTCAGAACAGTGAAACCATCTGTGGGTGTTCGTGTGTGTACACATAGCCAAAATCAGATCAAGAAGTTTAAAGAAAACTCAACACATGCTTGGTCTTAAAATGGCCAATGAAATTTAATTTTGTTAGGCAGATTCAAACAAAGCAGTTGTTCATCAATGACCCGTTGGAAAACCCTTCAAAAGTGTCTTTAATCAACACTATGTAGTCCAGAACCTGAATACAGTAGTTCTGTGTGCCTTAATATGACAATGGCTGAGACTGAAGAGCACAAGGACCCCTTTTTATTTTTTCAATTAAAGGCTGTTTCAGTATGTAGTCCCCAAATTTAACTTCTCTTCTGTCCTTCAGATGTTTAATGTAGATAGAAGTGTTGCTTCTGAAGGGTGCCCTACCTAGAAAGATGGTATAAAATACAAGGAGCTCTCAATTATTCATTTTAATAAGGGATGGCATAGATAACTGAAATCCAAAGAATTTTCTAAATCTCAAGCCAATTCTCAAACTCCCAAATCTTTAGCCAATAGTTTAAAACTTTCCATAATTATAATTTGGTTTATACAGAAGTTCTTTTTCAAAATGAAATTCAGTAATTAAAGTAGCAGCCCCTTCTCCCTGCCCCTGCCCAATCTTTTGTGGCACTGCCTACAAAGAGAGAATTGGCCAAAGGGGAGATAGCAGAAGATAAAAGGAGGAACAGCAGGAGTCCTGGAAAAACTATAAACTATATGACCAATCAGTACTCCAGAGGTAGCCAGGATGATAACTAAAATAAATGACTTTATCTGATACTGCTAAATGAATTATTTTGGTATGTGTGAATAAAAGTTTTACTGAGAATAATATGAAATTATGTGAATCCAGCACATCCACCCAAGGACTAAACAAGAGTAGGAAATCCCACATTCTCTTATAAATCATGATCTTAGCATTTGTTGGCATAAAAGCGGAGGGATGCAAAGGCTAATCAACCAACTAATTAGTAAACTCACCTAGGACAAGTGATTACATTTAAGCAGACACTGGTAATGCTCAAAGACTACAAACAGAAAAGTTAGTACTAACCCTCCACTTCTGAGATGGGCTGCAGCTGTTGTCGCTTTCCCTTTCAAAACAGCCTCTTTGTTGGTTTCATGTAGGTCTCCATCATGTGTCTGCTGAGGATTATGACTGTTAAAATGACCAATGGAAGTTAATTCTGTCAGGCAAATTCCATTTATTTTTTTTGAAGAATCCCCTATGATAATGGTGTCCTCAGATTTCAGTCTCTTCTTTGCTGTAAATAACAAACATTTTTTTTTTTTTACAAAATTTACTAAAATGACCTTATAATGCTAGTACATTAACCAGTAACTTTTTTTTGTTCTAAAAATGTACAGGTCCTAAATCTCTTGTTGCATATGAGATGTCTGGAATTACAGTCAAAAACCTATCTGAACGTGCATGAAAAACTTCACTATTATTTTAAAGCATATCATCATTCTACCAAATAGAAATGTGCTACTTGTCTTTTCTTTAGTTTATAGCCTACTTGAAGGCAGCTATGGCAACTCTGTCACGTACCTGGTACATTAAGTAACCAGCATTGAAATGTCAATTAACAGTTCCTAATAAATCTTGAAAGCAGTCATAGGTTATGAAATTAAAGAAAAGACACAACGGGCATTAAAGTATTTATTCTGAAAATATTTCTCCAAATATTTATAAAGGAGATTTCACAAATAGAGTTCAAATCAACAAAGGAAAAAAGCCTGATTCTTGAGTGTGCTTTAACAAAAATAACACTGGACTAAGAACCAAGAGAGCTGGATATGAACTCTGATCCTGCCACCTGTTACCTCCTCAACCTTGAGTAAATCCTGCACCTCTCTAGGTATTATTTTCCTCCTCTATGGAATAAGAAAGAAAAGGATCAGACTTAGAGATGTGGGAATCGTAGATTATCTAGTCCAGTATTTTGTTTTACATTTTGATTTTAGGTATTCCTAATCCAAAATCCAGTATTTTAGTCACTATGCTACTACCTAACTGCCTCCCTCTTCAGAAAGCCTCGAGTTTGCTTTTTGTTTGTTGTTAGTAAAACACCTGACACGGAGCTTCTCCCAAAACTATTTTAACATTAAATTCTAGGGCTGGGGAAAAAAAAAAACTTTTAATTCCTTTATTCCATTTAAATTAATTTATTCCATCACGATGTAAGTCAGGAAACAGAATTTAAGTGACTTGCCCAAGGAAATGAAAGGAGGCTTACAACCAAGTGAGCTGACTGTAAAATCTTCAGAGTAAGCATTTACACCTTGACAATCAGCAAAGGCTATAGATCTGGGCTTGATTTACTGTTTTGCTGATTCCTAAGACTTACAGTAACAGAGAATATGTAAACAATGCAGATTAAATTTAAAAGTCTGCCCAGCTCCTCCTCTTCCCCACCCTCAGCCCCAAGCCAACTGTGAAACCTTTTACCAGCACGCCCCCGACAAGGACTACAAACAACCCAGATTTCCTGGCTTTTGTGCCAGGGCCTCTTCTATCACACTAGGCTGTTTTTAAGCCATTTAACTGAAGAAAGGCAAACTATGCTTTGGAATAGTCAAAGAACCCCAAAGCTATACTGTATTTGGATGTTGCATTCTACCACAACAGGAGTTTCACTTTGTACAAAAGAGGAGAAACCTGCCCATCAGTATCCATCTTATTCTCAAGGGATTTAAACCCTCAGATCCAACAGTAATAGCTATATCTTTGATCTCAGAAGTACCACGTCTGCAAATATTAAGTTCCTGGTGAAACTTGAAAATAATAATTAGGAGCACAGCAGTTTAGGAACAATCTATTATGCATGTTTCTTTTTGGCAACTTAAAACCAACTAACAGCCAACAAAAATATTTGAAAACAAAGACATTAAGCAGCTGTCCCTACTTTCATTAGTGTTGTCTGCAAACCTATTTTCCTAATCCAGGGGTTTCATCAAACCTGGCCTCCCCCCCCTACACCCACCCCCAACCATGGTCATGCCTGCAGGGTGGCACAAGCAAAAAGTCTAATGCAGAGGAGGGAAAAGGAAGGAAGAAGAGAGAGGGAAGAGGAAGGGGGAAAGGAAGAGGAAAGAAAGAGAACATGTAGTCTTGTGCTCGTTACATAATCAAGAGATTATGCTCACAAAAATCACAATTCCTTTTCAATCCTACAGTTTCTTTACTGAGTGCCGACACACTCCAGGCCAGCACAGGAGCTGTGGATACAGAGAGCAAAGGCAAAGGAGCGGATAAAAGAAAGGTCCTGACAACACGCTTCCATACAACTTCAAGACACGAAGCAGAGGGAGTTTCAAGGGCTGTGAAATCATAGCAACAAACAGACCAGCCTGGAGTATAGCCAACAAGGGTGTCTCAAAATAGGACATGAAGGACCAGAGCTGCCCAAAACAACAGGCCTTTCCAGCAGAATCACTAACTGGAGAACAAATTACTTCCTGGGGAAAAAAAAAAAAGTCTATTAGGAACACACGTGCCTTTTCAGTCAAACTCGGACAAAGTGTACTCTCACCTGGAGCATTTCTGGGTACATAAGATAAACACTTTATACAACACTATCTCAAGAGGTCAAAAATGATAAAAAGCCAAGTAATCTTCACACTAATCCTGTAAGGGGAATGCCAAAAACTGTCAACGCTATTTTTTAAAAAGTACACTAAGACATCAGCATAAAGAGAAAACCTCCATTATTACATCAGTTCCTAGAGCACATTTAATAAAGTCTTGCATTTCTATGGAAGGAGACCCGTGATTTCATTGATCTAGGGAACTCCTAAAGAGGAAACTGCTTTTAGCAATGCAAATAGGCAGCTTCTCTGCAACTTCTAATCTTCAGTCCCTAGGACAGAGAGAGGTTAATTAGGTAACTTGTCCTGGGTCACAAAGCGAGTATGTCAGAAAGGTGACTTGAATCCGTGTGTCTTCCTAATTCCTAGATCTGCTAGCTTTATTGACAGTGCTTTACTGCCTCATTTTATTAAAACCTTATAATTCAAAAGGTACTTCTACATCCTTTCTCTGGGGGTGGTGGTACAGTTTACTAGGTTGGAGACTACAACTATGGAAAAGGGAACAAAGTAGAATTGAGGAAAAGAACCATTATCTACCAGAGGATGGGATTTGTGCAGTTATGTCTCCTGGAACAGACAGTGTATATGTATGCATGTATGTATGTTGAATGCATTTGGGCACTTTTCAACAACCCGTGAGCCTGGAGATGCTCCATTTCTTTCCTACTCTCAAGAGGGAGGCTCTCTAAGGCTGCGATAAGATGAAAGCCTGGCACCAAGCCCATGCTCCTCTATCATTTCACCTTCTCAGAAATGACATCAAGGTAACTCACTGACATTTCCACAACAGCACTATGACAAGTGGGGCAGTCATGATATGCATGTTACAAGTGAGAAAATTGAGACAGAAAAGTCAAGCAGTTTGCTCAGAATTATACAATCTTATAAGTGGAACTAAAATTTCAACTTGCTGCAAATGCAAGTCTTGCTTCTTGGGCTACATCTTAGACTAACAGAATTCTAGGCACTGGAGCCAAAAGGGGCCTTTAGAGCCATCTAATCCAGCCTCTCACTTTACAGATGAGGAAATCCAGAAAAGTTAAAATAACCTGCCCAAAGTCACAGAGATATTAGGTGCCAGAAGTTCTTTTTTTTTACCACAATATTTATTCAGTATTATTATTATACCTCTTATTCAAAGGTGATTATCTCTAATAAATGCAGACCAGGCATGGGTTTAGTGAAATTTGCCATATTTGGATAGCCAAAGCAATTGTGAGTTAGTTGGGACCCAGAAATTTCTTATTATAATCAGTACCTATTTTTCTGATGTTTCACATTTCAATACTGGTCCATTAAATACAACCAAATAAACACCTTCCCTTCTCAGTAACTTTACCATGTCATTCTGATACTGACAATCAATGTTTCCAAACATCCCAAAGTAAAAGAAGACACTCAGTTTGCTCCACTAGGATCCTTCTTCTGTTACTCCACAAATGCACCAGTTCTTTAAAATGGGCTTGCCTTTAATACAGAACTGAGAGTTATGCATTTTTTTTCCCTTTTCATCCTTCATTCCTTTTCATTCTTATTTCTTCCTCTTCATTTGTTGTTTTTTCTCATTTTCTGACATATCTTGCTCTTATTTACATCTTCTCTCTGCCCATTAGAATCTACCCTCCCTGCTTAATTATTTCTTACCCTTCATTCTATCCTCAGAGATTCGTTTTTTCTTTTCTTTTATTTATTTATTTTTAGTGTTTTACAATCACTGCCATATAACTTAAGATTTTTCCTCCCTCCCTCCCCCTCCTTACCCTTCCTCCCCAAGACGGCATACAATTTTATACAGGTTCTACACATACATTCCCATTAAATACATTTTCACCATAATCATGTTGTATAGAAGAATTAAAATGAATGGAAGAAATCATATAACAAACCCAAATGTAATACAAAAGAAAATGATCTGCTACATTCTGCGATTGAATTCCATAGTTCTTTCTCTGGGTGTGGAAGGCATTTTGCCTTAAAAGATCACTGGGAATTTTTTAAGTCCTTGCAGTGCAATGAAGTTACAAGTCTAAAAAATCCTCGCACACTATGGTTGTCGCTGTGTACAAAGTTCTCCTGGTTCTGCTCCTTTCACTCAGCATCAGATCATGTAAGTCTTTCCAGACCTCTCTGAAGTCTTCCTGTTCATCATTTCTTATAGCACAATAGTATTCCATTACATTCATATACTATAATTTATTCAGCCATTCCTTAATTGATGGGCATTCCCTTAATTTCCAGTTTTTGGCCACCACAAAGAGTGCTGCTATAAATACTTTTGTACATGTGGGACCCTTTCCCATGTTTATGATTTCTTTGGGATACAGCCCTAGAAGTGGTATTACTGAGTCAAAGGGTATGCACATTTTTATAGCCCTCTGGGCATAGTTCCAAATTGCTCTCCAGAATGATTGGATTAGCTCACAGCTCCACCAACAATGAATTAGTGTTCCAACTCTCCCACATCTTCTCCAATATTTTTCATCTTACTGTTTTGTCATATAAGCCAATCTGATAGGTGTGATGTGGTACCTCAGAGTTGTTTTGATTTGCATCTCTCTAATCAATAGTGATTTAGAACCTTTTTTCATATGACTATAGATATCCTTAATTTCTTCCTCTGAAAACTGCCTGTTCATATCCTTTGACCATTTATCAACTGGGGAATGACTTGTATTCTTGTACATTTGAATCAGTTCTCTATATATTTTAGAAATGAGACACTAGTTGCAAAAATTCTTTCCCACTTTTCTGCTTCTCTCCTAATCTTGGTTGCATGGGGTTTGGTTGTGCAAACACTTTTCAGGTTAATGTAATCAAAATTATCCATTTTGCATTTCACAATGCTTTCTATCTCTTGTTTAGTCAAAAATTCTTCCCTTCTCCATAAATTTGATAAATGCACTATTCCCTGCTCTGCTAATTTGTTTATAGTATCAATCTTTATACCATGTACGCATTTGGACTTTATTGTTATATATGGTGTCAGGAATTGGTCTATGCCTAATTTCCACCACACTGTTATCCAGTTTTCCCAGCAATTTTTGTCCAACAGTGAATTCTTATCCCAGAAGCTGGGGTCCTTGGGTTTATCAAACAGTAGATTGCTATATTCAGTAATTACTGTGTCTTGAGTACCTACCCTATTCCACTGGTCTACCCTTCTGTTTCTTAGCCAGTACCAAGTAGTTTTGATAATTGCTGCTTTATAATACAATTTGAGATCTGATAGAGCTAGGCCACCTTCCCTAGCATTTCCTTCCATTAGTTCCCTGGATATTGTGGACCTTTTGTTCTTCCAGATGAATTTTGATATTATTTTTTCCAGCTCTAGAAAATAATTACCTGATAGTCTGATTGGTATGGCACTAAATAAGCAAATTAATTTAGGTAGAATTGTCATTTTTATTATATTGGCTTGGCCTACCCACGAGCAACTGACGGTTTTTCCACTTACTTGGATCTGACTCTATTTGTGCAAAAAGTATCTTGTAATTGTGTTCATATAGTCCCTGGATTTGTTTTGGCAGGTAGACTCCCAAATATTTTACAGTGTCTACCTAGCTTTAAATGGGATTTCTCTTTCTATCTCTTGCTGTTGGGCCTTGTGAGTAATATATAGAAATGCAGAAGACTTTGAGGTTTATTTTGTAACCTGCAACTTTGCCAAAGTTGTTTATTATTTCAAGTAGTTTTTTACTTGATTCTCTAAGCATATCATCATATCATCTGCAGAGTGATAACTTAGTTTCTTCTTCGCCTATCTAATTCTTTAAGTTTCTTTTTCTTCTCATTGCTGCAGCTAACATTTCTATCTAGTACTATACTGAATAATAGTGGTCATAATGGACATCCTTGTTTCAGCCTTGATCTTACTGGAAATGCATCTAGCTGATCTCCATTGCATATAATGCTTGCTGAAGGTTTTAGGTAGCTACTGCTCATTATTTTATGGAAAGTTCTATTTATTCCTATGCTCTCTAGTGTTTTTAATAGGAATGGGTGCTGTATTTCATCAAAAGCTTTTTCTACATCTATTGAGATAGTCATGTGCTTTCTGTTATATCCTCAGAGATTCTTAAAAGTAAAAACAGTTTATGTGATAAAGGCCTCAAATCAAATTTTGGAATGGCAGAGGCAACAAAGGGTCAAAATCACACATTTGTCTGGCCTAGGAAAACTCAGAAGGTCAGCAAAAGACGTTTGTGAAAACAGGGTGGAAACCTGTCTGAAGCCAACATATATGGTGGTGGTGGCAGCAGCAGCTTTGGGGGCTCTCAGTCCAGAGATAGAAAGGGGGTTAGACAACTCATCTGAAAGAAAGTACAGGAGACAATTTGTGGGCACTGTGTAAAACTAGCACTGAATGGCAACCCTATTGCCCGTATGCAATTCTGGGTCACAGTTTCAAGGCAAAAAGAGCACAGTGTTTATAGGTGCTGGGGACCAAGGCCAACTTCTCATGGGTAAACACCACAGCACAGACCAGGACATCGGTGTCCATACCTCTCCCAGGATTACACTACCCTGGAAGCACCTAAAACTTGAATATCCCTAGAATGAGCTCTGAAAAGAGCATCAAGAAAAAGTCTTACACTAGGGACAGTGCCTTCCTATCCCTAGGTAAGCAAAGCCTAACTTTAAGATAAAGCTCAAAGTAAAAAAATGGCTGCAAAAATGAGCAAACAATGAAAACAACAAAAAGTAATTTAACCATAAAAAACTACTACAAAGAAGACCAATAAATTCAAAAGAATGTGAAAACAGCTACAAACAAAGCCTCAAAGAAAAATGCTAGTTGGATAAAAGCCCACCAAAAATTCCCAGAAGAGTTCAAGGAGGAGATGAGTGGTAGAGGAAAAAATTTGGCAAAGAAATGAGAGTGATGCAAGGAAATTATGAAAAGAGAATTAATGGCTAGATAAAAGAGGAACAAAAAAAATACTGAAGAAAATAACACCTTAAAAAACAGAACTGGCTTAATGGTTTAAAAAAAGGCACAAAAATTCACTGAAGAAAAGAACTCCTTACAAAGACCATGATGTTGGGAAAGACTGAAGGTAAACAAGGGAAAAGGGGACAACAGGGAATGAGATACATAGACAGATAGATACACAGACAGACATACAGACAGATAAAAGGATGATACATAGATAGAATCATGGAATCAATGAACATGAACTTGGACAGACTTTGAGAGATGAGGGAGGACAGAAAGGCCTGGAGCACTATGGTCCATGGGTTCATGAAGAGTCAAGACTAAATGACTGAACAAGAACAAAAAAAAAATCATCTACATAGAAAAAGAGGTACAAAATCTCACTGAAGAAAGTAATTCTTTCAAATTAGAATTGGGCAAACGGAAGCTAATGACTCCATTAGAAATCAAAAAATAAAAATCAGGAGAATAAAAAAAAATTGAAGAAAATGTGAAATATCTCATCATAAAAACAATGGACCTAGACATGGAGTCACAGTCAGGATCATACAAGACTTAGCAGCTACCACATTAAAGAAGTGGAATGCTTGAAATATGATATTATGGAAGGCAAAAGAGCTAGCCTTAGAACCAAGAATAACCTACATAGCAAAACTGAGTATAATCCTTCAGGGGGAAAACAGACATTTAATGAATGAGAGGACTTTCAAGCATACATGACGAAAAGGCCAGAACTGAATAGATGTGATATTTATACATAAATTCAAGAGAAGTATAAAAAAGTAATCATAAGGGCCTTAATAAAGTTAAACTGTTTACATTCAGAGAAGATAATATATGTAAATCCTAAGAACTTTACTCTTATCAGGGCAGTTAAAGAGAGTTTATATAGACAGAGGGCATGGATGTGAGTAGATTATGTTAGAATGATCTCCAAAAAAAAAATGAAGGGGTAAGAAGAGAGGTGTACTAGAAAAAAGTGAGAGAGGTAGAAAGGAGAAAATTTTCTCACATAAAAGAGGCATCCAAGGCATCCAAGAGCTTTTACAGTGAAGGGGGATGGGAAGGTGGGCAATGTTTGAACCTCATTCTCATCGGAATTGGTCCAAAGAGTAAAGACTACATATACACAGTTGTGTACAGAAATGTAACTTACCCAATAGGAAAACAGGAAGGGAAGGGGATAAAAGAAAAGGGACATGTGGGATGGTAAAAGGGTGAGCAGATTAAGGGAGGCAATGGTGAGAAATAAAATAGACTTTTAAGAAGGGACAAGATAAAAAGGGAGAAAGAAAGATCAACAGAAGAAAACAGAATGGACGGAAATACACAGTAATAGTAACTGTGAAGGTGAATGATATGAGCTCATTCATAATACCAAAGCAGAACAAATTAGAGATTAGAATGTAACAATATGTTTATATAGGAGACACTTGAAACAGAAACACACACACACACAGTGCTAAAATAAAGGACTGGAGCAGAATTTATTATGCTTCAGCTGAAGTAAAAAAGGCAAGGGTAGCAATCATGACCTCAGACAAAACAAAAGTAAAAACAGGCCTAATTAAAAGGGATAATTAGGAAAACTGCATTTTGCTAAAAGGTACCATAGACAATGAAGTGATATAAAAAATTTTTTACAGTAAGTTTATCTGATAAAGGCCTCATTTCTCAAATATATACTGAGTCAAATTTATAAAAATAAGAGCCATTCCCCAACTGATAAATGGTCAAAGGACAGAAACAGACAGTTTTCAAAAGAGGAAATCAAAGCTACCTATAATCATGGGGGAAAAAATGCTCTCAATCACTATTGATTAGAGAAAGGCATATTAAAACAACTCTCAGATTACACCTCACACCCATCAGAAATGATAAACACTAGAGGGGATGAGGAAAAAATAGGTATGCTAATATACTGTTGGTAGAGTAGTGAACTAATCCAACTAATCTAGAAAAAGCAACGCTGCTATACAACTGTGCTTACCATTTGATCCAGCAATACCACTACTAGGTCTGTATCCCAAAGAGGTGAAAAATAAGGAAAAGACCTACATATGCCAAAATATTTATAGTAGCTTTTTTATTGTGGTAGCAAAGAATTGGAAATAAGGGAATGACCATCAATTGTGGAATAGCTGAATAAGTTGCAGCACATGATCATAATGGAGTACTGTTGTGTTATCAGAAATGACAAATGAGACAGTTTCAGAAAAACACAGCAAGACATATTTTTATTTGCATTTGCATTAATGCAAACTGCAATGAGAAGAATTGGGAGATCATTGTGCACAGGAACAGCAATGTAGTAATGATGATCAACTGTGAAAAACCTGGCAACTCTGGTCAATACAAAGATTCAAGACAATTCCAAAGGACTCATAATGGAAAAAAAATGCTATCCACCTCCACAGAGAGAAATGAGGAACTCTTGAGTACAAACTGAAGTATAATTTTCTTGCATTATTTTTCTTGCTTTTTAAAAAAATATGGAAATATATTTTGCATGATTTCACACATATAATTGATAACATATTGCCTAACTTCTCGGTGGGTAAGGAAGGTGGTGGGTGGGAGGGAGAGAATTTGGAAATCAAAATTTAAAAAGAAAAGAATGTTAAAAATAACCATTTTTTTTAAAGAACTGTGATCAATACAATGATCAAACATAATTCCAAAGGACCAATAACAAAGATGGCTACTCAAGTCTTGATAGAGAGGTGAGACTCATGAGGCAGAATGAGCCACACATTTTGGGACATGCTACTGAGGGAAACTGTTTTCTTAAAACTGTACATTTGTTTCAAGTAGTTTTTTTCCTTTGTTTTTAATTTGAGGGATGGAGGTGGGCAGAAGGGATAACATAATACAAGCAAGACAACTTTATACACTGGATATTGATTTTTTAATTCACTTATACAAGAAAAACATGCTCTGCATCATAGGGAGTTGCAGTTTTAATGTACAAGCCTCCTTTTCTCTTTCACATTGTACATGGAAATGCTATTTAGTATTAATTAATTTCATAATAAATAGAGAAAATGGAAAAAAATTTTAAGGGAAATTTGGGCAATTAGCATTCTTTATCCCCTCGATCTTTCTCCTTTAAGAGATTATAGATTTCTTACAGGAAACTCTGCAGTGTCCAAGGATTTCATACAATCAGCATGATGTCATCCTAAAACGGGGTGTCAAGAGACCCTCATTATTCACAGGGAAACCCTCTTTAATCAAGAGTTCATGATGGATCTCCTCCACCAAAGCAAACATTTTTTTTTGTTAAACATAGGTCTTCCTGTTTTATGTCTTTTCTGATATTTATTATTAAACATAATTATTTCTGCTATTGTATAGTCTAAGAAATGTTCAATGATTCTGATGTCAAAATGGGAGACATCTTATTGCAGGGTGACACTCTGACCAACCAAACCAAATGTTTCTTTATGATCAACAAATAAGCATAAGGGGATCTCATATAATCTTAACATCTTTCACTTAATTGTGAAATGCTAATGATGTGCTCCACTGATGAAAATCACTCATGAAAGTCTGTTTCCTACTAATATTCTCACCAAAGAGGTCCTCAATTCATGTATAGATATATCTCATAAAGATTTTATAAAGATGGGAAAGTGTAAGTCAGTAGTTATTGATATTTTCCTATAGTTGTCTTTTTTCAGTATCAATTAGGTCCAAGATTTTTTCCATATATTTGTTATCTCCTCCTCCTCCTCCACATATCCTGTATGGCAAGCACTCAATGCCCTTGTTATTGAGTTGCCTCCTTTTTGCTTAGTTGGATTATTTTGCTAAGCTTTTTAAAAATCAGTTTTATGCTCCATTGTTTCTCCTTGTTCATAATCAACCATCATTTTTGTTTTAAAATTTACATATGTATTTATATTCTAACCTGGTGCTGCCTTTGGCAGTGATCTCTCTCCATTTGGCAAGTAAGCTAGATATTTGCTGACTAAGGTGTTTTCTGAGATCTTTTATTGTAGCAACTAATTTGCATTGGTTAAACTGCTGGATAAAATTATAGTTGGTTATTTCTCTTGTCCAGTTCCCATTTTTTTACTACTTTTGTAAATCAGGTTTTTTCAATTGCATGCCTTATCTTTTTTTTACTCATTACTATTCTTTCTTCTTTTTTAAACTAATCCTGAAGTTAATTCTGACAAGTTGATGCTATGAATGTACAAAGACAGCTGACTTAGGAATAACTCCCACATCCATAGCAAATCTCTTCCTGTTTGTTAAAATGCAATCTATTTTGTTGCTTATGTGCTGTTTATTTGGTAAACAACCACCCCTACCAATTCTTTTCTTGAAAAAAGTATCCATGCTATAGAGGCAGGAGACTTCCATGAAATCTACAGATCTTTAGCCTCTCTCATTCCTTCTTGGACCACATTTTTCTATATATTTCCCTCACCTTTTCCCATCTTTACACAAAGTCACAAAGGACTAAACAGTAATGATAATGGTTGACATTTTACATTTACAAAATCTTATATTTCACATCAGTCCCTTTTACACACATTACATACTAACCAAGTCGATCTATTTACTGTTCATCAAACCTAGAATCTCATCTCCCATTTTTGTGCCTTTTCCTTAGTGTTCTTCATCCCTAAAATGCACTCTCACTTCTCCTTAGCCTCTTAAAATCCTTAGCTTTTTTTCAGGACTTAACTATAGGACCACCAGCTATGGACAAGCCTTTCTTCATCTCCCTAAGTTGTTAATGCTCTCCTCTTCCTTCAATTATCATGTGCTTATTTATCTGTATAAGTAATATGCAATAATATAGTGGATAGTGAGCTTAGTACAGTGCTCTGCACATAGTAGGTGCTTAACAGAAGCTACTGAATGATCTGATTTGACCTTACAACAATGCTCTGTGTTGGTATCTGAGGGTTAGGTTAATTAGTCCCATTTGAGATATAAGGAAACTGAGAATCACAGAATTCAAATAATCTGCCTGTGGTTCTAAGTACCAGAGGAAGAATCTGAACTCCCACCTCTCCAAATTCTAAATTCAGAACTCAATTAAGGGGATTCAGAACAAATTAACTGACTGGACTCAGAGGCTATTGATCAAATGGATCCATTTCAATCTCAAAAGAGGCCTCTGGTGGAGCACTTTTTCTCTTTGGCAATGTTCTATTCAACTTTTTTGTCGATGAAGGCATAAGTGGATTTTTATTAAATATGTGGATCACACAAAGCTGAGAGACATAGTTAATGCTAAAAATAATGAAGCTAGGAAAGATAGCTACTATAATAAAGAGTTGGATCCAAAGGATCTCAACAAGCTAAAAAAAGTTGGTTGACTATTAAAAGATGAAATTTAATAGTGATCAATGTCAAGTCCCATACTTGGTTCAAAAAATCAACTGTACAAGAAAAGGATGGAGGGAAGACTTGGCTAAAAAATAATTTGTATCAAAAAGAAATAGCGAATTAAATTTGAATCAGCAAAATGTCACAGACAAAAGAACTAATGCTAACCCACTTGGGTTGAATTAATAGAAATATAATGACCAGATCAAAGAAAAGATAGGCTCACTCGACTCTGCCCTGGTCAGCCAATGTTTAGAGAATTATATTTAATTCTGGGCACCAAATTTTAGAAATGGTCACTAACTGCTGGAATATGTGCCTTGGCTAAATATTAGGATGGGGAATGAACTAGAAATGATGCCATACAAGGAGGGTTGAAATAACTGAATATTTTAGTTTGAAAAGAGAACACAATCATATGAGAGCCATCTTCAAAAATAAGGAGGAGGATAACACAAGATCTAGCAGCTTCTACATTAAGGGATCGAAGGGCATAGAATATTATATTCCAGAAGTCAAAGGAACTAGGACTAAAACCAAGAATCACCTACCCAGCAAAACTAAGTACAATACTTCAGGGGAAAAAATGGTCTTTCAATGAAATCGAGGACTTTCAAGCATTCTTGATGAAAAGATCAGAGATGAAAAGAAATTATGACTTTCAAACACAAGAATCAAGAAAAGCATGAAAAGGTAAAAGGAAAGAGAAATCATAAGGGACTTACTAAAGTTGAACTGTTTACATTCCTACATGGAAATACAATATTTGTAACTCTTGAAAATTTTTTCAGTATCTGGGTAGTTGGTGGGATTATACAAACACACATACACACACACACACACACACACATGAATACACACACATATAAAGAGAGAGACAGAGAGCCCAGGGTGAGTTGAATAGGAAGGGATTATATCTAAAAAAATAAAATTAAAGGGTGAGAGAGGAATATATTGGGAGGAGAAAGGGAGAAATGGAATGGGGCTAATTATCTCTCATAACAGAGGCAAGAAAAATATTTTCAACAGAGGGGAAAAGGGGGGAGGTGAGAAGGAAAATGTGAAGCTTACTCTCATCACATTTGACTCAAGGAAGGAATAAAATGCACTCATTTTGGTTTGAAAACCTATCTTACAATACAGGAAAGTGGGGGAGAAGGGGATAAGCAGGGTGGGGGAGGGGATGATGGAAGGGAGGGCAATAGGAGGAGCGAATAATTAGAAGTCAAAACTCTTGGAAAGGGACAAGGTCAAAAGAGAGAATAGAAGAAATGGGGGGCAGGATAGGACGGAGGGAAATATAGTTTTACACAACATGAGTATTACAGAAGTCATTTGCAAAATTATACATATATAGCCTATATTAAATTGCTTTCCTTCCCAATGGGGAAGGGTGGGGAAGGAAGAAGGAAGAGAAGTAGGAACTCAAAGTTTTAAGAACAACGGTTGAGTATTGTTCTTGCATACAACTGGGAAATAAGAAATACAGGTAATGGGGTATAGAAATTTATCTTGCCCTACAGGACAAAAGAGAAGATGGGGATAAAGGAAAGGAGGGATGTTAGAAGGGAGGGCAGATTGGTGGTAGGGGAAATTAGAATGCTTAGCATATGGGGTCGGGGGAGGGGAGAGATGGGGAGAAAATTTGGTACTCAGAATTTTGTGGAATGATTGTTGATAACTTTAAATAAATTTAGAACAACAACAACAGCAACAAAACAAAAATAGGAAGGACTCAGACTCGTGTAGTAGGGTGTTTAGACTGTCTATCCAGAGGGCAGAAACAGAACCAATACGTGGGAGTCACAGAAAAGCAGAAATCAAGCTCAACAGAAGGAAAAATTTCTATTAATTAGAATTGTCTATAAATGGCTGTCTCTGATATGTTCCAAGTCCCCTTTCACTAGAGATCTTCACGTGGAGTCTAGACTACTTGTAAAGAAGCATTCTGGTTGAGATTCATGATTTTTGGAAGAGGTTAATATTAGACGACCTTTTAGATTTCTTCCAATTCTTAAGTATCCATAATTCTATATGATTTCAGTGGCAAGCTCAGAGTTATGAACAGCCTATGAAAAATACATCGATAAATAAAAGCACAAGTTCATATCATGTAAATAGAATCTGAGATTCCCACACCATTTAGGACTAGAAAAACGATCATTTTAAAAATAGTGTGCATGTGCATTTTAAGAAACAGTTCTGTCCTTAAGTTTGTAGGGACATTTGGATATTCTTACACTCATCAAGATGAAATATTTTGTCTGGAAGGAGATTTCCCTGAGAGGAGGCCTTGAATAAACGTGCACGGGCGCTGCTTACTCTTCTCATCTTCACGGGGTCCACTGGAGGTTTGGGAAAGGAAATAGGAGCTTCATCTTCTTTAGATAGGGATGCAAGAACTTTAGGTTTCTAGAAGATTAAAAAAAAAGACTCAAGTCTTTCTGTTCAAAATACAAGTCACAACCCTGTAGCCAAAAACCCTCATACCTCTACAAACACAAACTCTTCCTCTTTTAGCATAAAGAGCTCATTTCTTGTATTTAAACATACCGAATATTTTCTTTTTTATTGAACTGTTTTGTCATCCTTTAGTTATAGACCAAATTGAATAATTATACACCAAATACAGATATAGTACATATCTGAAAACACAATTGGCTTTTCATGAGAACTTACTGAATTACATACTTTGGTTGGTGTTTATACAATCTACGTTTCATATTTATCTAACATTATCTCAGTTTTAGGCTTAAAAGAAAGATTCAAAGGAATATAATCAAAGTCACTATACATGGCTTAATTCTCAAATCAATCTTTGTCCTTCCTGACCTTTCAGCAGCTTTTTAACACTGACGACCACACACACCTTTTACCTGGATCCCTTCGTCTGGGATTTTGTGACACTGTTCTGTCCTGATGTTCCTACTTGTCTAACTGCTCCTTCGCAGTTGCCTTTTCTGATTCTTATACCTATCCTAAGGGTGGGTGATTCCCCCAAGGCTCTCAAATCTACTATCCAGCCCAGTCCCACAGCACCAACTACCTGCTGAACATCTCCAACTGTCACCTCAAATTCAACATGTCTAAGAAAGAACACAATACTTTTCCTCCCCAAACCCTCCTCCAAATTTGCCTATTTTTGTTGAGGAAACCACCATCTCTCCAGTTACTGGGATTCAGTCATCTTCAATACTCCTTCATCCTCCAATATTCAATCAACTGAACGCCAAGTCTTGTTCCTTCTACCTTCACAAGACATCTCATATCCATCCGTCAATTTTCTTCTACATCAATAGCTTCCAGCCTAATTCACATGCTCATTGCTGCTCGCTGGACTAACACAGAATTCAGTCCGCACCCTACCTTAGCCTCTGGAAATCTTTGGTTTCCTTTAAGGCTCAGTTCATGTACTCTACCCTCCTACTAAAATCCTTTCCTGATATCCCTGGTTTGTAGTGTTCCCTCCCTCTTCAAATGAACTTTTCCTAATTCACCTGTATAAATGTTGTATCCCCCTTGCTACCCCTATAGTCTATAAGCTCCTTAAGCTCAAGGCATGACTTATCACTTGGTGTTTCTATCCCTAGCACTTAGCAAAGTTAATTGTACATATAGTGGGTGCTTAATGAATGCCTGTTAGACTGGACGAAGTGGTTCCATTAACTAGCATCTCAGTCTTAACCAAAATGCTTCATGCAGCATTTTTCTAGGTCTCTGAAGTTCTATGCCTGCCAGTTTTGAAAGGGCAATACTGTTAGCAAAATATCAAATCAGTAAACAGCCTCTAACTCTTGGAAAGAAGTAAAAGATAGCTGCGTCCAGAAACAACGACCAAAGATACGGCCCTCGGGCAGGTTCCACAACCCAGAACGCAGCAGCACAAGGATGGATGGTGACAATCCCTTCACTTCATCTTTTGCTTTCCCTTTTTCTCTACACTTAAGTCTACTATTTGAACTAGTACTAGTGGATAATATAAAAAGCAAGTATTTAGAGGAATTTTTGTCTAATATTAAATTCAATAATTATTATAGCTGTAGATCACAAACTGAGGTCTAAGAACAGTATTAGAAATAACTACAAAACAGCGAACAAACAGAAAGTACTGAAACAATCCTTGTTTTCACTGTTCCTTCTTCAAACAATCCAAGCAAAACTGACATATCCAAGTGAACTGAAGGTGATGAACTTAATCTAATCAGTGCTCCCATTACTCAAAACATTTCTGGTCTCTTCTTTTAGAATGGCCTTCACATTAGGCCTGTTCTCATTACTTCAGTTGTATCTTATTTCTGACTCTAAAATTCAGTTTCATCATCCACCTTGGTCACCCACATTATTCACCAAACTTGGCTCTGAACTGATAATTTCCAAAAAAAGCAAATCTATTCTCACAGGACAGAAATTCTGTACCACTGAGGATATTTAAAAAGATGTGCTGTCATGTATAATCTATATTAAATTGCTTGCCTTCTCAAGGAGGAAGAGAGGAAGGGAGAGAATTTAGTACCCAGAGTTTTTAAAAATAAGTGTTTAAAGATGTTTGCATGTAATTGAGAAAAAATTAAAATAATCAACATATGTACTAAAAATAAAACAAAATAATGTGATGTTGGCTTTAAAGACAATAATAAAAAAGGAATTTTTAAAATTTTAGAAAAACAAAAACATTACTCTATTAAGTGTATAGCCTCTTCCCCTCACCCCACAAACATACCCCGGATGTCTACTTTGATGGGGACAAGACTCATTTGGATATATTTATGGAATAGTTTGTTTTTAAAAAATCAATCCTATTATTTTAACTCCTTAAAATGTGAGGTAATGTACACAAAAATGTGACTTAGACCCTGAAGTAACTGGTTAAAAAAAAAACTAAGGAAAATAGCTTCAATATATAATTACGAAGACAATATTAATACTCTATATATCACAGATGTAATGTCATGGAGGCATTAGTAGTAATCTTTATACATACAGTGGATGCTTAATAAATGCTTGTTAGATTGGAAAAAGTGGTTCAATTAGCTAACATCTCAGTCTTATCTGTGGCAGAGCAGAAAGAATAATGAATTGTCAGGTGTCACTTACAAGCTGTGTAACTTTGAGCAAGTCCTTTGCTGACTCTGATCCTCTTTCTACTTCAGCACTTTATCATAAATAAGGTATTTTATAAACTTTAAAGTGCTATATAAATAATGTCGATGGTATAGTCCAGTTCCACAATTGCTCTAGCCTACCCTTTAAGAATTATTTCAAGTTACTCCCTTCCATACAATCTTTGTTCTGATCAACTTGTAGTTTTCAGATTTCACATTTCACCTCCACCTTCACTGTCTTTAATAGGTTCTTCCCCCATATGTGACTCCACTCCCTCCTCATTTCCACCTCTTGGGAGGAATTTTCTTTTGGTTGTCTTATCTTTATATCCCCAGTGCCTACTAGCATGACTTTCACCAAGTTAAGAGTTTAAAATATTCTAATGGTAGATAGTAGACTTGCAATCCCAAGAGCTAATTTTCTACAATTTTTCTACATACTTAACAACAAAAAAGGAGACTGAATTTCTACAAAATAACACTACTGAGTAAAATTGTCACTTTTTGTAGATGCATTTATTTATTAACTACAAAAATACATTTTAATATGCGCATGTGTACGTGCACACACGCACGCACACACACACGACATACTGAATGAAGACTTTTACTACATATAACCTTAACAATATCAAAGATTTAGAGCAGGAAAGAACATAAGAGCTCATCTAGCCCAATCCCATCATTTTAGAGATAAGGAAACTTAGCGAAAGGCTTTGCCCAATATCACACTGGTGCCAGAGTCAGGATTCTAACCCACATCCTCGGGCTCCAAATCCAATACTCTTTCTACAGATCCATGATGCTTCTTATAACCCTCTAAAAAGAGGGCAGTTGAGTCACTTCTGAATGTCAGGATAAGGTCTCAGAAGTTAACTCTGAATAAGCATGTATACTAGAGCAGTATGATCTAGCTAGAAAATTGTTAAAACTGTGAGAAGCCCAGTAGGAACTTATCTTAACTATCCTTACCACTGTATTATTTTGAGACCCCTGTTGGCAAATGACTGACGCTCTTTCAACCTTAGTTTAGTAGTTTTTGTGTATTTGAGTATTTGTGAAGTGCCTACTATGTGCCAGGAACTGTCCCAAGCACTTAATAACAAAGAAAAAAAAGCATCTATTTACCTCAAAAGGCAATTTTAAATATGTAGGAAAATGCATTTATTTTGAGTTCTCTATTTAAGGGGAAAGGATCTATTTAAGACATCATAATAAATATCATAATGGTCCTATAAAATCTTCTGTCTTTAAAGAAGAAGACTGATTTTATGAGCAATTTCCCCCAAATCTGGCTAACAGATTCAGCATTTATTTTTCTTACAGAAGTCAACTTTATTTTAGAACTCAGACAAAGCAAGAAAAGAAAAAGCGTATTAAATGTTTAACTTAAGAAATTTATTTCTCTTGTGTTTATCAGTCAGTAAGAATTAAGCACCTGCTACACGTAAAGCCCTGGAGTAAATGAGGGCACAGAAAGAAAATCAAGATAGTCAGTGGCCTTTCCATCTGTCATGAACTGATGATCATGAATACAAGGGCCTCCTTTATCTGTTCTTTCACTCATTAAGAATGTGAGCTCCCTGACAGGGATTATAACTGATTTTGTTTGTATTCCCTGCTCTTAGTAAGAGTGTTCAGTACCTAGTACATACATAGTAACATTTTTCCATTCCATTCCTAGGAGCTTATATTTTTACTAAATCCTAGCTAATAATGTCAAATAAAGTAACCAAGCTTTAGAAAGGCAGACTTCCCTTCTAGACTAAAGGGCTATTTTCATGGAACAACCTAAAAAAAGGTGAAGCATGTCACAGTAGATCTTTTGAATTACACTCCCTACACCAGTGACATTATAGATTCAATCTCTTTCCCTATATAGATCTGAGAGTCAACTACATAGAGATGATAATGGGGCAGCTAAGTGGTGAGGACTTGAGTTCAAATCTCACCTCAGACACTTGACACTCACTAGCTGTGTGACCCTGGGCAAGTCACTTAACCCCAATTGCCTCATCCTGGGTCATCTCCAGTCATCCTGATGTATATCTGGTCACTGGATTCAGATGGGTCTGGAGGAGAAGTGAGGCTGGTGACCTGCCCAGCCCTCCCTCACTCAAAACAAAGTCAAGTGCAAGTCACGTCTTCATTTCTCTGATGGCATGACCTTCTTTGGCAATGAAGGACAAACACACACACACACACACACACACACACACACACACAAAATCAAATGCATTTATCCTAACACTAGATAGTGGCAAATGTGCATTACTCAAGACTAAGAAGCCTTAGATGGGCAACTATACTATAAGGCAATGATCCTCTCTCTAATTTAATGTAACTGACAATAATTTGAAAAAGAAAATCAATATTTCCCATTAAAAAGGCAAAATAATCATTCATGAATTTATGAATTTTGTAAAACTATTTGACATTAATAAGACATAAACAACCTCATGGAGATCAGAAATCAAAGCATTTTCTCCTAAACATAAAACCTTTGAAATCCTGCCATTCTCTGTATTCTCATTATTATGATTTGCTCCATGTGTAACATGTGTGGCTGTGGTGCTCTCGGTATATAATGCACTGCCATGGAGATACTAATTCATTTCAATAAGAATTAAAATAAAAGTGATTTACATTTTAAAAAAAGGTCAAGTAACTCTGTGGGCTAAAGAGTAGGGTGCCAATATTTTAATTACAAGCAGAAAATATTTCCTTTTTAATTCCCAGATGCTCCCATTCTCAAATCCCTTGCTCTATACCCTAATATTTAAAATATTTTTTACCTTGAAAAGTCCCCACAGTTTAATATAATTAGGTTCTGTGAGCACAAGAGGAATAAGTAGAATTCAGTTTAGACAAAAACAAACTTGAGACACTAGATAAGATACCACATTTATTCATATAACGATCAGGTTCTTTTTGTTGGTTTTTCTAGTCTAAAAGTAGAGATGCAGCTACCCTATTTGCATAATAACACCCACTTAAAACAAACATCACCAACAAATATCATTTGTTGTCATTATAAAATGAGAACAAGCATAACTATCTCTGGAGCACATCGCACATTTTGGGTTGGTGAGAGACAAGGAAAAGATCCCCAGGAACAGTGTTAATGGAGGGGATATAAAAGTATACAGGAGGTGAGCTCAGGGAAGGAGCAGGTTAGAAGCACAGTGCTCCACTGACCAGTCTGAAAAGTTACCACGTTTACAATGCATCTAACTTTCCAGACCATTATCTAGTCCCTGACCATGATCAGCAAAGCAGCCCATCACCTCATCACATTTCCAGTCCTACAGAAGGCATAGCAGTTCAAGAAGTTCATCACTATCTGAGCTATCCCTTGAGAAATGAGATATAAACTTCAGAGCATAGGACTTTGAAAGAGGAACACCTACAGAATAGAGAAAGGGCTTGGGCAATCTGCTAATTCTTCAGTCAGAAACGGGCCACCCTAGTTTGGGAAGGATGTCAGAATAAAAAGGCTGCAAGGGGACCAGTTTTCCCTCAAAAAATAACAATAGAGGAATCAAAAAGAAAGAAAATTATAAAATCCACACAAGTAAATGAAACTCTCCCCTTGACAACAGGAAAACTAAAGGTGACCAATGATCTAATTTTTAAAACACATTAAAGAGTGAGGAAAAGCAAAGGGAAAATAATGAGGAAAGAATGCATACTTAAAAGAGAAACAATATAAGAAATTGCAAGAGAGACACAAATAAGTAAGTAACACTCAAAGAATTTAATAAGAAACCAAACTGGAAAGAAAATTATAAGTAGAATTAAAAGAGAAATTCAACCCAGGTGGAAAATACATGTTTATGTATCTACATATACACACACATACATAAATATATATAAAACATGTATGTATTATATATATTTATACATATACATATAAGAGAGGAACTAAATCTAAGACTGAATGAGATTTTTAAAAATCTCAGGATCTAAATAATAGAAGTCTCCAAAGCCTAAGAGTATAAAAGAAACTCTGAAAATAACAATGAATGAGAGAAAGGACAAGTCTAAAATAAGTAAATATAAAATGGTAGACAATATAATGAAAGTAAAAAAAAAGTAGAAAAATTACTAAAAAGAGATTCCAAAACAATGCAACTGAAAATTATGGATTTATTGGCTAAGTCATGGAGACATAACCTTCCAATTATTGGGGTCTTGGAAAACAACAAAAAATGAAACATTCTGATTGCTAGATTTTGACAAATTGGTCAAAGAAATTTCCTGGAATTATTAAGAACAAATAAAACATGAGAAATAGAATGAATCCACAGAACTTCAAGAAGGAAAAGCTTAAAATTCAAGTCACCTTGACAAATTATCATGAAATTTCAAAACTATTCTACTGTACCTGTATAGAAAAAAATTCCTGATTGACAGAAAGAAGACACTACTTATTTTAAAAAAGTCAACCAGGCTCTCACTAAATGACCAGAAAAATTGCAAAAGAAACATAAAATTGAAAAACACTGGCCACAAGTCCAGAATCTGAATCTATTTTCTGGCAAATCTAAAGATGTTAATCTAAAAAAACCCATAAGATTCATATTTTAAAATTTAAAAACTATAAGGAATTCATAGAACAAAACAGATATTTCATATTAGCCTTTGGAAAAGTACAAAAGAGGCACTGATGCTGAAGAGCATGGTACTTAGAACAAGATATTCTTTTAACTGAGGTTAACTTGCTATTATCTAAACACGTTTCATAATGAGAAAAAATAACTACAATATTCTACTGGCTAAAATTACTCAATATTACAGAAGGATGTTGCAAACAAAGATAAAAAAGGAAAAGAAAGGTGAGAGAGGGTGATGTCAACCCTGGTTAATTTAAATACCAACAAAGAGCTTCTATTTTTGTCAAAAGCAGGGTCCAAAGTTAAACGTACTTACATAATGTAGTCACTTAAATATAAAAATTTTTTAAGCACTATTTTAAATCTGTTTTGGTAATTTATTTGTAATTTCTATTATTTAAGAGCTGTAAATTTTTGGAGCTAGTCATTTCATCTATAATTCCAGATCTGGAAACTCCCCCCCTCCCATCCATGCTGATCCATACCTTTTCACCTGTAGTCTTAATGACCTGATGGGGACACAGAGAGGTGAGACGTGACATGCCCACGAAAAAAAATAGCTGATATGTGTCAGAAACTCCATAGATCAAAAGTAAAATAGTTTAACTACAACCTACTTTCAATCTTCTAATATTTTCACTTGAGAATAAAAGTACTGACACTCATACAAGAGAACCCATGTTAGCTAAAGTTTCCAGATCATGTCAATTTAAGCAATCGATCTCTTTTGCTCTGAGTGAACATAACTGGTCGAGCCCAGCCTGTTGACTGGGAGACCAGGATGTCCATTAGTAGCTTGTCAGCAGTCCACATGCAGCCTAGGTAATGGCAGCAGCTTCAGTGCAGTACCAGGTAAAACTATACTAGCACACATCCCCTTTTTCTGCTGCATGATTACTATTAAGTCAGCAGGCACTTATTAATCACCTTCCAGAGTACTAGGCCATGTGCTAGGCACTGGAGATACTAAAAGTTCTTTGTTTAATCTTAGCTCTTGCCTAGAAGAAGCTTACACTCTATCACACATTCTATCTGGTGGTTTTTTTTTTGTTTTTTTTTGTTTTTTAACTTACGCCTGCCACTTGTACTGGACTTTTTTTTTATTTTAAAGAGAAGGATAGGAATAAAACAGACTTAAGACACACAGTTCAATTTGTAATTATTCTTCTAACCAGCAGAAATTCTGCAGTACCAACTTCTCCCCTACTGTATAATTAATCTTTGAATTTGCACTGTGAGAAGGGAGTCTTTTTCCCTCGATTTCAACCTGGTTTCTCCAGTGGCTCAATTAGGAAAGCATAACCACAATTTACGAGGAAAATTCAGTGAGCCAAATTACAAGCCAACTAAGGGGGTAGGGATGAGAGCATCTTTTTTTTTGAAAACAAAAACAAAAACATCCCAGATACTCTAGTAGAAGAAGCAGCAGCTAGGACCTATTGTCTGAAGGAGGATGCAGAGTTACATGAGCACAGCAGTAAGTGGGATTTAAGCAATTCTTTCCTATATATCTGCCCCAATTCTTGTTTTCTGAGACAGTCATCATTTGCTATTTGTGGATTAATTTCAAGTTGAGTTCAATGATATGGATTTTTTTTGTTACAGTTGATCTCTACATGTAGCTGGAGTTGTAGAGACTAACTTCTTTTTGTTGCTTCTAGATATAAATTAACAGCAAAGGCAAACAGTTTTAATAAATCACACACAAAAAACCCAGCTGATACTACTGAAAGAACTAGAATACAATCATTTTTTCATTCTTACTAAAAATGAAGACAGAACACATTAAAAAAATTATGGCTAAATAAAAATATGACTCACAGGCTCACCCCAGAGAAGCAAATAAAGGAGTTGATGGAGTTTGTTTCAATTCAAACATTTGCCAAGTGCCTTCTTCTATATGAAAAGTAAAACAGTCCCTTCCCTCAGGAAGCTTTTCCTCTTACCAGGAGATACAATATATATTCAGATAAGTAAAAGAGAATTCCAAGAGGGAGAAAGAGCTAAGCAAAGGCTCAGCGTCTACATACAAAATCCATGGAAACAGAAGATGAATTTTTGATTTACAGGGAACTTCTGGTACACAAATTTGGCTGGAATCTTTAGGGAAGAAAAGGAAGTAATATAAAATCGACTGAAAAGGTAACCACATTATAGGAGCAGGTAGGTGGTCTGGTAGTTAGAGACCTGTGTTAAAATTTGGCCTCACAAACTTCCTAGTTTAGTAATCATGGGTAAGTCTGCCTCAGTTTCCTCGACTGTAAAATGGGGATAACAATAGCACCTTTCAGGGTTGTTGTAAGGGTCAAAGAAGATAGTATTTGTAAAGGGTCTTATTTGCCACAGTGGCTGGCACTTTGTAAATGCACTATGGTAAGTAATATTATTATCATTATTATTACAGATGGCTTTAAAACAAGCTCAAGAGTGTATAACTTATCCTATGAACAATGAATGGAGCGCCAGGGGGAAAGAAAATTAAGGGTTTTTTAGTACAGTTATGTCATGACCAGACCTATGCCTTATGACAATTACTTCAGCAGTGGGCATGAAGGATGAAATCAGAGAGAGGAAGCAAATTAGCAAGGAAAGGCAAACTAGAAGGCTTTTACAATGGTCCAGGTGAAAGGTAATGAAAGCCTAGCCTATATGGCTGGAAATAATAGAATATGTGATGTTAGAGACAGAATTATTAAGACTTGGAAGCTAACTGGATGGGAATTGAGGGAAAGGGAAAAGTCAAGTATTACTATGAGGTTATAAACTCAGGTGACAGGAAAGAAAGATCACAGGCTAGTTTTCAGTTAGGTTGGTTTAGGGCAGGGGTGGGGAATCTATGGCCTAAAGGCCACATATGGCCCTCTAGGTCAAAGCTTCACAAATAAATATATTACCACCTAAATAATTCCACTAATAAAAGGATATGCTCTGTGAATTTTGGACTCAGTCAAAGGGCCATACTTGAAAAGCTAGAGGGTCACATGTGGCCGTGAGGCTGCAGGTTCCCCACCCCTGGTTTAGGAGAAGAAAATAATCAGTTCTATTTTGGACATGCTGAGTTTAAAAAGATAATAGGACAAGGTGGAGAACCGAGTTCAAATTCTGCTCTAGACACTACCTAGCTGTGTGATCTTGAGCAAGTTATTTAATCTACTTCAGCCTCGGTTTCCTCATATGTAAAATAGGGATAATAACAGCCTCTACCTCCCAGGGTCACTGAGGACCAAGTAAGACATGTGTGTGTATATAAACATTCTGCAAACTTTAACATGCCATACAGCTATTAGCTATTACTGCTTCCGATGCTGTTATTACTATTAAGGCTAAATAAACAGGGCTCAGGGCAGAATATGGAAGACATCTGTGTCAAGGTGGTGAGAGATGAATAATGATCCAGCAAAGAAGAAGAGACACAGAAGGCAGGTTGGCAGACGGAGAATCAGGAAAAGGCAGTCTAGTGGACCAGAAGAAAGCATATTGAAAGAAAGGGTGCTTAACACTGTAAAAAGGTACAGAAAGGTCAGAGAGGATGAGAACTGAAAAAAAAAAGCCACTTAGCAACTAGAAATCATTGATGACCTTTGAGAATTGGGTTTTAGGAAGTAGAGTTGAATATTAAAAAAATATCTATTTCTAGGCTTTTGCTAGTGACTGGATTAAGACACAGGAAAATAACTTTAATAGAAAACAAGGTCAAGTGAAGGTTTTTCTCTGACAAAGGAGACCTGAGGCAGCAGAGTAAAAAAGGTAGAAAGAGAGTGAAGATATGAGAGAAAAGAGATCAAAAATCAATGGTGCAGGAGTGGGAAAAGGACTTGGCAGTGGCAGCCCCTTACCTGATTCCTTAGATGGAGAAATCAGTCAATGAGTCAGTAGGTATTTATTAAGCACCAGGGACAGTGCAAAGCACTGAGGATACCAAGAAAGGCACATTTTATACCACACATAACATTCCGCACCCACACTTTCTACTGTAATCTCTTACTGAAAGGAAGAGAATGTACTTCATCATCAACCTCCCTAAAATCATGATCCGTCATTTCTGCCAACACCTCTATACTGATCTCTCCTCATTAACAATAACAGTAGAGCCAATACATTTGGCCTTCACCACCCCAGTTTTGAATGCGTTTTTGTGAATAAACAGAAACAGCACTTAAGAAATGGAGAAAAGTATCTGAACCTGACCAAATATATAAAAAGATCAATAGAGGGAAAATAGGGAAGTTAAGAAGAAGGGTGGACTTAGAGGGGAAGAGAATAAATTCTGGTTTGGACATGATGAATTGGATATTCCTATAGAACATCCAAGTGAAGATATATGCGAAACCAGAGCTAAGGAAAAGAGGTAAGGACTGAATACATAGATTTAGAAGTAATCTATGCAGACATGATAACTGAAACCACAGAAACTAATAAAATTACCAAGATATTAGAAAGAGAGAAAAGAGCTTGGAATAGATCATTGGCGTACACCCCCACATATGTGATGGGACGTGGAAGATGACTCAACAAAGAAGCCTACGAAGGAGCAGCTGGGCAGTTCTCCAGGAGGAGAATATGTTTAGGAATGGGGTGTGGGCAAGGGGAGGGGTTTTTGGATAATGACAAAAAGCCAGAAAGTCGAAGATGAGGACTGAGAAAATTCCATTAGATTGAGCAATTTAGAGGGCCTTAGTAACCTTGGAAAAAACTATTTCCATAACTAGTAGAGTCACAAGCCAGATTTAAAGGCAGGTAAGAGAGGGAAAAGTGAAGGTAAAGCATATATTTGAGTATAGATGAGTTTCTTTTTTTAAAAAAATTTTACTGTCACTCTCCACATACTACTGCTTTTTGCAGAAGTTTGGCCATTACTGCTAACTAATGCCATCTCCCCTGGAACCCAGGCTTCACGTCTGCCTTTACAACATCTCTTGTACATTTCCCCTTCTCTCTCTCTCCACTCACAGAGTAACCATTTTAGCACAGGCTCTCACCGCCTCTCACCTGGACAACCACCAACAGCCTTCTATCTGGTATCCTTACTTCAAGTAATTTTCTATTCAGCTGCCAAAGGGAATTTTTTTTCCTCAAGTGCAGGTCTGCCCAGTCATCCTCTCCCTCCACTAACTCCAGTCACTTCCTATTATCTTCAGCATCAAATATAAAGTCTTCACAATCCGGCTCCTTCCTACCTTTCCAGTCTTTCTATACTTTTACTCCATATCCCCTATAATACCACTCCACCGGTCCATTTACTGTTCCTCAAACACGACACTCCATCTCCCAGTGTCTTTGCCTGGGCACTGCCTACCCCCAAAGCCTGAAATGGACTTTCTCACTAAGTTTCCCTAGTTTCGAAACCTTCAAGACTTAGCTCAAATCCCACTTTTCTGTAAAAGGCCTTTCTCATTCCCCCCACCCTCGTTCGTTCCCTCTCCCTTCCCATCTGAGATTCTCTCTCCCTTCTTCCCTCCCCAAATAGATATATACATAATCATGAATATACCTAGTTATGTACATTTTGTCTTCCTCATTAGAACATGGACTCCTGGAAGGTAGAACTGTTTTTGCCTTTATATCTCCAATATTTAGCAAAGCACCTGGAACTTAGTAAGCACTTAAAAAATGCTTGTTTACTGAGATAACCTTAACAGCTTGAAAGGATGGAAGGTTCAAGCGAGGACTTTGGAAAGGATAAGGATAATCTTGGATATATTTATAGGTACTAGGTAGGGAATCAAGAGATAAGGAGAGAATGTAAGTTAGAGAAGAGGGAATTATCAAAGGGAAAAATTTCTAGAAGAGATGAGAGGATGAGGGATCAAAGGGATAACTAGAGGGCACTAAATTGGTAAAAAAAAAAAAAAAAAAAAAAAGGGTCACCTCATTCTTAGAGATTAAAGCAAAGGAGTCTGGAAGACCCAAGTTCAAATCCTGCCTCCTACCAGTGTGACCCTAGTTGGGCAAATCACTTTAACTCTCCCTGCTTAAATCTCCTCCACTGTAAAATGAGGATAATAGCACCTGCCTCCAAGGGTTGTTGTAAGGATTAAATGAGATGGTATTTGGAAAGGATCTAGCACAGTGCCTAGACCATAGTAGGCATTTAATAAATGCTTGTCTCCTTCCTTCCTCTATCCACCATGCCAAGAACTATGCTAGGATGTCAGGGACACAAAGTCAAAAGAGAAAACAGTCCCTGCCCTCAAAAGGAATTTACATTCAACAGGGAAAACAACAGAGATGGTAGTGGGAAAGTCCAGCAGACTCAATAAAAAACGTGATCTTAGCTTCGTATCGGAATAAAAATGGACCCGTAGATGTCATCTGCATGTCTCTATAGTACATACAAAATCAGGAAAAACTGACAGAAAGAAAACCAATTGTACAAAAACATGATTTGTTCAACAAAGGGCAGTACCCACAAGATAAAAAGGAACAAATGGAAAATATGTGCAATAAATGCAATTAAATATTTATACTTTGAGGGACCTGGGATCTAATCAATAAGTATAATAATTACGCCTTTCAAGAGGATACATCAAGATGCATCCAAGCTTTCTCTTACTATGCCCATAAACACTCTATCCAATCAATGTGCTAGCAACATCCTATCAAGCTGCTAGCCTCAGGCTCCGTGTCCATCATCTCTCCTCCTTTTCTGATTTTTCACTATATGATCCTCCTTATGCCACTTTTTTGCATTCTGGTCATCACTAGCAATTTGTTGCAATCTACTTACAACCACATTTCCATTGCACTTTAGGTCCACTCCCAACTCTGATTCCTTCTGAGATTGTCATGTTTCAAGATTCAAGGTCATAATGGCATCAGTGGGAGAGTTTTAATGTATTTTATTTCAGGGATTTCTGTGTCTAGGAGCAGTTTAGGATCAATGACTGCAGTTTCCCTCTGGAGAAAACGGTGTGAACCAAACTGATTCCATCTTGTAAAACTGACTCCATTTTGAGACTTAAGTGTCATTTTTCTGTAAATTCCCCCTACTTGCAAACTGTGGGAATTGAGTGACATCCTGTTTCACCTCTGGGAAAGTTCAGTTGCTGGGTATCCCACCTCCCAATTCCCAAAACTCCCTCATCCCGTCCCCAATTCTGAAAGTCCCTAATCTTTCCCCCAATTAGAAATCATATTACCTAATCTTGTATCCTGGTTTATATCCTGTTAACTGTTTGCTTTTAATGCATAAAAATCTATCTCCTCCTGTACTCAGGGTCCAGTGCCAGCTGAAGTGGCCTGGTCCCGATTTGTTATGCAATTGGCAGTCACATATCTTCATAACACAACTGTGTGAAAAAAGGCAAAGAATATAGCATATTTACTGGGTTCTTATGGTAATTACTTTTGGTCTAGACAGTAAGCAACTTACAGCATGGAAACTCCCAATAATACAAATCAGCAACTTCTAGTCTCAGACACCTACCCGGAGCAGGGCTTCTTAAACTTCTTCCACTCCCTGCCCCTTCTTCACTTCTCTTTTCAGCAGCAGTCCTTGGACATGTGTGCAGTGCAGAATGCACATGCTTTGTGTTCAGAACCAAGGCTGCCGTGCAGTAGTATGATACAGCAGTGCACACAAGCACTGCCAGAAACACTTCAGATCCATTACACATTTGATTTTTAATTAACTTTTGGTCGCTGCAAATTCAAAAACCTTTTACTGTTACCAAACTTTTCATGATCCCGTATGGGATCTCCACCCACAGTTTAATAAGTGCTAGCCCAGAGCACGGAGAGTTTAAGAAGTATATGTCAAAACCTGAATTCAAGTCTTCCTGATTCCAACACTGCGTTTCTATGAATTCTCTATGACTTTCTATAAATCTGACTAGAAATCTGACACTCAGACTCTACACAGATCGACTGTAGATCTATAAAAAGAAAACTCATTCTCTAACGGGAAAAAAGTCAAAGAATATAGGCAGACTTTTTAAAAAAGAAAATGCAAATTGTTAACAGTTGCATGAAAAGTAATTCAAATTCTTTAATAATCAGAAGAATTCTAATTAAAATGACTTTAAAATGCCACTTTTCATCAATCAAATTTACAAATAAAACTAAAAGCAGTTAAATTACAATGTTTGTAAGACTGTGGGCAATAAGTATTCTGTCACATTTCCAATGGGACTACAGAGGGCCATAAGTTGTTGAAACATCCATGGTAATAACAATGAGAGTAGCAACATTCATTATACCTTTGGACCAGTGATTATTCTACAGGGCCTATAACCTAAAAATGTTATTAAAAGGAAAAGGGACCTAGTTGTACAAAACATAACGTAACCACTATACACTGCAACTAGGTGGTGCAACGTATGGAGTGCAGGGTCTGAAGTCGAGAAGACTCTTCTTAAGTTCAAATCGGGCCTCTGGCACTTAATAGCTGTGCAACCCTGGGCAAGTCATTTAACACTGGTTTGCCTCAGTATTCTCATATGTCAAATGAGCTGGAGAAGGAAATAGCAAATCAGTTCGGTATCTTTGCCAAGAGAACCCCAAATGGGGTCATGAAGAGTCAGACACAACTGAAACAACTGAAAAACAACTTTATTTGTAACTGAAAAAATGGAAACAAATCTAAATGCCCAATAACTGGAAAATAGTTAAATAAATCATGGCATATCAATGTAAAACAATATTATTGTACTGTGAAAATGTTCCTCACCCACCCAATGATCTCTTAATTGATAAAACCAATAGTCTTTTCTTAGCAGTCACCCTTTTACACCTCTCTGCCACATGTTAACTCTGCTGACCACCACCATTTCCTCCAGAATATTATATCCTCTCTGGATTTTCCTGATACTGCTCTCTCTTCTCCTCCTCCTACCTGAAAGCACACACCTTCTTAGTGTGCTTTGCTGGTTCATTATCTATCCCCATCATACTCCGTAACTGTGAGCATTCCCCAAAGATCTGTTCTAAGCCTGCTTCTCTTCTCTCTTTACACTTTATCACTAGGTGACCTCTTTGGTTCCCAGGGGTTTAATTATCATCTCTATGCAGGTGGCTCCCAGAGATACATATCCAGCCCACACTCTTAGATCTTCGTCATAAAGTAAGGTCCTTAGGAGTACAGGATTGTTCCATTCTTTGTCAATGCTTGGCATTTAGTAGTTGCTTAAACAGTGATTATCGATTGCTACGATCAAATCTCCCCTGGCCTACTCAGTCTAGAGCAAAGCATATCCATAAAGTTAACTTTAGTTAAGACTCTTATGCTGTAGCTGGTCCAAAGCCAATGTGAGCCCGAGGGTTAGGGAATTCTTACATGATTCATTACCAAAAACTTGCCTATATTTATTACACGTTTGCTTATATTTAATCTCTTAGCCTCTTAGCATTCTCATAAGTTGATATTTTCAAAATTCTAATCTTCGTTGCAAGGTTACTGTTATGATGAACCTAGATAATTACAGAGAAACTTTTTTTCAAATTTTTTTCTTTACTATCTATCACATTATAAGAACATTATTATGGAACTGTCTTGTCACTGCCTGAATGTCCTATTGGAATTAATGCAATGTAACCTATGTAAATAAAATTATAATTAGGTCACATCTACCTCTTTACTAGTCCTCCTAACACAGAGAGAATTACTCAGTATTTCATGTTAATGCTATTCTACAACACTATAACAAAAGATACTCACAAGCTCTAGTGGACTGAGACGTGTACCAGAAATTGGTCTTGAATCAGACGATTCAAAGCTGGAAGCATGAAGGCTAGCATAAGAAACATTGAAAATATATTAGCTTCTGCATACTTAACTATTTTATTTCTAGGATATGTTTTACTTTCAGCTAACTTCTTGTAAACTTTATAAAAAGCGTGTATTTTAAATCACATTTTAGGGATAAATGTAATTTTAAAATAGAAAAATTAAGAACATTTATTAATAAACTCCTTTTCATAATTTTCAGGGGAGACAAAGTACACTGATTAATGAAATGATATATCCGTAGTATAAAAATTATTTTGTGCCATTCTGTATAAATATGATTTATAAACAACTGCTATCAGTTTTAAAGCACATGACTTTCCTGGTCACAAAGGATCACTAAGAGATGGTAAGAAATTTACCAGCAGTAATCAAATTCATAAACACCTACCCTTAAATAGAATAGGAAAAAGGTCACTTGATTTCATGAACTTTTAAAACTGCACACAAACAAAAACACCAGGTACCTAAAAGAAGAAGGTGGTCTATTATCTGCTGTTCTGGAAGATGCAGGTCCAAAAAGTTTCCTTTGATCTTCACGTGGTGTAAATGGTCTTTCAGTTCTAACTGTCCTTAATGAATTTCGTGCTTCATTGATGATCTCTGCACTGGTCTTCTGCTTGGATAATGAACGTCTATAAAATGGGTCCAGTTTTTCTAACTTTTTATCATGTGAAGACTGCATCTTTCTTTTTTGAGGCAAAGTACCCTTCGGGAAGCACACCACACACTGCAGATAGATAGCAGCACATCAATTATTTGTTAGTAACATACAATGAAAGAATTCACAGTGAATGCTTAAATAATCTATATTACATTTTGCTATACTCTACTTTCAAATGCTAAACGTTAATGAATATTTAAAATCATGACAAACATTTCAAGGAAGACATCATTTTTCAAATGAATATTTATTACTTTTAAAAACGAAAACTATCCTATATCCTCAAATGTTACCATTACAAAAGTAGGAAAGAACAAACTGTCCCACATCCCCACACTATTTGTATAACAAGCATAGCAGAAACCCTTGGCCCCCTTTCCATAAGATAAGATATGTTAGGATTTAAGTAATACAACTTAAAATAAGAACAGAGAAGAATAAATGTCTAGCTCAATCTGTAGGTAATCCATTATTTTATATCAAATATTTTTCCCCAGCCCTCCACTAACTCTACTACTTCCACTGGATATAGATAATTAAGATATGACAGTAACTTGTCTGAAAGGAAATAAAAGTAGAAATTACAGTATAATAAGCTACATAAGAAAGAAAAGTAGTTTTTCAGATATATTATCTTCTTTCTTTTTTACATTTTTTCATTTTTTATTTGTCATTCATTTGTTTATTTTAATGAATGCTGCTTTCCAAAATTGTAAAGGCTCTTCCAACCTTCAAGGCAATCTGAGTCCTGCTAATGACAGTTAACCAACATTTTCTTTCCACCTCATTACCTATATCCTACCTGTACTGCAAATTATAAGAACAGTGACTAATATAAGCACAAGGGATAGAAATTTTTCCCCAAATATGGATTTTTTTTCAACAAACTTAAGAGCAAGGTCCAGCTGAATAAATTGTCTATAATATGCTTAAACTGAATTGTTATAAATCATACTTAGCTCTAGAAGTCTGTTCCAGAAAATGTGTATCAAATTTCAACAGGCAATTATAAACACTGTTAGAAGACCATTGAAAACTCATCAATAAAATAAAGGGGTTGTCCTAGACAATTCCTATGATCCCTTCCAACTCTAATCTGCTATGATTTTCAATAGACAGCTCTTTGGCAAGAGCTCCTAAAGAATAATGCTTATTATATCAGGTTATGACCATGCAGAGTCTTAATACACTTCTACTTTTTTATCACTGCATAGGTAAGATGCCATAGGCAAGTTTGCTATATACTTTAAAAATTAAATCTCTTAAGCTTTAAAATTAAGCATTAATTTCTAAAATATGGAAAAACTGTTTGCTCATTGAAAAAATTAACCTCCAAACTAAAATATATGTACACAACTTGAGAAGTTATTTTGCTGCTGATGTTTTCCTTGTTGATTTATCTGCTTATGTTCAAGGTCTGCGTTTTCTCCGGCCTGTGATCTTTGGTTATTTCAGTCTGTTTTGTCCTCTTCTTTTTCCCTACGTTCATTTTCTGACACTCTCTCCTTTCTGATGGTGGTTGTCCTTGGGGCTGGATCTCAAAGCATCTTAGTATCCTCTCACACTGGGCAACTCATAGTTCACCAGCTTAGGTCTCTGCCTCAAATAAGACTGGCTGGAGGCAGAGTTGGCTCCAGGGGAATTCTGGATACTTTCCTTAAGAGTGCTGCATAGCCCCTCTACCCAGTCTGGTGTCCTGTCCCCTCATCCCTTCCCACTCTCTTTTACTAAAACCACATAAGCTAATCGGTGTTTTGTTTCATTTTCTTTTATCTTAAGGAAAACACTTGCAAACAAAAATGAATGGTTCATGAGGTGTGTGTGTGCATGCACGCATATATTACTGTATTCCCTTAGGGAGTAGATATCAATGGATAGTGCTCTACGGAAGCAAAGAAGGATTTTCCACCATGTGATTCCAAATATTGAAGCTGTTGTCTAAAACATCCAGAACATATGGTTTTCAATTCCCATCAGGTCCCATTTTCTAATTTGTAGGTCAGATGGAAAAAGAATCATATGAAAAATACAATCAAAATGTTCTTTTCATATGGAAAAGATGAGTATTTTGGAGACAGACAGGACATCTATGAGTTCTCAGTGTGTGTTCATCCTTCATTGCTGAAGAAAACCATGCCCTCAGAGAAATAATGACAAGACTTGTACTTGATTTTGTTTTTTGAGTGAGGGAGGGCTGTGCAGTCACCAGCCTCACTTCTCCTCCACAGCCATCTGAATCCAGTGACTAGATATTCATCAGGATAATGGGAGATGACCCAGGATGAGGCAAGTGGGGTTATGTCACACAAGATCACAGAGCTAGAGAGTATCAAGTGTCTGAGGTGAGATTTGAACTCAGGTCCTCCTGACTCCTGCACTGGTGCTCTATCCATTGCTGCCCTACATCCATGAGTTAAGATTTAAGGGTAAACAGGAATAACCATTACAACATCCTTACCAAGTGGTCATTCAATAAATGCCTGAAGACCTCCAGAAAAGGAGCATCCCAAAGCTTCCAAAGCACCCCACTCATGCCTAATCATGGCCTCTTGGGATCTCATTCCCCTCAAAACTGAGAATTACTTTCCATATGAACCATCTGCTGATTCCTCTGCACCAGCTCCTACTAACTCTTCCCTACTCTACCAAATTACCTTGAATCTATTTTGCATATATTTCTATAATCTTATGTTAATCATGCAATTAACAAACTTTCAGTAAGCACCTACCACATGCCAGGTATTGTGCTTTGTTATGGAAATACAAAATACAAAATGTAAGCAGTCCATGCCCTTAAAGAGTTTATATTCTATCAGGGAGAAAGCATATACAGGAAGTACATGCAGAATATGTAATAACCTCTATCAGTGAAGGTCAGCATCTTCTCCAAAACTTCATAATCTTAAGACAGTTGTCTGTTATGCTATAAGAAATGATGAGGGGGATGGTTTCAGAAGAACCTGGGAAGCCTTGGGTGAACTGATGCAAAGTGAGCAGAACCAGAACATGGCACACAGCCACAGCTGTACTGCAACAATATCACCTGTGAAAGACTTAGCAATTCTGTTCAAGAAATTCTCTCCCTTCCTCCCTCCCCACCCATCATCATTGAGAAGGCAAGCAATTCAATATAGGTTATATATGTATAGTTATGCAAAACACTTCAATAACAGCCATATTGTGAAAGACTAACTGTATTTCCCTCCATCCTATTCCATCCTTCCCTCCATTTACCCTATTCTCTCCTTTCACGTGTTTGCTTATGATTACCCCCTTCCCAAATCTGTCCTCTCTTCTGATTTTTAAGACATTCTTCTCCTCACTGGCTTTTTGGACCTCTTTTGCCATTTGGTCTAGTCTATTTTTAAGGTGTTATTTTTTTAGTATTTTAGGGGGTCTTCTTTACCAAGCTATTGGCTTGTTTTTCATGATTTTCTTGCATCACTCTCATTTCTCTTCTCAATTTTTCCTCTACTTCTCTTTCTTGATTTTCAAAATCCTTTTTCAGTTTTTCCATGGCGTGAGACCAATTCATATATTTCTTGGAGGTTCTGGATGTAGGAACTTTGACTTTGTTATCTTCTTCTGAGTACATATTTTGCTCTTCCTTGTTACCAAAATTAGTCTGAGTTTTTTTCTGTTGTTTGCTTATTTTCCCAGTCAATTACTTGGCTTTTTAATTCTTTGTTAAGGTAAGATTCTGCTTCCAGGGTGGACAGTGTACTATTCCAAGTTTCAGGAGTTTTATCCAGCTGTTTTCAGAGATACATGTAGAGACCTGTAAGTTTTCAGTTCTTCCAAGGTGGTATTTACTTCTCTCCTGGCCTGTGCTCTGGTCTTTGAGTGACCACAAGCACTCTTTTCTGTCCTGGGAACTGTGAGGAGGGCTCCCTTTCTGCTGCTGCACAAGTTCTGCTATGCCAGGGCTCCTCCTCGCACCAGATCCAAATATGGGCAAAGCAACGGAGTCCTACCTCAAGAGCCAGCAAAGAGACCCCTGTAATCTCTTTCTGACCAGCTGTTCGATCCCTTTACCATCTGTGGGCTGAGAGTACCGGAAGAAGCTTCAAGAGTAGCCACTGCTGCCACCGCCACTGCTGATTCAGTCTCTCCTAACAAGCCTGTTCTTGGTTTGTTGGGGCCAGAGCTAGATGACACTCCTCTCTCACCCATGTCCAACAGACCTTTCCTGCTGTACTTCTAGGTTGTCTTTGGTGTTTGTGGGTTGATCAGTCTGGAAATTGCCATAGCTGCCAGTGATTCAGTCCCCCAGTCCTGCTCCTGGTTGCTGAGGTCCAGTCTGTGCTGGTGAAGCCTGTGCAGGACTGCATTCCTCTCTAAGCCTGGTGCACTAGACCTTTGCCATCAACCTTCCAGATTGTCTTAGGCTGGAAATTTGTTTCACTCTGTCTTTTTGTGGGTTCTACTGCTCTAGAATTTTAGAGTCATTTTTTACAAGTACTTGGAGGGGTTTGGGTGAGAGCTCAGGCACATCCTTGCCTTGACTATACCATCTTGGTTTCCCCCCACCCCAATAAATAAGTTTTTAAAAAGAGAGAGGAAAAGTTATCTAGGGCACTAACAGGTCAAGTGACTGGCCCTGGGTCAAACAGTCAGTATGCATCAGAGGTAGATCTTAAACCCTGGTCTTCCTGGGTCTGATGTTAGTTCCCTATCCAACACATCTAATATTAAAAAAAAAAAAAAAAGATATAAGGTAGATTGATTTGAGGGGAAGACAGCAACTTTGGAAGAAAGGAACACTTAGATCTGAAGGGATTCTTGAATCCTTTAATGAGGATTGTTTCTGGTGGAGCAAGGATTGATTCTTTTCTGTCTTTCAGTCTCTGTACCTGACAAAGCAATAAATGCTTGCTGGTTGACTGGTCTTGCATTTGTCAAGCTAAGTTGTTTAAGCAAAGTTAGATCTTTTCTGTCAATTGCACCATATAGCTCTAATAAATATCACCATATGAAATCCAGCCAACTGTTCTAACATATCTGGTTCTTTCTAGGCACTAAGTCTATCAATCAACTATTAAGTGTCACTTACAAATTTGAAATGTATGTCAGGTTCCTCCTTCTTCCAAGTCTTTGATAAAAACTGTTGAATTCCCAAGGCCCAAGAAGAAACTCTTTCCCTGAGAAACTCAGCTAGAGATTTACTCCAAGATAACATCAATCCATCAACAACTCTTTGGATTCATTCAGTTTGGATCCATCCTAACTGTACTTCCATTTGGTCACATTTCCATCTTGGGCAGAAGGACAGCATCAGAGGCTTTATTAAATGCCTTGGTGAAATCTAGCCACCTTCATCCACTTGATCTACTAGCAGCTGTACAAGAACTGAACAATACTCACACAGCCAGTCCAATTTTTAAGGAGAGAATAGGTTCAAAGACTTAGAGCTACAGAGACTTTCAGTGATACTTTCATTTTTAAAATGAAGAAACTAATAAGGCTCAAAGATAAATTTAACCTGCCCAAGGTCGCCTGAGTACTAAACATCAGGGATAAGATTTGAACTGGGATCTTATAACTTCAAATTCAATACAATAAACATTAATTAAGTACCTACTGTGTGCCAGGTATGATACACTAGAATTGCTTTAGAACATGAGTTTGCACAGATTATACATAGGTCAGGAGGGGCATGTATATTAATAGTGACATACAAACAAGACAGTAACCCAAAATACAGTGAACCTTTGGGATATAAGCTGAGGCACATGATGGATGTTGTTTTTGGCCTTATACCAAACCTTAAAAAAAAACATTCAAACTGTTCTCTAACACCTTGCACATTTCCTGAAAAGTACATCTCTAATATAAGATGACATAATGACTGAAATTTTAAACCTTCCAAAAACTCTCCTGCCAAATGCAGCAAATGCTATATGCTGGGTAACATTAGTCATAATAGCAAAATATTCCCTATTGATGTCTGGAAGAAATTCAAAGCGTTAATTTATAATCTTATATAACCCAGGTTCCAACTACTTGAAAATTTGTTTCTCCTTATTCTAAACATAGACATTCAGAGCAAAACACTCCTGCTAATGCTGTTCTACAAATTTATGCTTTTAACAATAAAGAAGCTGAACAGTTCCACAGATGGCCTGAGTCTATGAAATTCCCTTCTATTTAATGAAATTATTTTACCTTTCAATTTAAGGGCTAGTAAGGGACCATATTCTTTATTTCTATTTGAAATAAGTGCCTAAAAGCTATAATGACAGTAAGCAACTTTACATTTTTAAGGAGTACAAATCAATTATCCACTAAAAAGTAAAAAAGCATTAGTTATTAAAATTGTTGATGTATATGGAAAAAATATCACTTTATCACTTTTCCTTAAGGAAACAGAAAAGATAGGGAAGATGTAGCTATTTTGTTCAAAGTGGTTTTAATGTATCTGCTTCATATGATTTTAGCTTTGTGTTTTCATGCACCAAGACAATTTTTATCAAGTATTATGGGGACCATCAGTAATGCTCTATTAGAGAACGGACTGACCTTTGTAGTTCAAAAAAAAAAAAGTAGCTGATCAGATGAGGCGGGAAAGGTGAGAGGGAAGATTTGAAAAGCAAACAGGATAAACTTTGTCTGACTAGCTTTTACACATTTTATATATTTTTATTTTTAAAAATCTACATCAGTAAGGATGAGAGATGTACTACAACTGGACAAATCACTTACACTCCCTAGGCCTCAGTGTCTTCACCTTTAAAACGCAAACAGTAGGAACAGCAAATCCCCCAAAATGTGGACATGAGGAACAAACGAGATGCTATATGTAAAGTGCTTTGCAAATCTTAAACCATGCTACAAAAGCGAGTTATTACAAATCACTTGTAATAGCAGTGTTACCTTTTGATGAATTACAGTCCCACATGCTAATATCCTGATTCTCCGTCTGTTAGTAAAGATCCTTATAAAAGCAGCAGCTGGTTACAATCTTTCCCTGCTCCTGCCACTGTTGCCTCCGCCTCCTCTGCCTAGGACTAGAGGGGTCAGTGCATCACTTCAAGCCCAGTCCCTCCCGCCTCAGTCTCCCCGGGTGTTTGCTCTCTGTGCTCTCTGAGAAGGGGGAGAGAGGTAGGGGAGAGGCGAGAAGACCCCCGGGGACTCCAGCCCCGTCTAACGAACCCCAGACAGCCTCCATGCGGAGAGGAGGAAAGATGCGACCGAGAAGCACCCCAGGGCGGCAGGTGCTGCTCAAGCGGCTCGGCGCTTTACACCAAACACAACCTAGGGGCCCCCCGGCCCGCTCCCCGCGGTTCAGCAGCCGGCAGCACGCAGCCCTGCGCCCGCGGCAGCCAGGCCGGCCCTCCGTCTCCATGGCAACCGTACACAAACTGCCTCCTCCCGCCCGCCCCGCCTTCCAGGCCCCTCTTCCCCGGCTCAGGAGCCCGTGGCCCCAGGGCCACGGCGGCGACGGCCCGAGCGAAGGGAAAGGACGCCAGGGAGGGGGCTCCTGTCTGGCCAGAAGCACCTGTAGTCAGCGCTGGAAACGCCGGCGGCTGAGGCTCAGCTCATTCTTCCAGCCTCTCGGAAGCGGCGACAGCGGAGGCGAAGGTAGCTGCCGAAGCCAGGGCACGGGCGGGGCCGGGGAAGCCTGGAGGGAGCGGAGTTGGGAAGACCTCTAGAGCGCCGCCAGACAACCGGGCATGCGCGGACCGCCCGACGCATGCGTGTCCGCGGACTCCGCGGGAGGCGGGGTAGTGGGGAGGAGGAGGGAAGAGGAGGGGGAGGAGGGGAGAGGAGGGGGAGGAAGAGGGGGCGGAGGAGGGGCAGGGGGGAGGAGGGGAGAGGAGGGGGAGGAGGGGGAGAGGAGGGAGGAGGAGGGGAGAGGAGGGGGAGGAGGGGAGAGGAGGGGGAGGAGGGGAGAGGAGGGGGAGGAAGAGGGGGGCGGAGGAGGGGCAGGGGGGGAGGAGGGGGGAGGAGAGAGGGGGAGGAGGGGGGAAGGAAGAGAGACCAAGAGACTACCTCTGTCGGGACGCCTAGGTAAGCCGTAAGGGTGAGCCGGAATGGGATGGCAAGTTTGTATTTGTTTGGCGTTCCTTTTGTGTTATCCATAGACACAGATGATACTGATATACGTTGTTTCTCCCGACAGAATGTAAGCTTGAGGGCAGGGACAGTTTCCTTTTCCCCTCTTTGTATCCCTACGTACTTGGGCTCATAGTAGGCATTTAATAAATGCTTATTAAATTAAAGTATCAAATACCATACTTGTTATAATTTCTTCTCACTGAGAGCCCGCTGAGAGATCTCAATAACCCGGTGAAAACGAACTCAGTCAAAGCCGTTCTGGTTAAAGAAAACAAATATTCCTCTCGTCCTACTTAGTCAATGTAGAAACAGCTTTTTAGTGTTCTACGTAACCGAAACCGTAACTATCACCACTTGACCGAGTGTTAGACCTCACCAACACTGGCCGGGGGAGATGTGGACTCACTCTTCCAATAATAACTTACCTATTTGGAGAAACAAGGCATTAAGAAAAGAGTCGTTTGACAAGGGCTTTCCGAATAAGTTTAAGTCAGAAAGCAATACATGATTAATTAGCAGATAGGGATATTAATAGCTCCTTTAAAGAATCGCAGAAAAACTAAAACAAGCGAAAATGGAAGATTTTTAACCACAAAATCTTCCCAATAAATTACAGAGTAGTTAACATTGTTCCATTAAGCTAGTCCTTTGGTAACTTGGGTTCTCCACATGGGTAGGAATCATAGTTACTAGTATAAAAAGCCTTTCCTCTCCAACACTAGAACAAACTGATAGATCCTTTTTGGCAGATTTATGGGAAAACATGGAAAAGAAAAACAGACTGAAGAGATATGATGACTTTACAATATCTGCTGATGAAGGAAGTACCCCACAAGGAAGAAACCCTAGATCACTATTATCTACACCTGTTCAAAACCTTAGAGACCACCTTATCTAATGGCTTCATTTTAAAGATGCAGCATCTGAGTCCAAGTGGTGCTGAATGTCTTCCCACATCAAAACATCAGCAGCAAATCATTTTGGAATGCTAAGGAAAAAGAAATTTAGCTAGCACCTCAAAGGAGCACATCATTTGTCCCCAAAAAGAATTTTTTAAGTTTGCCATTTTTCAGCAACACCTTAAATCTTTAGATATCTAGCTTAATGCTTTGTACAAAGCAGGTACTAAAAAGTTATTGATTGAATATTTGGTTTCAAAAGCTTCCCCAAAAACTGATTGCAAATGAATAGTCTCTGAAAACTTTACATCTCTACTGGCAGCAGTTATACTGAAATCACTGAGGAATCAATCTTGTATTTATAACACATTTCTTACATAATATAAGGAACTTATTGCATTCTATTAGAAAATTCATTTGTCTTCATTACCATCATGTTCTGATGGTAATACTTTTGATATATGCCATGATGTATATATTACTATTTTATCATAAAAACCATTGATGCTAACACTGCAGCAACAGTTGTTAGAAAGCAACAGGTCTTGGCATATGATCTTGGTGGATTCAATCATTAACTGCCTATCCATGTAAATCATATTTATTTCCTTTAGGGAACTGAGCCCTAAATCCACCCCACCCTTAGACCAAGAGTACTTAAATTATGTCAACTGTACCCAAAGAAACTTGATTGCCTATGTTTACTTATTTTTTTTTTGTCCTGGGGCTGTGACAGACCTTCCTTTTGCCATGATTTACAAAAATATAGTCACTAGCTAAATGCTTTATTAAACACCTTACGTACAGTCTGTTCTTGCCACTGAACAAAATGGACACAAAGTCCTTTTGCAATGATAAGTTCTATTTCATGCTCATATGGATGGTCTTATCTTCCCAAAACCTCTTTAGGAACAGTGACATTTTTTAACTCCACAGAACACACAGTTACAAGCACATAACATATAACAAATGACTAATTGAACTAAGCTCTTAACATGTTAGCTGACTTAGGAAAATCTTTACCATACACCCTAATTAATTATCACACGCTGTCAAGCCTATAGTTCATGGTGGCCCTGTTTATATCATCACATCCTTCTGCAATCAGCCCCCAAACATGAAAATATTCTCAAATTCCAAGAGTACAAAAAATCAGTTCCGGATTCCTACGAACCTATTAGGTAAATACAAGCTTACTGGAAACCTTATCTAGCCAACAATTCTGAATGCAAATATCAGGAAAGTTCAAACAATTGAAAAGTGTGAGAAAGGTGGAGCGACAGAAAACATTTGAAGAGATTAAATTACCCCATCTATCTCAGTGGGGTGCACAGTAGGGAAATAATTAGGGCATAACAGCAAAAGGGAATTATACTGACCTACTGTACCTCTTCCTCCATGGTTACCAGAGGACTAAACAAACAGAATGCCATTGTCTTTATTGTTATGCTCTGTTAGTGGCAACATTTCTGACACAGAAATTCTGTGTTATGATTGATATGCTATAGGTCAGACAAGAAGAGATCTATGTGGAAGATTTTGAAACTAAAATTTGACTTGACTATATCATCAGTACCACAATTCCCCAGGATACTGATACCATTAGAGTTTTGGGGGTTTTTTTGGTTGGTTGTTTTTTTATCAGTTGCCTCACTTGGGAATTATATTTCTGGAGGGCCTAAGAACATTAATATTCATTTGAAGGTTCTTTCTAGCGCTCCTGGTGTGTAGGCAGGACAGAACCTATATGGGTGGATAGACTGTTAAAAAAAAAAAAAAAGCTCAGGCTTATTAAGTGCAAAAAAAATGCAACTTACCAGTTCACAAACAATCCTCTCAGTTCCTTCTACCCCTAGACTACAGTTTGTACCATCCCCATCACATAAATTTAGTGTTCAACAATTATAGCTTGCCTTAGTTTATGTATTCACAAAAGATTTTGTAAATTATTATGTTAAAGTGAGTATCTGTATATCATATATTTCCCCAGTGTGATTCCACAGGGGGGAAAACACTGATTCAAACATGGAATCAGTTTAAAATAACAATTCAAATACGTCAAGATGCATTTGGCTTTTGCTAATATGCAGTCCAGGTGCATCTAAATCTTCTAATCATCCCTTATAAGAAAGTAGTTTTAAAATAATCAGATCACATTATCTTTGCATACTCACTTTAAAGCATAAGTGTAACCACTGTATTGACTGAAGTATTTCGGACCAGGTTCAATCTTGGATACTTCTCCATAATTAGATAACTATATGGTTTGTGTCCTAGTCTTGCCCGGAGGGGTCTCTGTGTTTTGACTTTAGGAATCTCTGAATCTAGCTAACTGCAATCTCATTTAAGTCAATTCATCTGCTATTGACCAAGGCAACCAATGAAGCATTTTGAACATACATTATTTTTTTTTAAGTCAGGCCCATGAGACAGGTCATCCTTGTGGGAAAATCCAAGTGAGGAAACTTCTCTATCATTGGAGACTGACAACCACTCCACTACTGTTAATGTTAGAGAATCACCTGGGCACTGAGAGGTTAGCTGACCTTCCTAAAGTAAGGATGTGTCAGAGGCAAGATTCATCACACTTCCTTTCTTAGGCTAATAATAGTAGTAGTAATAGCAGCTAACATTTATGTAGTGCCCATTACATGCCAGGAACTGTGTTAAGTGCTTTACAGATACACAAGAAGCCTAGAAGAAAAGTGCTATGATAAGCCCCATTTTTCAGTTGAGGAAACTGAGGCAAACAGAAGTTAAAATACACTAATGTATTCTTTCTATAACACATATGGCTCAGGCCAGAATCCTTACTGCAACACCAATAAGGAAATCCACACAATATGGGTAGAGTTAGAACTATTTCTGTACACCCAATCTATATCCATTTGCCCATTGCTGATTTGCACAGCCCGGCTTGGGTACCACAATTCTCACAGTCTGCTTTAGCTCAAGCACCAACCCAACAGCCTGTATCTAGCACTGACCAAAGATTCCTACATCCTTGGATGTCTCCTCTCTACTCACATAGCAGTGCTGTTTGCTTTTTTCTCCCATCAGTTTCCATTCTCCAAGCAGTACCTGCTGATGTTACAGGTTTTCTCCCCTGGAACTTCAGCCCATGTTATTGTGGGAGTCATACTCTTTATTCTCCTTCAATCAACTGAGGGCAGCCAGGTGGCACAGTGGATAGAGTGCCTGGCTGGAAGGCGGGAAGATTTATCTTCCTGAGTTCAAAGCTGGCCTCAGTTACTAGTAGCTATGTGACCCTGGGCAAGTCATGTCAAATTGTTTGCCTCAGTTTCCTCATCTGTAAAATGAGCTGGAGAAGGCAATGGCAAGCCACGCTCTAGTATCTCTGCCAAGAACTCCAAATGGGGTCACAAAGAGTCATTCATGACTAAAAGCAACTCCTGAATCCTGCCTTAAGGTTGAAGAAATGATAAAAGGAGTGATAGCTGCCTGCTACATAGGAATATACTGAACTACAATTGATATAGAGTGCATTCCTTTTATTCCATTGTGAATGTTTACTAACCCCACAAGCCTTGATTATTTAAGTTGTATCTCTCAAACTATCAAACTATTCCAAGTACTTAGCACAGTTCACAAACTGAAAAGGTCACATGAAGATAACTTTTTCAGACAGAATTCAAAGGATAAAATTAGTCCCTGATTTACAGTCTCATTTAATGATATTACAGAGCCTTTAAATATGATAGCCCTCATGTTTCCATTGCCCAAAGTGCCTTGCACTCTCACACAGTAAGTGAACGCCCAATAAACATTTGTTGATGATCATAATGGTGCATAACTAGTAGACAAAAAAAGTTATTTTAAAAATCTAATTCCTTATTAAGGGAACTTTTCTCAGTTTTCAAATATGAGAGTTTTTACAGATGTTATACTTGCATCATTTTTAGCAACAGACAAGAGAGATTAAGTATCCAGAAAGAGAGAATGGTCAGTAGTATCAAAAACTACTAAGAGAAGGATGAGGTCTGAAAAGAAAGGCCATCAGATTTGGCAATTAAGTAATTTTGAAAAAGCAGTAACTTTGAAAAAGCAGTTTCATTTGAGCTGCCTCTGCCACTAAGCCCAATCTGTCAGCATCAAGGTAGGCCAGGCTGTGCCAGCAACTTCAGCTCTATCCCCATCTGATATTTGGAAATGACAGGTCCTCCAGCAGCAGAAGTGAGGCTGGTGCTGCGTGCAGAGTCCATCAAAGTGCAGCCCAGGTTGAAGGCGGTCCTTTGCCCTCTTCTTCAATAAGGAAGTACCAAGTTTTAAGTTTCTTTGTGGGCAGAGAAATAAACTCAAAGTCTTGCATCTGCTTTGCCTTCTGCCTTTGCAAGTTAAATCTACTAACAAAGAGTTTGCAATCTCTGGGCCAAAGTTTAGAGAAAAATTACTTTTAAGCTCAGATTTATCTTAGATTCTGAAGAAATTGAAGGTCCATGAACAATTATGCACTTTACACAGTACTGTAGCATGGTTGGCTTAATTTCTGGGATAAATTAAGGCAAACAAGACACTAGTCCTAGTTAGTATCACCACTTATTAATACTCTTAAAATAAGAGTTGTGAGTTTCTTAAAGAGGTATAAAATTACTAGACACATAGTCAAATCTCCACTGAAGAGCTGTAATACCTCATTCTATTTCAGATAATGTTCAGTTCTTAAACCTAAGTTAAAAGAATGAAAGTTCTGACTGATTCCTAAGCTAGAAAGACATCCAGGGATGGTCTTGCTGATGGACCCTGTGCCTCTTGTCCAAGGACCAACTCTAGCCAAGTTTAAAGCTATCTATGGGTTCATCACCAGGTTGGTTGTTACCAATTTTTTAGTCCCAGCAGCTCTCATAAATCATTGAATAAGTCAGAGAGGGAATACAGTCTGTTGTTGTTCTTCTGTTTTCAAAAAGTACCAATGACATCATGGGATGATACCTTAACTTTGAGTGATTACACTTAAGTGAAGCATACTTGCACAAAGTCATCAACCTCACTCTCTCCCAAAGTCATCAAAATCCAGTGGCATGACAAAAGTCAGGATGACTGGCAATGATCCAGGAAGCATCTTGGTGTCTTTGATGTCTGACCAAGCTCTAAGTACTCCACAGGGCTTGCTTCATCCACCTTCATGGCCAATGGAACAAATTGTTCTCATCTCATTCCACCAGGGGAAGTCTTCACATGCTTAGGGTAGACATCCCCCTAAGTCACTGACAGGTTTGAGGCCTCTCAGTTACCTTCTGCCTTATTTAGCCCATCTGTTGAGATCATTGTATTGGGATGTGGCCACTGTGAATACTACAGCTTCTCAGAACCACAGATTAAAGTTGGGTAACAGGTGGACCTCAAAAGTAGATGAGCAATCCTGAAAGGGACTTGGCAAGCCCTCACACCAGAGGTACTAGTCCTCCTGGACATCCCATACATCCCAACAACCTGTATTGATGTAATGAATGCCTATGTTGGTAAAAATCACCTGTCTTTGAAGTGTTGATGTAAAAGCACAAAATCACAGTCAAGTTACTGCTCACATTGGTGGGCAAGAGAAGCAAGGTTAAACAACCTTCTTAAAGTAGAACCAGCCAATTATCAAGTGCCATGGCACAGGGCAGAATTTCAACCATTCAGGCTTTTGAAGAGTGATTTCTAGATGATTGGGCATAGTCCTCTTTCTCACCAACTTTCTACCATTCCCAATTATCTTCACTCTTGCCTCCCTCTACCCAGGCTCATACTTTTCCATTCTATACACAGATGTGCCCAGAGAATAATTATTTTCAGTATTTTTCCTTTTTAAAAATATTCAAGTCAAGTACAAATGCTTCATTTCCCATCACTGCAGCTTCCTCTGAGAAATGCCAATCTCTCATTCCAAAATAGTACATATTTGCCAACTTTATTTTAATAACTAATAATAATTTTCTTTTAAAAACAGATTACTTACTTTAAAATAGTTAAGGTTAAAGTAGAAAGGCAGAAGTGAGAGAAGAGAGGAAGACAATTGCAACCTTATTTTCCAGAAGGGATGTTACTGAGAACCACAGCAGCATCATTAATCTATTTCAGATTTTTCAACTGCCAAAAATACAGTTTATATTTACCGCTCCAAGTTCAGTGGACAGTCATTTTTCATTATGCACTAGACTGAGAATTTAAAATTAAATGTTCAACAATATTTGTACAAATGAAGAAGCCCCCAACTTTATCCTTTGACATAACTAGGACAATCTAATGTAATAACCCTCTAAAAGGATTAACAGCCTTAAACCAGGTCCTGCAGGAAAAACATATGGCACTATATTTATCTAAAAGGTTCTTGATAATATGTACCTCTTTATTACATTTCAAGTATATGACCCTAATTCTGTCCAGATATTATTTATAATGCTTAATAAGAGATTCTGTCAGTATAAAAATCATGTGGAAGCTACCTTAGCTTTTACTTATTTTGAGGTTTTTTTTTAATCAAACATGTCTAGCATTTTACTGTTCACAGTGTTGATTTTATGTTTTGTGCCTCACTTGGATAGTCAGGTCTGTGATTCCTTCTGTGAATAGTCAAAGTGTCATTAAGAAATAATTTCATGATATCAAACCATCTGATTCAATTCAGTTTAATTTAGCTCAGCAAACATTTATTAATAGGTTGCTACATACAAGACAATGTGCTGAGTGCTAGAATTTTCAAAGGGATAGAAGATGGAGGAACTAGGCTTCCTTTTGGTGTTTGATGACTCCTCTCAAGTCATTACAAGGAAGATAGGTTAAGGACAGAACAGAAGCATAGTTTGGTGAGGATCAGTCAGTTAAACAATATTTATTAAGCGCTTACTATGTGTCCACCTCTGTTACAGGCTCATTCCATTACGCCAATAGATATGGACATTCCCTTCAGGAAAATATAAACTCCTTGAGGGCAGGAGCTGTTTCATTTTTTTTTCCTTTGTATCCTCAGAACCTAGCACAGTGTGATACATGGCATGTGCTTAATGCTTATTGAATTGAATTGAATAAAACAATGCATACAGCAACTCATCCTATGCCTATTTTATGCAACAATCATTGATGCCCTCCCAGAAATTCACCACTCAGATTCTATCCAAAATAGTGGAAATCTTTTCTTACATTCTCTTGCTATTACTTGGGTACCAGTAAAACAATTTGTCCATTGGCTATCCCCTACTCGATACATGATTGGCCTATTGCAGGGGTGGGGAATCTGTGGCCCTAAGGTCAAATGTGGCCTCCAAATCCAAATTTTATTATAAATCCAAATTTGTTCTGTAACATTTGAATTCTGTCGAAAGGCCACACTTAAGGATCTAGAAGGCCACAGGTTCCTCACCCCTGGCCTATTGTATTTTCCAGCCATATATTTATCTGATTATATTTTTTACACCACTTTTGCATAATTCCTCAAATGTAATGTATTACAAGCTGTTCGTAACCCCTATATATCTCTACATTACTTTTCCTGAGATCTTCAATGTCATTATTTGGGGGGTTCTGCTATTCAATGACTCAAAGCCAAGAGACTTTTGGAATTTTTAAAAAAATAGGCCTTTGCTCTAAAGAGAAACTTGGGTAATTAAAAGAAATTGGCAGTTTCCCAGAGGCAACCCAACCTGCTCTCCTCCCTCTATTTATTTCTTGCCCTAGCTCATTTTCAATATGCAGAGTCTGTCAAAGGTATAGACACTGATGAGTCAGCTCTGTGTTGTCAATTCAACCAGATATCGTAGTTTGAGGAACAGGCATTCTTCATGCACTTGGTTTTTCCAGTGTAAGTAGTTAGATCAAACTTTTTTTTTTGAGTGATGAGGGACCCCATTTAGGAGGTTCTCTAATATTTTAGGACTTGATACAATCAGCTCAATGACTCTGCCTAGACCTCTTACATCTCTATTTTATTCTTTCTTCAAATTAATGCCAAGTAAATTTGTCCTCATTGTCAACCAGTACCTTACATAGAGCCTGACACATAGTAAATGCTTGTTGTTTACAACAACTGACATATTTCAAGGACTTTTTTGTGACTCGGGGCTGCACATGGATAATGACTACTGGATCCCAGAGGACACTGAGTATCTCACAATCTGGCCTGCTTTTTAGGCACCAGGTTGTCACTCACCCATTAGCTCCATCCCCTGTATGGGCTGCACCTGCAGTTCTGACATCTGTATTTAGAATATGTCATTCTACCAATCAAATCATCAGACGCTAGCTCCTCATTTGCGAGCCCCTCCCCTTCCGTACTGTTGCATCATGTCTCACTGAAGCCCTTTTTAGCAAGGTCATCATTTCTAGAACATGTTTAAACAAAAGATAATAACAACAATACCATATTAATATCCCATAACTTAGTGAGGGCTCCCCTGGCCCCCACCCTTTGAGTGCTCTCTTCAAGAAGCAAGCAAGAAGGACAAAACCTTGTAAATTCATTTCTTGAGTACTTCCCCTGAGAGATAATCAACTGAATTTCCACTTAGATGAGTTTGGTCACTCAGACTGTGCTGAAAAATGCAGAAACCATAGGGCATTCTGCTGAATCTTATGCACCGCTGATGCTGTCATGAATAAGCAGGCTGTCAAAACTGCCAGAAGCATTTTCATTTTCCTGACGTCATCCTCAGTTTTACCTTTGCTCAACTCCTGCTCAGGACTCTTCCTCACTTGAGAGCAGACCTATTTATTAAGCAATCCCTTTTTCTCCTCAGTTCTGGAACAAACTCTGTTGGGTTTCTCCACAAGGAGGTAGCATTGTCCCAGGTAACAGAGGCCCTTCCACATGCAAACAGCATGACGCGAATGAGCAGGCTGGCTCAGCCTAATCAATGTTAATCCTCCCCTAATCTCAGAGTTCTTTGCCAGTACTCCTCTTTCAGGCTCTGCCTCTTTCCTTTTAAATCAACCACAGTGACCTCTGCCCCCCATGCATCTCACCAATCCCACTATCTAGGTAATGCCGCAAGTACTAGACTTGAGAAGAGAGCATTCAAAAAGGGTATTTGATTCTCAAAAAGCGTTTTTTTTAAAAAAATAATGAATATCTACACCAGTGAGCTGTGATCTATGGAGGCAATACAGTAGAAATCCATTTACTAGGAGTCAGAAAAAAAAAATCCTATATTTAAATTCTACCTCTGACATTTATTAGCTGTGAGGACTTGGGCAAGTCAGTTACCCTGTCTCATTCTTCTCATTTGTAAAATGGGCATAAAAGCCTATCGCCTCAACTTATATCAAATGAGATAATGTATATGAAAGTATATGGTAAAGGTTGGAGCTCTTTATTAATGCGAACGATCTATGGTGAAAACAAGTATGTTGGAGAACACAGTACATGTAAGTCAATAAAGAGAATAAATAATTTAAAATTTTTAAAAATAACGAACAACCAGCAAGCACAGTGGAATCTTGTATTCACTGCGTTTCTGTGTTGCATGGCCATAGAGATACGACTAAATAACCACTTGTGAAAGCTTGCACTATCCTGTCTAATAATACCTTCATTAAGGATGCCATTGATATATGTAGATTAGTGCAGATTATGCTTATAAAATTGTTTTATAAATCTGAAAGTAAGCACATGGGTTAATAATTACTGGTATTTTCTCTGCCCTCTTTCTGGCAACATTAAGGTCCAAGACACAGGTAGGTGGCAAAGTAGATAGAATGCTATGCCTAGAGTCAAGAAAACCTGAGTTCAGATCTAGCCTCAGGCCCTTACTCTATGACAAGTCACTTAACCTGACTACCTCAGTTTTCTCGACTGTAGAATGGAGATAATAATAGCACATACCTCCCCAGGTTGTTGTCAGATGAGATAATATTTAACTTAATAAATATTTGTTAATAAATTCTTGTTCCCTTCACTTTCTCCTTCCCTCAACTTTTGGTATTTTTTTCCCTTTTTTATGTAGTTTGAGAATCAAGCTTTCAGAGCCTTCAAGTTGTGCCACCTGCAATATAGATCTGCTCTGTATGGTCTGGTCCAGCTGCTTTCCCCATCTTTGTTTTTTTCAGTGCTGTTTTCTGTTTCCTTATATAACACAGTAGGATGTTATTGTTAGAGATGAAATGTGTGGCTCCGCTGTCCTTAATGGTAGAAAAAGTGTGTTAGAAAAACTTTATAGATCTTTTCCACTTTTCATCTGTTTGTTTTCCTTCTAGTTTCATCCTCAGATGCCCTCATGATGACTTTGCTTATTTGGGTTAGTTGCCAAGCTTAAAAAAATTTTTTAATTTTATTTTCCCTCCACTGCTTCTCAAAGGAGCCAGGAACACCTATCTGTACCCAGCAGACAACAGGCCAAACCCTGACCCAGATCTGAGTGCTATCACCCTCTGCCCACTGTCCCCCGATGCCTTATCCCCCTCCACTAGCCGCAAAGATAAAAGACCCAGACCAGGTTTGTGGCCTCAAGGCCACATGTGGTCTTCTAGGTGCTTGGGTACAACCTTTTGACTGAGTCCAAGTTTTACAGAATAAATTCTTTTGTTCAGGGGATTTGTTCTGTGAAGTTTGGATTCAGTCAAAGGGCTGCACTTGGGGACCTAAGAGGGCCACATGTGACCTTGAGGATGCAAGTTCCTTACCCCTGACCCAGACCTAGCACAGCTCTCTCTTCAGTTCCCCGCAGAGAACATGGACTTCCCTGTCCATATGCCACTCACTATTAGGGCTTTTCCTGTTTTTCTCTCTATCCCAGTCATAATTAATCATCAACCAGTTAAGAGAAAACTGTCCCCAGCCCCCTCTAGATCTCACCATCATCTCTCTCAACTCGACCCCACCACACCCCAATCTAAGCTCACCCACTATTTTTCTCTGTGGTCTCTGGAATTCAGTTTATCTGCATAAAATCTTTTCTGACCTACACCCTCCCCCCCCATCCAACTGTTAGTACCCTCCTACTCAAATTACTTGTAGTGAATTCCATTGTGTATGTGTTTAAATACATATAGAATGTAAATATGTATTTAACTTTGCACTTATCCTATATATCCTTGCCTGTGGATTCATCGCCTCCCCATTAGAACATAAGCTCATTGTTTCATACTGTGTGCATTCCCCAGCCCCTCACACGGTGCCTGGCACGTTGTTCAGCTACATCTGACTCTTTATGACTCCATTTGTGGTTTTCATGGTAAGATACTGAAGTGTTTTGCCATTTTCTTCTCCAGCTTATTTAAAGGAACTGAGGCAAGCAGAGCTAAGTGACTTGCTCAGAGTCACACAGCTTATCTAGTTTCTAAGGCTGGATTTGAACTCATCAAGATGAATCTTCCTCATTACAGTCCCAGTGCTCTACCCACTGCACCACCCAGCTGCCACCTGGCACACAGTAGGTGCTTAATAAATATTTGTTGAATGATTTATTGATTATAAGGTTTACCAAATAAGTTTATATTATAGACTGCTGTTGCCCTCAGCTGCCAGATCTCTTTTCTTGGCAAAGGGACCAAATATATGCCGTCCAAGGTTGTTTCTAGGTTTTTTAGTCTCCTTGTTATAGTAGTTGATTTTTATCAGTTAAACTTTTCTGTTGTTGCTATTTAGTCATTTCAGTCATGTCCAACCTCATTTGGGTTTTTCTTGGCAGAGATACTAGAGTGCTTTGCCATTTCCTTCTCCAACTAATTTTGTAGATGAGGAGACTGAGGCAAAGAGGGTTAAGTGACTTGCCCAGGGTCACATAGCTTGTAAGTGTTTGAGGACAGATTTGAAGTCAGGAAGATGTCTTCTTGACTCTAGGCCAGGCACTCTATCCACTGTGCCACCGAGCTGCCCTTTCATAAGTTGGTAACAATATTGGGTCTCTAGTGTAATGGTTGCAAAATAGGCTGTTTAATTAAGACAGTCTATTGGGTTGTAGGAAGAAAATATTAGAAAAATGAATATATGTATATGTACACATAAATAATCTTTAATAAATAAGAAATAAAGTTTTACTAATATTTAATATGCAGGTGGACATCATTTGGTCCATATATGAGATGGCCACAATTGGGAACTAAAGAGGTGGATTTAGAGTGTAGGGGATAATAGTGCAATAGTCATTAACGGTGGAGGATAGCAAATAAAAAATTCAGGAAACAAATTTTGAACCAGAGTTCAGCCTAAGGTGAGTTTTTGCTTGTGGCCTCATCATTGTGATATGTCATAGAATTTGTCTTTTACAAACATCTGTAGTCACTTTTTTCCCCATACATGCGAATGCAGGTCAGGGCTTTGCCTCATGGAGAAAGAAGGTGCATTTATTGAGGACCAAAGAATTAAGTTCTAGACACTGTTCCTACCTGTCCTCAGGAAACTTACATTTTCCAGAAGGAAAAACAACATGTACACAGATAAGTAAATATGAAATAAGAATGTAACATTTTATTCAGAGTATAAAGTTATAAAACTTAACTGTGGGAATTCAGGGAATTTCAGTTCCTGACTACTGCACTGTTTTCTCTCTGTCCTTGGAAAAGAGCTTCTTACAGGAGTTTGTACACGGACATAATGGGGTTGGGAGGAGGCTGGGCTTGAAAGTTCAGTGAGAGTTGAGTTTTATAGAGCACCGAGTTTGGAGACAGGAGTGGTTGGTTGGGGAGATAGAGGGAAAACCCCGCAGGGATTTTGCAATACAGTTGAGCTCAGAGACGTGAGTCTGGGCATCTTGCAGGCTTCTCTGCTAGTTAGAAAAATAACTCTTTTGGGGGTGAGTGACTGCAATGGACTGAGGCTTCTGGCAGTAGTCATTCCTTTGAGATCATCGAAAGGACCTTTAAAGGTTTGACTTGCCTCCCCCTGACCCTTTTATGTGTGCAGTTGGAAGACACTTTCTGTTTCTTTAAGCTGTTTCTAACTCTTCATTTGTTTCATATAAAACTATGATTGATTACAATTTCTTTGTGACTCATGCCTGTTAATTAATTGCATAAGGAGGAAAATGGAAACAGAAGGGTTGCAAGGGAGGAGCCAGTGAAGGGCTAGAGGACAAACGCTGTCTGAACGTCAGAAGTGGCAGGCAAAAGCATTTTTTCTTCCCTCTCTTGACTGGAGTGGAAGGGGCGGTATAAACCAATTGAAAAAGAATCTTATGGTTCTGATTTTATTAACAGCCTTTATTAGCTCCTAAATAACAGAGATAGATGAACTACATGACTCAGGGTCATTGCCCCATAGGTTACTGAATTATTCATAAGCCAATTTCAGGTGGCTTGGAGCATCAGACATTTCAGGGAAGTTTTTGGTCCCTGGAATGAGTATCGTAGACCAAGGGAAGGTCATGCCAATAGAGGGAAGAAAGTGTACTCTGGGAAAAGTGGTCATACACTGCAGTAAATCCCCACATATTAAAGGACTGGGTTTTCTCCCTCACCTATACAGCCAAACCCAGCTGAACAGCATCAAATTATCAACTGAGTCATTTCCCACTCATCATGGCCCTCTTTGAGTTGCTGTTGCTTTGGCAAAGATATTAGAATGACCTGCCAATTTCCTTCTCCAGGTCATTTTACAGATGAGGAAACTGTGGCAAACAGGGTTAAATAATTTACCCAGGGTTATTCAGCTGGTGAGTGTCTGAGGCCAGATTTGAACTTCTAGACTCCAGTAGCAGACCCCTATCCATTGCACCATCTAACTGCCCACAAAATAACTACAAAGTCCAAGTATTAACAGCTAGGAGATTCTGAAAAGCTTTCTTTTGGGATATGGCACTTCTAGATAATAAAGGCAATTTTTTTTAAGTTATGATTTTTTTTCAAGGTTAAGAAGTAAATCTCAATGTAATGAGATGAAGAGTTAAAATAATAAATATTGATTTATTAATTAATGATGTGTTACATTATATATTACATACAATATTATTTATAATTAAGATAATAAGTTTTTGCCTAACAATCATTCTATTAGGGGGCAAGGGGAAGGAAATAAGCATCTGTGCTGTGCTTAGCCTTTTATAAATAATTGTCTCAGTTGATCCTTACAACTACCCTGGTAGACAGGTACCATTATTATCACCCCAGTTTTACATTGGAGGAAATAGAGGTTAAATGACTTATCCCGAGATCATACAAATAATCTCTGAGGCTAGATTTTAACTCAAGTCTTCCTGATTCCAGGCCCAGCACTCTTATCTGTCCATACACCTGTGGCTGCCTCTGTTGCCTTAAAAAAATGGTATTTCCATAACCTACAAAATCTATAAATTCTTCACATTTCAGCTGTGGCAAATTTGAAGCAAATAATAAAATAACTTAGGACTTCAAATTTTACCATATCATTAAACAATACAACAATTTTTAAAAAATAATTCATAATTAATTATAACTACTTAATCACATCACTTCCTTTAAAGATAATTCTTGATAGTATTTTGGCTAAAGAAAAGTTTTTGTATAAAAAAATTAAATAAAAATATTGTTTATTTCATCCTTACCTCATCCTTTCAAATTTATCTTTTGTGGATGTTTTATAATATATTTATTATATTAGTTTGGTGGTACATGTATATAATTTATAAATTCATATACATAACTATGAGGGGGACTGGCTCCACATTTTTCCTGATAGTTATGCAATCAGTAAGTTTGGAGGCCATCACGCATATTAGAGGATGTTTGTCTGACTTTGAACAGCTTGCTATATAGTCAGGGAAATAAAAATGCCATCTTGAAATGTTTAGGGAGCTACCCAGAGCTAAACTGTATAGCAACATACATAAGTGTGGTTCAGAGGAGTGGGGGCCAAAATAACTGGTACGATGACTCCATCATTCCGTTCTACTTCTTCCTGTTCTTTGAACAACATTCCAAGTTAGGACTCCGTGAGGCTTCAGTGATTGATCACCGTACCCAGAATCAATCTCCCTCCTGACCTCCAGGCTTCCTCCTAGACTCAAATCCCACCTTTGGCTGGAGGTTTTTCCTAGATGTTCCTCATGCTTCACATGTCCTCTCTTCTACCATCACCCATGTCCAGTGTCTTGCTTTTGAGGTAACATGTGTACTCTGTGTATACAAACACACATACGCATATATGCTATATATAGCATTGTGTATGGTATAGTATTGTATAATGTATAGTATAGATAGAATACAGTATAGTTTGTATATGGTATAGTATGTATGTATTATATATAGTGTAATATAGGTATAGCATAGTATAGTATAATTGGTAGTGTATAGAGAATAGTGGGTGTATAGATAGTACTGTACATAGTACAGTATATGTGTGATATAATATAGTATGTATAGTATAGTATATAGTAGTTGGTAGTGTAAAATATATACAGTACAGTATACTATGTAGTATAGTACATGTATAGTATAGTATAGTATATATAGCGTTGTATATACTCTACAGCAGGCCTGTACAACCTGTGGATGTTTTCCTCTACATTTTTTGCAGGCTGCCTGAAATCTTTTGGCAGGTCACAGATTATACAGGCCTATTCTAAAGTATAGTGTATATGGTACAGTGTATATAGTACTGTATATAGTCTATAGTATAGTATATATAGTATGCCATATAGATAGCATGTACATAGTGTTGTATATAATGTAATACATATATATAGTATTGCGATTACCTTCCACCTACTCTGTACATACATACATACATACATACATACATACATACATGTTATACCTAATTGTTTGCATCTAGTCTCTCCCATTAGATAATGAGTTTCCTGGGGGCAAGGACTGTTTTGCTTTTGTTGTATCCCCAACACTTAGCACAGTGCCTGACTTTTAATAAATGCTTTTTGATTGAGTGAACGACTCCCTCTGTCATGGAGGAAGGGAAGTCTAACTTAACCTTAAAGCATAGGAAGGATTTACTATGAATAGAGAAAGGAAGGAGAAAGAGGATTTGGCATATTGAGAAGCAGGGAGTCAATATATGGAACGAAAAACAAGGCTCTTGGGGACAAAACAAAAATTCTTGCCCTCGCAGAGATTATGATCTAATGAGGTGATATAGCTGATACACTGATAGCTAATTAGGAGTTAATTTTGCCTTACATACTTGTTGAATCATTTCAGTCATATCCAACTACTCATGACTGCCATTTGGGGTTTTCCTGAAAAGATACTGGTGTCGTTTGCCAATTTCTTCTTCAGCTCATTTTACAGATGAGGAAACTGAGGCAAACAGGATTAAGAGACTTGCCTAGGGCCACACACCTAGTAAGTGCCTCAGGCCAGATTTGAATTCAGTAAGGTGAGTCTTTCTGACTCCAGATCTGGCAGCCAATTCACTGTATCACCTAGCTGGACAAATAGGTAGAGTAGTACTGCCAGATTATGGAGGATCTCCAAAGCCATGAGAAGGATTTTTACCATGGTTCACTGAAACTTCTATAAGTAAATGCATTTCTTTTGGAGTAAATGAAGACTGAAATGGAGCTTGAGAGGTAATCATTAGCAACATGGGTATTTGTGTTGTTTCCAAAAATAAATAAATGTTTTCCCCATGGAACCTGACTGTTCCAAAAGACATCTCCAGAAATGCCATAGAATAAAGTATCTTCTTAACAGTGGACACATTTGCCTTGTATACCCGAACCATTATGCCTAGACCTTACCCCAGTATTCCACCAGAGTATGGCAGAAGCAAGTGGAAGAGTTCCAGAACACCAACATTTGGAAAATCTGTCCACCTTCCTTGCTTTCTGAAGGGTCACATCTAAACTATTCCAGACAAATGAGGATCTGGTCCATTTCAAAAGATACCCTCCCCCAAGAGAAAGTTCTGTCACAACTTCCACTAGTAACCAATCCCAGGAAGAATCCTGGTGTTTGTAAATCTGAAGGCAACTCAAATTAAAACCTTGGGAAAATCCATTTCTACCATTCCCTCCCTTACTCCAAAGATCTGCTCAGTGACTTTTCACTCAGGTCTTCTGCCGATGGAATGTTGTTTTTTCCACCTCTTGCCCCCAGATAAAGGAGTTTTTAAAAATTCTAATTCCAAGGAACTGAAACAAGACAAGATGATTAAATTAAGCAATAGAGATGTTTATTAAGGAATCGAATGTTCTTGAGGCTTGTGTTCATGGCTGAACGGTTTTGTATATTTTAGAGGAATATAATAGTTCTACAGATACTTGCTTTTTAAGAGCTTGAGAAGGGTGGAATTTTTTTAACTTTAACTTTCAAATGTGTATATTATTTCCCTGAACTATAATAATGAGTACCCTGTGTAAGGGTAAAGTAGGGAAAGAGATGAACACTGGTGGAAACTTTTTTTCTTTCATTTAAAAAGAAAAGAAAGACACGCTAACATGTTTTCAGTGTGCAATTATACCCTAATAAAACAGCAGAGTGGAGATAATTTGCCCTCTTTGAAAATACTAGGATTCACTTTTGAAATAATTATTTTTTCATGTAAAATTTAGCAAAAAACCTCTATGTAGCCATCCTGTGTTGATGGAATTCCACAAATAGCAATAAAAGCATTTAGATTTTGAGGTGGATGTTCCATGCAGGACCTAGGCATCCTTAAATTGGGGTGCTGCCTCCACATGCTCCATTATGGTGACACCTCTGTTGATAAGGCTGTCCTTCTAAGCAAAGAATTAACAGCAGAGTCTTATATTGAGAGTATGTATTGCATTGCTTATCGCTAGTCTATTATTAAATGTGGCAATAAATGAAAACTACACTTAACAAATGAACAGAAATGTATTTAAAGATAGATTCTCTACAATTTCCTTTCCCATACCCTAATTTTTGACCTCCTGCTATTTCAAAATGCTAAGTAATATGCAGTGGGGTTTGCTGTTGTCAAAAGGAATTTATTTTTATTATCATTATTGTGTGTGTGTGTGTGCATTTATTGTATTGGACTTTTCCTCTGAGTCACCCAAAAGCTGTGTATATATCTGGAAGCTAACTGTGGAACAGACTAAAGCAAGGCCTGGGCCCTAATCCAAAGAAACCTACAGATATATTTATGGTGTTGTTTTGCACATAGCAATGCTTTGCACAAAGCAGGCCGTAAATATTTGCAGAACTGAATTGACTTGAGTCATTGTTAGTAACTGTACTCCAAAAGGCAAGGTGAAGGAGACAGCTGTTTCAAAACCTTCCAACAGCCTTGGCAGTGGGTACTGGAAGATCATTAGACACTTTTAATATTAGCTTGCATTTTATATAGTGCTTTAAGTTTTATTAAGTATATCATTGCTTACATTATTTCTTTTTATTCTTATAACATTGCTGAGAGGTAGATTGTAAAAAGGACTGTTATCCACAATTTTCAGATGAGCAGGCAGTGGTTCAATGTGGGGTAATGAAAAGACCATTAGAGTGAGATTAGAACACGTAGGTTTGAGTCCTATTTCGGAAACTTTATTGACTGTGGAATTGAGGGTAAATAATAGTTATAGCTATCCTTTCCATATTACTTTATGGTTTGCAAAAACACTTCACATGTGTTAAATCCTCACAATTACCCTGTGAAGTAGGTGCTATTATCGCCATTTTACAGATGAGGAAACTGAGGCTGAGAGAGGTAAGGTCACTTACCCCTAAGGTTACAGAGCTTGTAAGTATCTGAAATGGGATTTCAACTCTGGTCTTTCTGACTCCAAGTGCAACACTGTATATAGTATCATCTCACTGTGGGCAAGTCACTTAACTTTTCTGAACCTCAGTTTCTTCACTTGTAAAATGAGGATGAATTGCATAACCTATCTGGAAAGGTTGTTGTGAGCACTATAAAACAGTGAGCTATCATATCCTTAAGTGACTTCGGTCAAGGTGACATTGCTGGCCAGCTCCAGATCCAGAGCTGCAGCCCAACTCTCTAATCTCCAAATCCAGTGTTCTTTCTTTCTACCACACCAGTCTCTCAATACATTCCTGTGTCACTGCCTGGCTCAAAGCATTATTTCAGTCCTTGTTCTGTGAAGCCATGATATGATGGGAAGAAAGCCAGACTGGTTATCAAAAATTCTGACTGTGCTATTTACATAGGGTCTTGGACAGTTGAGTAGATGGGAAGTGACTTATAATTGGAATATGATTATGGAAGAGAATGAGGCAGCTGGATAGCAAAGGGATAAAATGCCAGGCCTGGAAGCAGGAAGATTTGTCTTCATGAGTTCAAATCTGGTCTCAGACACTTAATAGCTGTGTGACCCTGGGCAAGTCACTTCACCCTGTTTCCCTCAGTTTCCTTATCTGTAAAATGAACTGAAGAAGGAAATGACAAATTCCTCTAGTATCTTTGCTAAGAAAATCCCAAATGGGGTCACAGAGAGTTGAATGGTAACAATATGGAAGAGTACACTTGATTCAAACAGATTAGTTAAAGAGATATAGAGTAGCATTTATTTCAGAGATAAAACTCATGAAGAGATGCAAAAACCACAGGAAGGAGATATAAATGCAAAGCCTTTGGTTGGAGATCAATATAAAGAGTGGCAATAGCAATCCTAAAGACCACCTGACAAGAAAGAGGAAATGAATAATGAGTCTGAGAAATAAACGCTTTTTTACTCATCTTTTTTTTAAATTAAGAAGCATTTATTTTCTCTTCCTTTCACCTCCCCTGTCACTACTAGAGAGAGAGAAGGAGAGATGTGCACAAAGAGAAAGACAGAGACAGAGAGGAGGAGAAGGAGGGAGAGAGAGAGAGAGAGAGAGAGAGAGAGAGAGAGAGAGAGAGAGAGAGAGAGAGAGAGAAGAAAAACAAAATCCTCAGGCAAAACAAATTATCTACATTGGCTGTATCCTAAATTTCTCCATCTGTAATATAATTCTTCATATTAAGAGATGGAAGACAGAACATGATATAGTAGTGATGGGAATACTTCAACTAGACATCTAGACATCTGCTGGAGCTTCCTCTCTGATAAAAACAGAACAATTGATTAATCTTTTAGGTGTCTTATTCATAATTTCATTCTTCAGAAGGTGATTGTTGAGTTGCTTCAGTTGTATCTAGCTTTCTGTGACCCCATTTGGAATTTTCTTGGAAAAGATACTGGAGTGGTTTGTCATTTTTTTTCTCCAGCTCAGGCAAACAGGGTTAAGTGACTTGCCCAGGACCACACAGCTAGTTAAGTGTCAGAGGTCAGATTTGAACTCACAAAGATGAGTCTTCCCGATTTGAAGTCTGTCACTATGTCCACTGCATCACCTAGCTGCCCTTCTCATATAAATAATATAAATTATTTTTACTATGAAAGGTAGTAGTGAGAATCACCAACAAGTTTTTCTAACTCTAGCTGGAACTAGAGGAAATGAGTTAAAATTTTCATAAAATCTCACTTTAGTTTTACATTAAAAAACTATTTTTTTTTTTACTAAAAGCAATTAAACATTGGAAAAGACTTTGAAATTCCTGCCTTTTGAAAAAAAAGTTTAAACAATAGATGAGTCTCTTGAATCATTTGGGTGAAGGATATAATGATAGACCTCTTATAAGAAAGAGTCTCCTCTGACCCCCACCATCTGTAGGTAGGAAATGTTCTTTCAGGGGTTTTTTCTATAGTGGAGAAAAAAAAATGTTTTACTTTATTAGTCAGACTCAAATGCCCTGCTCCTTTGTATGTATGCATGTATGTGTATTAAGTACTATAGTTTTAAAAATAAATTTTGTGGGTATCTTTTATTCCTGTATCACCTATATCTCCCAATATATCTAACCAATGAACTAAAAGAAAATCCAACATATGCAGCATTCTAGTACCTCACCTCTTCCAAGTAGCAGGATTGGGTGATGCGGGGAGGGAGAGAATTTTATGTGGGTTTTCATAGTAATTGATTACTATAATTTCTCAGAATTCAAATTTTATTTTTCTTCTTTCCCTTTCCATTGTTGGGGTCGTTCTGTATTTTGCTGCCCTACTTGTCTGATCAAGGGCATGACTGTGAGATAGCTGACCATATTTCGGAATTTGTTCTCTTATCTATATGAACCAAAAAAACCTATGATAATGGCCTAGCAACAAGGTTATAGACTACTTGACTCTTAGAATTCTGCTCTCTAGTTCCACAGTAGGTATTATGTCAAATAATGTCAACATCGCATTAGCAAAATTGGGTATCTAACTCCAGCAAAGAGAAGCCACAGTTTATAAAAAGTTAACAAAAAAATAATCACATCATACAATTAATTTACTTCTGGGAGAAAACAGTGTTGTTTTTGGAAGAATTTTTTTTTCCTCCAAAATTGAAATGGTCATGGGGTTCCAAAATTAATTATATTCCTAGAATACTCCTAAAATGATACTCCTAACAATGAACATGGCTATTCCTGATGTCTTATGATCTTGTCTCATTCTATATGTCACATAAACAACTTATGTGCAGCAGATAAGTAGGCAGAAATCAAATGTCACATACAGAAGAGCTAAGGAGGATGACCTCTCTCCTTCTGACATGTGACTGCCTGTGTACATCTCCAGGAATAGCATTGGCATTTTGATATTGTCGTTACACAATAAGCTTCCTTTTTATGTTTGTTTACCAAATCTTCCCTCTGATTTGTTGCTTTCTAGACCATATAGTATTCTTTCTCAGGGAGAGCTTTGAAATTGTTTTCATTAAGTTCCCCACTACTTAAAGTTAGGAAGAAGAAGCCCAGTAATTTCTAGTTTCTCTTTCTAGGTCTCACAATTAAGATGAACTATTCGCTCCATTCTTATCATTTACTTTACATTTCATATCTGTAAAGAATTTAGTATGGTTTTGTTTTTTCCTAAAGCAGTGTTTCCCAAATTTTTCCTTGGGATAGTTCTGGGTTTGAAATATATTAATGGAACCCTTTAAATGCTACTCTGGAGTTATGGGAAAACTATGGGAAGAAGAGGAAAAGAAACAAAACAGAAGAAATGTAGCCTATTTTAATCTTTTTTTTTTAAATACTATTTACAATAAGCGCTTTGGGGGAAGGAGGATCGAGTCTAGACCTACAATTTCATCAGCGTGAGAAGCTTTTAGTGTAGAAACTCTCTCACTGGACACATTTACAGAAATGTTTGTTCAGCTATTTTAGTCATGACTAACTCTTCATAACCCCATTTGGGGTTTACTTGGCAAAGATACTAAAATGGTTTGTCATTTCCTTCTCCAACCCATGTTATAGATGAGGAAGCTGAGGCAAACAGGGGTAAGTGACCTGCCCAGGGTCACACAACTCAGACATAACCAGCAAGTGCCTGAGGCTGGATTTGAATTCAGGTCTTCCTTACTGTGAACTGGAGGCTCTATCTACTGCACCACCTAATTAACTGCCTATATAAAGAAGTAATTCTTCTGTAAATTTATAGTTTTACAAAGTTGCCTGGCCAGGGTCATATAGCCAGCATGTATCAGAGGCAGGACTTAGATCCCAGGTCCACCCTCTGTCCCCTATTCCATTTAACTTCTCTTAAGTACACACACACAATATATATGCACATATGTTTACACATGTGTATGTATAATGTCTACGTGTAATATGTATACAGTGTATAATATATACACATTGGTTTTATATTGATCATTTGCAAGGGAAAATATCACTAGTATTGATCTTTTCTCTTGGAACTTCTATCAGTGCTGGAGCCAGCTTCCACTGACTCCCAAGAGCTGATTGTTAAATTTCCAACACTGGCATCTACACCTCAGAAATTTGCAAACACTACAAATCACAGCTTGATTTATTGTTTTGTCGATTGCCTAGTCTTAAAATAATGGAAAAATATTAATAGTGCATATTAAACTTAAAACTATGTGGGGGGAGCTGGTTGTTAAACATTTACTGTTGCATTCTTGCCCCTATTTATGTCATGGAGTATTCTATGAAATGGTATGATTGAAAAGCTACACTATAGTAATAATACCTCTGTTAATGAAGAATAGTTAGCAGTATAATATAGGAGGCACAGGGATGTGTATGTTTCTTGGAATATCTATTACCATAGGAAAAGTGACTAAATGCTAACTAAAATAATACCGCCTGCATCAAATAATAATGATGATGATGATGATGATGATGATGATGATGGAGACAATGTGGTGTAGGAGATAGATCACTGGCCTTGGAGTCAGAATGACCTGAGTTCAAATGCTGCCTTAGATCCATATCAACTGACCTTAGACAACCTCATCTCTCTGGCCTCAGTTTCCTCATCTAAAAAGGAGGAACTGGGACCCAACTCTGAGATCCCTTCCATCTCTAAATCTAGAGTCCTGTTTATCTAGGCATCTTGGAAGAGAAAGAAAAGGGTAAAGTTTAATTTCAAGTTAGACTATCATATTGTGGTTAGGCAAGAAAAGGAAGTGTAGAGACACCTCCAAATACAACCAGTACTGGTCTGGTGTTTGTTCTTGGAGAGGACCAAAATGACATCACTATTCTAGAGTCAAGTTTCAGTATATCTGACTGTGGCTGATCAGACCAATATGAACTCAGAATGCTCTACCACAGGTCGGGCACAAATAGTCCGTGTGAACGTTTGGGTTGGATTCTCTAAATTTGCACATCCTGCAGTTCCTTCGAGCTATTTCAGTTCTGCTTTGCTCATAGAGCACAGCACCTTCTCTGATGTGGGCATGCCATGCTTGGAGGTCCTATGCCATTGTGTCCCATGTCATACAATCAATTCCAAAGTTCTGAAGAGAGATCTTGAGAGTGTCCTTATATCATTTCTTCTGACCACTATGTGAACACTTGCCCTGTGTGAGTTCTCCATAAAATAATCTTTTTTGGCAAGTATACATTTTGCATTCAAACAATATGGCCAGCCCATCGAAGTTCTACTCTCTGAAGCATAGTTTAAATGCTTGTGCTAGGCTTTTAGCTTCAGTCAATTGTTCCAATTCAGAGGTGGGAAATCTGTGGCCTCAACACCACATATGGCCTTCTAGTCCTTGGATGCGGCCTTTTGACTGAGTCCAAGCTTTACAGAACAAATCCTTTTATTAAGGGGATTTGTTCTGTGAAGTTTTGATTCAGTCAAAGGGCTGAACTTGAAGACCTAGAGGGCCACATGTGGCCTCAATGCCTCAGGTCCCCACCCATGCTCCAATGCCTCAAGTCAGAGTCAATTGAATATGCTGCTAAGTTTTCTCCTTCCTTTCCCCACCTCCCTGATGGAAAAAGGGAGAAAGAAATAAAAGACCCGCTTGCTGATTCCTGAAGTTCCTGTAAGGGCAAAATAAAAAAGGGTTTTCCCTAGGCTTGAGGTAAAATTTTAGTGTTGGTTAAAATCTAGTCAGTCTATAAACACATAAAGAACTGATGATCAACTCCTTTGCTTTCTGGAGAGTACATATAGAAAAGAGCAGAGCTTGTGCACCTTGAGATGGTAGCAGGAGTTTCCAGTGAATGAGGAAAAAAACAGCACAAAAAAGAAGACTGAGGCTGGAAGACCAACTTGGAATGAATACTTTTCTCCTTTGCTAGGACTGTTGCCCCTGTTTACCTTCAACTGAAACAGAATTAAGGGCCAGATAGGTGGAGCCAGGCCTGGAATCCAGGACCCTTGTCTTCTTGAGTTCAAATCTGACCCAAGACACTGACTAGCTCTTCAACCTTGGGCAAGTCACTTAACCCTATTTGCTTCAGTTTCCTCATCTGTTAAATTAGCTGGAGAAGTGATTTACACTTTAATGTCTTTGCCAAGAAAACCCCAAATGGGATCATGACTCATGCATCAAACCCCACCAAATGGGGACAGACTCAATAATAACAACCAACCTGGATAAATGGAAGTAGTCCACAGAACTTTTTTTTTTTTGTCATACAGCTGCAAAGGAAGGAGTTCAGTTCTATATGACTTTGTTTTGTAGCTGGTAGTGGTAAAGGTGGTGTTTTGTTTTTAAACTCTGATGAGGTTACATTGAAAGAGTTTCATTCTGAATTTGACAGCTCTTAAAATGATTCCATCTCCTCATCTACATCATATTTCAGTCCATCTTAGACATGAGTAAGTTGATGCCCAGAGAGAATGGGGTTATACGTTGTCATGATGGCAGAGAAAGATAGAAGGAAGGTCAGGAGTAGAATTCCTAGCCTAGCTAGTAAGTTCAGTTTATTGATGAGCTCACTAAGAGTTGCTGTTATTCCTTTGATTTTTTTTAAATCAAACCTAATTCACTTTATTCTTGTTCATATAAAAACATTTGTGTGGAAGCCATAGCAACTGCCTGGATTCCCTGGACAGATAGTCAGGTGTGAGACTTTACAATATCATTACTGATTTCCTGATAGGGAGCTGATGAACACAGTCTCTTTCCACAGATTGGGAGTTAAGCAGGTTTTAGAGGTGGCATCAAACAAAGCTTTAGCAAAGTTGCCCAGACTGGCAATATAGTCCCTTAGAAGACATGTAGTAGGCATCAGTTCTGAGCATCAGTAGCTTCACAGGCACAGGAGCTGAGACAATACCAATATCCCTAGGTCAGGGGTTATTAACCTGGTGTAACTATTAAAAAGGTCCAAGAGCCAAAGTTTCTGGGCAATTTAATAATTTTATTAATAAGGCCAGCGTGTTATTAATAAAAGGATGGTCTTTTGACCATCTCTCAGACCAAAGACCATCATGGCAGGCAGGCTCAAGGTTTATATGTTCTTTTGGAAGAGTGGCTATCAGCTCTGATTCGTTAACACAATGGGAGGTAGGCTATATTAAAAGTGAGGAGCTGAGAGTGACATCTTATTACCCTTGGACAAAGAAAACATCTTTATATCCAGACCACCCCCAACCTTTATCTATCTAGACAAAAGGTTCTGTTTCCACTCAAGTTTGATTGAATGTCATTCACCTGAGACTTGAAATTCCTTGTAAGACTGGATTGAATAGAGAAGTTTGACTTGACTTTCAGAGACTGAGGTCTTGAAGATAGACAGGAAAGGGAAAACCCTGAATTTCTCCAAATCACTAGTTATTAATAATCATTTCTCTCACTGGGGTCCATGGACCTCCAAGGAGTCTATGGATAGATTTCAGGAAGCTGTGAACATGGATGGAAAAAACTCTATTTTACTTTCAATATGATTGATTTCTTGTAATCCTATGTATTTTATTTAATGCCTTTAAGAGCCTTTTTGAAAGAAGATCTCCACAGACTTCATTAGACTGCCAAAGACTATTCAACACCAAAAAGGTTAAGAATTCCTGATCTAAAAGTAGGATCACTGGCACACCAGAACCAATTTCCAATTCCAGCAACATTACATGGCACTCTGTGGGGTCCATCAGTCTTGTTCCACCTGTAGCCATGATGGATAGCTTGGCCAGGAAGGCAGCAGCACCACAGATAGACGTCCACATTTTTCTAGTGCACTTGACACCCAGGCCAGCCTGACCATTGTAGTGGCCAGTGACCCCAAAAGTCCTGGACTATTTCTGAACAATAATAATGTGACTTGTTGAGTGGCCCCATTTGGGGTTTTCATGGCAAAGATACTAGAGTATTTTGCCATTTCCTTCTCCAGCTCATTTTACAGATGAGGAAACTGAGGCAAACAGGGTTAAGTGACTTGCCTGGGGCACATAGCTAATAAGTGTCTGATGGTGGATTTCAACTCAGATCTTCCTGACAGCACTTCAGTGTTTGCAAAGTACCTTACTAACATCTCATTTTATCATTGCCACCACCACCACCATCATCATCATCATCATCATCATCATCGCCAATACTTATGTAGCACTTACTATGTGTTAGGCACTTTGCAATTATCTCATTTGAGCCTCACAAAGAAAAAATCCTGGGAATTAAGTACTATTATTACCACCCCCATTTTACAGATGAGAAAACTGAGGCAGACTGAGGTTAAATGACCTATTATGTGCCAGGCCACTTTCCTAAACATTAGGGATACAAAGTAAAGCAAAAGACAGCTCCTGCTGTCAAGGAAATCACAGTCCAATGGAGGAGACAGCATGCTAACCACTATTTGAAAGCAAAATAAATGCAGACAGAAGATCCTAGAGCTTTACGAAGCACCTCCTTACCTCAAAATGTGTTTGTTTTATCTCCACGGATATGCTGATGAATATTTAACAACTGTCTTGCAAGAAAAATTACAGTGTACACGACAGCCTTTTAAGTTTAATTTGTGTTATTAACATTTTCTCCATCATTTATGTTTAGGGGAAATAATCTCTTAGGGAAAAGCTGATGCACAAGGGCTCTGTACCTGGGGGACCAACAAGGGCTGAGCCACAATAGCGGGGCATAAGACCTCTAGACCTTGCCCTTTGCTACTACTGTAAGATGGAGGGAACATAGAATCATAAGGACCTCAGCGGTCTTCCAGTCCTGTCCTCTCATTGTACAGCTGAGATAAATGAGGAAGCCCAGTTTGTAAAGGCCCAGCCCTTACAGTTGAGGTAAATGATGTGGTTCAGACTCAACCAAGATCGCTAGGATTTGGACTTAGGATTCTGGGGCTGTACATTCAGCACTTGGGTCACTGCTATATACTGGCTGCCCCAGTAGCAACTCCAAGCTTCTTTTCCTTAGGGGTAGTGGTGTGTGTGTGTGTGTGTGTGTGTGTGTGTGTGTGTGTGTGTGTGTGTGTTTGTATGAGAGAGAGAGGTGGATTTTCTAAGACCTGTCTAGGTCTCTGGGGTCAAGGTGGGATTTATCAGAAGAGCAAGGCAATTGCTGCTAGCAAACCCAAGTCCATTTCTCTTTCAAGGACAGTCCAACCTCAGGGTGGTACTATGAGTCAGAAAGACTGTATAGGACCCTGAAAGGAAGCTGGAACTCATTTGAGAGGAAAGAGAATAATTTATGAGTTTCTGTGAGTTTTATGTAATTTTGCATAGTCCATAGGGTGAAAGAAAAGTTCAGTAGGAATTGTTATCTTGAGTACTTACCATAAAATCTGGGGTTCTTTGACATAAAATCTGTGGCAATCTAGAAGACATGAGCTTCTTAGATTTCCCAGAGAAAACTCAGAGTGGGAGGAAACTAGTCAAATAAATGTGATTTTGAGGGGCTAGCCCTCAAAGCTATTAACCTCAGAGCTTGGGGTTCTGGGTTTCTGTTTACATAACTAATGAACACATCTCAGTAAAATAGGGAAACTGTTTCTTCACTTATTATTTATAATAGCAGATCAAGTGAATTGCTTTTAAAAGTAAATATCAAGTACAAATAGCATCATAATTTTTTTGTTCCCTTCAGATTTCGGGGTCAAGACAGCACTGGAAGTGATATGTATGAGCTGGCCTTGTTTGAGGCTCAGGGCTAAACTTAGTCTTCCCAGCTGGACGTTTCTCCATCTCAATGTGGGCATAGCCAGCTGTATTTTAGGCCAAGCACCAAATTTCCCTCTGCTTGGTCATATTTTAGTTTAGATTTAGTTTTAACTACCAGAAATAAAGATGCTTTTTAAAATAAGTAAGTTCACCCAGAAGGCACAAAAACAGTCCACTTGCAAACATAGAACTCCATGGTTTAAAGAAACCTATCCAAACAGGGAAAGACCATACCTTCTAGCTGCTTTTCATTATCTCTAATCAGTTCATCTCTAATCTAATGCTTTACGCACATTAATTAGAACATGTTCAGGGAGATTCACAACAGGAAGCATATTAGAAATTTTTCAAATTCTCCAGATTTAAAAAACATATCGTTGATATACAGTATATTCTAAATTAACGGGTAAATACATGTTACAAATGGCATGTGAAAATGACATTAGAGGCGGGATGGTATGTAGTAAGCAGCAAGCTTCATATTTGAAGTAAGAGGTCCTGGGTTCAAATCCTGACTGCCACTTACTATCTACATAGTCACTGGCAAATCCTCTGGGCCTTAGTTTCCTCATCTGTAAAATGAGGGGATTGAACTAGACAGCCTCTCAAGTCCCTTCCAATAAATCGATGGTTCTATAAAGGTGCTAACAACATGGTTATATTTAATTTTTATTTGGCCATCCACTTGTCACCAACCATTCAATTCGGGAAGCAGGGTGTAATAGCTTTGAAAACGTATACCCTTGATTTCATATTTTTTCCCACAGAAAATTAGATCAAGAAAGGTTAGAATCAGGAAGAATGCACTTGAGCTAAACATTAAGGAACAGAAGAATTTTATTTTATTTTTCAGGCAATCAGAGTTAAGTGACTTTCCCAGCATCACATGGCTAGTAAGTATCTGGCATCACATTTGAACTCAGGTCCTCCTGACTCCAGGACCTATGCTCTAGCCACTGTGCCACCTAGTTGTACCCTGAAAGGAAGAATTTTATTTCATTTTTTAACATCTTTTTTTTTTTTGTTTGGAGTTCCAAATTCTATTACTTCTTTCCCCTCTCCCCTCAGACTGTATACAATAAGATATAGATTATACACGAGCAATTATGTAAAACATTTTCATATTAGTCATTTTCTACAAGAAGACTCGATCCTCTGTTAGTTTAGGTTTGATACTGGAATAAAACAAAAAACACTTATAGGTCATTCAGCAGTTAACAAAAGGAGGTTTGCTTAGCAATTACATGGAAAGGATATTCAACAAAGATTCTGTAGTACTTAGTCCTTCTCATGTCAATAGAGAAACACGTTTGGTCAGCAGGGTAGCATGCAGTGCCTCCCTGAACCTTGGGACATCTGCCAAGTCTGAAGGGCTGTGACTCCATGTGGGTGTCCTTTTTATGTCCTTAAGAAATTAGGTCAATGTGCAGAGATTTGGCTTTGAGTTTTAGCACCCTGAGTCACTCAAAGCTTGGGAATAGCTTCCTTGTGTTTTAGGGAAAGAACTCCCTAACATATATGAGGGAATCGGGGACTCTGGTAGATAGTGATCCAATTATGAAAGCCAAAGGATTAGAGACTGTTAAGTAGAGCATTCCAAACTGGTCAAGACTGAGGGAAGATCATTGTACATAACAACTGAAAAAGGTCTTTGATTGGTCCTCTTTGAGAACAAAGGACAAAGAACCAAACTCTAGTGGCTCTCTATTGCCTCTAGGCTAAAAAAGGATGAGGGATTGGCGGGGAGGCAGCCGATTTGGCAAATAATAAATGTGTGTTGATTGGTTGATGAATTCTTGGTAAATACATTTGGGAGTCATCCGCATGGAACTTATCATTATAGTCATGATAATGGATGAAATTGTTAAGGAAAAAGTATATAAAGAGAAAAGAACTGAAGACAGAGTTTGGTAGCTCCCCACTCTTGGGGGGGTAAGGTAGGAATAAGATGAATCAGTGAAGGAAAGGTCAGACAGGCAGAAAAAGGGAAAGAAAAGAGCTATGTGATTGGCTGAGTGAATGACCAATCACTGACCAAGAGGTATTTAATAAATACTTAAAAATAGAAATGACCTTCACTGAAGCCCTATCCCAATGCCTCGCTTTTGGCATGAAGGAGACCCTAAGTTCTCAAAGGGTGTACTAGGGAATCACAAGCTCCAGTAGGTCCTACCAAACTAGAGATGTTTCAAAAATTAATATATTTCTGCGGATCAGCTTAGCTAAATTTGGAGAGGCTCACCACCATTGACCGTAGGATGACAGGTTTTTCGGCCACAACTCTCAAAGACAACATACTAAAGTTATAGAAGGTTTGAGGTTTGTGTTAGTGGAGGAGAACAGCCACACTGTTCAATGACAGATCCTCAGTATGTAGAAATAGTGAGCTAGAATGACCATGCATGGGGAAGAATATAACCTTTAAAATCCACAATCATTCCCCCAGGCAATGGCACTAGTTGACCCAGGTTTCAGTTGAGCTCAAAGAGGATTGTAATTTGATATGATAGAACATGCTACCTCTGGATGTTGTGCCCAGGGGTGTGGTACCATGAAGACTGGTCTGAGCTAGTTTGGCTCCAGGACTTGCTTTGAAAATGTCTTGATGATATATACCTCACTTTTGGTTACAACAGAGTTCTCCTGCTTGCTGTCTCTGAGTGTATTTCACATCCCTCCTTAGTTCAGCTTATTTATCTTACTGAAATATTGTGACCCCATTAAGATCCATGTCAGATTAATTTCTTAGGGTGAGAGACTCATTCAAATGCCCATCACCATAAGGCAAATGAACGTTAAGCCCACCCTTCCTTCTTACCCCTTAGAGGGTAATGTTGGAAGAAAAACAAATGAGGTGGCAAATTTATTTTAAAACTATATCGTCATTGCGATTGTTTCCCTCTTTTCCCCATGAAAGTTACTAAATAAATTAAGGGTAGCTCATCTTTTAAAAAAAAATGCAGCTGTCAGATTGTTGCCAGTGGTTAAAGTATGAAATATGCAGTTGGTGCCTGGAGCACTTGCTAATTATCTCAGAGAAGGACTTTCCATCCATACTTCACACCCATAAAATACTCTCGGTATTTTACTGGAAAGCTCCATTGTATCTGCATAGAAGGTTTTTAATGTTTAACCTAATTTTTAAAGAGACCAAGTGAAAATCTACAAAAGGACTGATGAGTCCACATTGTCAGGAAAATCCTTCCTTGGTTGGTATGATCTTTTCGATGACTAACAGTTTGCATCTGTTCTTTGCAGTCTTTGAATTTTTAATAGATTGAGCACTTCGCGTCAATCACTCCATCAATGAGCATTTATTAAGCACCTATTGGATATGGAGTCTTGAGCTTTGTGCCCTCTACGTACATTATTTCATTCAAACTTCATTACTACCCTGTGAGAAACACAGTCCTCAGATTATTTTCCCCAGTTTAGAGATGTGGAAATTGAGGCAGAGATGCTAATGACTTGTCCAAGTTCACACAGCTTATATAAAAGAGGTAGAACTGGGCTCAAATCCAGGTTGCTTGGCTGCAAGTCCAGTACAAAGTGGTTACAGAAAAATGTGTCTGGCTAGGAACATCCTAGGAGAAGATGTTCAGGGTGGTGGAAATGGAGTAGGGGACCTAGGTTCAATTCCCAACTCTGTCATTTACTAGCTGTGTGACCTTGGGCAAATCACTTAATTTCTCTGGGCCTCAGTTTCCTCACCTGTAAAATTAGGGGACTGGAGTAGGAGGCCTCTAAAGTCTCTTCCAGCTCTAAAGCTATGATCTGTCAACTGGACTCAGGTCATATTTATTAAATGGGTGACAGTAATCATATGACTGACTTCCATACTCAGCACTCCAAAGTCTCACCTTCTTTGTTCCCCAGTAAGTGAGATCACTCAAGTGACCACAGGCAAGTCACTCAAACTTTCTGTGCCTCAGTGAAACAATCCACATAAACGCTTTGCAGACATTAACATGCTTCATAAATATCAGGTATTATTATTGATACTGAAAAAATTCTCCTTGGGGGGTGTATGCGTTTGAACGTGTGTGTGTATGTGAGTCCTTGCTACTCAAAATGGGTATACTTTGAAGCAAGATTTTATGTATCACTTGTAAAATCATCATTATTTCCATCATGTTACTTTTATTGGGCATCTACCTGTATGAGCCATTGTACTAAGAACTATGCAGAATTAAGCACACACACACACACACACACACACATACAACCCGTGGCCTATCTAGCATTCTTTAAAACCTAAAACTGATACATGTGATATAATACATATATGTATACCTATGTAGATACATACATGCATACACACATTCAAACATACATGTATGAGCGTGTTCCAGTATGAAAAGGTGAAAACTCTGGAACTTAAGAACCTGCTACTTTGACCAGCGCTTAGCACAGTGCCTGATACATTACAATACATATTAAGTAGGCACTTAATAAAAGTGAACTGAATTACTACCCGTTCAGGGTAATAACTGTCCATTGAAGCCACCAGATCTTTCAACCATGAGACATTTGTCTGAATGGTATCTTCTAAAAATTGTATGCTGTTGTTATTGACCGCACCGACTGTACCTGAAGACAGTTTCTGAAGAAATATAGGAAACGTGGGCTCCTCTGCAGGTTTAAATTTTTTCTTTTTTTAAATAGTGAAGTGATCTTAGCAGTGTAAGCTTCTCTCCAACTTGTCTACCTCATGTTCTCTATCAAAAGTGGATCTAAGGCTATGGGCACAATTTAATGGAGGTGCAAAATTTTAATACTGGTGGGTTTTCTTTGGTAAATACACATATTTTTAGTTGCAGAAAATTCTCTCTTCAAGTTGCATGTATTGTGACAAGGAAGGAAAGAAAGGAAAAAGAATTTATTAAGCACCTACTGTGTGCAGGCACTGTGCTAAGCACTTTATAGATATTGTCTCATTTGAACAACAAGGGTTCCAAAATGCTGGTGGAAACACAAAAGATGCTATTTTCCGACTTTGTCTAGGCTGTCTACATGCTGAGGTCTATCTATCTCTGTTCCACCTCACCAAGAAATTCAGCAATTATTAAAGTCTTCTTCCCACCTACACAAGATGAAATGGGTGCTCATTTGCCTTCCCCAAATCAGTTCTTTTCTATGGTAGGAGAACATTCAGTATGGTGCAAGGGAAATCACTGATCTGGCAACAGAGGATCTGAGATGAAATCCCAGACTCTGCCACTTAGGTTACTTAGGTCACTTATGTGACCTTGGGCAGATCACTTCCTTATCTATAAAATGAAAGAATGGAACTAGATGACCTCTAAGATCTCTTTCAGCTCAGATCTACAATCCTCTGAGTCTCTCCAAACCACTACTTATCATCCCGCTTCTAACAATTCAGGGTGTCCCCAAAATCTTGGTGAGATTTTAAGCTATTAATAACTACTTGATTATTAATGGTGTTATTTTTGCTGAGTATACCTTTAAAGTTACTTTCTTCAGCCTGAGAACATGTTATTACTGTAGAAGTGGTTCTGAGCTTTTATTTCTTTTGGCAAATTTCAGCTAATATTTCTAAAACAACAAATAGAGCCAAGGGCAAATGCAAGTCTCTCACCTAATGGTATAGTGGATGGATTGATTGGAGTTTGGAAAACCGGAGTACAAATTTGGTTTTGGAAAAATGACCTTAGGCAAGTCACTGAATATCCCAGCCTGTTTCAACATCTATAAAAATAAGCATAATAATGACAGTAATTTCCTAGGCTTGTTTTAAATGGTTAATGATCATCTCTATATCAATAACTCCAAGATCTCTCTCTCTCTCTCTCTCTCTCTCTCTCTCTCTCTCTCTCTCTCTCTCTCTCTCTCTCTCTCTCTCTCTCTCTCTCTCTCTCTCTCTCTCTCTCTCTCTCTCTCCCTCTCCCCTCCTCCCCCTATCTATCTATAGATAGATAGATCTTTTGTGTGTGTTAAGTTTGAGTTATCCCTGGGACAAACTAGTTTGATATGTCCAATAGACAACTGGTGATGAAAGTCTGATGCTCCGAGCACAGATTGGGGCTAGATATAGATATATGTTGTGTTGTTCAGTCGTTTCAATCATGCCTGAGAGAAGATAGATATTTCTCTATACAGATCCCTCTATATAGATCTTTATCTATAAATATGGATACATATTGGGGCTGGATATATATATATATATGGATCTATAGATATATGTATAAATATAAATATATAGAGATATATAGAGATGTATGAAAATACAGATATAGATCAAGACAGAGAGGTAGCTATTGAGAGAGAAAGATTATACAGAGAGATCTATCTCTATCACTGTCTCTGTCTATCTAGCAGCAGTGTCTGTTCTGAACATCAAACCTTCCTCACCAATTGCCTATTGAAAGTGTCAAACTGGCTGTCTCAGAGATATCTCAAACTCAACATGTACAAAACAGAACTCGTTATCTCTCTCCCACAACCCCTCCACTTTCAAACTTTCTCTTGAAGGCAGGCACCTTTCTTCTCCTAATCTTCCAGACTGGTAATCTTCACATTATTCTCAGCTTCTCATCCTCCCTTGTCCCACATATCCAGTAAATTGCCAATCTTGCCATTTCTGCCTACAACATCTCTGACATCTGACCATTTTTCTTCCTTCACACAAACACCTCCTTAACTTAGGCCATCAGAGACCTTTTGCCTAGATTGTTGTAATGGACTCCTAATAGGTTTCCCTGCCTCAAGGTTTTCCCTACTTTAGATCATTCTCCATATTGCTGCCAAAATTATGTTCCTTAAGCACAGATCTGATCAGGTTATTCCCTTAGTCACTAGACTCCAGTGTTTCCTATTAATTCAGGAATCAAATAAATACCCCGGTATTAAAGCCCTCTCAGTCTTGCTGCAACCTAACTTCCCAGCATCGTTGTAAATTATTTTCCTTTGGACACTCAATCATCCAGTCAAATTGACCTCGCTGTTCCTGACACATAACACATTTCCTCTCTCTTGCACATTTGCACTGATAAGTCCCCATTCCTAGAATGCCCTCTCTCCTGTCTTATACTTCAGAAAGTCCTTTTCTTCCTTAAAGACATAGTTCCAATTACTACCTGCTACCATCTTTCCTGAGTCCCTCAAGTACCAGTGGTCTCCCACTCAAACTACCTTGCATTTAATCTTTTTTCTTTGTATTTATTATCTTTGTATTTATCCTGTATGTACTTATATAGCAACTACTAGCTCGATGGTTAGAGCACTGGGGCTGGAGTCAGGAAGACCTGAGTTCAAATGTGGCTTCAGACACTAACTAGCTATGTGACCTTGGGCAAGTCACTTAATCTATTTGCTTCAGTTTCCTCATCTGTCAGATGAACTGGAATAGAAAATGGCAAACCATTTCAGTATCTTTGCCAAGAAAACCCCAAACAGGGTCATAAAGAGTTATACCCAACTGAACCACAACCACAACTCATATAGCTACTTGTCTCTCTCCCTAGAGTGTAAACTCAGTGCCAATAAGGATTGTTTTATTCCTTGTATTTGTGACACAGTTCCTAGCACATAGTTGGTGCTTGATAAATACTTGCTAATTGATTAAAATTATGTGAAGCATTTTGCAAACCTTAAAATACGATGAAAATATTTTGATAATGAGATATAATAATTATTATATCACAAATATTTTATAATATGTAATTGTATGTGAGAGGCTGCCCAGTTTTCAGTTAAAATCCTAACTCTGAAAAAAGCAGAGCAGGTTTCTGTTTAATCTGGCATTACAAGAAACCTGACCCTCCTATTAAAGAAATTGTATTTTAAAAAAAACAAACATTGCTTCATTATTTGAGAACATTGTGCAGTGTTTCATGTCTTTCCCCCTTCTGGACAGAAGGAGGCAGTCTTCAAACTTTAATATTTTAGATCAGACTCCAGGTATGATGTGGTCACTTGGACTTTTCTCCTCTTGGATTCAGCCCAACATACCGTAAATAATTCAGCCTGACAAGATTTTTCCTTTCCGTTTGCCTTATTACTAACCTTTCTCTGTCCTGTTCCTCCCCACCCCCCTTTTCCTCAAGCTTGGTTCCAGCAGCCACCCTTGCTTACATCATTCTGGTTGGATTTAAATAGCTATCTATGCCATGTTTCTCCTAGATACAAACCACCTGATTGGCCATTGCATCAGCTAGCCTCTACCTACCAAAAGGAAGAAATTCGTTCTTTTCACCCAATGGATGCAAGGGCTCCGATGTTGCTAGAGTCCAACGGCTTCTCTGTCACTAAGGGAGGGAAATACATAGAGGCATAAAAGGTCTGTCATGTGTATGGTAATATTTGCACGCCCGGGCAGTGAATTATTTTATGCTAATCTTGCTAGGTTTTTGGCACCCACTGAAAAGATAGTAGAAATTCTTTGTTCTTTCCTTTTCACTTCCCAAGACTCTTATAAAACTGAACCCAGGAACTCCGAAAGAAAAAAATAAAAGATTTATAGTAAATCTCTTGAAACTGCAGCCTTTCCCTTTCATTTTTAAGAATACCGCAGCTACATCCTTGGGGCAGTGAAATGTTGCATAAATATCAAACTGAGTTTAACTCCACTGTGCTCCTTCAACAAGAGCTTTTAATTATTTTGGTCTATTTTTTTTTTTGATGGATGCCTTGTGGGTTAAACAATTTGCTAAGACAGATTCATTTTTGATAGGAAGTCTCTAGCAAAGAAAATGGCAATGAGGTAAAATGACTGGCAAGAAGAGGAAAGAGGAAAATGAACATACTCATTAACCCATTGGAATCACAGCATCCCAGGATTTTAATTAAGTAAATTTGACAGCATTGGAGAGTCATCTCAACATGTAACAAGAGGGAAGTTGCTACAGGGCTGTTGTTGTGATGTCTTTCAGTATCTAGAGGAAAAGGTGAAACCTGTATTTTAGCTACCTGCAAAGACCCAGGGTGCAGTTGTGGAGGAAAGGAGAAAACAGGAGTGGCTTACCATTTCCTGTTTGAAAGAATTAGCCTCAAAATGATGTTTTCCATTGAAAGCCTTGGAAAGAAGCTGCCTGTAGTTTGCTTCTTCCTCAAAAACTGCTTTACAAAGGCATTCCTCTAAAAATAAATTCAAAAAATAAGTGCAAATGAGAAAGCACATTCTTTTTTATGAAATTTTCTTTAAAATCTAATGCACGTGAAGTCAGCGACAAGGAGGACTGATTACAGTAGAGAACAGCCCAGGCATTGTCAGCCTGGCAACTTAAAAACATCTCCTGCCATGGCCCACAGACCTGTCTTTCATGACTGCCATGACCCTCCCAGAGACACTCAGTCATGCTAGAGAACTGTACTCCTTACCTCATAGGGTTGTTGGGAGAGAAGGCACTTTGCAAATGTTAAAGTGCTATAAAAGTATGAGTTTTTTAATTATCAGATAACATGTTTATGGGATAGGGGTAAAATAGATTCAGAATAGGGGTAAGGACACATGATGTATTTCACTTATAATCAGAGATACATTTGACCACATATAGGGCTTTGAATCTTCAAAACACAATGAGGAAACCTTGCTCCTGTGACAGACTGGCCTGGGGTATTTGGCCTTACTGATCCTGAGTGGCCTCTTAGGAGCTCCGGTTCCTCTTCAAACACAATCCAGGGGACCTTTTCCTTGATCCCAGAACTCTCTGTTTTCATTACTTTCTAAGCCTCCCTGATTTCTTCATTATAACTGTAATTATTGAGTTTCCTACATCCTTGGCTCTTCAATCTCTTCTAGCTCTGCACTTTGGAGTCCTCCTAATACCTAACCCTTTCATAGCCTCTCTCGCTTCCTGCCTTGGCCACTGTAATAAGACTCCCAATTCAGGCATCCACTCTTTCCTTCCCTTTTGCTTCACATTCTAGGTCACAAGAATGGTACTCCGTCTCCCCCAGACCTACGATTTCATGTTCGTTGGTTGTTAGTACTAATGCACCTTCTCTTTAACTTATAGCTGGGAACAATAAGAGATTGAGTGGCTCACCCAGAGTCACCTAGCCGTAGCCAGAATGAAGCAGAGGAAGGGGCTTAAACCCAGGCCTTGTTTGACTCTGAGGTCACCTTCCTACTCACTATGCCATGCTGCCTGCCTCTCAAGAGTGCATGTCCTAGGATGTAATTACACAGGAAAAAAGAATATGCAAACTCAGAAATAATTTTAGCAGATTAAGGAGAGCAATATAGCAAAGTGAACTGTACTCTAAGCCCAGAAGACTTCGACACATACTAGCTATGTGACCCTGGGTAAGTCACTTAATCTTTGAATGCTCCAGTCAGTCTCTTAAGACTAAAAGATACAGAGAAGGTACGAACCTGCTTTAGTAAAGTGAGTTACCTCACCTAGGAATCCCTATGTCAATGTGTAACCCAAGCCCCCAAACTTACTGGTATGGGACTCTCTCTTCACTGGTAGAGATCAGTGCCCTATACCTGTATGAGGGTGGGGTTGGCAAGGGTAGGAGAGAAGAGAGATCTGCTCTGTTTAGTCTCTTTATGTTCTTATGGCTTCCAGATTTAAGGGAGAAAGAAGATTTCAATCCTTAACTCTCTTCAGGTTGCAGAAGGGAGAGACTCTGGGAAGAAGCCAATGTGAAAAAAGCTGGCAGTCTCCATCACGTTCTTATCCCTAACTTGTTACACTAGAGACTTAAATGGATTTTCCTTTTTGTGTGAAATCTGGGACTCTCTTTCTTGGTTGAACTGAAGTTACCTTATTCCCATTGAAAGAACCTCTTCATTCTTTATAGTCTGTTATATTTTCTCCTGTGTATTCTTTTCCTGATTTCTGTTTCACTGTAGACAAAAAACGAGTGTCTTTACTATTTGCTACATGTATGTTCGTTGTGGAATTGGCATGTTTATATAAAGTTTGGGGCCTTCCTTTATCCTTTTAGAATAGTGATGAGGAGTTTAGCTTGAATGTTAAAGTTACTTCCTCTAGACCAATAATATTTAAGGGAACAAATAGATATAATGCTAGTCTGGTACCTCCTGTCTCTAAAAATGGAGGGGCTAGCTTCTGACTTCAACCTGCTGTTTTCCCTCCTGGTGAGAATTAGTTTGTCCTGAAAAAGGGTGGGAAAACTTTGGAACTCAAATTTTTTTTAAGATTTAAATTTATTTATTTATTTATTTTTAGTTTCAACATTCATTTCCACAAGATTTTGAGTTCCAAATTTTCTCCCCATCTTTCCTCTCCCCCCACACTGAGATGGCATCATTCTGATGACCCCTTCCCCCAGTCTACCCTCCCTTTTATCATCTCTCCCTCTTATCCTCTTCCCCTTTACTTTTTCGAAGAACAAGATAGATTTCTATACCCCATTGCCTATGTATCTTATTTCCCAGTTGCATGTAAAAACAATTTTTAAACATTTGTTTTTAAAACTTTGAGTTCCAAACTCTCTCCCTTCTTTTCTACCCAACCCCTCCCATTGAGAAGGCAAGCAATTCAATATAGGTTATACATGTGTAGTTATGCAAATGCCTCCATAATAGCCATGTTGTGAAAGATTATATTTCCCTCCATCCTATTCCACCCTCCAATTATTCTATTTTCTCCTTTGACCCTGTCTCTTTTCTAAAGTGTTTGCTTCTGACTACCCCCTCCCCAAATCTGTCCTCCCTTCTATCATACCCCCTTTTTTTCTTCCCCCCTACTTTCCTGTAGAGTAAGATACTCAATTGAGTGTGTATGTTATTCCCTCCTTAAGCCAAATCCCATGAGAGTAAGGTTCACTTATTCCTTCTCACCTTCCCTCTCTTTCCCTCCATTGTGAAACCTTTTTTTTGCCTCTCTTATGTGAGATAATTTACCCCATTCTGTGCCTCCCTTTCTCCTCCCAATATATTCCTCTCTCACCCCTTAATTTTATTTTTTAAATATCATCCCTTCATATTCAACTCACCCTGTGACCTCTATCTATCTGTCTGTCTGTCTGTCTGTCTGTCTATCTATTTCCTCCAACTACCCTAATACTGAGAAAGATCTCATGAGTTACAAATGTCCTCTTTCCATGTAGGAATGTAAACAGCTCAACTTTAATAAGTCTTATATGATTTCTCTTTCCTCTTTACCTTTTCATGCTTCTCTTGATTCTTGTATTTAAAAGTCATATTTTCCATTCAGCTCTGGTCTTTTCATCGAGAGTACTTGAATGTCCTCTATTTAACTTTTTCTCTGAAGAATTATATTCAGTTTTGCTGGGTAGGTGATTCTTGGTTTTAATCCTAGCTCCTCTGGAATATCATATTCTAAGACCCTCAATCCCTTAATGTAGAAGCTACTAGATTTTGTGTTATCCTGATTGTATTTCCACAATACTCAAATTGTTTCTTTCTGGCTGCTTGCAATATTTTCTCCTTGACCTGGGAACTCTGGAATTTGGCTACAGTATTCCTAGGAGTTTTCCTTTTAGTATCTCTTTCCAGAAGTGATTGGTGGATTCTCTCAATTTCTATTTTACTCTCTGGTCCTAGAATATCAGGGGAATTTTCCTCAATAATTTCTCAAAAGATGATGTCTAGACTCTTTTTTTATCATTGCTTTCAGGTAGTCCAATAATTTTAAAATTATCTTTCCTGGATCTGTTTTCCAGGTCAATGGTTTTTCCAATGAGGCATTTCACATTGTTTTCTGTTTTTTCATCCTTTTGGTTTTGTTTTATAATTTCTTGATTTCTCATAGTCATCAGCTTCCATTTGCTCCATTCTAATTTTTAAGGAGTTATTTTCTTCAGTGAGCTTTTGGACCTCCTTTTCCATTTGGTCAGTTCTGCTTTTTAAGGCATTTTTTCTCCTCATTGGCTTCTTGGACTTCTTTTGCCATTTGGGTTAATCTATTTTTTAAGGTGTCATTTTCTTCAGTATTTTTTGGGGTCTTCTCTGGCAAACTGTTGACTCGTTTTTCATGATTTTCTTGTATCACTCTTATTTCTCTTCCCAATTTTTCCTCTACTTCTCTTACTTGAGCTTAAAAATCCTTTTGGAGCTCTTTCATGGCCTGAGACCAATTCATATTCCTTTTGGAGACTTTTGATGTAGGAGCTTTGATTCTGCTGTCTTCCTCTGGAGGAGCTGTATGCCCTGATCTTCCTTGTCAGCAAAGTAAGATTCTATAGTTTTAGTTCTTTTATGATGTTTACTCATCTTCCCAGGCAAACATTTGACTTTCTAACTCTTTGTCAAGGTAGGACTCTGCTTCCAGTGGGGGTGGATATATTGTCCCAGGCTTCAGGGACTTTGTATCAGTTGCTCAATCCCCCACCATCTGCAGACTCAGAGCTCTGCAAGCAGCCTCTAGTGCTGCCACCACCGCCACCACCACCACCACCACTGCCACCCTATTTTAGATTATGGCAATTAGAAATGTGCATGTGAAAACTTCCCAGGCTGAGTGGTACTTTTTAATTAAAAAGTACTTTTTTAAAAGTACTTTTTTCCCAAGTATTTTTTAATTAAAATCTCTAGGGCCTAATGTAGCTTTCATGAAACTCTTTTGCCCAAATATTTAACCTATGATTCCTGTTTCCACAAAAAAGAGAACAGCATCTTCTTCATGCCTCTAGGCCAGCTTATGGATCTTGCTCTATACTTTTCTACAGTCTCAGACTCACTTCAGTCAAACAATTAGCATCCTGATTGCCTTCACAGTCCTACCAAATCTCTGGATTTCTAATTTTCCACTCCTTCCTCCTCAGTGAAGTGAGATAAGCATAGAATCACAGAAGCATAATTTTAGAGCAAGAAGGGACCTTAAAAATCACTGGGTCCATAATTGTCCATTTTACTGATGAGAAAACTGAGACCTGCAACAATTAAGCAAGTTACAATGTTGGGATTCAAAGCCAGGGCCTCTGAACTCCAAATCCAGAGCATGGAACCATGTCTCCTCTCAAGCAAATAGAGACAGGTAAAGACAGAGTTCTCAACATTTTGAAAAAAAAGGATTCCACAGTGCCCAGAGAGCATGCAGAGACAAAGCCATTAGTTCCAGCTTCCCATTGCCAAAAGTGGCCTGTTCTATTGATTATTTTTGCACTTCCAAATACTTCATAAATGAAATGCCTTGATTTATTGTGTTTTTCTACGTGAACCATCTGTTCTCCTGATTGCTTTGATGTTTTATCTTATTTCCTATCAACAAAGGGAAATAAATTAAAATATCTAGGGACATTATCTCTCTAAATAACACAGAAAGGTTTAAGGGTATCCAAAGATCAGTCTGGAAATAGGAATATTAAGGATCTTCTTCCCCACCTAATTAAGAATGTCATTAATTCACCTATCGGTGAGTTAGGGGGATGTCATCTGAGAGCCTGTGAAGATTTCCCCAGGCAGAATGGGAGGATGAGAACAATTTGTTCCAATAGCCATGTAGGTGGCTAAAGCAGGTACTGTGGTGTGCTTAGAGTTTGGTCAGACATTGAAGACACCAAGGCCATCCATTACATTTGAGGCCATTGCCACAGGACTTCCATAACTTTGGAAGAGACAGTGGGGCTGATGACTATGTGCAATCCTGCCTCACTTCAATCCAATTCATGCACAAGTCAAGACATTACCTCATGATGTCACTGGTGCACTTCCAAACAAAGGATGAACAAGGTCAAAAAGAGAGCAGAGAGTTTGCTAAACCTTTCAAGTTTTCTGAAATAATTTCTTTCTAGACACTACAGCTCTTCAGTTAAAGCCACATCCTTGCAGGAGATGATGCTCACTTTTGTAAATGTAAATAGTAAAGAAATAAATAGTGGAAGGAAATAAATCACATACAGTCTGCTTAGAGCAAGTTCAAAAGGCAATAATGAATATTAAAAAATGAGGATGAGAGACATATTTCTTACCAGAAATATTTCTAGAAGCTCCTACATTTGAAGTAGGGAAAAGGGGAAGGGTAGTTACTTAGAGAAGAAGGGTCTATTTAATTTTGAATTAGCAAAAACAAGGAGGAAAGAGGCACTTTATACTTGTGTCCAAAATTTCTTTCCCTGGTAAGAATTAAACTGTAGAACAAACTTATCTTAACACTGACTTTTCCTCTGGAACTTAAGAACTAGAATCCCTACTTATTATAAGTGGTACAAATGCCATGATATCGGCTTAAAAAGTAGGCTTTGGCCCCTTTTTAAACTCCTTAAGGAGTACCATGGCATGGTCAGAATGATGGGTGGAGAGAGTAAATTTGACAGGAGCAATATGAATCAGTTAGAAAGGAGGGAAGAAGTTGATGAAATTAAAATGCTTACATTTGAGCTTTCCAAAATGTCATCATGCATCTGGTTATAACTGTCAGGTTATATATATGGCACACACTAGGCACTTAATGTCATTAAATGACGGTTAACTAAGAGGTAACTTTCCAGCCCCAAACAAGGCAATACCCTATCTGCCCCCAGTTTAGTTACAGCTCTGTCCACATTACACAATAATACTTATAAATACTTGTTGATCTGACCTACTTAACAGCGCCCCAGGCTGTGAAGCCACTGTCTATCCTAAAGTGTGACTTGGTTTTGAAAGCAAATATATGAATAAAAAACAAGAAAAGATTTTCTAAACTATATTTCCAGTCTCTTATAATGTATTTCAGAGTTAGAGCGTTAGACAAGGAACTCAGAAACATACATTGTTTCCCTTGTCTTTATTACTAACCTACTACTCTCACTGGGAAGGTTAGACTCACAGAATCATAGAACTTTTTAGAATTAGAAGGGTCCTAAGTAGTCGTGTGGGCAGCAGCTAGGTCACAAAATGGATAGAGTGCCCAGCCTGCAATAAGGAAGACTTATCTTTGCAGGTTCAAATCTAGCCTCAGACACTTATTAGCCATGTGACCCCAGGCAAGTCACTTAACCCTCAGTTGCTCATCTGTAAAATGAGTTGGAGAAGGAAATGGCAAACTACTACAGTATCTTTGCCAAGAAAACCCCAAATGGGATCACAAAGAATTGGACACAAACACCAACAAATAGAGACACTTGAGGACATGAATTTTACTACTGGTTCCTTTCTTGGGAAGCAAGGTTAAGGGGATGTTGTAGTAATTGAGGCAGTTCAACTACTCCTAACTGTCCCTTTCCCTACTACTGACTTATTTCTCAGGTTTCCTGATGTTAACATTCCTTGTTCACTCTAGGAGGGACTGTCAAAGGATCTGCCATTATCCTTTGTTAGCTCCAAACCCCCAGCCAGAGATAGAACTTCTGGTAAAACATTTCTCCATTAATTCTTTCTCTGTCTCTCCTCTGGGGACCTTTCTCCCCTCAGTGGCCTAGTGTATTTCCAATAATTACTGGCAAATTGTTGTAGGTTAACATTGTTTACAAAGACAAAGTAAACATTTCAAACAAGGAAAGGTAAACAGATTTTCCTTATGTCTAAAGGAAAAGGCTTCAAGCTTCCATGAAAGAGCTCAAGGGAAGAAGGGAGATACAGGATTACTGCTTTTGGATCTAGAGTCCAGGGAGGGTTAAAGAAGTACAACTTCTATTGGAACATATTTCATGCCCAATTGGCCAGGGTCAAAGGGTCCTTGCCCCCTTGTCTGTAGCAGAGGCCTCTCTACCTGTGCTTCTTCTCTCTCACCTCTATAGGTTCTTAACAACTTCCCATTCTTGAGCTCCATGTGTTTTCTACTCATCCTTTCAAAAGCTGGGTTCCTCTTCAAGTCAATTGACTGAACTCAGAGAACTGACTTTTAAAGATCTCATGGTGGCATCTCCTATCATTTTTTATTCTGTTGAGTTGTTTCCTTTCTGAATCACTCATATGACTAATTTGTATCTCAAAAAGGGATTCCTGACTTGGCTAAATTTTTATAAGGGGGCTCAAGCCCTCCATACTGCTTCCTGGTTATCTACATATATAGCTGCCATGGGCATACTTTCACCCTTTCCCTAACTTCTTTATGTGTTGTCTTCTCCATTAAAATGTAAGTTTCATGGGGGCAGAAACTGACTTCCATGCTTATATTTGTATCCCCAGTGCTTGGGGCAGCTAGGTGGTGCAATGGATAGAGCACCAGTGCAGGCGTCAAGAGAACTTGAGTTCAAATCTCACCTCAGACACTTGACACTCACTAGCTGTGTGACCTTGGGCAAGTCACTTAATCCCAATTGCCTCATCCTAGGTCATCTCCAGTCATTCTGATGAATATCTGGTCACTGGATTCAGATGGCTCTGGAGGAGCAGTGAGGCTGGTGACCTGCCCAGCCCTCCCTCACTCAAAACAAAGTCAAGTGCAAGTCATGTCATTATTTCTCTGATGGCATGGTCTTCTTTGGTAAAGAAGGACAAACACACACAAATCCTCAGTGTTTAGCACAGTGCCTGGCGCAAACTAACTACTTGATAAATGTTCTATGCCTATCTACCATCTAGCTATTTATATATCTGTTATCTATCCATCCATCCATCTATCCATCCATCCACATATCTCATCTATCTAAAAATCAGTCTATCTATCTATCTATCTATCTATCTATCTATCTATCTATCTATCTATCTATCTATATCTATCATCATTATCCAGACCATTTTCTATGACTTGGTCTGTGGAAAAAAACAAATTCCTTATACTTGAACTTTGTTTCCTGTGAATTTCTAACCATCTCAATTGATAGTCTTCTTTCTATAATGTAGTATAGAAAGATACTATGGTATCTTTCTTGGTGAATATATATATATATATATATATATATAATATACACACATGCATATCTGTATATTTGTTTATTATATTTGATTAGACCAAGCAAATGCTTTCTAATCAGGATTTGTTAATTGTCCTCTCCCCCTGACCAGAAGTCTTTCATTCCCATATTTTGAGCCACAGTCCAGAAATCCCATTCTCTGATACCATTCTTCTCAGTTGACTTTTCACTTCCCAAATCAATTTTTTTCATCTTCATCTTTCACTTTCTTTTAAAAAAATTTAAATCCTGAACTTAACACCACATAAAATGAGCATTTCTATATATCAACTAGAACACCACCAACATAAAGATTGTACCTAAGCCTGTGAATCTCTGTTATGTACAGTTTATTTTTCCTTTTAAATATATAATAAACTCAACATGTAACTTTCAGAATTGTCCTATATGTCTAGGTTTCCTTCTGGCCTTTCTTCCATTCTCTTCTGTACATTTTAAAAAATGCTTCAGTGGCTCTCTTTTCTTTTGGCAACCCTATCACCGATCCCTCCCCATTATCTCTCTCCCTACTGAAAACAAAGATGAACAAAACCCTGGTAGCAAATATGCATAGTTAAGCAAAACAAATTTCTACATTTTCTATGTGCAAAAATGCAAGTCTCATTCTTTACTGACTTTTGCTTTCAGAGCAAAACAGTGAAAAAAATTCAATCTATATTTCTATGATCTTCATAAGATTTTGTGCTATTATGCAGCACTTTCTAAGTTCTTTCTGAGAGAAGGGAGTGCATTCAGAGCATGGGAGACAATGCAAAGGGACAGGAATGAGAGATAAAGTATTGTGTTATTTCTATAGTATACACATATATGTGTCATCTTGTATTGTATGCTCTTGAAGAGGATGATTTTTCTTGAATACTTCATAGCATCCATAGAGTTTGGGGCACTCCTTAAACCCTTGATAAATGTTTTGCTCATAGAGATGGCCATTTATTCAGCATTCATGATATCAGGTTAATTAAGTACACCTGAAGAAAAGCACTGTGTGAACCCCACATAAACATACCCTAGTTAATGAAATGTATTGTCACTGGAAAACACACCCTTTGCCTTTATAATTACTGAAGGAGAAAATTTTATCAAGACAACTTAAAGAAGTATGTAGGTTTGGGGAGGAAGGGCTCCAAAAAGGAAATCTTGGAAAACCCCAATTAAAGGGCTCTTAATTCCTGCATCAGAATTATACACCGTTCTTTGTGCCTATTAATGCCATTATAGTAGTGCCATGCCTTCAATGTTAATTCATTTTAGAAGGATCCATTGAACAGAATGAAATATATTAGTTTGGAAATGTCCAAGCAAAATGTGTTCATAACATATCAGTTTTGATCCAATTGCTCTTCAAAAATAGATTTTTGTTTTCACATATCCGAGATTTCACTCTGAATTCCTCTCATTACCCACTCTCTTATTCTAAAAAAAAGATTTTTTAAAAATAAAAAATAAAGAGGAAAGGGAGAAAATCAGCAAAACTAATCAACACACTGAAACGATTAGACGCTACATACAATGTTCCATACCTGTGGAACTTCTAAAGGAAGCCAAGCTTATTCTTTATAATTCAGCACCATTCATTGTTGATTGGTTTGTGATGGTTATATCCATTTGCACTGATGTAGCCAGTGTATACAATCTTTTCCTGACCCTGCTTGCTTCACTTTGTATCAATTTAAATAAGTGTTTCTATGCTTCTCCATATTCATCATGCTTGTCATTTCTTACAATGCTGTAATAAGACATTTACTTATCACAATTTCTTTAGCCTTTCTTCAATACTTAGTTACCTACCTACTTTGTTTCCAGTTCTTTGCTGAATCAATAAACATTTTTCAAGCACTTATGTGCCAGGCACTGTACTAAACAACTGATATAAAAAGAAGCAAAAGGCAGTTCTTGGCCTCAAGGATCTTACAATCTAATGGGGAAGACAACATGCAAACTAAAATAACATGCTTACAAAGCAAGCTATATACAGGATAAATAGGAAATAATTAACAGAGGCAAGGCAGAGGTTGGGGAAGGTTTTGTGTGTGTGTGTGTACATGTGTGCATGCGCATGTGTGCATGTATGTTTAGTTATTTTTAGTTATATCTGACTCTTCATGATTCCATTTGGGGTCCCATTTGGCAAAAATACTGGAGTGGTTTGCCATTTATTTCTCCAGCTCATTTTTCAGATGAAGAAACTGAGACAAACAGGGTTAAGTGACTTGCCCAGAGTCACACAGCTAGTAAGTAAAGTAAAGTAAAAGGTGGGCAGTTATAAAAATTGCTGCTACTTTGAAGACCTAAAGGATGTTACGTGGTTTTAATGAAATTATATATGTTTCTTTAAGTGCTGTTGCAGATATTTTGTTTTTAGTGTCATTCTTTAGACTCAATAACTTTTAAAAATATCTTTATCTGTTAAGCACTTCAAAAACTTTTAGGGAATGAAACTCAGGGAAATTTGATAATCCATAGAATTTTGGGCTTATTGTGTTATGGGTCTATTAATTCAGCCTTTAGGTAAGTATTCAAGGTCACTCTTTAAGAGACTGTGATGGCATTAGCTCAGCATGGACATACAAACACTGCTACAGGGAATTGTTCCCAATTTTACCTGGACTGATGATCAGATTTATTTGGATTAATTAGGAGTCACTCTCTGACACGAAAACATTCCCAAGGCAGATCAGATTCAGAAGCCAAAGTCGAGACAGGACACAAGTGACAGAGCTCTCAAATAATAAATGAGGATGATACCCAAGATGACTGGGTATCAGTTCTGATTGAAATTTTTGTACAAGAAGAATTTAGAAAAGACAGAAATGGGCTGTCAGGTAAGAAAAAAATGTGATAAAAGTGTGAAATTCTGTATCTTTTCTCATCATTTTTAGAAATGTTTCTTCAGTAATATTCATTTATTCAGCAAATATGTATGTGAAAAACAATGGAATTCTCTCAGCAGACCTACAACCAATTATGTATTTTTAAAGAAAATATGGTTAAAGGTCTGAAAGAGAGAGAGAGAGAAAGAGGGGGGGGGAGGGAGGGAGAGAGAGAGGGAGGGAGAGAGAGAGAGAGGTTTCATCTAAAACTTTATTTTTACCTTTTCTGGCAAACCTAGGCCTTCATTTTGTTTTGTTTTAATATTATATTTTCCTTCTTAAGAGAGTCATCTTCTTCCCCCTTCTTCCTGCTCGTCACAAAATCTAATGTTTATAATGAACATATCATTGCGTTAATATGTCACATTTCCATAATTTCATCTTTAAAAGTCCCTCCCAGACAGTTCCTGTTGGGGGCTAAAACATCTTATTGACTCCCATTTTTTTTGCAATATGCAACAAAGCTATGGCTTACCTATTTCTCTCATTTTTTAATGTAAGCCCTAAGTCATCTCATACAAACGCTCACCAGAATCAAGTACCAAGTACCTCATGAATAACCCCTCTGTCATTTCAATTGCTCTTTCAGTCATTTCTTTTCCTCTGGCTTTGCTGTGAATGAATATTATCAGTAGCCAAATTTGAAAAATTGGCACTTGTTTTTTTTTGTTCCTATACTAGATGCTATTTGAAATTCAAAAGTAAGACAAAGATTTCCATGACAACATTGAATGTAAAAATTGCAAAATGTTAGGGCCATGATTCAGTCTAAAACCATTAATAGTAATGGAAAGGCTATTTCATTTTGTAGAAAAATGTACCAAAAAAGTTGAAATTTAAGTTGACAGTATAATATGGTGAGACCCCTGAACCTAGTCAAGGGTCAAGAAACAAGCATCAATAGCCCTGAGGGAGAGATAGGAGGTAGCACATATCAGGCAAGTCCAACCACCACTACCAACACCATTTTGACCACTATCTTCCCTCAAATCCCAGTGGAGAGAGCCTAGGACCCTGAAGCCAACAGCCTTGGGAATATAATTCCTCTTCCCTCACACCATCAGATCTGCTTCCACCTCCTCCCCCAGAACCATCATTAAGGGGAAAAATCATTGTGAAGAGGAGCCCCACCTTCCTCATCAGCACCAGCAACAACTACTGACCAACTGCTACCAGTAGGTATATAACCACAAGAGCCCTGGAAGTGGCAGCAACCCCCCTGACCACCAGTTAGTCCTCTATCTCTCTGGTCCTCCCTTCCAGTCTGTTCCTTGGTTTATAATCCAGGGAAGTGATTCCAGTAGAGAAGGAGCCAACCATCCCTATCCATGGCCAACAATTACCACCCATACATCTGGCAAACCATCTTAACTGAATCAGTAAAGCACTCTGGATGAGAGATAGGAGGCCACATGTGCCAGATAAGCCAAACCATCATGATCACCATTCTCCTTCAGAACCTGTATACTAACCCAAAAATCTTGGGAATAGAGATTTTTCCAGCTCAGTGTCCTCAGCCATGATCCTAGGACATAAAACCCATGGAGATGAAGCTTAGCCACTGCTCCTGAAAGTACTTGGGCCTTAGCTACTGAAACCCCAGAAAGCAAAGTCCTTGCCACCAAAGCCTTTACCATTGTCAGGTGCTTGAAACATCTGAAATTGATATGATTTTATCCATAGAAATGACATTAAAGTAAAGGCATTGGTATCTGCTTTGGTGTTGCATCCTAAATAAGGATCATGGGACCTTTCCATCCGACTTGTAACTGAAACCTTCCAGATGTGTTGTCTCCCCCATCAGCATATGAACTCCTTAAGAAGGGGCACTATCGCAAGATGGCAGAGTAGAAAGATGTATGCTAGCTCCGAATCCACAGCCCAGAAATTTCCTGTAAAAAGAACTCCCCACAAATTCTGGATCAGTGCAAACCATGCAGAAACACAGTAGAAGAGATTTCCGTTCCAGAGAGCCCTGGAAAGCTGTCCCCAGGGGTCCATCGTGCTCCGGACCCAGAACCCACCCCTGTGCTGCCCTGGTCGCAGGGCCCCAGAGGAGCAGATCCGAGCAGGCTTCAGGGACGGAATCTCCAGCGGCCATGAAGGTCCCTCCTCCCACAGGCGCTACAGGTCAGTGAGAGAGACTTCTGGGCTGGCCGAGAGGGGAGCGGGGGTCTCTAAGGCTTGGGCCCCCTCAGGAGGCAGTGGCAGAGGCAGTGGTGGCCCGGGACTCCCGGAGTAGGCAGGACCTCCATTACTGAAGGTCTCTGCATAAACCCCCTGAGGGAATTGAGCCTGGGAGGCGGTCCTGCCCCCACCCGAGCACCAGAACTTAAGCTCACATTGAATAGCAGCTGCTCCCGCCACGGATGGTCCTGAGGCTAGGAAGCAGCATTTGAATCTCAGACTCCAAGCACTAGCTGGGCAGATCTAGGCAGGGGTGGAGAGGAATCTCAGAAGTCAAGTAACTGGCTGAGAAAATGCCCAGAAAAAGGAAGCAAAATAAGACCATAGAGAGCTACTTTCTTGGGGAAGAGATGTTCCTTCCTCCCTTCATTTCTGATGAGGAAGTACAATGCTTGCCATCAGGGAAAGACGTGGAGGTTGGGGCCTCTCTATCCCAGACATCCGAGGTGGATGTCCGGTGGGCTCAGGCCATGGAAGAGCTCAAAAAGGATTTTGAAAAGCAAGTTAGACAGGTGGAGGAAAAACTGGGAAGAGAAATGAGAGAGATGCAAGAAAAACATGAAAAATGGGTCAATACCTTGGTAAAGGAGACCCAAAAAAATGCTGAAGAAAATAACACCTTGAAAAATAGGCTCACTCAATTGGCAAAAGAGGTTCAAAAAGCCAATGAGGAGAAGAATGCTTTCAAAAGCAGAATTAGCCAAATGGAAAAAGAGGTTCAAAAGCTCACTGAAGAAAATAGTTCTCTCAAGATTAGAATGGAACAGATGGAGTCTAATGACTTTCTGAGAAACCAAGAAATCATAAAACAAAACCAAAAGAATGAAAAAAATGGAAGAGAATGTGAAATATCTCATTGGAAAAACAACTGACCTGGAAAATAGATCCAGGAGAGACAATTTAAAAATCATGGGACTACCTGAAAGCCATGATCAAAAAAAGAGCCTAGACATCATCTTTCATGAAATTTTCAAGGAAAACTGCCCTGAGATTCTAGAACCAGAGGGCAAAATAAGTATTGAAGGAATCCATTGATCACCACCTGAAAGAGATCCAAAAAGAGAAACTCCTAGGAACATTGTGGCCAAATTCCAGAGTTCCCAGGTCAGGGAGAAAATCTTGCAAGCAGATAGAAGGAAACAATTCCAGTATTGTGGAAATACAATCAGGATAACACAAGATCTAGCAGCTTCTACATTAAGGGATCGAAGGGCATGGAATAGGATATTCCAGAAGTCAAAGGAACTAGGACTCAAACCAAGAATCACCTACCCAGCAAAACTGAGTATAATACTTCAGGGGAAAATATGGTCTTTCAATGAAATCGAGGACTTTCAAGCATTCTTGATGAAAAGACCAGAGCTGAAAAGAAAATTTGACTTCCAAACACAAGAATGAGAAGAAGCATGAAATAGTAAACAGCAAAGGGAAGTCATAAGAGACTTACCAAAGGTGAACTGTTTACATTCCTACATGGAAAGACAATATTTGTAACTCTTAAAACTTTTCAGTATCTGGGTAGTTGGTGGGACCACACACAGATGTACACACACACACACACGCACACACACACATGTACATGCATGCACGTACACACACATACACACACGCATGCACACACAGAGACAGGGATCACAGAGTGAATTGAATAGGATGGAACCATATCTTAAAAGAAATTAAGGTAAATGGTGAGAGAGAAATGTAGTGGGAGGAGAGAGGGTGAAATGGAATGGAGCTAATTATATCTCATTCAAGAGGCAAGCAGGAAACTTTTTAGTGGAGGGAAAAAGAGGAGAGCTGAGAAAAAAACATGAAGTTTACCCTCATCACATTCGACTAAAGGAAGGAGTAAAATGCACATTCATTTTGGTATGAAAGCCTATCTTACAATACAGGAAAGTGGGGGAGAAGGAGATAAGCAGGGAGGGAGGGATGATGGAAGGGAGGGCAATGGGAGGAGGGAGCAATTTGAAGTCAACACTTGGGGAGGGGCAGGATCAAAAGACAGAATAGAAACAATGGGGGGCAGAATAGGATGGAGGGAAATACAGTTAGTCTTACACAACACGACTATTTGCAAAACTTCGCAGATAGGGCCTATATTGAATTGCCTGCCTTCCCAAAGGGAACAGGTGGGGAGGGAGGGATGGGGAGAATTTGGAACTCAAAGTTTTAGAAACAACTGTTGAATATTGTTCTTGCTACTAGGAAATAAGAAATACAGTTAATGGGGAATAGAAAGTCATCTGGCCCTACAGGACAAAAGAGAAGATGGGGACAAGAGAAGGGAGGGGTGATAGAAGAGAGGGCAGATTGGTGATAGGGAAAATTAGAATGCTGAGTGTATTGGGGTAGGGGTAGGGGATAAAAGGGGAGAAAATTTGGAACCCAAAATTTTGTGAAAATGAATGTAAAAAGTTAAATAAATAAATTTATGTTTAAAAAAAAAAAAGAATGGGCACTATCTCGCTTTTGTATTTGTGTCTCCAGTACTTAAGATGGTGCTGTAAGATGGTGCTTGTAAATAGCAAGCATTTAGTAAGTGCTTTTGCATTCGTTCAAATTACCTTGTATTGTACTATGTAATTTTGTTGTTGTTATTTAGACCTGTCTGACTCTTCCCAACCCCTTTTGGAGTTTTCTTGGCAGAGATATTGACGTGATTTGCCATTTCCTTCTCCAACTCATTTTATAGATGAGGAAAATGAAGCAAACAGGGGTACGCGACTTAATCTGTATGCTGTTGTGTTTTGCCCATATTGGTGTGTCCACATGGGTCTGTCCAGATGTGGCTTGCATAAGGTCAAGATTAGCTATCTCTAGAGTCTGTTCCCCTAACCCTTATCCAAGATAGACTTAGATTGCTGCCAGGAGGGCGTCAGGGTCTGACATACAGTAGGCCTTTAATAAATACTTTTAAATTGAATTCTGGATTGAGGTAGCTAAAACCAAAGAGATAAGAGGCTTGACCAACATCACCCAGATAGTAGAATTGTAATTGTAGTCAAGGCTGCCTGACTCTATAAATTCATTTTGGTTTTGAATTTCTAAAAATTTATTTATTTGTTTATTTATTTATATTATTTTATTATAATTATTTTTATTATAATTTTTAATAATATAATTTTATTATATTATTATATTATTTTCAACATTCATTTCCACAAAATTTTGAGTTCCAAATTTTCTCCCCATCTCTCCCTTCCCCCCACCCCAAGACACTGTGCATTCTGATTACCCCTTCCCCCAATTTGCCCTCCCTTCTCTCACACCCCTCCCTTTCCTTATTCCCATATCCTCTATTTTCTTGTAGGGAAAGATAGATTTCTATACCCTATTACCTGTATTTCTTATTTCCCAGTTGCATGTAAAAGCAATTTTTAACATTCGTTTTTAAAACTTTGAGTTCCAACTTCTCTGCCTTCCTCCCTCCCCATTTATTCCCACTGAGAAGACAGGCAATTCAATATGTTATACATGTGTAGTTATGCAAAAGATTTCCACAAAAGTGGAAGACTAACTATATTTCCATCCATCCTGTTCTGTCCCCCCATTTATTCTATTCTTTCTTTTGACTTTGTCCCTCCCCAAAAGTATTTACTTCTAATTATTCCCTCCTTTCATTTGCCTTCCCTTCTATCATCCCCCTACACCCCATTTATCCCTTTCTCCCCTACTTTCCTGTAGTGTAAGATAGATTTTCATACCAAATTGAGTGTGCACGTTATTCCCTCCTTAAGCCAAATGTGATGAGAATAGACTTCATTTTTTCCTCCCACCTCCCCCCTTTTCCCTTCCATTGAAAAAGCTTTTTCTTGCCTCTTTTATGAGAGATAATTTGTCCCATTCCATTTCTCTCTTTCTCCTCCCAATATATTCCTCTCTCACCCCTTAATTTTATTTTATTTTAGATATCATCCCTTCTTATTCAATTCACCCTGTGCCCTCTGTCTATATGTATATATTCCCTCCAGCCACTCAAATACTGAGAAAAGTCTCGGGTTAAAAACATTATCTTTTCATGTAGGAATATAAACAGTCCAACTTTAGTAAGTCCCTTATGATTTCTCTTTCTTATTTACCTTTTCATGTTTCTTTTGATTCTTGTGTTTGAAAGTCAAATTTTCTATTCAGCTCTGGTCTTTTCATCAAGAATGCTTGAAAGTCCTCTATTTCATTGAATGACTATTTTGTCCCTGAAGTATTATGCTCAGTTTTGCTGGGTAGGTGATTCTTGGTTTTAATCATAGCTCCTTTGACTTCTGGTATATCATATTCTAAGCCCCTTTGATCCCTTAATGTAGAAGCTGCTAGATCTTGTGTTATCCTGATTGTATTCCCACAATATTCCAATTGTTTCTTTCTGGCTGCTTGCAATATTTTCTCTTTGACCTAGGAACTCTGGAATTTGGCTACAATATTCCTAGGAGTTTTTCTTCTCAGATTTCTTCAGGAGGTAATTGGTGGATTCTTTCAATATTTATTTTACCCTCTGATTCTAGAATATCAGGGCAGTTTTCTTTGATAGTTTCTTGAAAGATGAGTCTAGGCTCTTTTTTTTTTTATCATGGCTTTTAGGTAGTCCCATAATTTTTAAATTTTCTCTCCTGTATCTATTTTCTAGGTCAGTTGTTTTTCCAATGAGATATTTCACAAGTCATTAGCTTCCATGTGCTCCATTTTAATCTTTGAGGAATTATTTTCTTCAATGAGCTTTTGAATCTCTTTGTCCATCTAGTCAATTCTACTTTTTTAGGGAATTCTTCTCCTCATTGGTTTTTTGGATCTCTTTTGCCATTTGGGTTAGTCTATTTTTTAAAGTATTATTTTCTTCAGCATTTTTTTGAGTTTCCTTTAGCAAGCAGCTGACTCGTTTTTCTTAGCTTCCTTGCATCACTCTCATTTCTCTTCCCAATTTTTGCTCTACTTCTCTTACTTGATTTTCAAAATCCTTTTTGAGCTCTTCCATGCCCTGAGACCAATTCATATTTTTCTTGGAGGCTTTGGATGGAGGAGCTTTGACTTTGTTGTCTTCTGTTTGCATGTTTTGGTCTTCCTTGTGATCAAAGTAAAATTCTATAGTCTGATTCTTTTTTTTTTTTGGTTTTTGCTCATTTCCCCAGCCGTTTACTTGACTTTTAAGCTCTATATCAAGGTAATTCTCTGCTTCCAGTGAGGGTGGGGGCTGCACTGTCAGCCACTTGATCCCCCCACAATCTATGGGTGTAGAGCTCCAGAAACAGTGGCTCCAGCTACCCCTGCTGCTGCTGTGACTACCTTGGGTTCCTCTACCGCCTCCCCTCTCTGCTGTTCTAGGGCTGGGACTGGACCACTCCACTCTCCCACACTGGTCCTACAGGCTTTTCCCACTGATCTTGCAATTTGTCCTTGGTGTTTTGCAGTCCTGAAGTCTGGAAACTGCCACAGATGGAAGCGATTCAGTCTTCCCAAGGCCTAGTTAGGTCCTATCTGTGCCTGCATGGCCCATGCTGGACTGCACCTGGCCCCTGTGGTGTGATATACACTTCCTGACAACTCTCCATCATTCTGTGGGCTCTGCAGCTCCAGAATTCCTCTAGAATCATTTTTTACAGGTATTTTGCTGGTCTTGGTGGGAGCGCTCTGGAAAATCCATGCTGTTGGTCTGCCATCTTGGCTCTGCCCCCAACTGTATAAATTCTAGTGGACTATGTTCGCTATGATGAATTACTTGCATCTCTTACTATATATACACTTTAAAATTCACCAGTAAAACGTAAGTGTGGAGTGTTTTCCCTCCTCATCTCTTCTTCCTGGCTTTCCTGGCTTCCTCCAAGTCCCAGCTAAAATCCTACCTTCTACAGGAAGTCTTTCCTGATCCCTTTTAATTCTGGTACCTTCCCGCTGTGATTATTTCCTGTTTATCCAGTATTTAGCTTGTTTATACATAGTAATTTGCACATTATCTCCCCCATTAGATTGTAAGTTCCTTGAAGTCAGGGCTGTCTTTTACCTTTCATAGTTGTTCGTTTTTAAGAATGTTTTTATTTTATTGTCTTCTCAGTTACAATAAAAACAATTTTTAACAGTCTTTTAAAATAATTTTTGAGTTCTAAATCCCCTCCCTCCCTTCTGCCCCTCCTCTTTTTTGAGAAAGCATTTTAATATACATGACATACATGTGCAGTCCTGTAAAACATATTTCCATAAAAGCCATGTTGCAAAAGAGAACACAGACAAAAACACACAAATACACACACAAGAAAACTAAAGAAAGTGAAAAAGAGTGTGCTTCAATTTGCATTCAGATTCCATCAATTCTTTCTTTGGAGATAGCATTTTTTATCATGAGTCCTTTGGAATTGTCTTAGATCACTGTATTCCCGAGAGGAGCTGAGTCATTCACAGTTGATCATCATACAATATCATTGTTATTGTGCTCTCTTCATTCTGCTCACTTGACTTTGCATCAGTTCATGAAAGTCTTCCCAGTTTTAACTTTCCTTTTATCCCCAGGAGTTAGCACAGTGCCTAGCACATAGTAGGTGCTCAGTGGTCAACTAACTCTCTGACAACATGAATTGTTTTGTTTTTCCTTCAATATTCCTAGCATTTAACACAGTGGGCACTTAATAGATTTATACATACATGCATACATACATACATACATACACACACACATATATACATATATATATATATATTTGTTGAATTGAATTGAAGTGAAAGTTCAAGTCCCTGTCCCACCCCTTACTAGCTGTATGACCTTGAGTAACTCACTTACCTTCTTGGTCTTCCAGATTCCCAGTCTGTAAAATTGACCCTATAGCCTAATGAACAGAGGAACAGAAGCCTCAGAGGTTCAAGTATGATCTCTGTAACATATAGACAAGATGACCCTAGGAAAATCACTTTATCTCTTATGGCAAGAGGTAATTCTCTAAAACTATAAATTACAGAGAATGTAGTAGAGGGATTATCCTCATTGGGAGCTCCTTATACTGATGAAATAAAAGATTTAGTTTAAAAAAAGCAGGCATTTGAGGCAATTAGAAGCAGAGAGGGAAAAAGGCAAATTGACAAAGTATTGAGGCTTGCCATCTCCCTATATCAAAAAAATTACCATTGCTTGACACATTTTCTGGTATTTGCATTTTTAAAAATTTTGAAACTAAATTTTCTGATGAAATCTTAATTTTCTAATTATCCCTTTTCTTTGTATTTTCCTTAGATTTGCTGCATTCTTAAACATAATGTTGTAGTCTGAAATACAGATTTTTTTCATTGTAATAGCTCACACTTATATGGTGCTTTAAAAAAACACACATTCTTTGAGGTGGGTAGTGCAAATATTATTACCCACATTTTACATATGAGAAAACTGAGACCTAGAGAGGTTAGGCAACTTGTTCATGGTGAGGATAGAAGGAAGGAAGGAGGGAGGGAGGAAGAGGAGAAGGAAAGAAACAAGAATTTATTAACTATCTACTATGTGCTAGGCATTGTACTAAGCACAAATATTGTCTCATTTGATACAACAACACTGGGTGCTATTATTATCCCCATTTTATAGTTGAAGATACTGAGGCAGACAGATGTTAAATGACTCTCCCATGGTCATAAATCTAGTAAGTGTCTCAATCTGGATTTGAACTCAGGTCTCCTTGAGTTCCACAGACAAGAAATGATAGACCTTGGACTCACACAGAGTGACTCTAGGTCCAGTGTTCTTTTCATTATACCTAACACATCTTTGTTTTTATAAGCAATAGGAAGGAAGGATTTGATATTCAAAATCATCACTATTCCTTATAGCAATGATTTTTATATCATTAATGTGATGTAATTCATCACACAAAGTCACATTCTGTTATTTTTCCATTGTAGCACCCTGTTAGGCATCTGTTCTTGGCCCAGTTCTTTTCAACTGTTATATCAAGTCTTCCTCAGCTGCTGTGGCCTCCCTCTGGTCCCTTTCTCCTTAGTACCATGGTCAAGGGCAGTGGAAGAGGGAGAATTAGTGGCAGCTGCAGCAGGGATGGCCTTGTATTGGGATGAATCCCTACCTAGGATTTCAAGGGCAAAGAGAAGAAGGGATGGTAAAGACAGGAGGATGGCCCTATCTATAGCTGGTAAGCAACAAAGCCACATTCATAGTATTTCAATTCTGGATCATCAGATCTGGAAGAAAACTAACAAACCAAGAGTACAATTGGAGGACAGCAACCAAGATGATGAGATGACAGAAACATTTGAAGGAATTGGAGAAGGGAAGACTTGAAGGTGAGGGTAGGGGGTACAGAAGGTGTATGGATGTGAGAACTATCTTCAACTATCTAAAGGACTGTCACATGGACAGGGGGTGAGAGTTATTTTGCCTGGTCTTAGCAGGCAGGGGTAGAATGAGGAGAAGTTGTAGAAAAGCATATTTTAGGAAATACTCCCCAAAGTGGAATGAGTTATATCACTGGAAGTTTTCAGTAGAAGCTGGATGACCATTTGGCAGGGATGTAGCATAAAATATATTTTTTAAATAAAATAAAATATTTTTAAACAAAATGAAATAATTTTAAACAAAATAACTAAAATAAAATTTCAGTTACAGATCATATTACCTGGATCAGGAATCAAAAAGCATTGAATTCAAATCCTGACTCTGACCCTTATTAGTTGTGTTACCACACTCTCTCTTGGTCTCATCTTTTCTCATCTATAAATATAGGGATTATAATGCTACTAGTGAACACATTCTTAACCTTTTTTTAATGTCATGGACTTCTTTGGCAGTCTGGCAAAACCTATACATCTCTTCTCAGAATTACATTTTTAAATTCATAAAATAAAATATGTAGTCCACAAAGGAAACCAATTATTTTAAATACATCAGAAATGTTTTTTAAGTTCATTCTCCTGGGTTTAAGAGCCTCTACATATAATTAGCTCACTGGGTTGTTTTGAAGCCTGAATGAGTTAATCCATAAAAAGTACTTTGCAGATTTTAAAGAACTACTTAAATATCTACTATTCTTATTAGATGATCTGTGTCTGAGGTTCCTTCCAACAGATATTCTATGATTCTGATGGATTGGTTTTTACACCATTAACTGATATTTACAAGTGCCCATAAAATATTAGGTGATATTCAGAATATGGTAAACTCACAAAATCCAACTGGTAGAATTCAATGCCATCCCCTACACGAAAAGTAAAAGAGAAACTCTTTCTGCAGAGGATAGATTCGCCTCTGTCCTGAATGATTTTAAAAGTGACACTGCCTGAAGGCAAGGGGATGAACTAGATAATATCTCAAAGTTTCTCAGGTTTTCGATTCTCTGACCGTTATCACTGAATACAATCTCAAACAAGAAAGAAATGCAACCATGGTCCCTGTTTGCTTGTTAATGCAGACTCTCATCCATAGGTGGCAGTCTCCTTTCACTGTTACCGAAACTCACAGCTCCAAGACTAAGAAAGAGGTCCCTGTCATTTTGGGGGGGTGATCAGCGCAAGATCGTTTTGTTCTTTCCTTCTTTGGCCGTGTCCTCAGTCTCCTCCAAGGGTTTTTCAAGGTTGGACAACCATAGCTGAGCAACCAGTCAAAGAAACTTCTGGTACGGGATGAAATCTAGAGAATTAACGTTTTAAGGAGAAATATACTGTTATATCTATGTTAATCAATTAACGTTTATTAAGTACCTGCTATGTATCAGCCACTGCGCTAAACACTATGACAAAAGACAGTCTCTGACCTCAAGGAGCTCACAGTCTAATGGAAGAGACAAATAGGTACAAAGCAAGATGTGATCCAGGATAAATAGAAAATAATTAACAGAGGGAAGGCATTGGAATTAAGAGGGATTGGGGAAAGTTTTCCGTGGGAGGGAGCGTTCTGGTTGAGACTTAAAGGAAGTCAGGGAGGTCAGTAGTCTGGGAGACGGGAGAATACTTCAAGCATGGGGAACAGCCAGAGAAAATGAATGTCCAGGCTATCATCCCCAATCCGCAAAGACGAAGATAGTGTCTTGTTCATGGAACAGTCAGGAGGCCAGTGCATGGTGGGGAGTAATATGTAACAGGACTGGAGAGGTAGGAGGGAACTAAGGCTATAAAGGGCTTTGGGTACCAGAGTATTGTCTCTGTGAGATTATGTGGAAAGTTTAGTAAAATTAGCCCGTAAAATCGTTACATTAAAGTGAGATGCTTTCACCTAGAGCATCAGCTTGCACGTAACAGATGCTAAATAAACATTTATTGAAAAACAAAATTTTTTCAAAGTTTTATGAATTTTTTTTTTTAAAGAAAAAGACCTCATACCAACACAGGCTTATACAAGTCTTCCCTCTCCTTATTTTACCCTTCTCCCCTCAAAAGCACACTATATTCATCTTTGGGGATTGGGGAGGTGATCATCACTAGAATGGATAGACAGGGGCTTTGCCCCAGGCTCTAGACAAGGGAAAGCACACTCTTTCCAAAAGAGAACTACACCAATAGCCATTCTAGCACCCCCATTATACTACTCCTTGCCTTTTCCTTGTACGCCTTTCCCCTAAAACTAGGTAGAGACTCTCTGGATTTGCTTTATTCCCAACCTGTGATCAGAATGTCTGCTCGGTGGCTTCCCTGCCCCCTCCCCCACCCCATCCTCTACCCAACCCCCACTGAATTGTTAAATTTCTCCGAAGCTGCCTTTGCTTTCTGTGTAATGGATAGTTATGAGGAAGTGATTCAAATGTATAGGAATAGATATTATCAATTGATAAATGGTCAAAGGATATGAACAGGCAGCTCTCAAGGAAAGAAAACCAAGCTATCTATAGGTATATGAAAAATGCTCTAAATCATAAATAAGGAAACATAAATGAAAACAACTCTGAGATTCCATTACATACCCATCAGTCTGACAAAGCTGACAAAACAGGAAAATGACATTTTAGAAGAACTTCAGGAAAACAGGCACATTAATGTACTGTTGGTGGAGCTGTGAATCAGTCCAGCAGTTCTGGAAAACAATTTGGAACTGTGCCCAGAAAGTTACTGAACTGTCCATATCCTTTGACCAGGTAATACCACTATTAGGCCTATACTCCAACAGGATCAAAGAAAGAGGAAAAGGTCCTATTTGGACCTTTTTAAAAATAGATACATTTTAATTTTTTTTTTAATTTTTATTTTATAAATAATTAAAAAATATTTTTAAAACAAATATCTTTCTATCAGTTCTTTTTGTGATGGTAAAGGCATAGAAACCAAAGGAGTGTCCATCAGTTGTGGAAAAGCCAAACAAATTATGGAATATGGATGTAATGGAATACTATTGTGATGTAAGAAATAAAAGAGGCAGCTTCAGAGAAATCCGAGTAGACTTGTGTGAAGAGATTTAGAATAAAGTAAACCTAAAAAATGAAGAATTTTGAAAGAATGTAATGCTTAACTGTGATTCCATTCTACCTGTCTCCTGACAGAAGGGGGATGTACTAATATGCAAAATGGCATATTTTTGGACACGGACGAGGCGGGAATCTGTTTTGTTTGACTAGGCTTAGTTGTTAGAAGAGTTTTGTTTTTTTATTTTTCTTTATGTTTCCAGTGAGGAGAAAAAAATTGAATGACTAAAATCAAAAAGAATTAATTTTAATTTACAAAATAAAATCTAAGTAGATTGGTTAAGAAAAAAAATTCTAAGAATGTAATGGATGGTTACTCTTGTGGGGACCTTACAATAACAAAAATATGTGTGTGTGTGTGTGTGTGTGTGTGTGTGTGTGTGTGTGTGTGTAAAAAACACCTTAGTCACCTCATTGCCACTCTTCCATTCTCATTGCCAGGTTCCTTTCAGGAGCTGGAGAAAAGGAAGAAAGATAGGACGAAGGTCCTACAGCTGGGAAAGTCATCCTGCCCTGCCCCACCTCCCCAGCCCCAGGAGATAGCCCTCGAGGGTGGCTTTTTAATAAACCAGAGCTCTGCATCTGGGCCTCCTACTGTTTATGAAACCAGAGGGAGTTTAAATTTATTAGCAAGTGTCAAAAATGCCTGAGGATTTGTGCTCTGTTCCAAAACCCCTAACTAGGAGGTTATTAGTATTCAAGAAAACTATCTCCACTGAAGTCTTTCCACCAATCAATGTTCTTATTTTATTTATTTTACTTTTATTTATTCCACTGGGATTACCAGTAGAACAGTTGCCCTCTTTCAGCTCTAAAGGGATGACTGACTGGTAAAAAAAAAAAAAAAAAAAAGCATTCTAGTTCAACCCTGTCTGTGAAGAAAAGGAGGCGCATCTTGGTTCCAGGCTTTCACCTCTGCAAACTGGATACCAATAGCCAGGATTAAGGAAATGCCTCCCCTGGAGTACCCAGGCTTTAAGAAAAAGGACTAAAAGTTACCCCAAGTTATTTCTCAGATTTTTGTACCCCATCAGCAAAAGCTAAATGAGAGTGAAAGGGAGGGAGGAAGGGAGAGAGAGACAGAGAGACAGAGACAGAAAAAGCAGGGGAGGACAGGGAGGAGGAGAGAGAGGGGGGAGGGAGAGAGAGCGAGAGAGAGAGAGAGAGAGAGAGAGAGAGAGAGAGAGAGAGAGAGAGAGAGATCCAATGTGTTTAGTTGCTTACTTATAAATTGGGAGGAAAGGTTGCATAATGCGTGGAGAGTTGGTCTTTTGAGCCAAAAAGACCTGGGTTTAAGTCCCACCTGTGACTGTATGATTCTGGGCAAAATCACTTAAGATTTCTCCATTCTAATCAAGGTATCAGATATCGCAGGCCGACTGCATGCTACCCCCTACACTCCCAAGTGGCCCCAAACGGATTAAAATGTAATTGGGAAATAGTTAACAAAATAAATAAAATTACAATAAAATACAGATGATGTGATATTCGATAATATGATGCAGATATGTGGTTTTCGAAGTAGATATGTGGCATGGTTCTTAGGTGTGGGATAATGACCCCTTTTCTACTTGAATTTGACACCACTGCTCTAGTCAAGTTGCTAAAATTGCAAATTTCGAAGAAAGTTCCCATCTGCACTGGTAGAAGTTTGCTTATCTGAGAGTTCACTGAACTAATGAAACCATAGGTCCAGTCCCTATCCCTTACACATACTTCTGTACTAATAACTATGTACATTATGAAACTTAGAAAAGAGTAGTTATTTTTTTAAAGGAATGAGATACTGATGAAATAATATTTGTTCCTAAAGTCAAGAGGGAATGACTGAAGTTTGGTGAGCAGGGGAGGGACATCCTCAGACCTACACTTTAGGAAAATTACTTTGGCAGATGTATAGAGGAGGATGGATTAGAGAAGTGAGAGACTAAAGAAAGGGAGAAAAACATAGGTGTGCCACTATAGTGGTACAGTTTGTTGCTCAGATGTATTTGGTTCTCCATGACCCCATTTGGGGTTTTCTTGGCAGAGATACTGGAGTGGCTTGCCATTTCCTTCTCTAGTTCATTTTACAGATGAGGAAACTGAGGCAAACAAGATTAAGTGACTTAATAAGAGGCACATAGCTAGTAAGTGTCTGAGGTCAGATTTAAACTCTTCTTCCTGTTTCCCAGCACAGTGCTCCCTATCCACTGTACCACCACCACAATCCAGGTTACAGGTGATGAAACCTAAGCTAGGCAACCCATTGTAGGTATGGATGTGGGTCAAGGGAGAATGAGAAGCAAAAAATGACACTGAGATTGGGAGAACCTATGGGGAAGTTTGGAAGATAGGTAAGTTTGGTGGGGAAGGATACTGTAATTATATCTTTAATGAAGAACATAACCCATCTATATCTAGTCATTAGTCTATATATATCTAGTTCACTGGCCACTGCCTCTAAGGGCAGAGTGTGCCTTCCTAGATATATCTGCCACAGACACAGGATGATGTGAGAGGCAAGGGGTAGGGACAGAAGTAACTGTTTTGGGGCAGAGATTACTTTATATTATAATTGTCCTGAAGGGCTGAGGAAAGGTTTGGAATTGGGGGAAGGGTTAGGGGACAAGACCATGTGTCATTGTGTTGTAGACAAGCCCCACATTTGGCTACAACTGCAAGCTCTCTTCCCACCCCTCTGGTTGCACACCCCTGGGTTGATGCCAGGACTCTCCAGGTACCTTTATCCTTTACTTTAGAGACCACGATCTAAGTGACCTCTTGCCCTAGAACCAAATTTCTCAAACTATGAATATGGTCTAAGCATACGTAGGGGTCCCCAAGTCTCTTTCAGGGGGGTCTTCTAGGTCAAAACTATTTTTATAATAATACTAAGACATTTTAAATTCTAGTATAGTGAATATTGACATATATAAGACACTCTTTGGGGGATCCTCAATAATTTTTAAAGTGTATAAAATACTGCTATGATATAAGAAATGATGAGCTAGTTGACTTAGAAAAACATGAAAATCTATGGATTTTGGATCCATGACAGAAGATGCTATCCACCTCCAAACAAAGAACTGACAAATAGGAATGTGCATAGTATGGTCTTATATATGTGTATATATGTGTGTCTATGTTTATAGATATGTATATATGTATATGTATTCTCATTTAATTGTAGCCTTCTGGAGGAGGGAGAACAAATAAAATAAAAAGTGTACAGCAGAGAACAAAATAAAATCTAGAAGGAAGCACAGAAGAACTGGGTTGCTTTAAAAAATGACGTAGGATTTCGAGAAATGGAAATTCATTGTTTTATATTGAATCCTCTCTTATTTTCTTCTGTGTGTTCTTTAACAAAAATGTTCTTTCTTTTCTCATTTTATAATTTAAGTTTAAAATGAATAAATTTTTTAAAAAAGGAATGTAAAGGGGTCCTGAGACCAAAAAATTTGAGAACCACTGTCCTATGGGGAATCAAATTTGTAGTTGAAGGTCTTGTATTAGTGAGAGATTAGGAGATTTGTTTAACAATTCCATTCGACAAGCATTTATTAACTACCATCTACATGCCAAGCTCTGAACCAAATCAACAGTCCTTGCCTTCACATAATTTACATGAGGAGAGGACACATTAAAAAAAACTTGCAAAATGTATGCAAAGGGATGGAAAGAGATCAAACACAAATCCCCTGCAAGATAGAACTTTTGACAATTAAATCATGACACCCCATGAAGAGCTCTGAACCCACAGAGGGCTCCAACTAAGGTGGTCAGGCATCCCTAAAGATAGTTAGAATTCTGTGTTATCTGCCTTCTATGAACATTAGCATTTCTCTCACCCTAAAAGATATAGGTATCTAATGGTACTTGCCCAGCAGTCCCTGAAAAACTCAGTGTAGGCCTGGAAGTGTGCTGTTATACTTCAGAACAGAGAAATATTTCCCAACCCTTAGCTGAACTTTTAATATCCTTGATTCCCACCCTACCCTCAGGTTCTTAAATTAGCAGCTGGAGACCACAGAATAATATTAATAACCCCATAAGTTTTCTCCCCTTCCATGACAGGAACATCACACCCCAAAAGATATCTAAGGAGGGAGAGGTTGCTGAAATTACCAGATGTCCAGAAAAAACTAGTGAGGTCCAGTCACTTCATCCAGAGAGAATCCACGGAGACATCCCACTGGGCAAGGGCCTCCTGTCTGCCTAGGTCTGACCTATTCTATTTGATTAGACTTGGAACTGAATGATTAAAACCAAGGATACTGTAGATAATACACTTGTTTAAAGAAAATATACAAAAGAACATGATTTGAAGTGAAATTTCTTTTATCTGAATTATATACTAGTCTATTAAAGTTCCACATTTTTTCCTTCCTACATCTGCAGTTTTTCTCTTGACCTCAACAGTAGAAAAAGTGCACATTGAAAATGCATAGAATGATCCCAAAAGATATGAGCATCGAAGTATTTCCTTTTCTTTAACGCTGGACTTTCAGCCTTTCAAAAGCTGTGCAACACACTCCTAACAGGTTGAATAATAGATACTTTTAGGTACTTTCTTTACTTAAGCTAGACAAGCATGAATTGGTGACTTGAAATGCCTCCTTTCTTGTATCAGGAAAGAAATCACTCCACCACAGATCTGTCAACTCAATAACTCTTTATCAAGCACTAACTAAGGTACTGTGCTAAGCACTGGGAATAACATTTGGTGTGTTGTTCTCTCCCCCTTGAAATGACTTTATATAACTTGTACTTTAAGGGAGAAGGGGAAGAAAATAATATATTTATATAACACCTACTATATGTCAGGCACTGTGCTAAGGGCTTTACAAATATCAGCTCATGTGGTCCTCACAACAATCCTTAAGGAAGGTCTTGTTATTAATTCACATTTTATAGTTGAGGATACTGAGGCAATCAGGGAGGTTTTTTCTTTTTTATTATGAAATTTCATCATCAAGAAACATGAACATTTCAATATATAGAACCAAAAAAGAGAAGTATATGTGAGCCTGAATGTTAACATGTAGCTTGTTTTTAAAATAAATAATAAATAATTTTACATGTATATAAAATATACATATATACATTTCAGATGTTGCTCCCCATTTAGGCTCTGGACTCACTCCCCCAGCTTGCAAGTTGAGGTTCCCAAGATAGGGAAGCTATCATAGCTACTCTCAGATTTCTAGGGATAACCTGTAAGTGTATACTCCTACTGTGGCTCCTGAGTGTTTCTCCTCCCACATCTCACTTTCCTCCCTAGTGTGCTTCCCATTAATAAATCAGCCAACTGACTCAGCTAATTTTAAACAAAGCATTTACTAAAAAGGCAAAACAGGGACAATAATTATACAATCTTTTACTCATAAGTCTGAAGCCTGCTCTCTTGCCAATGCACACAGTGACTATGGGTTACTAGAGCCCATGCCTGGTAGGGAAAACATTTGGCAAGGGCATCTTAAAACTCTGGGACTTTTTCTTTCTTGAGGACTGATTTCATAAAGTTCATTGATGGGTGTGGCATCTGTGTTGGCTCTTCTACCAGACAGGCCAATTCTCTCCTGAGTCAATTTTCTTCATTTCTGAGCTCTTTCAGAAAAGGCAGAGAGAGACCCTTCAAAGAGAGTCACAGAAGTTTCTACAGTTTTGTTCCCTTGGCTGAGTTCTGGGGGATTTCCGTTTCTTTGACAGCTGCTAAACAGTCCAGAGAGATATCTCCTCTCTTCCACACTACTCTGAGTTCTTTTCTTAACCCAACCCTTCTTTTTTTCTCAGCCATGTCCTTACAATGAGAAACCTTATTCTAGCTTATGATCATTAACTAGTACATTACCAAATCCTCATCTTTGCTGGCTAAGCAAAAGCAGGCAATGTCCAACACAAACCCTGAGGTTTAGGGCTCCTCAGTTATTAATTCCAGATTTTTTTCTATCAGCCATATACAAATGAGCCTCTAGAACACAAAGCACCAAGACCAGTCTTTGCCCTGGATAAATATATTGTCTCCGTGGAAGGCTTCCTTAGTGTTTTTCATTCTTTTGTCTTTGTCCCTTAAAACCATTAAATTTGACAAGGTTGAAAGTATTATAACCTTATATATTTACTAAATTTAACAAAATAATAGCAAATCTCTCCTACTTATCTGTGTCCCTTTTAAAGAGAACAGAAGGATCTGCCTTCATCTGCATATTGTTTTTAAATGTCTGAATGATGCCTTTTTCTCTATTTTCATCTTTTTGGTATCATTACTACTCACAAACTGATCTCTCTATAGTTCTCAAGTCGTAATACCAATCTCAACATGTACTTTTAAAATGGTAAGAATAGACAACAATGAATTTAGTTGATTTCTGAACAGAGCCTGTAAAACAGCTAAGGTCGGGAAGTAGGATCAAAAGGTCCTTCCTGGGTGACATCCACATGCACTTGAACAACAAGTATATTGACAAAGAAACCTCAAACAAATGACTGTGTCATGTGGATTTGTTTATGAAAACAGAGTGGGTTATGATAGCCATTCAGGCCTAGGTCATTGTTAGCAGAAATAATGAAAAGGTTATTCTTAAGGAAACTGGAATTATTAATCAATTCATATTACTAAAGGAAAGTCTAGCACATAACATTGTAAGTTACAAAAATCTAGCATCTACATAATACCTAGAAATATATGATGAAGTAGCTAGAATTACATACCATAAATTCACCATCCTGTGTAAACCAACAAATGACAAATCTCTACATTTCAAATACAAAATATCCTTGAGAATTCATATTGAATCTTAGAGCATTATTAGAGAAAAAACTGCTGCCCTGAACCACATATTCATAACAATGATCCATAAATATTTAAGAACAAAGTGTTTCATAGATTTCAAAAAGAGCAATAGAAAAAGAAACAATCATTTCAAAAAGAACAATTGTTCAAAAGAACATTAATAGATGCTCAAAAGAACAATGTATTTAATAGATGTTTTTCAGTCCCATTCTTCATATGACCCCATTTGGGGTTTTCTTGGCAAAGATACTGGAATGGTTTGACACTTCCTTCTCTAGCTCATTTTACAGATGAAGAAACTGAGGCAAACAGGGTTAAGTGACTTGCCCAGGGTCACACAGCTAGCTAGTGTCTAAGGTCCGATTTGAACTCATGGAGATGAGTCTTCCTGATTCCAGATCCAGCACTCTATCCCCTTAGCTACCCCATTTAATATACATTCGCATTCCAAATACTTATACTTTCCAAACCACATAGAGTGAAAGGATTTCAAAATATAGCGACCTGGAGAAGAAACCAAAACAATATGAAAAATGAAGTATACATTGTTCTGAAGTATACATCGTTCCATCTGAATGATTTCCCCAAAATGTTTACTTCTGGGACAAATTGTTTGGGGTATAAACTTACTCAATTACAAAAGGTAGTTATTTAAACACCTGTACAGTGTTCACAGAACACTGAATATTAAAAGATAATAGGAAGAAAATGATTTGTCCTAGGAATGTTTACATCTGAGCACCAGCTAAAAAGGATGAGAACAAGTTAACGTGGTCATTTATATAGTGCTTTAGGGTTTTCATAATACTTTACATAAACTGTCTCATTTGAACCTTTGTGAAGTACTAAAAGTACCATTATCCGCATTTTACAAAAGAGAAAACTGAGGCTCCAAGGACATTAAGTGACTTGCCCTTAATCACACAACTAATATATTAGAGGTATTATAATAAGAGTCAGAGGTGAAATTAAAACCCATTCAGTTTAATTTCCCTATCAGAAGTGGTATTAAATATACTTTTGGCATGTTGCTGAACGGAGGTTTGCTAGTAAATGTTTAACAACCAACTCTCCAAAAATATACATACAATGCACTTTTAAATTTAATTTGCGTTATTAACATTTCTTTCATCACTTTCTGAAGTGTAGATAATCAACAAATCAATCCCTGGTTTGTCGTGTTTGCTGATTCCTGAGTTGGAAATGCTTTCACTAAAATTTTAACAATTGGCTGCCTGAAAGGAAGTGAAATAGATATAATCCTCACCCTCATGGTATTTAATTTTGGATAGAAATAACAAAGGAAGTAAAAGTATTTTTAAAACAATAACTCCAATCACATTTTTGATAGCACTTTATGATTTAGAAAGTGCTTTCCATATGACAACTTTGTGAAGTGGAGTGAATTTTATTTTCCTAATTTTAGGAAACCAAGACTCAATGAGATTAAATGCTTTGACCAGAGTCATAAAGCTGTTAAGTAAGTGATAGGAGTCCTGGTTCTGTTTTCTTTCTACTGTATCACATTTCCAGATACCCAGTGATTTCAGGATGGAAACCAAATAAAGCTCTATTAAGAAACTGACGTTGATCCGAGGAGGACCACAGAAGACAGTCTTGGATTGTCATATAATTCATTATTCAGGGATGACTGCTATACTTCCCTTTAGCTCAGTGTCCTAGTGACCTCAAACTTTGCCCAGCTTCAATTATAACTTGTAACTAGGCAACACTCAACCACAGCTGGCCAACCTTGACTTTTGCCCAACCATGCAAATTCCAATATCACTCATTGCATAGGATATCTCTAACTAGATGTATATCCTCCAAGATCAAGAGGTTAAAACCAAAACGCTCCCTTTTTTATCCAAAACTTTCCTGCTCAATCTCCAGATCTCATGTTGAAAGATGCTTTGACATTTCTTGCCTGTCTTACAAGGAAGAAACCTAAGAATCATCTTTTATCGTAATTTATAATTCCCTCCTGGTATGAACTTGAACAAATTACTCCACTCTCTGAACCTCAGTTTTCTCATTTGTGATAATAACTCAAATTCAAATAGCTTGTTAGAATTTTCAAAGTACTGTGAGGTACAGGTAGCTTATAAACATTATTACCATTTTACAGGTGAAAACAATGGGACTATGAGAGATTAAGTGACTTTTCCAAGGTCACACAGCTATTAAGTGTCTGAGATAGTATTCACACCCAGATCTCTTGAGTCTGTGCCTAAGTTCAACATTCTATCAATTACACCAAGCTGCCTCTTGATATGATCCACAGATATAGAGCTGAAACAGATCCCAGAAGCCACAAAGTCCACTTTCCTCATTTCATAGCTGAGGAAACTTGGGCACAGGAAAATTAAGGTCTGGGGTCACAAAGGTACTGTCAGAAGTAAGATCTGAAGCCAAGTTCTCTGAACCCCAAATCTAGTGCAGTTTTCACTGTACCAAACAACTGAAAATGAGACTACTGGGCTAAATTAGGAGTTCTTTTTTATATTTTATTTAAACATTAATTTTGTAAAATTTTAAGTTCTAAATTCTCTCCTTCCCTCCAGCCCCTTCCCCACACTGAGAAAGCAAGCGATATGATATCAGTTATACATGTGAAGTCATGCAAAACATATTTCCATATTATCTATGTTTGGAAAAAAGCAAGAAAAAATAAAGTGAAAAAAGTATGCTTCAGGCAGCACTTAGAGTTCATCAGATTTCTTTCTAGAAAAGTGGATAGCATTTTTTCATCATGAGTTCTGTGAATTGTCTTAGATCATTGTCTTGATCTGAATAGCTAGAACTTTCACAATTGATCATCATTACAATATTGTTGTTACTGTGTATAATGGTTCTGCTTGTTTCACTTTGCATCAGTTCATATAAATATCAGGGGTTTTTAATTTTTTTTTTGGTCATATACCTTTTTGGCAGTCTGACAAAGCTTTGAACCCCTTTTCAGAATAATATTTTTAAATGTCTAAAAATAAGCTTACAAAGGAAACCAATTATATTGAAAAAAATCATCAAATTATTTTTTTAAAAGTTTATAGACCTTAGGTTAAGAATTCTTGTCCTAAATGACCTCCAAGATCCCTTTCACCTATAAATCCTATGCCTCAGAAGTCGTATTTCATATATAAGGAAGTCACATTATGACATATTTCATATGTCATAAACCCTGACATTTCTTCCTTTTCTTTGCCACTCATCTTTATCCATTATAACAGGGATGACCCAGTTGCCTCTCCCTTGACTAAGATTAAGAGCATCATAGAATGTGAACTGGAAGGAAACTTTTAAGTCATTTAGCCACACCTATGTTTTACAGGTGGGAAAACAGAGACAAAGTCACAGAGTTAGTAAGTGGTGATGCAGGATCTAAATTCAGGTCTGACTCTGGGCCAAAGGCTCTTTCTAGCACACCACATGCCTCCCTAGGTCAGTTTCCTCTTCAGGATTCCAACCCCTCACCTCCATCACCAGCTTCCCTGTAATTATTTTTTCTATATATTTCTAGTACATAGAATTCAGATAACTCTGAAGTCATCATCCACCATGACACTCACAAGTATTGCCCTTTCCCTTAGATTCTTGAAGAAGTCTCTAATTATCCTGGGGCCAAGACTTTACCTTCTACCACAGGCTTTCTTACAGTCATTTAGCATTTTTTCCTCTTCTTAGTCCCCTAGACTGGGCTTTCTTACTTTCATGCTAGCATTCCAGCCACTTCTTTCACCATATTTTCTCACTTATAAATTCAGTCAAAAAACATTCTTAAATTCCTGTTAGACATTATGATAGTTAAAATTATTGTAGACGGAGGCACAAGGTTCCAAGCATGATCAATTTATTAGTAAAGCACGAATTTACCAATAAATAGGATCTCTGTTTCTTCAGCAAAGCTAAGGCCCCCAAATAAGGGGGACAACTCTTTTATAGTTTTGGGGAGTAGAGAACAGAGAACAGAACTTCATAGGCAGAGAACAAGTTATGATTCGTTAAAAGAGCTCACCATCACAAATGGGAAAATCAACAGGACTGGTTACAGAGCTGAGGTGTGGGACAATATCATTGGGTGAAAATTGAGAATGAGGAGCAAGGAACAATTCCCACTCTTCCTCAGCTAAGAAATATTTGTTGAGTCTACCTGGAAGGTTAGAGATCTTTGGTTGGCAAATCAGGTATTTTTGAAGGATAGATTGGTGGTGTAAAGATACTAGACCAGACTCCCCTGTGTCCACCAGCATTTCTCAAAGATAACTGCTCTCTTTGAGGTGAGAATGGAACAGTGATTAGCAAGAGAACTGGATTTCTAAACTTAATTTATTAATTAAATATCTGTTAAATATTAATTTATTAAATACCAGTTAAATATCTGAATGAAGTTCAGAGACAAAGAAAGTTAGGTAGTTACGGGACAAAATCAATTAACTGTAAATAGGGTCAATTATAAGAAGATAAAATCAATCTGATCATTTTGACATCTAGCAATGTGCTAGCCTCAGGGCAAGGTATGATCCCTGTCCTCAAGTTCCTTGACTTACAGTCCAACTGGGAAAAAGAAGACATGTACCTTTAACATGTTAAAAAGCTTAAGTCAGGAGAATTGGGACCACGCAAATCTTGACAGGTCAGATCAACGGACTGCACTCGACACAATGGAATTTAATAAAAGTAAGTAAGAAGTCTTATACTTGAGGCAGCTAGTGACCTCAAACATTGCCTAGCTTCAATTATAACTTGTAGACAGGCAATGCCCACTGAACGCTGGGCCTGGACTTAGGAATACCTGAGTTCAAATCTAGCTTTAGACACTTACCAGCTGTGTGACCCTAAACAAAGTTATCTAACTCCTATTTATAAAAGAGAGATAACAATAACCCCTAAGGTTGTAATGAGGACCAAATGAGATAATATTTTCAAAACTCCTGGCACAGAATAGTCACTTAATAAATGCTTTCTCCCTTCCCATGACTTCCCTTCCCTTAATAAAAAAAAAAAAAAAAAAGGGAAATCAAGCACACAACCCAGATTGGAAACATTGCCCAAAAGAAGCCAAAAAGAAACTCATGTAAAAAGAACCTAGGAATCAGCAGGCTGATGTGACAGCCAAAGCATGGTAATAGTAATCACCATTATCATAATAGTAAACTTGCAAAGCATTTTACCTATATTATGTCACTGGATATCCACAAAAACCGTTCAACGTAGAGGCTATTAATAACCCTGTTTTGCAGATGAGGAAACTAAAGCTCAGAGAAAGTCTATGAGGAGATCTAGAGTATTGTGTCCAGGTTGTATCATCGCATATCATGAAGACATTGACAAACAAATGAGATTCCATATGAAGGAGCTTGACATCATATGAAGTAAAGATTGAAGTGTTCTTCTGCCTGGTTTGCAAGACTCTCTATAGTCTAACCCCACCACAGCTATTCAGCTTGATCTACCAGGACTTCCCAATATGATATATTGGGCTGAAGTATACCCAATGGATGCTGAGATTGCAGCCTGACCTCTTAGGGGAGAATAGCTGAGTCGAAGGACTTGGATGTTTTGGAATGATAAAGCAATCCCCATACTGGCAAGATCCTAGATTTCCTCACCATTGTGGAACTTGGTGCCTTTCAAGCACCAAGCTATTTTCAAAGTAGCCAGGACTCAGGCTCACCACTCCATGAGGAATACTCCAATTAAGCCATCATATACTCAGTTCTCCACTTCAGGTTGGTTGTTCTCTTTTCCCTTTCTTAAACAAACCTTGCTCCTTCCTACTTCTACAATCAAGAACTGGAAGTACTTGAGAGAAGACTATGAGGGCATATGATATTTATCTTCAAATATTTAGCAGATCATTATGCGACTGAGAAATTTGACTTATTCCTGTTGGGTCAAGAAAGCAGTACCCAGAGCAATGGGTAGAAATTATGGAGAAGCAGATATAGGAAAAATTGCAAGTTAAAAAAAACTTCTAAAATAAATAGTTGTACCAAAATGGAATGGACTGAGGCAGGAAGATTAATAGCAGTGACTTCCTCATTACTGGAAATTTTTAAGTAGCAGCTTGTTCAATAATTTCAGTAGTGTCTGACTCTTTGTGACCCCATTTGGAAAAGATTTCTTGGAAAAGATACTGGAGAGTTTGCCATTTTCTTTTCCAGCTCATTTATGGATGAGAAAACTGAGACAAATAGGTTTAAGTGACTTGCTCAAGGTCACACAGCTACTAAGTATCTAAGGTCAGATTTGAACTGAGAAGTCTTCCTGACTCCAGATCCAGCACTCTGTCCATCGTACCACCTAGCTGCCCCAAGTAGATTATCAAGGATATTACAGAAAGGATTCATGATTTGGTTAGAGGTTATTCAAATCAGGTGTTCTTCACCTGGAGTACATGAACTCCCAAGGGATAGTATATGTATAGATTTCAGGTAGTTGATGAATTTGGATGGGAAAAAATATATATCTTTATTTTCATTACTCAACCTAAATTTATCATTTTACTCAGTATTTAAAAACATTACTCTTCTAAAATATATTTTATTTTTCTCAATTATGTATTAAAATAGCTTTTTACCATTTGGGTTTTTTTTTTAAGTTTTTAGTTCCAAATTCTGTCCCTCCCTTCCTCCTCTCCATAGGCTTCACCAGACTTTCAAAGAAGTCCATGCCACAAAGAAAGATTAGGAACCTCTGGTCTAAACTACATTGCTTCTAAAGTCCCTTCTAGCTCCTTGATCCTATGATTTTACAGTCTGGAATTAAAAAAGGATTAAGACTCCTGTGTATGAGAATGAGAAATTCAACTAGTGGAGAGTTCACATTGTGAAATACTGGTAGGTTGAATAGTTGGGTTGGAGCCAGATTGTGAAGGGTCTTTTAATCCAGGCTGAAGGATCTGGATTTTATCCTATAGGCCAGGAAAGACGTTGACAATCTTTGTTGATAAGTGGCATATAAGATAATTTTGAGTAGCACTGCTCAAAATCGTTCAGGTGTCAGGAATTTATCTTTGATGTCCCCTTCTAACAACATAGATAATGGGAAGGGGGATTTCCTTTCTATCATCCTTCCTCCAAAACTGACCTACCCATACAGCATTTAACACTTCTAGCCTTAAACAGACTGTCAATCCCTTGCTAAGATGTGTTCTGATAACTAAGGTATTAGCTGATAATGACTTAAAGTCACCCTCCTGTATCAAGAATGCTTATATTTTAAAGAGGGGAGCACTTGAAGACAGAAAAATCCTCACAGTCCAAAGGAATGAAGGGGAACAGGAGGCGGAGTTGATATTTCAGCAGAGACCACTTAACTCTAGCTTTTCCTAAGATCAGCATTGGGCACAGTGCCCAGGGGTATAGTGTACAATAGTATAGCATAAACTGTGTCAACAAATGGATAAAGCACAGTGTTTGAAAGGACCAATCAGACACTGCCCCCATCCTCCAGGAGAGCTATACAAATTTAGTTCCCCAGTGGCCCAGTGAAAGCTCTTCACCCAGAGGGTCATTGACCTATGTGATGACTGGTCTTGAATCCAAATAGTGCAAAGCTGACTGTGCTTCCTGAGGCAGACAAGCTGGAGTTCAGGAAACTACATGGAATTCCAGCTGGGGATATCAGAGGGAATACCAGCTCAGAGACAAAAAGACCCACCTAACAGTGTGCCAGACAAGCTGAATTCTGCATTCCATGTTAGCTTTTTGGCACCAAATAAAAACTATGTGGCTCTTCTATGATATGGATGGTAGTCTTATTGTATCATAGCCGATCCTTACTAGAGAGTTTTCCAATGCCCAGTGAACAATATTTGGTGGGTGCGGGGAGGGCACAACAGGAAGTAGAGCTGTGATTCCACTGATATAGAGAAGCAACCTGGTATGTAGTAAACAGAGTATTGGATTTGGAATCAGGAAAACCTGAGTTCAGATGTTACTTAGGACTGTCAAATCACTTAAAATCTCTGAGTCTCAGTTACTTCATTTGTAAAAATTAAGGACATGTGTTGGATGCAAGCATATGTGCATGCATGAGATATATGTGTTATAGGTATACATATGCCTCTCTATACATATATGTAAATATACATATACAGAGTATCTGAAAAGTCTTAGTGCCATTTCAAGCTTAACTATACTAAGACTTTAGGACATTCTCTATATGCATATGTACACATATATGTAGCTAGATATATTATATATATACATATGCATAGTTATACATAGACATGTATCACCCAGAGTCTGAAGGTGAGCCCACTTTTTCCTTTCCAAATCAGAAAACTAAAAAGTTAATGAACTCAGATAACAAAGAAGACCTTGGAAAGAAGCCCAGGATTTTGCTTTGTCTTGTTACATATTATTAACATTGTTATTGTCATTTGGTCGTTTTTCAATCATGTCTGACTCTTCATGACCTCATTTGGGATTTTCTTGGCAAAGATACTGGAGTAGTTTGCCAGCTTTTTCTCCAACTCATTTTATAGATGAGGAAATTGAGGTAAAACAGGGTTAAGTGACTTGCCCAGGATCACACAGCTGGAAGTATCTGAGGCTGGATTCAAACTCAGGTCTTCCTAACTTCAGACTAGCAGAATGCTAGTCCTTTTATTGATGACTAACATACAATATCAGCTAGTGAAGTGGAAAATGTGCTGGATTTGGAGTTAGAGAACCTGGTTTCAACTCCTGGCTCTGCCGTCCACTATCTGTGGAGACCCTGGGCAAGTTATCCCACCTTTCCTAGCTTTAGTTTCCTTAAATTTAAAATGAGATGCAGAGGTGTGTTGGTAAACATTTAACAACCAGCTCCCCAAGCACATGACATACCCAAGTTTAATCTGCATTGTTAGCATTTTCTCCATCACTTTCCTGGTCTAGATAATCAACAAATTGCTTCATCAAGCCCTGGTTTGTAGCTTGCCAATTCCTGTGGGGTAAATGCTCACATTGAAAATTTAATGACTGCCTCTTTTCTTCCATTGGAACTAGCTCCAGAATACCCCCAGACTACTCTCAGGAATGAAAAGAACCACTACAACAAAATCAAAGGCAAATGTTGCAAAATTACAAACAAACATGGTCCTCTGAGAAGAGAGATGAGAAAATACTCCCTCAATTTTTCGTAGAGATAGAAGGTCAGTGGGTATGGTCCATCACACCTATTTCTAGATTTTTATTTGTTTTACATTGATCAGTTTTGCTGATTTTTCTCATATTTTCACATTTTTCTTTCAAAATGGTATTTGTTATACTGGATAGCTTTGGAGGGAAGAGGGACACTGGGAGAAATTTTGGTGGAATAAAAAAATTAATAAAAATTTGATTTTTTAAAAGAAGAAAGTAAATGTTGCAAAATTGTCCCCCCACCCAAAAAAAATAACCACAGGCCCAAAGAAGAAATATGAAAAAAATATCTACCCCAATTCCCTTGCAGAGGTGGGATGTCCACAGGTGTGCAATATTGCATAGATTTTCAGATTTTTGTCCCATATATTGATGTTTTGTTGATTATTTTTTCTTTAAAAATATTCATTGTTATATGAGATGGTTCTTGAGAAGGGAAGAAAAAACAAAGGGGAAAGTTTGGGCAATGTAAAAAAGAAAAGATATCAATAAAAATTTATTTTAAAGATGAAGGTTTTTAGAATGATTTCACCAGCGTCTTTGCTAATTCAGTCCTGAGGAAATGAACTGAGAAAGAGTAAACTGTTAATAATCAGGATTCAAATGGATCTGTATTATAGATTTCTCTCACAGAGAACAAACTTCTGCAAAACTGCCTGAGATATATGCCCCATGATGGTAAAAAACAAAACAAAACAAAAAAAGCCAACCAAATAAAAACAAACCAAAATCCATAAATCTACTCAGGGAAGACATATATGCTTTGTGTTGGCAAATTTTCTTGTCCTTCTATTAGAGAAATAAAGGTCTGGTACAAACACCTATAGAGAGTAGCCATATCACAAACATACAGATATGAAAGTCAAGCATATTCCAGTTTGGGGACACAATCTTCCAATTTTATTTGAAATATATAATTTTTAACGGAAAAAAGTCATATTCCGTATTATATCTTTATATATTACATATTTATATTACATATATTATATTTTAATATATTATATCACATATTTATATTACATATATTATATTTTAATATATTGTATGACATATTTATATAATACACTTATACCTTATCTATATTACATATTTTATATAATATATTCTTATATATTACATATATGTGTATATGTATATACACACAAACATACATATATGCTTTTTAAACTTTGGTCAGGACCTAAGTTTTATTCTTGTAGGAAACTTCTGCTGAAGCAGGGCAGACCCTCATCTGTCACTTAGAGTCTTAGAGAGTTGAGTGGCCTAGGGACACTGAAAGGGGCACACATTTGGAGTCAGGACCTTGGCACATACATTTCTTCTTGATTCTGAAGCTGGCTGGCTCTCCACTATACAGTGCTGCCTCTTGGATTTTGCACGTTAAAAAAATGGTACTATTAATTTATATTTACTGTGAGTTCAAATGTAGCCTCATTTGCTAGCTGTGTGACTCCGGGTAAAGCACTTCACCTCTACCTGATTTTCTTCAACTGTGAAATGGGGCTAATAACAGCACCTACTTCCCAGGGTTGTCATGAGGATCAAATGAAGCTTCTTGTGAAGCTCTTGACACCTGAGCCTGGCACCTCACAGGTGTTTAATACGGACTTGTTGCCTTCCTTTCCACCACAAGACCTGAGTTTGACTCAACTATGCTACTTACTACTCCTATGACCTTGAGCACATCACTTAAACTCTCTATACCTCCATTTTCTCATCTGTAAAATGCAAGGGATGGACAAGATGACTTCTAAGGTTCCTTCCAACTCTAGATCTATGAATTTAATATCTTGAAAGATTTTGTGACTTTCAGACACTCAGGAGCAAGCACTGCCATCAATGAAGTTTCAAAACACTCCAGTAGCAAAGATGATCCAATTTTAGTACCAGAAGTATGGTTTTTATAGAAACACATTTTTGAGGATAGAAATATGCTGATCCTAAAACACTTCCTGTCCCCGACACCTCAACTAGCTGTCACTTGATGTCTGTGGTTGCAATTTTTCTTCTAGGAAATAATAAAGAGGCCCTCCCTCCCCAAATCCCATTTTATAGGAGCATCTACCCCATTCTGCTTCCCCTCCTGCAGATCAGGGAATCATTCCTCTTCCAGGAGCACCAGGTTCAGAGTCCCATTATGCTTAAAATGTCCTTGACCTTGACACAATTGAAGAGCCACCTCACAATTAAACAGGATCTTGAGACGATGTGCCTGATACACACACGCACACACACACACACACATCCACAAATACACATTTCTGTAGCAAAGAAGTGCCTCCACATCTTTCCATTATCTGATCCTTCAGTTTAAGAGTAAGTGACAAAATAAAAGAACCTTTGGCATACTACTTTGAAAAAGTTGTCAATACCTGATACAGGCAACAGGGAACCATTAAAATGTGATGGATTTTCTTTTTTGTGGGATGAGGACCTGAAAGAAGATATTTTAGAACAGTTATTCTTACCATAGTATTCAAGGATTGGAGGTAGCTGTAGAGGGGGACCCAAATAAACTAATTCTGTTGTTTAACTCCATATATGTGATTACATGTATAATACAAAAGTATATTTCTTTCCTAAAAAAACTACTTATAACAGAAGTTTGGAATTTCTTACACAATTCTCTTTTCTTTTTTTGTCTCTTGAAATGTTTTATGTTTGGTGATGATTTTTAAATTCACAATGAAAAACAAAATTAAAAATTTATTTTAAACACTTTTAAAAAAAGAGAAAATTGTAGTAATTTCAGCTCAAGATGATGAATGCCTAGATTAAGTGATGGCAGTGGGGATGGAAAGGAATGAATAGATTCAAGAGATGTTAGAAAGAAGGAATTGATGGGAATGAGCAATTAGTTCCAAAGTGGGATATGGAAGAAGTAATATTGGTTCCACAAAGGCTGGGATAGTTTTCCCCTTAAAGGCACTGAAACAATCCTTAAAGACGCAGGGAAATCAAACTTGAATCACCCATGTAGCTTCTTGGTCTCCTCAGTATAAAAATCTAATGAAAGAGAAGAAAAGGGTTCCTGACATGCTTGGGGTGGACCTAACTCACTGATAGGCTTGAGGCCCAACAGTTATCCTCCACCTGGTTTCGTCCATCTTTGAGACGGTTTTACCAGGGAGTGGCCACTGTTCTTGGTACAGCTTCTTGGAGCCATAAGTGATAGCTGAATATCGGGTAGACTTCAAAAGTGGAGGAGCAGCCCTGGAAAGGTTGGTAAGCCTCCACACCAGAGGTACTAGTCCTCCCTGAACATCCCATACACCGCACCCTGGCAAATAGTACATGCTTAATAATTGCTTGTTGACTTGACTTATGAGCAACAAGTTGGCCTCTGACAATGGTCAATTCCATTTTCTTAGTTAAGTTTTCCAGAATATTTTGAAGTCTGTATTTGTAGTGTAGGGCTTTGTCATCTGTCAGTTCATGAAAGATGATGAGCTTCAGATGTATGATCCTAGCCATTATTATGGCATAGTGAATAGAGAACAAGCTTCAAAGCCAGGAAGATATGGCTTCAAGTGCCTCCTTTGATACATACTATCTCTGCGACTCTCGATAAGCCACCCAGTCTCTTAGTGCTCTAGACCTTATGTGTCAAACATGGTGGGCTGGCCAAATGGTCAGCAACACTCTAGAGTGGCCAGACCAGATTAAAATATAATTGGGAAATTCTTAACAAGATAAATAAAAATTCAATAAAATGAATGTAACTCGAGTCCCAGAGTCTATTGGTATGGGACTATCTCCTCATTTTTGGAGATGAAGGCCCTGCCCTGCAGGAGGGGATGGAGTAGGGGTAGGGGGGACAGAATTGTTCAGAGTGGGAGAGACATTTGGTCTTTCTAGTCCTCTTCAGGCTCTTCAAACTTCAAACAGGCTCTACAGCTGTTTCGGGTTGTTGTGTTCGTCCTTTGTTTTCGAAGAAGACCATGACATCAGAGAAATGATGACATGACTTGCACTTGGCTTTGTTTTGAGTGAAGGAAGGCTATGCAAGGTCACCAGCCTCACTTTCTCCTCCTGAGCCCTCTAGATCCAGTGACCAGATATTCATCAGGATGACTGGAGATGACTCAGGATGCAATGGGAGACCTTTGCATTTTGAGGTTCAGGCCTATTCAGGGACTCACTTAGAATGAGGTAACTCCCATTCAATGAACAGGTCTCTTTAAGAAGTAGTCAGGGAATTGCCCTTTTAATGAGCAAAAGAAAAGAAATATAACTAAATCAATCTGGGAGGGAAAAAGCAACAGTAACTACTGAGAATCACTCTTAAGCCAAGAGGGTCTGGAAAACAGCCATTAGGTGGAGTTTGGGCAGGGAGCTATTGTATAATCTATGGATTTTAGAGTGCACTGGGTTTAAGGTTTTGGGAAAGACAAGAAAGACAGAAAGAAAGACAGGAAGGAAGGAAGGAAGGAAGGAAGGAAGGAAGGAAGGAAGGAAGGAAGGAAGGAAGGAAGGAAGGAAGGAAGGAAGGAAGGAAGGAAGGAAGGAAGGAAGGAAGGAAGAGAAAGAAAAGAAAGAAAGAGAGAAAGAAAGGAAGAAAGAAAGAAATCTAGCCAGTAAACCCCAAGTTAACTGGGCATCCTCTTGCCATCCAAATTTACCTTCCTTTGGAGAGGGAAAGGAAGAGGAAGTGGAGACAGAAGGTGAGAGGTTGAGCTGAGTTACCCAGCTAGCTGGGTTCCCATTGCTATGACCCTAACCAAGAAATCCCATTCCATAGAAGGTTTGATGGGCATTGTAAAAGTTACCCCCCAAACAAATCAAAAAGTTACTCAGTGTCCCCAACTCTTAGGAAGAGAATGTCTTTCATACCATGAAGAAGTATTATTTATGAAAAATTGAATTAAAAAATACATAGTTTAGGTCTCAATTTCCAAAGGAGGAAAAAAAATCTTTTAGATACGAAAACTAAGGAAGTATTCTTTTTGCATAACAAGATTTTCAACAGGGGAGATGGAAGAAGTCAACCCTATTTCAGGGTGCTGAATAAAAAGAATCCAGGAAGGCATGAGAGGAGCTGGCAATCTCCATCATGTTCCTATCCCAATTGTTATAGTAGAGACTTTGGGGAGTTTCCCCTTGGTTGAGATCTAAGATTCTCTCACTCCTGATGGGAGACCTCCTTCACTCTATATATTCTCCTATGTGTCCTTTTTCTGATTTGTTTGGCTATGATTTGGACAAATGTACTTCTTTGCTATTTACTATGTATGTTTGTTGTAGCACTGTTTTTTGGTGGGAGGGAGTCAAGCCTGGGATATAAAACATGAGGTCCTCCTTCTCTCCTAATAATGACACAGTAATCAGAAGTTAGATTAAACTTTTTTATAGCCCCTAGACTAAAAATATCTAAGGGAGTAGATAGATAAAATTCTAGCTTGAGACTTCCTTTCTTTCACACAGCTAGTAAGTGTCTAAGGCTTGTTTTGAACTCAGCTCTTCCTGACTCCGTCCACGGTGCCACTTATCTGCCCTTACTGGTCTCATTTCTCTGAGGAGAATAGAGCATCCTCCAGCCTCAACCTCCTGTTTCCCCTCCTGTCAGGGATTGAAGCCACACTTGGAGAAGGATAGAGAGAAAAGAGACTAGAGCTGTCCATTCTGCCTCTCTTTGAGCCACATGCTACATATCAGAGTCAGCCTCAGAACACTTATTGTCCTTGCTACCCATAGATAACATTATATTTTAAAACTAAGCCAATATGTGATTGCAGGGATCCTTATATACCAATTGGTGTCCTCTTTTCTATTTGAGTTTGACACCACTATTATAGACAACTCTTAGACTATAAATTGCAGAAAATGTGCCAGCCTGAAATAGTAGAGGGAGTTTTTACCTGGGAATTCCCTGTGTCAATGAAATCAAGTCCAATCCCTATCTCTATCACTGTTGTACGGTTGCTACTGTTACTAACTGTTGCAGTTATTTTTCCTGTTACAGCATGAAACAATTAGCTGTATCTCCATGCATTCCCAAACTTTTAATTATAAGGCAAAAATCATAGTTGGTACCATTTCTATAAAAAGCAGTGCCTAAAGGAGTTTCTCTCTCCAAATTCTTTGTAGCATTTTGTCTAGACCAATGGTTCCCAACTGGTGGGTGGGTGATGGATGCTGGAGGGGTGGCAGGGGGTGCTGCAGAATTATAGCAAGGGGTCTGATAATCCACATGGGCACCAAACCTTGTCATTTTGATCTTTATTTAGTTCCTGCAAAATACGCAGCACAATTCAGTGTAAATTATATGTCTAGCTCACATATTTTTAGCTTTTTTCTCCTCAAATACATGTAGAGACTATGATGATTAATAAAATACAAATTCATTTAAAATCATTACTGAATTCATGGTAGTTTGGGGGGCATTATTTATTTTCTCAGTCAGTGGAAGGAATTAATGATGTGACTGCTATGTTGTAGCTTCAGTGAATTTTTTTTCTTTTTTAATGCTAACAAGTCCTTGGTTTATAGAAATGTGGCAAGATTGGTACAAATAAATATAGAGTGAAATAAACAAGAGTAGAGGAGAATATGCAAAATGGCTATAAGAATGTAAATGAAGAAATCTCTAAAAGGAAGCCTAAATCTGATTAAGTAAAAAAATCAGTTAAGAGTCCTGGAGAACCAATAATGAAATACATTAGGGCAGAATGTGGTATACACCGTCAGAAAAGCTAGCCATGTTGGGTGTCAGTGTCTAACTGGTTTTCTTTGCTTACATAACAAAGTTCAGTTTTTGTTCTTACTGTTCAGGGGCTAGATGGAGATAGTGCTATTTCCATATATTCTTTGCTATAAAAACTAAAGACATCAATATGACTTTAAAATATATTAAACATAAATAAAAGTGGGTCCTCATACTCAAAGAGGCTTGGAACCATTTCTTTGTCATTATATTCTACTTTTCATAATTATTTGGATAAATGTTATAAATTCCTTCAGGTTAGGTATGGTAGTGCCATCTGGCACAATTTCTTAATAGAGATCTTGGATAATTTCTAAATATTTTATTAAGAAGAAAGAAAGATGAGGCCAACATACAAACTATCTTAAATATTATATAATTAAAAGTCACAATTCCCAGCCTGGCCCAAGATTATAACTTTCAATTTTACCATATTTGTTGCTATTGCTGTTGTCATTTCATTTGTGTCTAACTTGGCAACAAACATTTGAGATTTTCTTGGCCGCGATACTGCAGTGGTTTGCCATTTCCTTGTCTAGTACATTTTACAGGTGAGGAAACTGAGGTAAACAGGGTTAAATGACTTGCCCAGGGTCACACAGCTACTAAGTAGCTAAGGCCATATTTAAACTCAGGAAGATAAGTCTTTCTGACTTCTGGGCCAGTGATCTATCCACTGTGCCACCTAGCTCTCTTTTAATAAATCTGATTTTTTTTAAAAAATCAATGAAAATTTAAATTGTTGCATGAATGCTCAAAATAGCTGGGATTTCTGAAACATAGGGAGCTCCCAGTGTGGAACTTCCTCCAATAGTAGAGATCCTGGATCAAAACCTACTTGTGACTTAGGAGATTATAAGGTCATAAATTTTAGAATGGGAAAGGAACTTAGAGGCCAGGAAGTTCTCATTTTGCAGATGAGAAAACTGAGGCACAGAGACCTGAAGTAGTTTTTCCAAGGTCACACAGGTAGTAAGTTGTAGAAACTGGATTCAAACCAAGGTCCTCTCCTTCCGAATCTCCAGTCCTCTTCAATTGCTTATTGGAAGTTATTTAAGTTGCCCCAATCTATTTATGAAATCAAACTTCTAGGTTACTGCTTTTGCTCATTGTTTTCCCTAGTAAGGCAAAGTTATTTTATAATAAATTCTAAAACCTTCCAAATTGTGATTTTATTAAAAAAAAAATACAGTGCTTGAAATCACATTCCCCATCTGTTATTATCAGGTAAAAAGAAGTACTGTTGAACTCAGTAGGGGAAGGAAGGAAATGTCTTGTAAACATCCCTTCCCCACCTCCCTCAATCTTGCCTCCTTCAATCTCCTGCATCGGTTAAGTTGGGTTTTGTTTCAGTGATCAGTTTAAGAGGTTCAGTGGGTGGAATATTTGAGGTGGGAAGGAGAAAAGGAAGCTGACTCGTATTTTTTTTTTACTTCATGACAAGACAAAAGAAATGCAAAAAACCTGGTCACAGAGAGCTCAATTCTTTTTCCTCTTGCATGCAGGACAGACAGCATACCTAGGGTCAGTTATGGGTCTTTGCATATCATGAATGTTGCCAACACAAGAAAAAGACAAAAAGTTGCTGGGAGCCCAGGATTTCTTGAAGACAACACATGGTTCCATCCATGGGGCAGGGAAATAGCTTTATTATACAGGACACTCCTTTGTAATTTTGTCTGAAAGCTCTTCTTTAGTTGGTCCCACCCAATCAATGCCCTACCACTATATACCCCAACCAAATGTGACACAAACTCTAGGTTTACTTCTCCAACCCTACTCACAAAGGCAGAATGAGTCCTCAGAGGACAACTGACTTACTGTTGTCCTTCAAGGATCTTGGAGTGATGCGGAGAGGTGGTAGTTTCTAAGACTATGGCTCATAAGCCCCTAGCCAGTATACTCTCTAGAATATTAATTAGCTTTTACTGGGAAGGCATAGCAAGGACAAAAGTGCAAAAACATTCCAACCTACCTAAAATGGGAGCATACTCTTTCCTCTCAACATACTTAGTCCCTAGGAAGAGGAAACTCAAACCTAAAGTATAAAAAATAGAGTTATTCATGTAAGAGGAGCAGCTAGGAGGCCAGAAAGATAGAGAGCAGGGTGTGGAATCAGGAAAACTCATTTTCATGAGTTCAAATCTGACCTCAGATTCTTACTAGCTGTGTGACCCTGGGCAAATGATCTGACCCTGTTTGTCCTCAGTTTCCTCATCTGTAAAATGAGCTGGAGAAGGACTCTAGTATCTTTGCTAAGAAAACCTCAACTGGGGTCAGAAAGAGGTGGATATGACTGAAAACAACTGACAGCAATAAAGTTCACGTAGGAATACATATGGCTGAGGGGCAACTTCCTGGCTTTAGCAGTTCCTTTACTCCCTTTGTGAAGTAAACTCATTATGTTCCCTTCTAGGTACGGCATAGCCAATGGATGAAGTATAGCACCTGCTTCATAGACATAGATTTTGACCTGTTGTCAAAATCAAATGAGATAATGTGAGAAGGACCTCTGTTAACCTTAATTACTAAGTTTATTAGAATAATTGATAAATTAATGGTTTAAAATGAACTAATTCACCATTCAGATTAATTTTTATCCTAAATTAATCAATTTAATAAATAAAAAAGAAACATTAACAAATGTTTGCCAGTATCTTTTTAAAATGCTTTTTTGGTGCTTTTTGTCTTCATATCAAAGTAATTTCCAATCTCCCTATCCAGATTGAACCTTCCCCTGTAAACGAGAAAAATAATGAAGCAAAAACATCTAACATAGAAACCTTGTCAGCAGTGTGTACACCGGTGTGTCCTAATGATCCACCTCTCTTCTGGAAAGGAATTTACTCTTTCAAAGTTCAAAGTGGGAATATATTTTGACCAGATTAAATCCATCCACTCTAGCACAATCCCAGAGCTATGCTTTCCTCTTGTAGTAAATGTACTTAGGTAAACATACTTTACTTTATGTGTATATATACATGTGAGAGAATGAGGAAGAGAAAGTCAGAAAGTCTGCATGAGAGAGTGCAAGAATGGGTGAGAGAGAGTAAGAAAACATGAGAGAAAAAGAAAAGAAAAGGGAGACAGGTATGCTAAACTTGGAGTCCAAATATCTGGCTTCCAGTAAATAGTCATGCGACTAGTGTGCTTCATACATACTTTCTGGGTACTTCAAAAAATATTTCTACAAAAGCATTTGATTCCCCTAGTCATAGGTATTTTCCTCCTCAGAATAGACTACTATTCATCACCATAAAGATTATGCCTTCCCCCCTCTTCCAGTAGAATACACTCTCCTTGAAGGCAGGGACTGTCTTAATTTTTGTCTTTGTGTGACCCTTTTGGAGTGCCTAGTTTAAGCACATAGTAAGTGCTTAATTAATACTTCAGTGAAGGAAGAAATGAAGGAATTGTTGATTCTCTAAGGTCTGCTCGAGTGGCTGAGTTTTGTAAAGCAAGAGGGAATGCCCAATACTTAAAGTAACTAACGGAGGTTTCCACACAAAACGGAAGATTCAAGGCAAGTTAGAAGGGCATGAGAAATTCCGGCATGTGGGTTTTGGCTGTATTGTGTGTGTGTGTGCGCGCGCGCGCGTGTATTAAAGGAAAGTAGACACTAGAAGGAACTTGGTTTTAAGCCTCTGATGTAACAGATAGCTCTTTGTCAAGTCTCACTTAGCTTGTTAGACTCCTAATGTTTAGTATATTCTTTGGGAAAAGACAGAGTACCAGAGAAGGGTGAGATCTCCCAATCAAAAGAACCAGCATTTATTGAGTAACAATTATATACCAGTCACTGGCCATACAAAGACAAAAAAAAAAGAAGGAAAGAAAGGAAGAAACACTTCTTGGTTATTGGGATAACAACACAGAAGTGTATAAATAAATAGAAAATAAATAAAAAGTGCAAACTAATTGTGGTTTGTTTGATTGTTTGTGGTGGGTTTGGGGCACAATGGAACTTGGAAGAAAGCTAGACAGCCTAAGAACCAGAGGGGAAAAGGAAATGAAACATAGGCGTGGAGGCCAACCATACAAAGACATAAGAGATAGGCGATGGCTTGATACTCAATGGACAAAGCCAGTTGGGCTAGAGCAAAGAGTATGGCAAGAGGAATAATGTGTAATAAGGTTGGAAGAGTAGACTGGGACTAGATTCTGACTGGTTTTGAATGATAAAGGAGTTAGCGCTTGATCCCAGAGGCACATATTCCATTCAAGTCCAGTAGTGTCTGACTTTTCATAGCTCCATTTTGGGATTTTCTTGCAAAGATACTGGACTGGTTTGCTATTTCCTTCTCCAGGCCATTTTACAAATGAGGAAACTAAGGCAAACGGTTAAGTGACTTGTCCAGTATCACACAACTATTAAGTGTATAAGGATAGATTTGAGCTCAGAGGTTTCTAATTCCAGGCCTGGCACTCTATCTGCTGTGCCATCTAGATGCCCCAGAAAACAGTTGGTCCATTTTAATAGACTAGGTTAAAGAGGTGATGAAAACAGAAAGAGCTTGTGGTATGAGTAGAAATGAAATAGAAATGAGAGATATTGAGGAGGTAGAAAGAATACCACTGATTAAATATGGGAGTGAGGAAAAGTTAGGACTCCAGTGACTGGAGAAAATGGTGGTGTGCTCAACAGAAATGCTGTTCTATCATTTTTGACTCTTTGTGACTCCATTTTGGGTTGTTTTTTTTTAGCAAAGATAATGGAGTGATTTGCCATTTCCTTTTCTAGCTCATTTTCCAGATGAGGAAACTGAGGCAAATAGGGTTAAGTGACTTGCCCAGGGTCACACAGCTAGTAAGTGTCAGAGGTCAGATTTGAACTTGGAAAGATAAGTCTTCCTGATTCTGGGCATAATGCTATATCTACTGCATCACCTAGGGCTGCCCCAAGAGAAATAGGGAAGTTAATAAAAATGGTGGGTTTGAGGGAAAGATGAATTCTGGTTTCAACAACTTGAGTCTCAGATCCCAGGACTTGCTTTCCCATTTCCCTCTTGTCACTTTGCACCCTTTTGAGGTTCCATCTCATGTTTCAAAGGCCTCACACCTGAGGTTTACAATCAAAAGACTTAATACCTCCAAGATTACAAATACACTTTTGGGCAAGGTATGCTCGGAATCAGGAAACAAACTTGTCCTGAATTCACTGCTCAAGAGGTAAACTTCAGTTCTGCCCTTACAGTCACTTTCCAAAGTCTCCCTCTGATGCAAGAAAACAGTACTCTAGCACCTTCAAGATAATTTACTAAGTCCCCATTAACTCAGCTAAGCCTGTTGAATAATCAAGAAGCCCTTTAAAAAATCCACCCTCAGTTCTAGGCATTCCTTCTTCCGGAAAAACAAATAAGGACAATGTCAATAAATATATCAAGATAATTACCTTTTCATCACATTTAGTCATAGTACAACATCAGAAAGAGCATGTCCAGGACAGACACGAGATCTGCTCTTGTCTTTCAGTTCTCTGTTGCTCAGAAGATGTCTTCCAATCTTAGCTCCATCATTTAAGGAAACAATTGCTCAAAGCCTCAGTTTTTCCATTTGTAAAATAGGAGTAATGATGCCTGCTTTGTAGAGTCATTA